>CM061921.1:139457362-139969840 GCA_031002005.1 Vandiemenella viatica | reverse complement strand
AATTGGTCAAATAATTGCAGCCGAAATTCCAGACCCATTAATTGACCAAGAATTGTTTGATATTGTTACCAGTCACATGATCCATGGACTGTGCAGTGCTTTTAACATGACATCACTATGCATGGAAGATGGAAAATGTAAGAAGCGTTTCCTAAAGAAATATATGAATGATACTATTACGGATATCGACGGTTATCCGTTGTATCACCACAGAAATGTTGAGAATGGTGGCCACACACTTACAATGCAAATGTCAAATTCTAGAAACCAAGTTGAAATTGACAATCAGTCGGTGGTACCATACTCACCATTGATTTAAAAAACATATAAGGCTCATATTAATGTAAAGTTTTGCAGTTCTGTAAAATCCATTAAGTAGATTTGCAAATACGTTAATAAAAGGCAGTGATTTATCCATATTTGAAGCACAAAATATACATAAAAATGATGAAATAGCACAATACCAGATAGGTAGATTCATCAGCAGCAATGAAGCTATCTGGCGTATTTTTAGTTTTCCAATACACGAAAGAGACCCTTCTATCCAGCATCTTGCAGTACATCTTGAAAATGGTCAACGTGTATATTTCACTGAAGAAAATATTCTCCAAACAGTACTTGAGCCATCAAAAACAACACTAACTGAATTTTTTCACATTGTGTCAAAAATCTGATGTGTTCGGCCAATTTGCAGAAACATTATTATATACCGATGCTCCTCGCTATTTTACATGGAACAAATTAAGTAAAAAATGGGAGCCACGTTAACAAGGAAAACCATATCCTTCGATTACAGGCATGTTCAAAGCCAAGACATTTGGATGACTTTACACAGTACATCCAAAACAAGATTGCTTCTTTTTGCATTTGTTTTTGGTAAATGTTTCCGGACCAACTTCTTTCAAATTTTTACAAACAGTTAATTGCCAAGTGTTCAATACATATCAAAATGCATGTTGCGAGTTGTAATTGCTTGAAGACAACAATCATTGGGGCCTGACACTTGCTGATGGAGTGTTGACATCCACGCCGAATAGTATTTGTCAACTGTTTGCAATTATTTTGACAACATGTTATCCAATACAATCATCAACTTTGTGGGAAAAATATATTAAAAAAACAGTATGAATAAAGAGATATTACACTGAGTTAAACAAACAAATCTAGATTTGACACCAGAGATGTATAATGAAGCATTAGTGTTAAGCGAACATTTATGTACTTTAATTCCAAATTTGCCACTTAATTTATATAGTATGCCATCACCTGATGACCTGGCCACTGACTTAGTTAACAGTGATTTGCAACAAGAACAACAGTATAACAATTATTGCAAATTATGAGCCATTGCTGACAGCAGAGCAAAAAAATATTTATAATCACCAGGTGGATATTTTTAATATCGTTGATTCTTGTGAAGGTATGGTCGCAACAGAAAATTGAATTGGCAATTGGATCATCAGGCATTACTGCCACTTTGTTAGATGGTGGGCGAACAGCACATTGAGCATTTAAGCTGCCACTAGACATTCATAACAAACCAAACGCAATGTGTAACATAATAAAAGGGGGGAATGGCTGAAGTGTTGCAAAAGAGCTCAATAATAATTTCACTCGAAGCATTTCATAGAACTATGCAAGATTTGAATGGAAACAATAAACTTTTCAGTGGTACTGTCCTACTACTGTCTGGCGACTTCTGACAGACATTACCAGTCATTCCTTGCTCTATTTTTAGAGATGAGATTAATGCATGTTTAAAGCAATCATTTTTATGGTGGAATGTCGAAACACTTCGACTGACCATGAACATGCGAGTACAATTGCAAAATGATCTATCAGCAAAAGTATTTTCTAAGCAACTGCTGGATATTGGAAATGGTGAAATAGAACTGCATCAAAACACACAATACACCAAATTGCCAGACAAATTCTGCACTGCTATTCACTCAAAAAATGAACTAATTGAGTGTGTGTTTCTGGATATATCAAATAATTACTTAGATCATAACTGGCTCAGTAATCATGCTATTTTGGCAGCAAAAAATGTTGATGTCGACGAAATTACCTTCCAGATACAACAGTTGTTGCCAGGACATCTGATTTCTTTTAAATTAATAGACACTATTGTAGATGAAAATGAAGCCATAAATTTTCCAACTGATTTTTTAAATTCTTTGGATATATCTGGAATGCCACCACACCATCTTCGGTTTAGAGATTGGTTCACAGATTATTCTTCTTCATAATTTGACTCCACCTAGACTATGAAATGGTACACGTTTGGTCATCAAAAGGATCACCGGAAATATTCTAGAAGCAACTATTTTGACTGGAAAGTTTAAAGGAGAAATCGTCCTGTTGCCACGTATTCCAATGATGCTGTCAGAATCTACAGTGCCATTTAAAAGACTTCAATTTCTGATTCGTTTGGCTTTTGCTATGACCATAAATAAGTCTCAAGGACAAACAATGTCCATTTGCGGCTTGGACTTGAAAAATTCGTGTTTCTTCCCTGGACAGCTATGTGTCGCCTGTTCACATGTGGGGAAACCATCAAATCTATTTGTATTTTTAGCAAAAGACAGGCTAACCAAAAATATTGTGCACCAAATAGCGCTTAGATAAATTAAAATTATAAATTGTAATAATTTAAAATAATGAAAATAATTGTTCAAAATGTTTAAAAATCAACTTCATCTACCTCATTTATAAAACTCAAATTTCAATTTATAAATAAATAAAAAAATAATTTATTATATTTTATAAATATCAATTTTTATGTTTTTTCAATTAGGTAATTAATAATAAAATGTAAATTAAATTTTTTTATGTTCGTTTGTCCTTAATTTTAACTCTCCGAAACTCCTTACCAATTACTTTTGAATTTTCAAATTGACTAAAATGTTTTTATCTTTATTTGTGAATATTTATTTGACTACATTAGGAAGTTTAGTATAACATTGATCCAATGTACTATAACTACTGAGCCACAACAACGCGTGACCGGGTCTGCTAGTAATACCTATAAATTTTGGTAATGTGTTCTTATGTCGAGACATCTACGGGGTAACTTTGAGACAGTATCAAAGCAATTGAACTGATAGTTCACTGGTAACTTACAAGACACATTATATTTTTTTTCTAAATGATGTTTCATAAGCAAGGTGATAAAGTGATTTTTCAGTACAAAGTTGAGGCATGTTTAATGGCATTGTTGCCTTACAGCCCCTCCCAATTTTTCATTTACTTAAATTAGAAGATCTATCAAGAATTAAACTGGAAACAGCTCCAAATTTGATTTGAATTGTATCTGATAGGTCCCTAAAGTGGTGGCATTAGATGGTTAATTCTTCTAACAACAGCAGAAAGTAAAAAAAAAAAAAAAATCTTATTGAAAAGAATTCATTAAACTTTAAAAATCGTATATTAATATAAATACACACTTTCAGATATTCATTGATAAAACCTTAATGGAGCACAACATCCAAAAGACCTTTGACTTTACTCAAGGTTGTCAACAGAAGAGCATTTCAAAATATTTCTGCCAAAGCCTTTGCATTTCGGGGACAGAAAGAAACACAACACACAGTAGCTAAAAATATGTTTCTACTGAAATTTTGGTACAATCACTTTTTCTATTGATTTTAACCAGACTTGTCCCAAAGTTTCCCCACTTCATGGGCCAACTTTGGTACATAAATGGAGGTAAATTTCTGTGTGAAAAATAGTCACAATTTGGTTTGTATTACCACCGTTTGAAAGAGGATGAACAGATCTAACCAAATAACTTACTTTATTTTGTTATATTGACTCTGTTTTCTCTGAATCCTCAAAAAAAAAAAAGGTCTGATAAGTGTACCCAAATTTACAGTATGCATGAAATAAACTTAAGGATGAAAATGTTAGCCTGCAAATTAAACTGTATGTAAACTAATATGTATTTAAAAAGTTCATGGGAGGAAATATCCAGTCAAGGTGAAAAATGGTATGCACACTGCACATGCAGAGGCAATAATTAAATTTTTTGATTTTTTTTTTTTTTTGCTGTCATCAGTTCCTAACTTGCGCTAACCTCTTCATCTCAACATAACCCTTAGAAACTACATCCTCAATTAACTGCCTCATGTATTCTAATCTCCTTCTTCCTCTACATTAACTTCAACCGTTTCCTCCACTAACAATTTAATGAATTCCACTTAAAAAGAGAGACCCACCATCTTCTTTTTGTAAGACTCTTCCAAAAGCTTATTTTCATAACCATCATTTCCAAAACACGTTCATTTCATACTTTATATGTCCACTTTAAATTCAGCATCTTTCTTTATCACCCAGCTTTCAAATTATTTAATTTTCCTTCTTTCTGGTACTCACAGGGTCTATGCTTTTTACTACCATAAAGTGCTGTGTTCCACCCATAGAGTTTTGAAAAGTTTTTTCTGAGTCCAATATCAATATTTGAAAATAAAAATTGTCTCTCTTTCAAGAAGGCTCTTCTTGCTTGTGTTATTCTGCCTTTGACATCAGTTGTAATTTTACTTCCTAAGTAACAGAATTCACTTATTCTCCTATTGCTTCCACTCCTATTTAATCTACTATTGTACCTATCATTTCTGCTACACTTTACCACTTTTGTTTGCTTTGGTTTATGTTTAGTCCAAAATCTTCCTTCAGCATTTTGTTCATTCTACCCAGTTACTTCTCCAGATCCTCAGTCTGTTCTGCTAACAGAACAATGTCAACAGCAAACTATAGTGTACTGATTTTTTTATCCTTGAACGCTTATGTCACATTCAAATTTTTCTTTTACTTCCTTTATTGCTTCCCCTACATACTTGCGGAATATTAAGGGAGATAGACACAAACTTGTCACACCCTTTTTAAATGATGCATATCACTCATGTTTCTCTACTTTTATCATGCCCGCTTGTTTCTTATATAAATTATTCTTTTATCTCTATATTATGGATCAGATTTCTTTAAAATTTTGAACATCTTGACCCACCTAACATTATAAAAAGCACTTTCTAAATCAACAAATGTCATAAAAGAATCTACTTGATCTGCTCTTCAAGTATTAATCAGAGGTCAGAATAGCTTCTCTTGTACCACAGTTTTTCCTAAACCCAAACTGAACTTCACCTACTATTACCTCTTCTACTTTCCTTTCTAATCTTCTGTATATTTTCCTGGTCAGTAACTTTGAAGCATGTGATGTTAGAATTGTAGCGCGATAATTCTCAACCTGTCCATTTGTACTTTCTTTAGAAGTGTGAAGATGATGCTTGTAATAAAATCTGTTAGAATCTCTCTGATTTTGTAACTGTTTAATACCAGTTTGAATAATTTTTGAATTCCTTCTCCTCCTATGAACTTCAGAAGTTCTGCAGGAATATCACCGATTCAAACCACCATATTTGATTTCAAATCTTTCAAAGCTCATCAGATTCTGTCCTCTAAACAGTCACAGACGTCAACATTGCCTTCTTTATCAAGTACATTGTTGTTTGAATCATCCCCATCATACACAGTTTCTATAAGCATTTCTACCATCTGTTAGCTCTATTTTCTGAGCTTGAAAATGGTTTCCCATCAGCAGATTTAATCTTTATACAGTTTTTCTTCATTCCTCCAACATTCTGTTCAATCATCCTATATGTAACATTTGCTTTACTTATAACCAATCCATTTTCTACTTCTTCGCCTTTTTGCGACAACTTTACTTTTCCTTTCTTGCATTTCTTGGTTATTTGATTTCTAAAATATCTTTACTGCTCTCTCCTCCTTGGCATTTTTGTGCATTCTCCTCTGATCCATCAACTAAAAATTTCTTCTGTGATCCAAGTTTTTGGTTGCTTTTTTTCCCAAAGTCTAATGTTTCTTTACAAGATTTGATTTTTTTCTCTCTTCAATGCATTCCATTCATCCTCAGTTGAACTTCTTTCAGAGTTATTTCTTAGTCCCACATCTACCATCTCCACAAATTTTTCTCTGATGTCAGGTTAATTCAATTTGTTCACTTTCAGTCTGTTCTGCCTGTGTTGCTTCTTTATTCTCTTTAATTTCAGCCTGTAGTGTAGTTCATAACTATTCAATTGTGGTCAGAATCTATGTCAGTTCCTGGGTACGCTTTACAGTGTAGAACTTGATTCCTAAATCCATGATATAATTTAGCTGATATCTACTTGTATCCCCTGGACGTTTCCAGGTATCCTGAATGATTTTTAAAAAGTGTTCACCATGATGAGTTTCACATAGTTCTAACAACCTGCTTCCTTGCACATTTTCCTTCTGTCCCAATTACATTCCAATCAGCCATGATGATTAGATTCCCCCCCCCCCTTTTTCACACACAGGATTAATTCATCGTATATTTTCTGTATTTCTTTATCATCTTCCTGTGACATTAGCATATACACTGGTACTAACATGGATGGAGCAGGCTTCATTTTGACCACTGTCACTAAATTGTTCGTAAAAACTCACCCATTTCCACTCTCTCTTTGTTCATTACAAATCTCACATCAGTAACTCCAGTGACAGCTTGTGTGCTAATTATTCTGTGTTCCCCAGACCAGACATCCTGTGATTCATTTGACTTAATCTTACCAATCCCAACAACATCTAACTTAATTCATTCCATCTCCCTTTTTAAGTTTTCTAATCTACATGCTCTACTCAGGCTTCTAAAATTCCATGTTCTGACTTGTAGAATGTTTCTACCCATTCTCATGACTCCTATCTAGACTGTTCCCACCCAAACATATGACTGGGGGACTATTTACTTCTGGAATATTTTACCCAGGAAGAAGTCATCATTTTATATGTAATTTAAGAGGATCACATGACCTTTGGTCTTTAATGCAATGGTTTCCTGCTGCCTTCTGCATACCCATGCCATTGATCATTTATGATTCATCCACCTTTAGGGAATGTTTCCTACCCCAAGGGCAAGAGGGTGCCCTGGACAACTCCCCACTCTTCTGACCTCCTTACAGGAGGCTGTTGGCAAGCAGTTAGACAATAAGTCAAAGTGTAATGGAACTATATGCCAAATTCCTTGCATGCAATTGTTTCGTGCAAATTTACTGACACTATGTAGTCAACAATTTAAAAATTAATATGTAGGGCCTAATTTAGTCACTAAGATATTAGGATGCATAAATGAAGGGTAAATAAAAAAAATTTAAAAAAGTTTGTGACACCTTATTTATATCGGGAATCATTCTATCACTAGAGCCTCGTCCATGCAAATGGGGTGAACCATGTGAAGGAGAGGTTGACATTTGGTTTGAAGAGGCTAATATAGTCTCTCCCAAACCCTTAAACCCAATTCACATGATAGATGCTCACATATTCACATACAGCTACAGAATAGAAAGAGTAATTAATGGAGACACTTAGCATGGAATAGGATTAAGGCACGGAAATTATGCTACACCTTATCCAGCTAAAAATTTTAATAAGTCATAATTTTTTCAATAACACTACCAGTATACTTACAAAGCTTTTGCAGGATCCATACACTGGTAAAGCCTCCATTCCTAAATCATCATTCTGATATCAGCACAGATGATAGGTAATGATGAGTCCAGTACTTCCAATAAGTGAAGGGTCAGGAGAACTGGTTGGTCATGGAAGATGTTGACATTAAAAAGATGCTTCTAGAGAGACGTGTTGTTCATGACTGAACGTCATACTATTGAAAGGTGGCATCTGTGTGCTGCAATAGTAAAGTTAACAAAACAGGTCACAAAATGTCACTAAATACAAAGAATTTCAGTGTCAAGCTACTGTACGAATTGGCTCCAAAAAGTGCTGCTGTTGCATTTCCCATAATGTATGTGCCACATCCACCATAAAGAATGACTTGCCACTAATGTCAAATAATTCCATCACTGCCACACTAAACATATCAAAGCAGTCAGTGCCAATATTGCTTATCTATCAGTGAGAAAAAAGTAGTTATATCCAGAATGCAGCTGCATTCTGGGGTACTTAATGTGGTTTAGTGTAAATAAACTAATATTGCATATAGAAAAGACACAGTTTATTAATTTTGTTATAAAACAGAGGTCAACTATAATGTGATGTATATGAGGAACACAATCAATAAAAGAAGTTGCATGAAATTTATAGAGGAAAAAAAAAAAAAAAATACAGACAAAAACTCGAACTTCAGCTGACACATTCAAAAACTTCTATAACTTTTTCATTAGTGCTACACTGGAGGGAATTAAAAGTGCAACACCCAGACAGAAATGATGGAATTTTAGGAAACTTTGTAGATATATCCAGGGCCATACCCCGAAGAAATGATTTACTACCTTTAGATACAATCATCAGTAAGAAGTGTGCCCACCTTGAACACCCATACATTCATGAATTCTTTCCAGCATTGCATCAATAAGTTTACAGATGTCTTCTTGGGATATGTCTCTCTATGCCTGCATGTCTTGTGCAGTTAGTTGTTGCACAGTTTTTGCTGGGTGACAATGTGATCTAATGCATTTACTCCTGGCATCCCAACATGCTCTATTGGGGACAAATCTGAGGACCAAGTTGTCCAAATTGTGATCAAAAGCCCTTGCAAGGCTTGTGTTGTGATGACTACAGTATGAGGATAAGCATTATCCTGTTGGAAGATATGATTTGGACAGTGAACATGAAGGGTATCACAATAGGGTGCAGCACCCCATCCACATAGTGGTGGTCTGTCATTGTGCCTTCAACAACAACTAACTCAGTCCTGCTGTCAAAATTGATTGCGCCCAAACCCCAACACCAGTGGATGGACCTGTGTGACGTTCTGAAATCACAGCAGTGTAAGCCATTTCTCTACTATGCATGTATACATGTTTCGATTATTACTTTGCCATAGAGGGAATCGAGACTCGTCTCTAAACACACATGTACGCCATTCACCTGTCCATTTGCATCTTGCATTACACTACATTAAATAATGCTGGCAATGAAATCAGGTTAATGGGACACATTGCAGAGAGTCTGGGGAGTGACTATCTCTGTAACCACTGCTTGTATTTGGTCTGCAGTCAAGCCTCTACTATTAAGAGCCTCCAACACAATTTGGCAGTCTTAAT
The DNA here is from genome assembly GCA_031002005.1 of Vandiemenella viatica. NCBI lineage: Eukaryota > Metazoa > Arthropoda > Insecta > Orthoptera > Morabidae > Vandiemenella > Vandiemenella viatica. The sequence goes on along the minus strand of CM061921.1, from coordinate 139,960,739 downwards.
GCACTGTTGTGATTCTGTATGAAACTATGTCTGCTCTAGGAGTACTACAGCCATCTTTCATCCACTGTGTAACAAGTCTGTAACCTGACATTGTACTACAGCCAATCCTTTGGCAGATTTCATGATATGATTCATCCATTTCAAACATGTCGATGTTACCCCACACTGTTCACCACTTATATGCTAAAAAATATAGCAATTTTGCACAATAAATAGCTCTGTTAACACTCGTATTATTACATGCAAAACTTTCAATTTTTGATCATTTAATACTCTTCATACAGGGATACTTGGGGCCAAATTTCATTCATTTATCATAACTCCATCTGGATGTTGTACTTTGAATTTTTGCCAATGTAATAGCTAGGATGGCTGATATGGAAACAAGGCACTTGATATGTTTAACAATATTTTACACATTTTTATTCCAACTCACTTATGGCATCTTCATTATTTCATAAGATATTTAAGTGACAGAAATATGCTCTAAGAATTATTTGTGGAATAAGCCTCCAGACAATGTACGAATTTCAGTATAGAAGTCTAAGCATAATTACAAGCCAGCACAGCACATATACTCCCTACTAATTTCTGTAGCAGAAAAACCTCAACACTTCAGTCTTGAGGCTGACTTACACTGAAGTGCCAAAAGTCATGGGATAATTCCTTTTTTTTAACTTATGTCTTCACGCCTTGTCGAGTTCATTAGAGGCGGGATGGGACTGGGGATAAGGGGACAAGGAACGGGAAGGAATTCAGCCATGTCCTTTTGAAGGAAGCGTCCTGGCATTTGCCTGGAGTGATCTGGGAAAACCATGGAAAACCCAAATCTGGATGCCCAGACGGGAATTCGAACCGCCGTCCTCCCTAATGCGAGGCCAAAGCGTTAACCACTCACCCACCATGCTTGGTGGATACTTCCTAGTGTGGCAACAGAAATGGCATTAACTCAACAAGTTGTTGGAAGAAATGTTCACGCATGCTTCCTCTACAAAACTGTGAAAGTATTGGAGGTGCAGGACATTGTGCATGAACTGACCTTTTGATCAGGTCCCAGACACGCTCAACTTGATTCATGTCTGGGGAATTAGATGTCCAAATCATTCACCAGAATTGTCCAGAATGTTACTCAAACCAATCACGAACAATTTTAGCCCCGTGACATGACACATTGCAGTCCTGGAAAAGTCCATTACTGTTTGGTAACATAATGGCCATGAATGGCTGCAAATGGTCTCCAAGTAGCTGAATATAACCATTTCCAATAAATCGTTAATTTGGTTTAACCACAAGTTCCAGTATATGCCACGTAAAAACAATCCATGCCAGGATGGAGCCACCACTAGCTTGCACAGTGCCTTCTGGGTCCATGGCCATACGGAGTCTGTGCTACACTTGATCCCTATCATTGGCTCTTACCAGCTGTAATCATGACCCATATGAACAAACATCTTTTTTTCCAGCCATCTAGGGTCCAACCGATATGTTCACAAGCCCAGGAGGTGTTTTGTTAACAGAGGTATTTTCATTGGTCCTCTACTGCCATAACCCATCAACACCAATTTGCTGCACGGACACACCTGTCATTCATCCCACATTGAATGTTGCTGTTCTTATATGCGGTGTTGCCTGTCTCTCACCACTCACACTTCAAAGCAAACATTGCTGGTCTTAGTCATTAAGTAGACGTGGTTGGCCACAGCGTTGTCCATGGCTGTTAGCAATACCAAAAATTTCATATTCACAGCACTTTCTTGACACTATGGACTAAGGAATGCTGAACTCATGAACAATTTCCAAAACTTAATGCCCCATATATCTAATGCCAACTACTATCCACATTCAAAGTCTGTTAATTCATGTCATGCATCAAATTAGAAAACCTTTCACACAACTCACTACAGTACAAATGAAAGCCCCAACACTGCATGGCACATTTATACATTTCTTCCACAATGCTATAGCCATCTAGATAACTGCATCCTCCTATCCCATGACTTTTGAAATTTTGCCATAATACTACAAAAGCAAAACCAGAAAGACTACAAGTCTTTGACAACTGTACTGAGACAGATAATATTTCCTGAGCTTCTTTTTCCGTTTCATGCTACAATAAATAAAAACCTATCCACAAAAACTGAACCACTATTGATTCCTAACTGTAACATTTAAATAAAGCATTCAACATGGAGAATGACGTCTCTGCAGTTAGCAATGGGAATTTTGTGAGTTTCGAGAAGTTTAATTATAAAACTATAATCGTTAGTTCAAAATATTACTGGCTTTAACAACTGCATCTGTTTCGCATTCCTGAGACTGTTCTCACACGGAACCAAAGTAAACATATCTACCCTACCAATAGTATTGATATGACACTTCAGTTAATATAACAGGCATTGCATGACCACTGAAGTTAAAAGCAATTAGGTAAAAATTTTGTCTTAGGATTTTCCACAAGAAATTCAGCCAAGAATTCTATTACTTGTCTGTACTTTCCACTATACGTAGGTATCAATATCTGTTTCAGTATCATACCACCGTTGGGTGAACTGCTTTGTTGATCAAATGGCAGTTTAAACAAGCAATTGCTCACACAATCTATGAATTTACAATTGAGACATTCTCACGTCACATATATAAATCTTTATAATTATCTCTACACTTGATACATCCTATGCAAGATGTAGTTCCCAAACAGAGCTGTGGGTCACTTATTATTCAACTGCCATTAATTCTAAATGGTTTACTCTCTTTGTGCAGGGGATTTCCATACTTGAGTATCAGCTGGAATTTACAATACTCTCAGGGTACTTTTTTATTATTTGTCAACAAGGAAGGAATCAACACAATTTGATTAAAACATAATAGGCAATAATTGTTGGTGAAAGTGTACTTACAAAAATTTTGAACATTGTAGCAGAATGTTCTGGAACCAAGTCTGTAAACTGAAAAGAAAAGTGAATATTAGAATACGCATTATTTTAAAATTTTCTATACTCTAGTGAACATTATACAGGGTGGTCAGAAATTCACTCATCGGCGGGTAAGGGCAGTGTTCAGGACGTTGAACTAACAAAATAAATACAAAAAAAATCTAGTAAAAGTCGTACCGTTTTTGAGTTATACGAAGTTAAAGTTGGCCAATAAGAGCGCTGCGCGGGCGAATTCAAACAGCCTTCCACAGGCGGTGTTGCCAAGCGTACTCGAGGCATGGGACCTCCAAAGAAAACGAAAAGAAAAACTCTCTTCGGAAGTGGGGATCGAACCCGCAACCTTCAGATTTAAAGTTTGCCTTCTTACCGACTACGCTGCCAAGGCACTAGAATTTCCTTGTTTTAGAAGCCACCTGTTTGTTCGTAATCGGAATTGATCGGTAATCCGCGACATTTTTCGGGAAGTCGGTGGTGGGGCTAAAGGATTTTTTTATGGGAATTGTTTTTAATTAGTTGATCTGCTTGCTAGATTAATCTTTAATTTTTGTACAAAAATCGTTTAGTTACTGGCACAAAAAAAAAAAAAAAAAAAAAAAAATTCTGCAAACTTAATTTATTTGTTGCAAAGTAGCTTCTTTTATTCCATGTAATTGTATTACACTAGATTTCAATCACAACATTTTATTGATTAACGTGAATATCCTTGCTACTATTTTGCAACAATTAAAAAAAAACAATAAACTTTTGGAAAAAAGAACAATAAACCCATTCTATCATTTGTAACGTAACTTTCTCTGCTCCAAAAAGTCTGTTCTTATTCAAACAAGTTGTAAACATTTTGGTAACGTGTATCAACTCGTTAACGCGCGGCAAGTGGCAAAAGGTAAACAAGCTGTTACTCATTGAAAGCCCTTTTGTCACTGATACAAAACAAAATTACTGTACAGTAGTTTCATTTCCAACTTGATGTTATCTGTCGCAACATTGAAACCCAACACGGATTTACTTACAATAATCGTCAACCCGCGACAGTAACTGTAAAATAAATAATCTCTGAAAAATCTTGTTTTTAGTAAAAATGTATCCCAATAAACAGCAATAACAAAAAATATGGTCCCTTACATTTTACAGCAACTGCTGAAAATGTCCTCCCTCAACTGCAATACCGGCACGACAACGCTGAGTTACTGAATTTGCGAGTCTTCCAAAATTGTAACATTCTCTAATTTCATCAAAAGCTAGAATTATCCTAGCCAAAAGTTGTTCCTCTGTTTCTACTTCAGTCTCATAAACAATGGCCTTGACAGCTCCCCAGAGATAAAAATCCAATGGGTTGTAGTCTGGTGACCAAGCGGGCCAGTGAATTGGGCCTCGTCGACCAATCCACCTGTTAGGATACAATGCACCTAAGTGTTGGCATACCGGTACTGCAAAATGCGACGGCGCGCCGTTATGTTGAATCCGCATGTCATTACGAATTGCCAAAGGAACGTCTTCTAAGTGCAACAGAAGGACGTTTTCATTAAATGCTAAATAAGAAGCGCCATTTAAACGTTGCGGAAGTAGAACAAGGCCTAGTATAAACTCGCCCAAAATACCCGCCCAAATGTTAACACTAAATTTGTGTTGGTATGACTTGACAAAAATTGCATGCGGATTTTCGACATTACAGATGTGGCTGTTTCGGTCATTACAACACTCCTCCCTGGTAAAGCACGCCTTATCCGTCCACAGCACCTTCCTTTCAAAGTTTGGATAATCGTTACATTGCTGCAGGTACCACTGTTAAAAATGAACTCGAAGTGGAAAATCGTGTTCCTCCAAATCTTGGACCTTTTGAAAGTGAAAGGGATGTAACCCTTCGTCGTGAAGGACGTCCAAAACAGTGGCATGTGAGGCCTGGTAATTAAAAAACAACAAAAATGACCTATTGAAAGGCTGCATTTAAACGGAGAATTTGAGGGATCACTTAGACTGGACGTACCTTCAATGCGTTGGCAATGACCCTACAGCTTGTCATCGGATTATCGGCAATCATTTCCAGGATATTGTCTTCAAATCCTACACTCCGCTTGAACCGATTTCGTCCGGCATCGGGCCTGTGGACAACAATACTTCCCGTCTCCCACAACCTTCTGTCAACCAACACAAAAGTGTTGGCCGTTGGAATCACATGGTTAGGAAATCGAGTCGCGTAAATCTTAACTGCTTCGGTCCTGTTTTGTCCAGCAGCACCATACGCCAAATGCATATCGGCGTACTCTTCAAACGAAAATTGATGACGTTGCATGATGACAGTTTCTTTATCGGTAAGTTGCGTTCGACTGCGAAACTTCTTCTGGCATGGTCCTTTAGCCCCACCACCGACTTCCCGAAAAATGTCGCGGATTACCGATAAATTCCGATTACAGTTCGCCATAGTGGCTTCTAAAAACAAGGAAATTCTAGTGCCTTGGCAGCGTAGTCGGTAAGACGGCAAACTCTGAATCTGAAGGTTGCAGGTTCGATCCCCACTTCCGAAGAGAGTTTTTCTTTTCGTTTTCTTTGGCGGTCCCATGCCTCGAGTACGCTTGGCAACACCACCTGTGGAAGGCTGTTTGAATTCGCCCGCGCAGCGCTCTTATTGGCCAACTTTAGCTGCGTAAAACTCAAAAACAGTACGACCTTTACTAGATTTTTTTAATATTTATTTCATTAGTGCAACGTCCCGAACACTGCCCTTACCCGCCGATGAGTGAATTTCTGACCACCCTGTATAATGTTAATAATAAGGAGAAAAATGTTTTAAGGCAATAGAAACAATGAGGGAAAAGGAAAGTAAACCCATCATTCATTAAAGATAAAGGCAGGAGAGCAACAACAAACACGGAAAAGACGGACATGTTACACAACTTCAGTATGAACCTTATTCTTGCAAAGAGGTAAGAGAAGTGACAAAGGGGTTGGATGTGCACACCCCAAGTCTCACCACATGAGGTATATAGGAATATTAATAAATATCACCCACCAGAAAAGGCAGTAGGGCTACACTAAAAACACAAGAAAAGAGTCTAAAACAATTTTACAGTGTTTCAGTTCACAACCTAATTGATGCAGAAAAAGACAAGCCATTTGGCAAGACATGAGTGTACAAACCAAGGCTTACCGCATGATTGGCTTTGCCTTGCAGAACAGGGTGGTAGGGTAAAATAGTGGAAAGTTAACTACTGATAATACTAGAAAAACAATATCACTGGAGATGGTGATAATAATATACATAAAAATACAAAATCTACTATATAATTTCGTATGGTCACTCATTCACTCACCTCGATAGCTATTGGCTGGATATCAGTGTCACGTGTCAGCCTTCACTCGCAAAACAGTGACCAGAGATACCATTACAAGAAACTCGTGGTTATGTTCACAATTTAATAGCTAAGCAACTAGTACCAAATAAATTGCCATAATATATTCATTAAGTTTGCTTTTCATAGTGTTTCATAGTTAAAAAAATACTGATAAATTTGGCGGCTGAAAAAACGTGGATCTACTTTTCAGTAATATGTTGTTAATAAAAAGGAAATTAAAAAAAAAATTCTTTCAAAAAATTAAATTACTCATGATCTCTGCTGTAACAACTAATACCAATTGTCATTCTCGGTTAGGATAAATTTCAATTTAATTAGAACTTTCACTAATGTTGTTGCTTGACCAAAGTTTATGCATTACAGTTTATTTGCTTTTTAGGTATTTTACTGACCATTTTCATTAATGATCTTTGTTCATATTCACTGTACGTGAGTTATTAGGTTATTTTAAGTGGATATCAGACCTAATATGTTACAGAATCGACTGTTCTGGCAATTTCTCCGGAGTTGCTCAACTGTTTAATAATATTGAAGGTGTATTAAGTTCTCTGGCCGTCACAGATACTATGACCAATGATTACATTAGTGTTTGCCCTGTCCCAATTAAAAAACAATGTGATGCTTTCAAAGCAAACAGGATTTTTTTTAAATTTTCATAGTGAACTTTAAGGGTGAAATACAAGTTTGTATTTAAGCAAGATTGAGTCTATGACCTTTGAAACAATTATACCATTGTGCTATCGTCCCTGTTCATGTTTAATAACTACCTCTATTAATGTTTCTGAGTTTTTCAAGCTAAAGAGATTTTATTCACCCTGAAAAACAGGTCAAGTTTATATTTGTTCAAGTCAGGAAATCTGTCATAATCTTTCAACCTAAAAACTGGAATTGTTCTAAACCCATGACGATAAGCAAAGACGGTCACGGGCTTATGCCAGTTTGAAAATAATAATGAATACTTACGAGAACAATAAGTACCACCCTTTTCTCTGAGGTCTAGTCAGATATGCTGCAAGCCTTCGTGTATGTGCACCACCCTTGCCAAATGGTTTGTCTCTGCATGTATATGGTTTCAAACCAAAATATTATAAAGTTGTGTTTGTTTCGGATTTTTTTTTTTTATAGCTTTACGCCTTGTCGGTATCATTAGAGGCGGGATGGAACTGGCAACAAGGAATAGGAAGGAATTCGACATGGCCTTTAGAAGGAAGCAAACTGGCATTTTGTAAGACCCAAGGCTGATACCGGGGCTGCAGTATAGCCTTAGTGCCTCAACTTACACTCTTGATGATGACTCACAGTTCTCTGGAAAACTTATGAAATAATTTTGACTTGACCATGTAGCCAGGATAATTAAACATGAATGCTTGAGGTCGCCACAATATTTGTTGACCCACAAATATTGAAAAGGTTATCAGTTAACTACGAAATAACAACAGTTCACTTTCCAAAATCTTCAAATTTATTCAAAGAAAACCAAAAGTTCAAAATAGCATCCTAACAGTTGAATTGGCGAATCGAACATACTCTTCCAAAAGTTTGCAAGTTGTGGAGAGATGTTAGAACCGACCGAACCCCTGATGGAAATTTACCAGTTCATGTTACACAAGAAACCCGTTATACACCGAAGTCCCAAGATGGCCGACTTGGTAGCTGTACCATAACCGTCCTCCTACCAACCGCACCAGCACTTACACAGACTATACGCACATTGCAGCTCAGCTCCCAAATGAATAAAGATGGCTGTTCTTCTGCACAACAGATTATATAGCCTCTATGACGTCACAGCCAAAACGCAGCTTTCTGCTACCACTTAGAAAAATTAGGCCTTAGCTAACTCGGTAACTAAACAGAAATACGGTAAATAAAGGCTGACAGTGTTTAGACTTTTTTAATAGAGAAACAGTGTATAAGCAGTGAGTAACTTTAAGCATTTAGTTTTAAAGATCTATTTTATCCTAAGCGTATGAGGCGAACTACTTTCTGCTCAGGGGAATTTCTGCTCTCTTCGAAGTTGCAATATTTCGTCATTTTGGACAAATCGTAATATATTTAAATAATGTTTATTTCAACGTGTTCTCCCAAAATTCCTGAGTTTACTGGTGTAACTTTTATTAAGATGATGCTCGGATAGTGGAATTACAGCTTTGGCAAGATTTACAAAAATGCTATGTATGTTTTAATTTAATAACTTTACTTCTATTGTTTTTATCGAAAATGTAAAATTACCAAAATATTCTCTGGGTTAAATTTCGTATTCTGAAAGTTGTCTTATCTCTGTATCTAATTTTGATCAGCTGTAATAAATTCCTAAACTCAGCACATGGCAATCTGATGAAAAAATTCCTAAAATCTATATAAAATCGGTTCTACTGCATGGAATGACTTGAAATTAATATATGTGATATTAGATTTTGAGGTCTTTCAAGAAATCTACTTTTTATTCCGAAAGCTTTCTAGGATTCTGTGATAAAAAATGTTAAAAGTGCATCTAACGAAGTGTTGAAAAATTGATTTAAGTTATTTATACGTCCAGAAACTATGGAATTTTAGTGAATTTATATTTTAATTGCATTATTATTTCTTTAAAACTACTTTATTTCATTCGAAAGTGTGTAGAAATAGTGAAATACCGAATATCAGAAATCTATTGTTTGGTGAACTGAATTATTATGGATTATCACATCTCAGGTTAGTAAAAGGTTTTTATATCATTATAGGAAGTTAATTTAGTTGACTTATTAAATGTTGAGCTACTTTATTGCTCTTAAATCGGTTTAGAAATGACGAAATGCTCACATAGTAGAAGCTCATTGTTTCAAAGTTGGATTATTAATGATTATCTTATTTTCCGTTTATTTAGGGTTTGTTTACTGTTATACAAAGTTTATTTAGGGCTTTTATTAAATACTGACAGTCTTTACTGCATTTAAATTGGTTTAGAAATGGTGAAATTGAGCTATAGCAAGGTTTATTATTTAGAAATTGAATTTATGGGAATTAACCTATTTCCTTCCAAGATAATGTTTTCTTACTGTTATAGAAAGTTTATTTAGGTCTTTTATTAACTTTTGAGTACCTTTACTGCTTCTAAAAGAGTTTATTTAGTCTGTTTGGTTACAGTATCTGCATGCTATATAAAGCCTCACTCTCCTAACCTATACAAGCAACGAAACTATCTGTTACTGAAAAGTGAGCTTTCCCCCCTATGCCTAAAGGTGAGGAGCTAGAATTTGCTAAAATTCTAAGGTGCTTACAATTTACATGGAGTGACTCGGGAAAACCATGGAAAAACCCAAATCTGGATGCCCAGATGGCGATTCAAACAGGCGCCCTCCCGAATATGAGGCCAGAGCGTTAACCGCTCACCCACCACATTCGGTGTCTCATTTTGTATGCTATCACAACAACCTCCTACTTTCATCCATGGTGAATGATGGATCTACTTTTCCTATTCTTTGTTACTTTTATTGGCGAAAAGCTTTTCTCTTATTATCATTATTGGTGCTTCACAACCTTCTACTGTGCTTATGCTTATCTCATGTTTTATTTATTAATTTACTCATTATAAAGACATTTGTCATCTATTTTTTACAAATTTGTATCATAACAAAAAATGTAAATTGTTAATTCATCTTATTAAACTACTTAATAAGGAAAAATCACTTATGATCTTTACTAATCCCAGAATTATAAACATTTACAACTTCGTGATACAAATATATTAAATTTAAGATTATTGATCAAAATTTCTAATACCAATTGAGTCGTATTTTAAGATACAAGAATGTAACACCGTGTATTGATTAAATTGTTTTATTCCAAGATTTACAAAGCTGTGACAATCAGCAAGCTCGCACATTCTTGTTAGGGGTCATTTTCAGCATAAACTTACTTATCCCACAACCTAAAGGCTGGTTGGATTCTCCCGAATGAGGCATACTAAGCCATTGTGTCAGAGATAGGACTGAGTGACTCAGAAGCTTTACCGAAAACAGTATAAGTACTACCAACTTGATTTCCATTTTCTAATGAAGATAAAAATATATTGTAACACATCAAATTTGTGTTGACATTTCTTCCATCTATAAAACTAAATTGGTTTGGTGATTAGTATGGAGAGAGAGTTTTTTTTTGTGGTAATGATAGATTTCAACAATATTAGTATTACATTTAAATCAGAAAAAGGTCTGTAGTTTTTTATATCAATCTTGGGGTCTGATTAGCTTACAGGAGTGAAATGTGAATTTACACTTCTTTTGGACTGTACCTTCACTAAGGGACCATTCAAATAACATTTTTTATATTGAATTGCACTCCTTTCATAAAACTGGTGGCATACCATATGTTCATGCGCTTTTGTTGTCATCCAGTTTTCTGAGGTACATATGCAAATTGAATTTATGGTAAAATTAATTTGATCATTTATATTAATAATAGTATTATAAGAACACTTGTAAAAAGCTTAAAAGTACCCAGCAAATGCATTAACAATATTTATTCCCGCAGTTAAAGCCTGTGATTCATCATAGATAACACCTGGTAAAGCTCTACTAGATCTTTTGGAGATAAGGTATTTCCAGAAATTTTGTTTTATTACTTTTTCTGTCCAGTCCTTGTTTCGCCACTTTATCCACATGTTTTATGGCTCACTTCCAGTGCCGAAACATAACCTCAACCATATTCCACATTTACCCATTTATTTATATGTATTCTTTCGATTTCCTCCTTATTTGCCTCACCTTTCATAATTATCTTATAAATATTTGCCTTTTATAACACCTGGCATGTGGCCATTTAAATTCTTGGAATATCTATGTCCAAGTAGTTCCTCTTTTTTCTCAAATTTTTCCAATAAATATTAACATCCCCTGCCTGCATGGTTTTTAGCCTGCACTTGCTGTTTACTTACTTCCAGTACTGAAACATAATATGACAACATCCCACATTAATTTAATCACATTCTTTACATTTCCTTCTTATTTTTGCCTTCTTTCTACATTAGCAAATAAATACTTGTTTCTGTAGCAGCTTGCTTGTGGCTATTGAGAATTTCTGTCTCATAATTATTCCTGTAAATACATGCCAACATAGTTTCCTTGTATTTTTGTTCATATTAAATGTGATCACCATTGTGTTTCTTTTCTGTCTTTAGTTCCCAATCATTATTCTGTACATGCCTTTGTTATCTTGTCTGACTGGGCATCTCGTTAGGTGTTAGTTTTCCATTCCTCTTCAAGATCCTATTATTGTACTTGATATGTCGCCAATTTTGAGTTATGACATCCCATTTTTGTTATATTATTTTTCCTAAGATGTAACATTCAGAAATATACATACCACACTATTGCTGCCATACCTATCGTTTTGCCAAACAAAATTCACACATATTGTTCCTTCAGTCTTGCCTCTACCTGAATATTCCATCTAATGGATTAACCATAAAACATCCAGTTTCTGGTCGCCATGCAAATCTTCACCCATCCCTCCACGCCTTTTGTTTCACACAATCCCTTACCATAATATACACAAAAGGCCAATCTACTCTCTACCCAATGTGTCTCCCACCACAATATCCTCTACCATTCATCCCCACAACTCATCCATCATGATCAGCTGAACTTGTCACAATGTAGACAAATAGTAATAGGTTGTGGGGCACAAAAGGTTTTATGAAAAGTAACATCATACCACACATATGCTAGAATTAAACAATACTGCAGAATAGATGAGGACAGACAAAGCATAACCTACTCCTCAACAGCATGGGCAAGGTTGCCAGGAGAGAGAGAGAGAGAGAGAGAATTGAAAGGAAGCACCCTACCACAAAATGATAAGCAAAAAAGTAAAAGAGATTATCAAATAACTTGATTAACTGCAGGATCAAAATTTTAAGGATATACTGCACGTCTTTAAATGTCAGTTTAATGTGATTACAACTTGGTCACCTCCAAATGTAAAGCAGGAAGGCTAAAGTGTGGTTGTATCTAGAGCTTGATTTTTTTTTTAAATGGAAACATAGTCGTCAAAAGTGTGAATTGAGGTTTTCCCAGTATACTGGTTTTACATAGATTTTACAGGTATTCAGCCAGATAAATTCAGCTATGCATGTTTTAATCACTTCCTTCGCTATTCTAGTGTCATAATTTACTACACAATAATCTACAATATAGTATTCCACCTGATGAAGACAGTGAAGGGAGTTGTTTAAACATTGGCTATAACATGCAATATTGCCTCCAACATATTGAGGAAAATCTGAGCAGCAATCACTACACCAGGGAAGATTTAGAGCCCCAGATACTGCCACTCCTGCAGGCAGCTCCATATGCCATATTTCAGCAGTACAATGCCCAGTCACAAGGGGCGATAAATGTGCAAGCCTTCTTCAAAGGATAACAGGTACCACTGTTTTCCTAGCCTGCATGTTTATCTGATTGATTTCATGCTGTGAGGTCTAAAGGCTCTGATTGCTGCATGTGGCAGTTTCACACTGTACTGAATTATCACAGTCAAGGTACAAGTATGTTCTTAATGTGTGGAATAGATTTCACTGTCATCATACGTCTCCTTGGTGTTGCAATTTTCCGAAACAATAGTGTACTTTCTACACCATTGACCCCAGATCAAGTTGTCTCATTAACCTCTATTGCCCGAGCATCACATGGTTCCACCCGTAAACGAAAATCAATGAAGAAACCGTATCTATAACTTACTATCACATCTCTGTCCCCTACTAACCATAAAAACCTCCAGCGAGATCTTCAGCTTGCCAAACCATCTAGAATAGTCCCCATCATACTACATATATGTTTTGGTATACCTCTCTCATTCTCATTAATCTCCACAATGATAAATACCATACTTCAACCTTTGAAACAAGTTGTAAAGTATGGGGCAAATAAAACTATCACCACAGTGGATGGTTTGTCATGAAATAATATTTCAGTCCATTAAAACTTGATTTCTGGATAGTTTTAATTTATTTTCATTTTTCTTATATTTGCAACAGACCGCACAGCTGTGAAAGACAATGTGAGACACAATCTACTTAACCCAATGTCATGCCAACAACAGGTAAAAGTTATCCGACTTTCATAAAAGTTACTAGTATTATTGAATATACATTTACTTATGCTATATGAATATCAAACATGGTACAGACATTCAAGTTATAAGTAGACTTTACTTAAAAAGTAATATTAGAGAGTGTAGAGTTAAACTAATGAATACGGTAGCTAGTGAAAGTCGAAAGCACCACATTAAATTATGACTTTAAAAAAATGAAGTTAAAATATACCATTTTAAACAATAATAACAAAATACTTTTATAAAGTGTTCAATTTCAGCTGAGTTGTTAAAGAAAAATTCTATTTCAAAACTGCCTAAACAAGAAACGTTGAAAATGAGACATCAAAACTAAAATATAACCAAGTACCTCATTACTAAGAACAGTAATTTAAATTTCACATAAACCAATTCAATATTACGTGCACAATAATTTCCAGAATAATTCATCATAACTATCACACAAAAACCAAATAAAGCAGCCCATGGGGATCCAAAATATTGAGCTATGTTGAAATTTCAAAACAATTTTTGTATAATTATTCCTCTTATGCTATGAGAACAAAATGTTCCAAAAGTTTCTTCCCTTACCAGGGAAGACCAAGAAACAGAATCTGAAACAATCTGGTTGGCAGCACTACATCATTCTGTTTCTTCCAACAACCTCAAGACCTAATACTACTTGTTCCATCATACCATTAATACAAATTTTTCCCAGAAGTACCAACCCATCTGAATTCTGCATATGAGAATAAATTTACTAACATATCCTTAGTAAGACACACATCCTTAGAAAAATAAAACTTTACACCCCATCTGTGATGGATAAGTCTCCAAACAGAATCTATCACAAATGATTCTCCTGATTCTTCTATTTACATAATTTTCAGACAGTTTTTCTAATTTTGTTGTACCAAGCATTTTTAGTTTTTTACCATCAGCTGTCCATTCAAAATAAAATTTCATTATTAATACTCTATCATGTCATTCAGCATAACTGGCCACACACAACTGTTTCACATTCAAAACCAACACCTCCCTACACAAATTCAAAATATTCTTGCGACTGCTTCAAAGTCAGAGCAATCAGCCTTCTTCCTGAAACCACCACTCAAATTAAACCAATGGTTCTCAAATTTACAATTAGTAGCACTACAGAAATTCTCAAAAATAACAATACATTTCAACATTTTTCCATCGTAGTGAGAGTGATGGAACTGTTTGAGTATGCTTAAAATTTATTTAAATATAGGCTCACTGTCAGTTTCCTTCAATCTTAGGTCTGCTGCCATATTCACACAGTTTCTTTCAATAGTTTTCGCACCACAAAGAGCACAAATTGCCTGCTCACACAAATAATTCATGGGAAGCAGCATTAAATGTTTCAAGGCTTTTCCTGAGAGTTCCTTATGTTTGGCATGAACTTTCATTCAAAAATGGAAAAGCTGACATTCACTGGATTCACTGGAAACATTTTTCCAAGCAGTGTCACAATATAACTCAACAAGCTGACCTTCCTCCTTTTCAGTGAGATTTTCAGTCTTGTGGCGATGAAGGGATTTCGAATCCAAATATTGTCAGGATTAGGAACTGGAAAATATTCTCCGAGTGTAGCTGACACTCCTACCAAGTGGCGTAATAATATCTGTTGTACTTCATGAACATCTTGTTCAGAGGTAAGAATGAACTCTTGAAGTATTGGTAGTGAAGCATTAGACATTTTCTCCACTTAGTTAGCCTGCAGGTGAATCTTCTTTAAGGAAGCTTGTATTTTAAACACAGCTTGGAAAACATCAACATTTCTACCTCGTAGGTCCAAATTAAGGCCATAAAGAAAAAAATGTCTATCATATACACTATGTTGCGGAAAAATCAAACAGCTTGTCAGCCATTTTAATTAATCATCTTTCCTGCTAATACCCATCAAAAACAGGTAAATCTCAGGTTCACAGATTGAAGAACCTTGAAACAACTGTTCTTCTGGAGATTCATCTTACCATGAAAAGCTTCACACACTCACACAGAGCACAAAAAACAGACAAGTTTAATGGCCTGCCTGCGATGAAATTTATGATTTTAACTACTTCATCCAATGTCAGTTGGAGATTATCATACAGTCGTTTTGCCACTAATGCTTCTCCATGAATGAAACAATCACTTAACTTCCGGTATGATGACTGTTACATGAGCAATGAGATCACTTTTAATAACCACCATAACTGGAGCTGCATCTATAATAAGTTTCACATATTTTGTCCAGTTTATATTATTATCAGTGATAAAATCATCCAGTTCACCAGAAAGAGTCTTGGATGTATTACACATAAGTGGCTTGCAAGATAAAATGTCTTTTTGAATTGTGAGCCTGTACACATAACAAATATTATATATCTGTATTATGATGATGATGATGTTTAAGACAACGCTCCATTACAAATACAAAACTATTACTACAAAAATACTGATGGCTACAACAACACACACATGCATTTACTGTGGTGACTGAATACTGTAACTGTGTTTTTTAACTATGGACAAAGAACATAAGAAATTGAAAACATGTTTAGTTTACACTGCTTGGTGGTAAGAGTTTAAATGGAGAGTGAGGCCACAGGGATGTGTGGAATCATGGGTCTGTTAGCAGGATAGTTTCCATGTGCAGAGTTTAGAAGTGGTTTCAGGGAAGGCTCTGTTATCCTCCACAGTGAAACAGTTGTTCAGACTGTGGGATGTGGCATTAGCTGCCATGGGATGGTTTGGGTTGCTGGTATATACTGTTTACCTATGGCCATTCATTCTGATGGAAAGTTGGTTAGCCGTGAGGCCTATATGTGAACTGTATAGGGAAGGCCAGTGTGTTGATTTATGAGATGTGTCAAGCCACATGTCCAGTCATGTGAAAGGTTTCCACTGTGGCTAGATTGTAGTAGGTGGTGGTAGCCAGCTGCAAGTTTTACTATAGAATCTATCACATGGAAAGGATCTGTGTGGCAGTTGTGGAGTCACAATATATTTGTGTATCAAGATGTTCTTATGATTGGGCAATCTGCTGAAACATGTCAGGACAGAAGTGGATAAGATTATATGGAGAATGAGCAAATTTTAGGGAAGGAATATAGGTAAAGTATTAGGTTATTATTAAGTTCATGGACTCAAGACCAGGAGAGAAATGGGTTATGAATACAGGCATATGGCTAGTTTTAATAGGTGCAGAATTGGAGTAGTTGTTTGAAGGATGGGTTGTAGAAAAAGAAATTTGATTTTGTAAAAGATTAGGAGGGTAGCAGTAGAAAAGTAGGTTTTGGGAGTATCTAGTCAGTGATCCTTCATTGGAATAGATACATCAGCCACGGATTGACAGGCTGTAAGAAAAGCAAGAAGGGGTGACAGCTGCCAAAGTTAAGGTATTGTAAATTTGTAGGCAACTCCTCCCCATCTCCTTTCTCCAAAAACTCACATTGTGACTCTTCCAAATTGCCGCATGGATCCTTTCTGTGCAATAGACCCCACTGTGAATTTGTAACAAGCACCCGGCCACCACCACTTACTACAATCCAGCCACAGGGGAGACTTTTCTGAGTATTGAACATGCCACATGTACCACAATACATTTCACATACCAATTCACCTGCTTCCACTGTATCAGTTAATATATAGGCCTAAACAGAATGAATGAATAACTGCAGGCAAACAGTTTACACAAGCGACCCAGACCAGGCATTTCCCTGGCTTCAACCTCAAATTAAACCCTTCCAGTAGATCCAGCACTTATTACTTTTCATGCACACCTAATATATAAATCATTTATTTTTTAATTATATTTGTATCATCTTTGTTCATTACTTTTAAGATGTTACCTCATTTCCAACAACAATATTTCACTATAAATAGTGATAGAGTATTTTTTCACCCCACCCCCTTTTCCACTACCACCCCTGTCACTCTTGCTTTGTTCTTGGTGGATATCAGTGTGATCATAGCTGATCTCCTTGCCATGTGGCTTATCTACATGCAAGACTAAGGTTCATCATCAAAATATTGTGTTATATATTTTTGTCTTTTTTTATAATTGTTGATGTCCTTCCTCCTTCATCTACAATAAGTGTGGGGTTAATTTCCGTATCTTTACTTATTATAACTGCACTACAGCATTTTCCTTCTCAGTATTATAATTAAATCTAAACAAATATGATACATGACTTGTATGACGTGTTTTTTTATGTATACTGTAACACTGATACAGATCTCTCAGATTCATCTTAGATTAATTACAGCAATTACATATTTGATGCAGCATTACCATCATTTATTGTCTCCTTTGCCTGTTACTAGAGCTTCAAATTAGACTTCACCATAGTTATGAAGAGTGGTATTTCCTGAAAATAAAATTAGCTGATTACTTAGTACAAAAAGAAGAAATAAAACTCAACAAAAACAATATTTTATTTCATTTCTCTCTCTCTCTCTCTCTTTCACGCACACATTTCCAAATTCTTTCTATCTCAGATGATAAAGCTGAAAAATCTATTACCTAAAGAAACAGTCATGATGTGTGAGTGGAGACATTGAGAATGTAATCTTCACGGATGTCCAGCCAGATGGTGTTGTGAAAACAAAACGGCTTGCTTTCATCTATGGTATGTGTTGGGTCTACTTCCCCTGTCCTTTATTAATTGCCTAAGAACACTTTCCTTTTTATTACTATCTTTTAAGTATTAATTTATTTGCAGTGAACCATCTGTTTATTTTCTTAAGACACTCATCTGCAGCATTTTCAAGATTACATACTGACAATTGTTCTAAGATATGCTAGTGTCATCTGCAAAGAGCATTACATTATCACCCATTATCATGAAAGATCATTTGTGTATATTAGGAACAGCAGAGAATTGACCACTTAAGTACATCATGTACCTCGCCCGTATTTACATCCTTCATTAACACACATTCTTTTCTATTTTATAAATATTATTTAAGTCCAAGTCCTGTCCTACCACTAATACCAAAGTGTTCTAATTCACCAAGAAGAATCTCATCACTAATATGACTCTATAGATATCAGGTTTACAAGCTGAATATGAAATTTTTTGAATGATATTAGTGATGGCCCATGAGGAAATGTCGGGCAGGTACCGAGACAGAAAAAATGGAGAGCAGATATAGAAAAAAGAACACACTATCTGAGGTTAAGGACAGGAGTATGTCTGTACCTGAGATATACATGTATAACAGTTCCAAATGACGAAGTTCTCAGTGACTTGTCTCTCCAGGTAACGTTCTTTGAGCTGGTTGGTGTTATATGTGTTTACATCAGCTACTACCAGGTGATTCACATGTGGAATGTATACTGTCTGCCTGTGGCCATTCATCTGTGTGGTAGGATGAATGGCAAAGGAAATGGTGCACATTCAGAGTATGGACCACGCATTAGTGCAGCTGATGCCAACACACACAAAACTGACAAACCAATTTCAGCCTGCTTATCATCACTTAATATATATATATATATATATAGAATTTTGACTTGTAATTCCCCCCCCCTCTCCTTTCCCCATAAGATATGTGTGAATAGGTATATGCTTGAATAAACTTTTTTTTGTTTACTTCGGGCTTTATATCTCATAAACATCATTAAAGGTGGGGGAGAATTAGGGGCATGGCCTTTTGAAAGAACTATACTGACATTTGCCTGGAGAGATTTCGGCAAACTACGGAAAACCAAAATCTGGATGGGCAGAAGGGGATTTAAACCTCCATCTGCCTGAATGGCAAACAGCCTTTCTCAACCACCAGGCTCAGTATATACACACAAGGAAACTCTGTAACCTCCATTCCTAACCATCTGCTTGCATCCCACTGATGAAATCTTTATCCATCCCTCTTGCTGATGAAAAATTTGCCTGAAAAATCTACATACTTTTTTCCCTTGTTATTCTGTGCCCTGTGGTATGGTAAGTGGTGGCCTACTTCACTATCCTTAAACATATAAAAATATGATATGTAATATTTAAAGCTGTTGGTTTATGTTCAAGGAATGATATTCTGTTGTCTTTTATTAACAATGTTCCAAATATATTATATTTTATTATCTGATCTACTAATTTCCCTATTTACAGCCAAGCATTTAGCATCCTCAAATACTTCAAAATTAATATTCTACACATTGTAAGATGCTCATTATCAGTCTTATTAACTTTTACATATAGTTCTCTTAAATGCTTGCAACATGTCTTAATACACATTGTTAGAAAATTCTTCATTACTCATTTTTGACTAAATAACTTGTAGGGAGCCATTTATAATAAATGTTTAAAAATCTTTAATGAAAACAATTGAATTTATTGTTTGTTATGAACACAATGGTCCACTCCTCATTCAGAAGCTCATTATTTAATGTTTCTATGGGATTGTTATTTAGTGCTCTAACTTCGAAAAATCTGTTCACCAAGTTACTTTATTTTCATAATGCATATAGAGCGATTATTTGATCATTGTGATCTGACAAATTATTTTTACACTGGAATTGCTTTGAGTTTCTCTAATTTATGTTCCATACAAAAATATTATCAATAATAGTGCTATTGTCTTTGTTTACTCTGGTAGAGAAATTTACCTTGACAAAAACTGAATGATTTAAACATTTTTGGATGACAGTCTGCTTGACAACAATCGAGAGCAAAATTTATGTTAAAGTCACCCAAGAGGATAATTTTACCTTTAGTCAGTGAAACATCGCCACAAAACTTTTGTTACCTAGTCTCAACTGTACTTGAAATCTTGTTCTATTGAGTACATGCTTAAATCTTAAATTTTGATTTGGTGTTTTCTCTTATATATATTGTTATACATCCATTCTCATCTCTGACCTGCAAAAATATGTTGCTAACTTATAACCTCCATAAAGGGGGATGAGACATTTTTTAATCTTCCAGATGGTGCTCTGTCAGGCATAAAATATTTACATTTAGATTCAAGATTTTTGTGTTTCTTCTATATTATAAACTCATTTTTTTCCCTTATGGCTTTATGCCTCATCAACATCCAGGTCATTTGAGGTAGATAAGGACTGGAGGTAAGGATGGGAAGGATTTTGACCAATGGCCTATTGAAGGAACCATCCCGCCATTCACCAGAAGCGATTTCGAGAAACCATGGAAAACTGAAATCTGGATGGCTGGACAGACATTCTAACATGCGTCCTCCTGAATGCGAGGCCACAGCATTACCACTCACCCACCATGATATATACTCCATTTTAAAAAATACTCATAATATTATGATGAAATGGTACTAGTTTAGACTAACATTCCTTACTTCTGGAATTAATATGGTTACATAAACATATAAGATAAAAGTCATAAAACTGTGCCAAACTTCAAAGCACCTACGATATATGAGCACCACATCATTCATTTTAATTTAATACCATCAAAAATATCATGCTTATTTCACCACCTGAAATGTTGTGTATCAAATTCATATTTTCCAAGTTATCAAATTATTTTCACTTATAGCCTTCTTTCCTTTCACAATGGTTTGTGTAGAAAAGGAATTCATAGAACAGCTAATAGTCCTTGTCGCAGCACTTTACTTCTTCAGTATACAGTTATATGCACCACAGCAGATAATGCACTGAGTAATTACATGTATAACATGCTGATCAAATACATTAATCTACCAATAAATGAATTCATCTTACTAATTTTATTAAGTCCTATATGAACACTATGCAAATAAAATTTTGGAGATAATTTCCATGTCCAACCAGAAGTTAAAATACTACTAAAAGCCACTGAATCCATGGATACCAATATTTATTGACAAAGACAATTTCCAAATTTTCTTGAGTGGGAATAGCATAGTCGTCATTCTCTATTGCTGACAAACATTAAGGAACAGCTTAAATGTATTCAACACTATGTATAGGCTCTTATACGGCAAAAATCAAGAATCCAAGTAGAGTTAATTTGGAACCTTTTATCTGTATGAAAATTGTTTGGATTAAAACTCGCACGCCTTTCACCATAATATTGAAGAACTCAAAAATGTCAGACAATATTTCAGTCCAGTTGGAATCGATCTCTGGTCATTGGACAACAGAGGGACAGATAAACTCCAGCTATAATCGATGCACATCTTTAGTTTTGATTGTCATGTATCCTCAATACAACTTTCTGTCATTGTTGTCATTATTTGCCCAACTGTACTTCTTGCGTACTTTCTTGGTGTGTACAAAACAGCGGTCTTTAGCCAACTGTAAATCACTTTCAGTCTTGGCCTGAAGCAATGCATAATGCCTTATTTCTTCAACAGATGACCAACTTCTTCAGACAAAGTGAGGCAGATAGTAATAATCATCGTACCCGCAAACCATCTAGAGTCAAGGTCAAGTGTTATTTCATTTTTCTTCCAAGTGAAAACCTTCCATAAAATTTCAACTTTTTAACTGCTTCCCTGGAACAGTATGTGCAGTTAAGCACCTTGTGAGACAGACATCAAGAATAGGAATAACACTTGTTATCTTAAAAAGTGTCACAACTGATATGTTCTTGTGATGTAGAGGATAGAAACTACACTCATTAAGGTAATGGCCATTGTATGTTGGTGACAATACTGATTAATTGTTGCTACTATGAATAAATCAGGTTTCATATTAAAGTTTTAAAAAGATGATCTTACTAACTTAAGAAATAGTGTGTGATACTGGCATACTGTTTATTCTTTTAAGAAAGCCAAGCATTTGTGACATAAAGAATTAAAACAAAAAAACAAATCTGTATTTTTAAAATTACTTTCCAGGTCTTGTGTACCTTAAACTAGTTACGGAACATAAATCAAAATGAAAAATTTCTATAATTTACATTTACAAGAACCACTTTTAATGCTTTTTAAGCATATTTCTTTAAAACTGATGAGTTCACAGTGATAGAAAAATAAAAATCTAACCCACTTTAAAAAACTCAAACCTAATGATGTACCTTTTCCAAGTATTTTCACATGAAGAGTAATGTGAAATTACTGAATGCCTACTGGAAAAAAACTTGATGTCATTAACCTATGCAGATCAACTTTAAAAAGGTAATGGCTAACACTGGACTCAATCAGGACTGTATATAATCTACTCTCAGTCCAAAATAGCAGATTCAGATTTCCAGTGTTATTTAAAAAAAAAAAAAAAAAAAGCGAATGTCTGACTTTGTTTTTTTACTGATCACTCACCATTTAATAATTCAAAGAACTATGCATATATGCAGTTTAAACTACTGACAGTCTTTTTTCGTTCTTTAAAAAAAAAAAAGGCTTTTCTTCTGCTATGCATGCTACTGTGTCAATGTATATCTAGATTGGAATACCACTGCAACCACTTACCGCCTCGCGATGTAAACACTTCCAGATGGAGAGATAATGACGTCACTGTGTTTCCATGTGTGACGTGTTCAGCCTTTGATCGATTTGTGAATACACATTAGGCCATAGAACGTAACCAATACTAATAATAAATAAAAAATTAATAATAAAAATTTTATGGATTGAAAAAGTTAAAGAAAATTATTACTTACACAGTTAATAATATTATTAAAATATCAACAACATTCCAAACTGATAATTGATATCATTCATTAGTAACATTCCATAACATCAGTTCCTGTAAACATTAATGTTATTTGTCACAATTCCATTGATTTGTAGTTGATTCCGTTCTTGTATATTTGCTCGCATGACTGATATTGCTGTTAAAATCATTCATACAAAATAGAATATTTATAAAAAAGATATCGTCAATAACCGTTTGCGTTTAGGTTGAAACGCTGCCTGGACCATACTAACAGAGATTAGATATGATTTGGAAATTGAGTATCAGCAATATCGTGTGCGACGGTTACATTTCACTATGGTCCTGGCTGCATTAAGACATAAATGGCAGTAAGAACGATAGATACGGCATAGAAATTAGGTCTCCGCAATAAAGTGTTTGATAGTTATGTTTCAGTGGGGTCCCAGCTGCATCATAACCTCATCACTAATGAATTTATTCCTGCACTAATGGTGCAAAATTAACAATTTCACGATATGAGACGTATTAGTATTGCGCTACTTTCCATGGAAGGCACCATTAGTGACATTTAAAGCTGCGTGTGGAAAGTATTCGTCACATTCAGCAACGTAGTGACATCATACTCTACATTCAGAAGTGTTTACATCGCGAGGCAGTAAGTGGTTGCAGAGGTATCCCAATCTAGATATTACTCTCTGAACCTACTAAAATAAAAAATGTTCCCAACTTAAAAAGTGTTAACCTATTTGCTACCTATCTGAAATGCATAATACTAAAATTAGAAAAATATATAAAATAGTGATTTCCCACAATAAGGATTGAAGGGGGCTAACAACATTTATGCAGAACAATTATTTAACGCAATGCAGACTAAAGTCTTATTAAAACAAACATGTATTCCATAGTTTAGCATATTCATGTTTTGGGAACCATTTCAGTTAATCAGTCCGGGACTGAATGAAGCAATATAACCTTGTGATAATCGATCTTAATTAGCTGCAGCATACACTGCTTTAAACAAATTTCAATGCAATGCTTTACTCTTAAATCAATAATCACCAACTCTAAACTTATTTCTATCACACTGTAACCTAACACCGATAGAATGAAGATTAAAAAAGACTAAAATCAATGAACTTACAAAGTTATAAGACAAGATGGAAACCAGAATTGAAAGAGGAGTTTTGTATGAGTAATGACTACTACATAAACACCACTTCCGTCATTCACAACTTCTGCTTTGGTATTTTGAAGGTATGTAGTCGGATTGTATTTTATATATATTGTTTAAGGCATAAATGAGTAAGATGGTGTCAGATTTTTTGCAATAGCATAGATAGTAACCAGAAGATGTTAACAATACTTTAAAGCTGCCACAAACACAGCAGCTGCACAGTGGTCTAACAAATTTTGTCATTAATATCTAACACATTGAAGTAAGAAAAACTAACAAATATAATCCTCATTAAAATGGTAAGAATGTATTTTGCGGTACACTGCCAAACTTTAAGGAAGAATTAATAATGTTTACAGAATGTTTACAGTCACCAAATAACAGTTCAATTTATTTTTGCTTAGTCGTGGCTATGAACAAAGATTATGAAATTCCTGTGAAATTCATAAAACATTAATAGGGTAGAAACTTGCTAACAAAAAACTCCAAACGACTGAACTGTTATTAGCCTGCATTGAATAACGAAAACTGGATTACTATTGAGAGCCAAAATTAAGCAACACTAAATTATATAAAAAACTCAAATATAAGTATTATTCATCCAAACGATCATACCATTAGAAAAATTAACAATGTTTCTATATGTCATCCTTGTGAAACTGCTCCTGGCTTCTAACCAAACAATTTTGTTATTTCAACAACGTTTACACTTTTTAACCTTGGTTCACTGTATCTGACTGAAAGAAATTCTGATACCTTCACATAGTATTGATGATATATTAGTTCTAAACAACGATTATACTAAGGGTAACACCTGTCCTTGACTGCAACAATTTAATTTGCAAGAGTGGTTTAAATAATTAACTCAAACACAGCAAAGTAACTTCACCACACGACAACATTGAAACCAAAGGACGAGGATTGATGGATATCTGTTTATAAACAATCCACTCACCGGCAGCAAATAAAAAATTACACTATGCAAAGGGCTCCTAGGCGAAAGTTCACGACCTTCGCTGAAACTTCACAGAAACTCACGTACTATCTATAATACCAACACATTTACATACACATATCGATTAGCTGCGATATTTTAAGAAAATCGAAACATATTGCCTCAGCTTTTCTTGCATTATAGGGTTTAAGAATTTTTTTACATAAATCAGCCCGCTATTTAGGATAAAAACATTTTCTAGAGCCTTTATTAAACTTCATCGGCGTATTAATTATCTTCTGAAATATATAACATACATTTCCGATGGCTGAGTGTATATTTGGGGAAGAGTTAGGACTGATATATTTAGAAAAGATGAGACGACCACTTTGAATTAGCACCTTACTTTAGGCACAAATGAGTGAGAACGTTTTGATTTGCTGGGATGACAATTAGGAACTCAATGATACACCTGAAATTTAAAATCTGGACAAAACGTAAGTTGCGTGGATTAATGGCCACTTTGGCAAAAGCTCTTTCATAACTAATGATTGTAAGAAATATAGTAGCTTCTTATTAAAATGTATGATTCTTTCTTTGTAGCTCCTGGATATGACAGTTCTAAACTACAGTTTAAATTTGGTATAATTTCTGCTACAATAACAGTTACTGTATGTATTTTTACTGCATTAAAATATTTTTTTAAAATTCAACCGACAGCGTATAGTTTATTGACATAGGTGAATTATAGCGCTAATCCAGCAAAAACAATTTATTTGTCCACCTGTAGTTGTCAATGGTGTATCTTCGTTTAAATATACGAGAGTAGTCTCAGAAGTTCTCAGTCTCGGCTGTAGGTAATGTTGTAATGATAAATAAATTTACAGAATATCGTAAGACGCTTGTCAGAGATGTGTGGATAAAAGCTCGTTAAATTTCATGGTTAGTAGAGTTGCGGTATCATTGCCATCCATTTTAGAAGCCAAGATCTTTTTTGCGTTTTCCTCGTATTGAAATGATAAAGCCATAGATTTACGTGAAATAAAAGCAAAGTATATCACTTTTTCCGTAGCTTGAGGTTAATTTCAAGAGCATAATCCTGAAATGCTTATTAATATTCGAGGCAGTACGCTGTTTTCAATGTCCTAGTTATTGGCGAATGCTTTGATGCAGCTCTGTCTAACACAGGCTGTAATGACCAGTACCAGGACGGCATAATTTTCTAATATAAGTGTAAATATGGAACAGGAGAGTTTCCGCTGTCCTGGAAGAACATATTGCTTGCGAGATCCCTGAGTCCAGTCCACAAAGCGGATTAACGAGGAATATTGATCACCCCACCATCTTTCATCTACGAGGTTGCTGAAACAACGCCCTTGCATTAGTTAACACGGTACTGAACAAATACTCTAAATCACTAACGAGCGCGGTGGGTGAGCGGTAACGCTATGGCATCGCATTCGGGAAGATGCAGGTTTGAAGAAACGTCCTGCCATCCAGGCCCGCCGCTAGCTCTTTGAACGCCCTTGTGCAATACCAATTATGCCTGGATATGCCGTCGGTTTTCTATGGTTTCACCAAATTATTCCAGGTGAATGCTGGGATTGTTCCTATAAAAGGTCATGGCACAATTCCTTCCCGTTTCTAGTCCCACTCCTTCCCGACTCTAATGACGTCGACGTCAACGAGGCGTAAAACCCGAATAAAAAAAAAAAAAAAAATGGTGTTCACCCTTGGTTGTCATTGGACACAGTGAGTTGGGAAGATACCCTACTGGACAAGCTATATAAAGTGAGAGAAGATCGTTCAGATCATGGCACTCCTTCTTTAATTAATTAGGGGCTACTGAAAATTCACTTTCTATCAATCATTGATATTCAACCGACCTATCATTGCTTCCATAGATTTGGATGAAGCAAACCTAAAGTTGTGAAAGTACAATCTTCAACTACGAGAGTAGTATAGTATTTGTTACTACATTCGTGATATACGAGTGACCGCTCGACGTTCAAGACGTAATATCTCAACGGCAACGAAGTACACACAACATGAAGATGCCTTTGCTGGTAAAGTGTAGTACTCATGAATTAACAATTGTCAAATGGTCGCAAGTAACTTTCACCCTGGGACGCCTTGACATAGGTTTAATGCTCAGCGAACAATTAGGTGACAAAAAGTCGAAAAATATGATATATATAAGCTAAAAACATTTTTCACAAATATATCTAAATTTATTGCTTGAATAAATCAGTTTATTGTATCTTCGCGGGTTCGCAGTAGCATTGTGTAGGCGTAAAGATGAGCTTTCCACGACGAACTCTGCCGCAATCTTCAGGCCTAGTGCTCACGCTGTGACGACCGGAGCTGCAATGCCAGTCTCTGGTGCTAACGTGTCCTTTTAAAGGCTAGCGTCCCTCGCCTTCCCACCATCACGCTCCGTACATCCCGCCAACCCCGGCTCCATATTGCATCCGTGACGCTGGATGGCCAATCTTTAATTTCGTCCTTTTGTTTGGAATGAGGTTGTCTTAGTAAGGACCAAGCCGGCTTCCAGGCATCACTAAGCAACAAACCCTATAAACTATTGCATAACAAAATAGATAAATACACCAGAAGAAGCACAGTCATAGCATACATGTTATATTAATTATGGCAACTATACTATCTAATGGCAATTATTTTGCAGATACCTTAGAAATAAATTCTTCAACGGGGTAGAAGGAGTTATCAATTAAATATTTTTTTTTATTTTTCCTGAAATTAATTTTGTCATCTGCTTGACATTTAAGATATGTTGGGAGCTTATTGAAGATATGTATCCCTGAATATCGGAACTAGGGTTGTCCATTTAGAAAGTACATCGATGTTTTTATTCGATGTAAAACATCGATGCTATTCGATGCATCACTTAAAAATATCGATGTTTTCCAACATCGAATACTTTTGTGATTTTTCTTATCTCAACAAATACAAACCAGCAATATTCTTCGGCAAATGTTGTTACATTTATTTCTTACCTGTTCCATTAAAATCGCCAAGAGAAAATGTGATCGATTTAGACCTACAGTACAGGGAAGGAAAACATGTGGCACATTTTTACTTCTGAACCAGGAACACAGCCGCGCCGGTGTTAACAAAAATTGCCCCTACACGCCGCAGGAAACAAACTTTGTTAGACAATTGGCTACCCGCAGAGTAAAACACCCGAAAGTCTAAAAAGTTCATGTCGAACACAAGAGTGTTTCCACGATAATATAAAATTCGTATTACTCAACCGCTCAAAAATTCACAAACGAATAATTCAAAAACCAAACAGCAACGGATCATTGCCTTCCCTACCACCCAGTGGTGCAGGGTTTCCTCACCTTTCATTTCTACACTCCAGAATCTCCGGCAAAAAGGTAAAATTCAGCAACATAACGCATGCACTACTTCTCGTTGAGTCTTCTGCATCTTGATTCATTTCTCAGCAATAGCAGTTCGTATCGAACTAAAACATTTACCAGGACACTAACATCAGCAAATTGCTTCTTTTTCAAAATGTTACCCACGCGATCCATCGAACGAAAGCTTCTCATCTCTTAGAAGGAAAACAAACTTATCAGTCCATGTTGGACGTTGCCATCAATGTACCACAATTTCCAAGGACTTCACTACTAGGAATGATATCTTAAAATTTCTTTGTTACCAACACCATAATTTGTATGGGACCTCGCCTCGAAGCGTGAATGTTTTGACCTTGTTTTGGACCTCGCCTTGTAGAGTGAATGTTTTGACCTTGTTTCGGACCTCGCCTCTAGAGTGAATGTTTTCTACTTGTTTCGGACCTCGCCTCGAAGAGTGAATGGTTTTACCTTGTTTCGGACCTCGCCTCGAAGAGTAAATGTTATTACATTGTATCGGACCTCACCTTGAAGAGTAAATTTTATGATTTATGTGGACCTCGCCTTGAAGAGTGAATTTTATAATCTGGCACCTTGAAACTTTACTGTCATCAGACATCACTACAAGAAAGTCAGTGGATGGTCCTATCAGGAAATTTCGTTCTTTTATAAGGATTTGAAAGAAATTTATTCACGTTAGTGTCCAGAAAACACTTTTCAGATTTCCCTGGGGCTTCGCCAGGAAGAAAATGAGTTTCTAAAAACTTGCTTTGATGTTATGAAGATAATACATTTTTTCATGTTAAATCGGAAAGGCATACATTAAACCTGGATTACCTTAGTTGTTTTCCTTATTACATTGATAATGTCATAATTCAACAAAATTGTTCTTTAAGTCAGGATAGCCGAACATACTGCGGTTAATCATCTCTTGTTCACAGAATCTTCACACATTCGACGGACGCTGTGATAAGGAGACGGCCGTTAAGCAACGCCAAACCAGCCTCACCAAGCAGGATAGCCGTGATGGATCCTACAAACCCTTCGGGGATCACAAGAAAAGCAACAGCATCGCCTCAGACTGGCATTCTTGAAGACTCCATTGCAACAACCATCTACCAGCCTGATTTCGGTTTCCATAGTTTCCCGAAATCACTAGGCGAATGCCAGGATGATTCCTTTCTAAGGCCATGGCCGATTATCTTTTTTTTTTCTTCATTTCTAGCTCCGTCAAGTCACACTCGCGGCCTATGAGTGAGAGCCAGGGACGGCTGTCTCAGCAGGATGGCCGTGTCGGATCTGGAGTCTGGGGCTAGCTACTAGATAGCGCCAAAGACACTTTCAGCAGGATGCCAGCACCACAGTGACTGCAGTCACAAGTACGAGGGGCTACTTAAAGGGCAGCGCACAGCACCCTGGCCTCTCTTCCTGCCTGACCGTCGAGGCGACATCACTCCGTTATCTGTCATTGTGTATTGTGATACGGAGTCTAATAAACCGGATCCTTGTATCCGCTGTGTTCTCGTAGTTACTCTCCACTGTCTGAGGGATATCCACAGCCTACCTTCGCTGACGAGCCATCTGCTTCTAACCGGGAACTCCATTCAACCCGCCGATTCCTGAGTTTTCCCGGATGGATTCGACATATAGAACTATTCTTTGATTGTTAATTAAATCTTGCCACATTAAGAGGATTATATATAACAGTATTTGTTTGTTGGAAATCCAGAGCGAAAGAACCCACAGAAAGCCAACAAACGAAACAATATATATGTATGACATCTTCACTCATTTCATAAGCAGGGGCGCCGACTCTTTGGGTGCTCGGAAATCCTATGAGAGGTAAATTGTGGGTGCGGAGCACCCATGAGCATAGTCGTCAACAGTAATTAGTAATGGGCTTCTAGCGACTCCTGTATTACCTATATTACCTACGTCATGCGCCTCCTGGCGAGGCAAGACGTCTCGATGGGGTTGCATTTGCTTATGATGTGACTGTGTACGTTCCAAGGAAAATATAAGCCCTGCGTAAGGTCATACCTAACACTATCTACTGTGTGGTAACTGTAGGTTTGATTCGCAAAGAACCGCAAACAAGCAAATCGAACAACTCGACCCCGCGCTACCACACGTAAATTTACCCCGCCATCCATCAATCCGCTGCGCAGCAAACGCTTTCGCAGTCGCGGCTTGCAGGCTGTCTCATGTGTCTCACTCGTTCTTAGTCGAGCTAGTAATCAAAACATGTGCTTTATGAGCACGCTGCGCTTGATGTTATAGTGTTTATTTCTGAAAATTATTAGTCTCCATGTATAAATTCGTCCTTCGAAATG
Organism: Vandiemenella viatica; assembly: GCA_031002005.1. Lineage (NCBI taxonomy): Eukaryota > Metazoa > Arthropoda > Insecta > Orthoptera > Morabidae > Vandiemenella > Vandiemenella viatica. The sequence continues at coordinate 139,930,008 of CM061921.1, read as the reverse complement.
GTAACCTGAAGATCCTTCCACTAGTAGCTCTTCTCAGCTAAGTAGAACTAAGCAAATCCAACCAGAAGATGTTATTTCTGCAAATTCAGTTGAACAGAAGAGAAGGCACAATTTTCAAAGGGCAAACAATTATTTCATGGCTGCTAAAATGATGAAGATATTCGTAAAGGGGTTTACCAAACAGGTAATGAAACCATGTTTAGTGGCGTTTCTGCTGCGCGAAACATCATCAAGAGGAGTAAATTAAGGCACTCACTCAAGGTGGATTTTCATCGTGAAATAAATAAAAAGCATTAAACCCTGAAGTTCACTATTTTTGTGTACTGAATAAAGCCAATTTAGAACGCGGCGTCAATGTACACTGAATGCTATCAAAAAGTAAACTACACGATATAAAAACAAATAGTTTTTAGTGACTGGAGGCCTAGCCATAAGGGACCACGAGGACGATTATTCAAATTGCATTCGATGTTGAAGCTGTGAGCACAGGATATTTTTGAGTTAAACATGTGGAAACAAATATGGGCGGTTGTTATATAATATCGCTAATAAAGCGTCTGCAATTTTGAGTGACAAAATACTGCATAAAATAATAAAAGTAGTGCAAAATGCGGTCTGCTATTCATTTATGGTTGAAAAACTAGCGATATTTCCAGTAATGAACAAGTCACACACTTCTTTCGTTACGTGGATGCTAAGTGTAATATACACGAAACTTTTATCGGCCTCTATGAAACGGTAGCAACAATATCCGACAAAATTTGTTTGAAATTTGAATGACTACAGAACTAACAAGATTCGACATAAATATCAAGATGTGCAGGGTCTATATACAGATGGTGCTTCTGATGTTGAAGCGCAAACTGACCTTTAATTGTGGATTAAAGTTATCGAAGCACGGGAAATTCATGTGCATTGCACCACTCAATCGTTAAACATGTTTGTTCAAGAGACTTAGAAGAAGTAGGTACATGTAATAAGTGATTTTTTGGCGTGTGATTTCGTGCGTGGTTTATCGAAACACCAGGCTTGTTTTGAATCACTACAGGCAGCTAGCGATGTAATTCCCTTTGAGGCCTTTTTGACCAACGATATAGTGGAATCGTATATTTTCCTTAAAAACTATCCTAAACAATTATAGTGCGCTGCTATATTTTTTTGAACGACACAAAAAGTCAGGAAGATAATATCTGCCTGAAAGCTAAATGGGTTTTAAAAAGTCTTGAATCTTCATAATCTTTTTATTATCATTTCTGACAGAAATTCTAGTTCATTTCGAAGCTTTAAACGCAAATTTTCATAAGATTTCTTTCCTTCTGCAAAAATCTGTAGATAATACTGTCAAACAATGAACTGGAGAAAAAATTAAAAAATCTTGGAAATCGACTCTTGATTCAGTTTTTAACATTAATAACTTCAAAAATAAGGAGGATAACTAGACATATAGATCATTCATCAAGTTAACCGCATTAATTTTCTTCGTGCGCTGACTGAGATAAAAAATGCATCTTGTGGTGTTAGATAAAGTAATTGGTCATAGTGACCAGCATTTTACTGAAAAATGCTATGACACACTTGAGTAAGGTGGAACTATTTCTTACTGATTAAAATGATGAAGATCGTCTGGCTCCTCATCGTGCTATTAGCAACTGCATGAAGAAAAAATATCAGACTGAACAATTTGAAAAACAGTTATATATATATATAATTTGGTATTGCGAAGTCTACCCAAGATATGATGCCTGAAATCATCAAATTCTTAAAAATCGTTTCAACTGTTCCAGTATCACTATGCACTATTGAGAAGAAAAACTTATTTGAGGAGTACTATGGCTCAGCAAAGATTGAATGATCGCATGGTAGTGCACATAAACCGAGAAATAGCAGATGATGCGGTTCTACAAGATTTTACTTATACATTTATAAATAGAGCTGTAGTTTGACAAAATAAGTTTGCATTGAAAAAACTGAAATTATATAAATTAAAAATGTAGCTTCTTAAAAAGGTTTATTAATGTTAATTTGTTGATCATACAATTCTTAGTAAAACTGTGTACATGAAGTATGTGCTAATACATATATCCAGCTAATATAAATTACCCTACACACTGTTAATATAATGATCTCATTTTTATATTTTTATTATTATGATAGGTATCCGTTCATTTTTGTTCAATCTAGCATTTTCTAGGCATCTTTTTTCCTTCTTCTCTGTATATTAATTACTTGCTTTACCTGCGACTTCATTCACGTAGCTATCCTTGCGGTCACAAATCAAATACGAGGCGTATTTTTTAAGTAAGTACCATTTTGTCACACCGCGGCTGCAGTGCTACCGTCGGAGTTCCACGCATGCGCACTGGGTACCTGCATCTCTTGCCTACGCACTGACGCCATTACAGTCTAATTTTTCATTGGTTACGTTGTTCACTGAGTGTTTAAGATGCCTCCGATAATCGTGAGTCCCGCCGACTGTGAAGTACGGGCTGTTATAAGATTTCTTTGTGCTAAAGGCCTAAAACCGATCGATATTCATCGTGAGATCTGTGCAGTTTACGGACAAAACATTATGAATGATGGAATGGTGAGAAAGTGGGTGAGAGCATTTATGTGCATGATGAACAACGGAGTGGGCGTCCTTCGGTCGTTAATGAAAGTTTGTTGCAGAAAGTGGACAATAAGGTGAGAGAAAAAAGACGCTTTACAATTCCCTCCTTGTGTGATGACTTTCCTAATGTTTCTCGTAGTGTTTTTTATGGCATTGTGACCGAGCACTTGAATTACCGAAAATTGTGCTTACGTTGGGTACCGAAAATGTTAACGGATGTGCACAAAACCAAACATTTAGGCAGTGCATTGACTTTCCTTGAGCGGTACCACAACGATGGTAATGATTTCTTAAGCCAAATTGTTACGGGCGATGAGACATGGGTGGCCTACGTCACACCTGAATCAAAGCAGCGGTCCATGGAATGGCGGCATTCAGATTCACCCAAAAAAGTGAAGTTCAAGCAAATGATTTCTGCCCGGAAAATCATGTGCACAGTTTTTTGGGTCAGAAAAGGAGTATTGCTTGTGGAATTTCAGCCTCGTAATGAGACAATCAATGCAGCAGCTTATTGTGAAACATTGAACAATCTGCGCCGTTCAATCCAGAACAAAAGAAGTGGCAAGTTGAGCAAGGGCATCGTTTTGCTGCATGACAATGCCCGTCCACATGTGGCTAATCAGACCAAAGATCTCATCACATCTTTTCGATGGGAAACTCCAGATCATCCTCCGTACAGCCCTGATCTGGCGCCCAGTGACTACCATCTGTTTCTGCACTTGCAGAAACATCTGGGCGGTCAGCGTCTTGAAGACGATAACGAAGTCAAAACAGTTGTGATGCATTGGTTAATAAGTCAGGCGGCATACTTCTACGAGGAGAGTTTTGAAAAACTGGTACTACGTTATGACAAGTGCCTCAATATTGAAGTGAATTATGTAGAAAAGTATAGTAAGGTACAGGCTTTCATGTAAAAATAAAATTATTGAGATATATTTGCATGTCTTTTTTTAATTTCAAAATGGTACTTACTTAAAAAAATATGTCTCGTACAATAATAAACTCCTGATTTCTAATAGGAAGACACTAATTATTGGTTATCTATCTATTACAGTTATAAAGTTGAAAATCTGTAACTTTGTAACTCAATCACGTTAAAAATGCTGAACCCATTTTAATTAAATTTAGTGTGTTTTTTGGCCTGGAATAGAATTTAGAAAATATTTCTTTCCTACTCCACCTGCCTGTTCGCTTACTACCCGAAATCTACTAGATGGATTTATACGCGATTTTCACTGTTATGTAATACTATTTGGTGCCTGTGACTTCGTTTATGTTTGTCAAGGATTTTGAAGATTTTTATTTAATTTGAATGAAACCCTATATGTTTTTCGGATAAAAAATAGAGCATGTTATTCACATGGAGGAAAGAAATATTTGGAGACGACGCAAGAGACCTTCACCACGCATTGAAGTGACTCCCGGCGGCGGAGGAGTGGGGGAGCTAGGCCACATCCATGTACAAACGTAGGATAAACCTAACGCCGCAATCTGGTGATGGATTATTATGTAACTCGATGAGACAAAAAAAAAATAAAGATTAAAAATTTTCGATATCTTGCCTAATTCTCGAGATATACTGAATCAAATAAGAGGTGTCCTGAGTTGAAATACAGAAGAAAAATTTCGCAAAAGGCAAATTTTATGATCGATTGTTATGTAATACGACGATACAAATCGAAAATAAAGAATACAATTTTTCGATATCTTGCCTAGTTTTTGGGATATACTGTCCAAATTGAGGGGACTGGGTTGATATGCGGCCTGGAACAAAAATTAATTCTGCCAAAGCCACAATGAATTACATGGTGGACATGCAGAATGGATATTTCAGTTTTATTACTACCACTTGTGGTTAGGTTGAAATGCAGCCTAGACCAGAATAAAAATAGTTATCTTGTTACCATATATTGTAAGCTTAATTGGGAATAACTGGAAGTAGTTTACATCGCGATACAGGTTTTGTAACTAACATGGTTCTCATGAAATTACTGACAAAAATAGATAAATTCTTTGTCCCTTATATATGCAACAACAAAACCATTCTGGTACAGACTGCATTTAGACCTAACCACAATCTCCACTACATTGCCGCTACAGAATCAGACTATGTAGACACATCCACGCACGCGTATTTGAATCGCAAACTGAATTTGGGGTAACAACATCGTTTGCTTCATCAAGATTCCTAGATGGCATTATAATATACTTAGACACATTAGAAAATGAAATAATCATAGCATCAAAGACAATGTGAACTTTGCATTTGTATGGATTCGCAATATGGCCACTGCCGCCACCCACGCATGCGCAGTATCAGCCGAGAGTTTAGAGGTGGCGTCATAGATTTAACGTCATTTCTCCTCCATATAATTCCTTCCTCCATGTGTATTCCCTGCTAAATCAACAATCCGCCAGTGATATTATCTTCGAAACTAGTTCACACTCTTTGTCGGTTTGTTTCATGGAGGAAGGAATTATATGGAGGAGAAGTGACGTTAAATCGGTGAAGCAAGCACTAAACTCTCCCGCATGGTGGCAGCACCGGCAGCGACCATATGGCGCTTCCCAACAATTAAGGTGTTCACATTGTGGTAGATGCAGTGATTATTTCATTTAGTATTGTGTATAAGTGTTTAAAAATGTCAGCTTGTGTTGCGTACGGTTGCACAAATAGGCCAGACAGGAAAGAACCTGGAATATCATTTCATAAGAAAGTTGAATTGTAATTATCGTTGTTGAAGTGAGCGGTAGACACCGCAAACTTTGCAGCACGTCTATAAATATTTAGTCATAGCTCTCAATGGGATGACTTTGTTCTCAAATTTTTCTTGGTGTAGTGTAGAAAATCAGCAAACTTGCTATTTTGCACATAATAGACTAGCATTATTTTTTAACGAGTGTTTAAAATGAGATTTAAAGGGGCGTGTTTTACTTCGCGATTCAGTGAATTTACTATTACGATTTCTTTCGTCACGTTGCTGATTATACTGACAATGGATGATAAAATTAACTGTTATGTGAGAAGCTGTGGGTTTTATTAATTTTTTAAATAGCTATTTCAGGCCATTGACTTAGGTTATTTTTAAAGCTTCATATAAGACTTGTTTCTGTTTGTAAATACGTCTATACCTATTTTTAACCGATTTTGAAATCTTTCTCATCTATTTAAGTCGAAACAGGTTCATGCAGAAATAAAAATGGGCTTCATAAATAAAGAAGTTATTGGCCTTTGAACAAAATCAATTTGGGGAATGTGTTTCTAATTTAGTCTCTTTTTTTTGTACAACATTCTTCCCCCCCCCCCCCCCCGTATCTAAATCTAACTGAGAGATAATTTTTTTTACAATTGTCCTAATAAGTAGGGCTGTGAAATTAGACAACACATCTTGATCAAGAGAATGTTCATTAAGGTGACTGAATAAACATTTTATTTCTGGTACCAGCTTACAAAATGTCTGGGTTGCTCATCCCTAGAGTGGGTCCTCTTACTTTTTTTTCTGGTCTAGGACACATTTCAGACTAACCACAAGTGGTAGTAATAAAACTGAAATATCCATTCTGCATGTCAACCATGTAATCATTGTGGCTTTGACAGAATTAATTTTTGGTCCAGCCTGCATCCAAACCTAAAACCCCTCAATTTGGTTGTTGTATATCCCCAAATTAAGCAAGATATCGAAAACATTTATTCCTTATTATCGAGTTTTTTCGTCGTGTTACATAAGAATCCATCATTAAATTTGACTTTTGTGAAATTTTTCTTCTGCATTTCAACTCAAGACACCTCACTTTTGAGACAGTATATCTCGAGAACTAGGTGAAATATCGAAAAATTTTACTCTTTATTTTTTATTTGTCTCGTCTTTTTAATAAAAATTCATCATAAAATTTGACTTTGAATAATTTTTTCTTTTGAATTTCATCCAAAACCATTTCACATTTGAGACAGAATATCTCGAAAACTAAGCAGGATATCAAAAAATTTATTCTTCATTTTTTATTTGTCTCATCGAGTTACATAATAATCCATCACCAGATTGCGGCGTCATGTTTATCCTAGAGTCCCCTTGAGGTGTTTGTACATATTCCCCGTGTTTGTTGGGAAGCGGTCAAGCCCCCACCACTCCGGCCATGCCCCCCCACGTCCTCCGCCGGCCTGCTTCACTCCCATGCGTGGTAAAGGTCTCTTGCGTCGTCTCCATATTATTCCTTCCTCCATGGTTTGTGTTTTTTTTTTTTTTTTTTTTTTTTTTTTAAAAAAGTGGGCATGAGCACCCACGAGGTTTTCTAAAACTTGGCGCCTCTGTCCATAAGCCATCATTTGCTCAGTAATAACTAGAAAAACCGTTTAACGCAGCAATTATAAATTTTTTTCTGTCTGTTGCAGTGAGCTTTGCCAAACTCGGCAACGAATTGTTTAAATATAGCAGACCGCTATAGCGTCCATTTCAACTACAGCACACGAAGCCATTCTCTTGTTTTTTGGAGTGTTGTATTTAATTTTATTTCCGTTTTCCAACGTTATCACAGCACCTTCTATTATACTTCATTTGTTGACGTGACAAAAAGAGTGTGTGAGAAGCAGTTATGAAGGGAACAACGAACGCGTGTGGTATTTTTACTGTCCCTCATTGTGAATAGGGGGCCGTTCTGTTGATGGTATGAAGAATTGATATTGTTCTGTCGGCCATATGGAAAATTGAGTCAACCAGCTCAAAAATCTTAAAGAACGTAATAAACAGTGCTGTTTGTTATACTATACGGAATGGTAAATGTAAAAGAAAGAGCATGTAACACCGTATGGTTGACTTGAAAACTAGATTGTATTCAGCAACTGGGTCACAAACTTGTGATCTCTAGACTGCGAAGCCTGAAGCTTTGTATTCGCTGAAATTTGTGTTTTTGATTTTAAAATATTTTTTAGATAGCTTATTCCAGAGGTGATTATATAAAATAATTTAATTACAATTTCACGTAAATTAAATCGGTTTAATTATTAACAGTTTTGGATTAAATTCCAACAGTTAATTTTCTGCTCCCGGCGTCTCAATAGTGCTCCTCTCAGGGTTATGTGGTGGGGCAACGTACAGGTGCGTCATCCTTTTAGTTAGCTTGCAAATGGAGTGAATAACGACCAAAAAAACCGGGATTACTCTTGTGGATGAGAGGTCCAGGTGCCATTGTTAACGCCCCATTAATAATTTTGCTGTCGTTAGCCTGTGCCGATCAGGTGCGTGGAGTGGGATAGCAGCATCTCTAATATATCGTTGCACTATTAATAACCTCTTTTGTACCCTAGATTAGTTTAGGGGAGCAATATGTTCCGTTACTCTGTCATTAATAACTCCCTTCATTACCCTGGCAGAGCCTAAGTCAGGTTAGAGAAGTGATATATCTTGTCATCGGCTCCTTTTGTTACCCCGGGCTAGCCAAACGTTAGGTTAGCGGAGGGTCATCTACAGCCTGTCGAAGTTAGTAGGGGTCGATGGGGACAAGATTCCATTGTTATCTGGAATTGAGAATGTACAGAGAATAATTTGACAACTAGGTAATTGCTTTATAGATCCCGATTGAGACTGTACTACTATTGACTATGTCTGATGCGTTTTGCTCTCTGATCCTTATATTTAGCAACTTTACAAGTTAGTAATTAAAAACTGAAAGTTTAGAACATTCTTATAGAGTCTGCTCGATAAATTCAGTTAGTTATCTTCAATGCTTTCATGATCAGTTAGTTTTAACTAGGTTTTGTATCTAAAATAATATTCTAATTGCATGTTAACATAAGCCAAATATTATTGGATTTAAAAAAATGTCTGTTTGTAATAAAGAGTTTATAACTAATACATGCTTAATAATCATTTTCATCGGGATCTATGTAGATCAATATTTTTGTGGTTCATGTTACGTGGCACTTTGTTGAGATTTCAAGGGTCATTTGAAATATCAGTCATGATGAAAGGGTTGCTGACATGAACGTATCTCAGGCTGGAGCAGGTTCTCTGTAATAACAAGAACTAGGCATTAACAATACTGAGTTAAATTCAAGATAGTTGGTAGGAAATTTCCTATATAAAATAGAAATGTTGCTAACAAGATACATGCAGAAATAATCTGTAATGCAAACTTGTCAACTGTGCGCATTAAATTCTTTAGAGGGAGAGCAAAGCCAAGTTATTCAACTAGATATAAAGGCAAACTATGGTTAGCTACTAACTGTTTGGATTACAGGAAAATCCAGTTGGTTTGCATAAACGTTAGTGATATAGAAAAGCGAGAGGTTCCTTCCTCCCCACTCCCGTAATCAATGTAATGAAGGTTCAATGTTCCTTTACACCAGCACAACAGTTTTATTTAACTTTTGCTGTAAGGGTCTACTACATGAAGTTACCTACTTCTAGGAGTCTCACGAAATGATTCCCACTGTAATTCAACTCAGGTTCAAAAATCTCATGTTTGAAACATAATTACTTGATAAAAATTAATTATCTCCGATTAGATTTTAAAAAATTAAATTTACCATTCTCCAAGATGACTTTGGCATGTGGATTAAAATCCTTCCAAATTTCTCTACTTCAGGTTATATCATTTATTATGTTTATGAAACCCACAATAAATGGTTTGCCCTTAAACCTGGAAACACAATTTAGTATATCATATAGATTAACTCCGTATATAAATACAAAATTAGTAGGCCTCTCATCCAAGCGGTAGGAGTATGAAAAATTCGTATTATTTCAGGAATAGGTGAGAAGCTAGTCAATCTAATTTCTTTTCGTGCTTTAATTCATACATATTAATGTAACCAATACAGATAAGGAAGGTATTAATATTTCAGTATCATGTGACAAGAAAAGTGTGGAGGGTTATGCATGAACATTTATGTCCTTTACTGTCAATAGTACAATACACAGTTACGATAAAAGAAGTGAAAATGTTCTTCACAAGCAATACATGTCTGTATTTGTCCAGAAAGAGGTCAGATATCAAAGTAAACATACCTTCTGTGGTAACTTAACTACGGTCGTGTTGCTACCTTCTTGAAAAGATTGACTGAGGTCGCGGTTATTATGGCACCTGGCAAGGGAAAGAATACAAATCATAGTGTATGGTACAATTGGAAAATAGGGAAACTGAATATTATATATCTTAGAGATACTATGAGCGAGATCGATGATTATATCATCGAAATGAAATTTTCAGGAGTATCCTTTCTGCGCCAGCGGAGTTGTGGAAAAATTATAGAGTTGGTGATTTAACTTCATGAATGTCAAAACACTTCACGACGTAGACTTACTACCATGTAAACGACCAAGGTAAACATTGCATGTCGTGGGGATTTCTGAACGTTTCTATTTGCTTCAGTTCTGGTATTAGTTCACTGGGATTCTTAAGCTTCTCTTGGTGTTGGGAAGGGGTTTGTTGGTAACGAGACAAAAGATGCGTTGTATTGCATGATGCCTGGCACATGAGGTAACTGCCATATTCCCTGCGTCACAAATACTTACAAAAAATAAAGATTTGTGAATATATATGTTGTTTTGTTAAAATGATTCATTTTACAGCATACAGAATCAATTTCTTACTCTGAACCCTGGGAAGAATAATTAAAATGTATCGCATTACAGACTTAAAGAACTATACATTTGATTGGGAAATAATATGGTACCTCTATAATTTAGGATAGTAGTCAGTATTATACCTCTGCGTCTACTATAGCAAAAAATATATTGTTTGTGGAAAAAACCATATGGAAAATTTTGCAGTTTTTTAATGAAGGTACGCTCGTAGTTGACATTTCATATACAGTATCGCAAGCCCTCCGTATGTACTGTTTGTAAACAAAGCATCAGAGTGGGGAATTTCGTTGATAATGAGTTCTACAGTGAAACCAGAGAAGGCCTCCGATTTTCTCGGCTACTAAGTCCAACAGCATGATGTAATACATTTCCTTGGGGATGAACTTTCCTCAATCCTTCAGCGACACGCAAACACGATACTAAGAGTAATCTTCATCATTGAGAATACTGCGACCACGCTGAAGACTTTTAGTGTTACATCTTAAGGTCTTCGTCCCAGAAAGTAATAAATGGTTTAAGTTATGTTGCTAAAATTCGTTTAATAAGGAGAAACATAACTGAGAAAAGTGGGTTGAGATAGGACTTTTTGTTGATGCCAATGATGGCGTTTCGTTGTTAACTGGATTTTATTTATTGATAGATTTCCATTGTCAAAACCAATACACAGCCAACTAGTAAATTTTACGAAATGTTTTAATTTGTCAATATTTTACTTCATGTTCCGCAAGTGTTTGGAAGCGATTACATTAATCTTTTATAACCAAAGATAGAACCCACATTCAGATGCTGCACCATGTAGGATAGTTCTGAATTTTGCAAACGATTTTCTGTATACAGAGCAATGTATGGTTTGGTGGACGGCGGAGTATGGGTAATTCAGAGCAGCTTCTGACACTTGAGGTTTGAAATGATTTCTGCAGACGTAATCAGCATAATGCGTATGCAGAGGTTACTTACAAACTATTGCAGTGAGAACAATGGTTTTAATTTTTCAAATAGTTAAACGTTCTTTCTTCATGCGTAAATTATTCCTGTGGTATATTATCCCTCCACTGGCTGGGAGTAAAGTAGAAATAAATTACGGGAAAAGTAAACATAATTTGGAAACATATAAAGACAATTACACGACGAGGAAGGTCTGCGTCGGCAAGTACGTAGGAAGTTATTTGTGCTCCAGATTTTATTTGAGCTTAGGGAAATTACAGAAGACAAGTAACTGACACTTCTCAGGAACTAAGTTTTTTAACTGCACATTTGCAACTGTACATTTTATTCGAACTAACTGTATAAGCATTGGTATGTTAAACAATATACAACAATACAACAATAGTACATAGTTTTAGAAGTTAAGACTTTATGAAATCATAAAGCAGTCAAGACATCGTATAGAACCAACACTTTAGATGAAAACGAATGTCGTACAGAGAAGTTGCGAACAATTGAAAGCTCTAAATAATCATCACATAAATTGCGCTGGCCCGCTGATATTTCTGCACCATATTCCGCTTATACAGATTAACAGCGCTAAACGACAAAGAAAATTTTTCAGAATATCACATAAAATTTGTACGCATTCATTGTTGCTATTATTTCTTATATTACCACTATACTTTGGGACAACGTGAACTAATTTAATAACTGTAATTAGCAGTTAGGTCAAAATGCATGGAGAGTAAGAAGATTCATTTATAATAGTTCGATTTTTCCAAAACTCTTTTGGTTTTGTTATGAGTTCAATGTTTTGAGAGCTCAGCTTTTCATATGTTTCTATAAATCCCAAACTACAAGTGGCAGTTAGCTGATTTCGGAAAAACTGAACTTTTTCGCGTTTCAGGATTAGAAAATTGATCAGTTGAGCTGTTATTTTGGCTTTATTTTTACTTCAGTATAAACTCGTGCCGTTGTAACAATACATTTCTCAGTTGAAATATTGCTCCGGAAAATGTGTTAAATTTTATTATAAAATCGTTCCTCTTTTTGACAGTCATATAGCCAACAATAATGTAGATACTCTCTTTTAATATATTTGCCGATAACTTTTGGGAATGCCATCGCTAACCAAATACAGACTGTAATGATTCGCCCAGTAATGTAGTGGGCTGCTGGTAACGTTCGGCAGTCGCAGTACAGAGCACCCAATTTAAATTGACGGGCCACGCATCTAAATTACGTTTTTCGAGGCATGGTATTTCTGAAATAACTTCAGCCTGACAGGGATATAGTTCCTTCTTGATGATCATGCCTGAATTCATCAAACTTCCTTGACAACTAATACTTTTCAGGGCTTTTGAGAAATATATCACAATCGAAAATCAACTAAACAAGGCTTTACACTTATTTAATAAATACAAATAGCTATACTGTTATTTAATCTTCTCTGTAGGTGAATGACACACTTTTAGTGACTAAAAAAATTTGGAAAACACAACGAGAGAGCAATGAATCCTTAAAACCGATCGTTTCCGAAAATGGACTCGAACCGGCGACCCTCAGAACGCAGTAGGCCCTTACTTAAACGCTGACTACTGTTCTTATTCGGAACCCCTGCATTCTTCCCGACCTACAGCACGGGCATGCAAGACCTGCCAAACATGGCAGCTAACATGGAAAAGAAACTTCCTTTGTACCAAAATTTCCTATTAATTCCAGGGGACATGAAAGTCTCTGAAACAACGGACTCAAGGTATGAAACCAAGCGTCTTGGATGAGCGGTTAACGCTCTGGCCTCGCATTCTGGAGGACGCCTGTTCGAATCCCTGTCCAGGCATCCAGATTTCGATTTTCCATGGTTTCCCCAAATCACTCCAGGTGAATGCCGGGATGCTTCCTTCAAAAAGGCCATGGCCGAATTCCATCCAGTTCTTTGTCCACAGTGCCATCCCACCTCTAATGACCTCGACGTCGACGAGGTGTAAAGCAATAAGAAAGAAAAATGTACGAAAAAGTTGTGTACTAATAAGTAATAATGATTTGTATTGGAACCCAGTTGTAAAATTTCCGCACTCTGGTATTGTTGTATAACTTCTTGTGTTCACGGTTACGAGATGATTGGGTAATAATTTTATTCATTGTTGCAGAGCTAATTGTTAACCATCAACGGAAGAACTACGGATTATATCCTAGACTCTGAACATTTTTGACATCCATAACTACTTAACAGCTTCAACTTCCGTCATCTACACCTGGCGATGATGGAGCAATTTGTAACAATCACAGTCTCTCAAATAAAGTTGATTTTCACTTCATTCTTTAAGAGCTGCTGTGTGCGAAAAAATAAGTTCCATTTACGAGATAATATACACCAGCCTACTTCACCAATAGGTGTAACACTTTCAATTAAACCCAGTCACCGTGCAATTTCAAATATTCAATATTTTCTCACTCTCTCTCTCTTCCCCTCAACTATACAACCCTTGATTTGTTGTATTATTTCCTCATTTACTTAACACACACTGGTGTGATAACATTTTGTCTACTCAAGATTTACTTGCAATTCTAAGCTCCAACTCCAAAATATTGTAATACACGTATTCATTATGACCAGCTGCCTTCATCTAAGGTAAGAGTTGGGTTTTGGCTCCCTTTCCTGGTCTTTTTTTTTTTTTTTTTGTTACACTACATCTAAATCCACACTCTGCAAATCACAAACATTGTGGGTGGCAGAGGGTGCTAAGCACCAAATTCTAAACCAGTGCATTACAATCCCGAATAGCATGAGGAATAAAGGAATACATAAAAGCATCAGTACGGCATCTTATTTCTCTAATCTTATCCCTCCGGTCATTGTGACATAAATAGGTTGGCGGAAGAAGTATTTCATTGCACTCGTAATTTAAAGATTTTCGCATATTCCCCAATAAATTCAGACGCAAACTACGTCGTCTGTCTTCCAAACTATCCCAGCCCAATCCATGTATCAATTCTGTGACGCTTTCATAAGGGCTGTAGCAACCAGTCATGAATCGAGCGGCCCTCCTCTGCACCCTCTCAACTGAGTCGAACAGGCCCTTGCGATACGGATCCCAAACTCCACAACAGTAATCCAGACGCACTAGTGTTTTATATGCTATCTCCTTTGTATAAGCATTACAGTTCCTTAAAATATGACTTATGAATCGCAATTTAGAAATAGCCTTGCCTACGACGGAAGTTATGAGCAAGTCCCACTTCATGTTGCTTTGTACTAACACCCCCAGATACTTCAAGGATTCAACCGTGTCAACAGCTGAATTGTTTATTTTGTACTCGTGAGTAATCTGATTCTTTTTGTTACTTATTCACATTGCCTTCCACTTTTTGCAATTAAGTGTAAGCTGCCATCAGGGCCGGTTTAAGGCTACCGCAAGAACCGCAGTCGCGGGGGGCCCCAAGCTTGAGGGGCCCCCGCTACGATCCCCTTCAAAATTTGTCCTTACTTAACGAACAATTTTCCTGCTAAAATAAATAATCTACAAATTCATAATGTTAACAAGCTGCGTTCACAATAGATGTTTCAGAAGCGTGGAGTTCCAGGAGAAGTCCTTCATGAGATTCAGTTTGAGATCGTCGTATCTGATGTAATTACAATAGGCCTATATATTAATTTAAAGGCGTGTATTACTCTGAACCTGTTTCAGCAATTTATATAATTTCGTTCGAATACACTCATTCATCTTTTGACGTTTCATATAAAAAGTTATTGAATTAAAATGTGTATGCTTGCTCACGTGTCTCCAGCCCCAGAAACCTATGTGTACTAGCAAATAAAGGCAAGAAAAGAAATGTCGTATACAAAAAGTTGTTTATAAATATAATAGCTATAAAACTGAATACAAAAACAATTTCATTTGACACAATGGGCAGCAGGGCTTAGCCAGAAATGAAAGTGACAGTAGTTGGGAGATCCATATGAGATGCATTGATAAAACACCTAATACTCGAAGTTGGTCCTGTTCAGCTAATACTCAATAAACAGCTGGCCTGTTTGTACACAGATTTAGAGAAACCTAAGTCCGTCTCTTTAAACGCTGTTTGAGCGTTATACACAGATTACATATACACTCCTGGATATTGAAATAAGAACACATTGACGCCGGTGTGTAAGACCCACCATACTTGCTCCGGACACTACGAGAGGGCTGTACAAGCAATGATCAAACGCACGGCACAGCGGACACTCCAGGAACAGCAGTGTTGGCCGTCGAAGGGCACTAGCTGCGCAGGGGTTGGGCACCGCCACAGTCAGTGTCAGCCAGTTTGCGTGGCATACGGAGCTCCATCTCAGTCTTTAACACTGGTAGCATGCCGCGACAGCGTGTACGTGAACCGTATGTGCAGTTGACGGACTTTGAGCGAGGGCATATAGTGGGCATGCGGGAGGCCGGATGGACGTACCGCCGAATTTCTCAACATGTGGGGCGCGAGGTCTCCACAGTACATCGATGTTGTCGCCAGTGGTCGGCGGAAGGTGCACGTGCCCGTCGACCTGGGTCCGGACAGCAGCGACGCACGAACGCACGCCAAGACCGTCGCATCCTACACAGTGCCGTAGGGGACCGCACCGCCACTTCCCGGCAAATTAGGGACACTGTTGCTCCTGGGGTATCAGAGAGGACCATTCGCAACCGTCTCCATGAAGCTGGGCTACGGTCCAGCGCGCCGTTAGGTCGTCTTCCGCTCACGCCCCAACATCGTGCAGCCCGCCTCCAGTGGTGTCGCGACAGGCGTGTATGGAGGGACGAATGGAGACGTGTCGTCTTCAGTGATGAGAGTCGCTTCTGCCTTGGTGCCAATGATGGTCGTATGCGTGTTTGGCACCGTGCAGGTGAGCGCCACAATCAGGACTGCATACGACCGAGGCACACAGGGCCAACACCCGGCATCATGGTGTGGGGAGCGATCTCCTACACTGGCCGTACACCTCTGGTGATCGTCGAGGGGACACTGAACAGTGCACGGTACATTCAAACCGTCATCGAACCCATCGTTCTACCATTCCTAGACCGGCAAGGGAACATGCTGTTCCAACAGGACAATGCACGTCCACATGTATCCCGTGCCACACAACGTACTCTAGAAGGTGTAAGTAAACTACCCTGGCCAGCGAGATCTCCGGATCTGTCCCCCATTGAGCATGTTTGGGACTGGATGAAACGTCGTCTCACGCGGTCTGCACGTCAGCACGAACGCTGGTCCAGCTGAGGCACCAGGTGGAAATGGCTTGGCATGCCGTTCCACAGGACTACATCCAGCACCTCTATGATCGTCTCCATGGGAGAATTGCAGCCTGCATTGCTGCGAAAGGAGGATATACACGGTACTAGTGCCGACATTGTGCATGCTCTGTTGCCTGTGTCTATGTGCCTATGGTTCTGTCTGTGTGATCATGTGTTGTATCTGACCCCAGGAATGTGTATATAAAGTTTCCCATTCTTGGGACAATGAATTCACGGTGTTTTTATTTCAATTTCCAGGAGTGTATATATACAGGGTGTTACAAAAAGGTACGGCCAAACTTTCAGGAAACATTCCTCACACAAAAACAAAGAAAATATGTTATGTGGACATGTGTCCGGAAACGCTTACTTTCCATGTTAGAGCTCATTTTATTACTTCTCTTCAAATCACATTAAACATGGGATGGAAACACACAGCAACAGAACGTACCAGCGTGACTTCAAACACTTTGTTACAGGAAATGTTCAAAATGTCCTCCGTTAGCGAGGATACATGCATCCACCCTCCGTCGCATGAAATCCCTGATGCGCTGATGCAGCCCTGGAGAATGGCGTATTGTATCACTGCCGTCCACAATACGAGCACGAAGAGTCTCTACATTTGGTACCAGGGTTGCGTAGACAAGGGCTTTCAAATGCCCCCATAAATGGAAGTCAAGAGGGTTGAGGTCAGGAGAGCGTGGAGGCCATGGAATTGGTCCGTACAGTACAGTACATACTAACGAAACTAAAATGAGCTCTAACATGGAAATTAAGCGTTTCCAGACACATGTCCACATAACATATTTTCTTTGTTTGTGTGTGAGGAATGTTTCCTGAAAGTTTGGCCGTACCTTTTTTGTAACACCCTGTATATATATATATATATATATATATATATATATATATATATATATATATATATATATATATATATATATATATGTGTCTGTGTGTGTGTGTATGTATGTGTGTGTATGTGTGTGTGTATATATAAAGTCACGAAAATTATCAAAAGTGTAGGCAAAAGTACATCTAGAAAAGAAATAGGGCGCCCCGAAATCAAACTTCGCAGGGGCCCCGAAATTCCTTAAGCCGGTCCTGGATGCCATTTACGGCACCAATCGGAAATAGCATCTAAATCACGCTGAACTTCTAAGCAACCGTCGGAGCACCTTATTTCCCTATAGATAACTGCATCGTCGGCAAACAATCGCAATCAGCATCTGACGTGGACACCGGGATCGTTTATAAATATTAAGAAAAGAAGTGGTCCTATTAAACTTCCTTGAGGAACCCCCGAAGTAACATTTATGTTAGAAGAGGCTTCCCCGTCAACAACGACACACTGATGTCGACGAGTTAGAAAATCACGTATCCATTCGCAAATCTGATCCGGTATACCGTATGCAAGAATCTTCGCTAAAAGTCAGTTGTGTGGCACAGAATCAAAAGCTTTCTGAAATTACAAGAAAATTGCATCAACTTGTGAACCTGTATCGATAACTTTCATTACGTCATGTGAAAATAGGGCCAATTGTGTTTCACACGATCTCTTCTTTCGAAATCCGCATTGACACGGTGTTTCATAATGTTAGAGCATATAACATGCTCCAGAATTCTACTGCAGACAGATGTTAGAGATATAGATCGATAGTTCCTAGGTTCACTCCTATCTCCTTTATTGAAAACGGGAATTACCTGGAATATTTTCCAGTAGTAGGTACTTTATTCTCTTCTAAAGATTTCCGGAATATATCTGACAGAAATGATTCAATTTCTTCTCTGTATTCAGAAAATACTCGTACCGGTATACCATCGGGACCCGGTGCTTTACCCAACTTCAGTTGCTTTAATTGCTTTACAATACCTACGCTATCAATCTCTATCGGATACATCTCTAATACCACGCGATGTGGTAAAGTGGGGATGTTTTCCATGTTTTCGCGCGTGAATGAGTTTTTTAATTTGGTGTTAAATACGGTAAGCCTTGTCGCGTCTGTCGTCAACTTCCCGTCCGTCTTTTATTAAAAATGGCTTATTGTTTCCACTACAACTAACTTTTTTTTTACATACGACCAAAATTTTTTAGGATTTTCGGTGAGGCTCTTAGAGAGAGAATTGCAACGAAAGTCATTGAAGGCCGCACGCATCGCATTCTTAACATGTCCCCTTATCTCATCCAACTTTTCTAAATCAGTCAGATGCATCGTCCTTTTTGATAGTGCATTTATCTTCCTTTGCTTTTTGAGTACCTTTTAACATCCCGTGTATACCATGGGAGCTCATTCCTTTCCCTGATTACCCGTTTCGGTATATGCAAGTCCATACCTTCCCCGACTATATGTATGAATCGATGCCACCTCTCTTCAACGCTCCCTCTTGTTACTATGAAGGTATGGTAATTATGCCTTACATACGTTCTAAAACACTCTTTTGAAGCCTTTTCGAATCTGTAAACTATACTTTCTTTTTTCTTTTTGCGAGTGGTTGTTAATTTTAGTGTAACAACAGGGGCGGATCCAGAATTTTGGTTTGGGGGGGGGGACTTGAGCGGACTTTGGTTTGGGGGGGGGGGCTTGGCATGAATGAAATTTTGTTCAGAGGGCTTGCCTCAGTGGATTTTGGTTTTGGGGGGGGGGGGCTTGAGTAGGCCTTAGGGTAGTCTTTATAGCCTTATCGGGCCTCAAATCTGTAGAGCTAAAAAAAAAATAAAAAAAAAGTCTCCAAAATTACAGTGTCGGGGGTGGACCTAGATACTTTTGGGGGGGCGCTTGAGCCCCCTAGCCCCCCCCCCTGTGCAGCAATTACAACTTTGTGATCACTTATTCCCGCGGTGGTAGAAATATCCGTGAATAATTCAGGCCTATTTGTAAAGAGAATATCTAAAATATTTTCGTTACCGTTAAGGCATCGCGTTGGTTCAGTTACGACCTGTTCAAAATTGTGATCTGAGAAGAGGTCTAGAATGATTTCGCAAGCTCCTTTATCCCTGCCCCCAGTAACGTGAACGTAATTAGTCCAGTGGATATATGGCAAGTTATTTTGTTACATGGGAGGTATTTACTAACAGCTATAAATACACCACCTCCTTGGGAGTGCAACCTATCCCTACGGAAAATGTTCATGCTATTATTAAAGATTTCGGCGGAACTTATATCCGGTTTTAACCAACTTTCAGTGCCTATTACGATATCAGCATCTGTATTACGAATAACGTTTTCGAGTTCAGGCTGTTTATTACAAACACTACTGCAGTTAACTACTAGAACTTTTAATGTTCGAGATTCTTTTAAGCTACCCCTAACCTGCGATGCTGAATTTATCTGGGCTGTCCGCAACTGAATTTCCTTTTCGGGGTCATCCTCCCTCAGCCTAAAAAACCTCCCAATGCATTCCACACGGCCCCTGCCACCCGTGTAGCGGATTCCCGTGTGTAGTACACCCCTGATCTATCCAAGGTATCCCTACAAGACTTAACCCCAGGGTGAAGATCGAGGAATCTGCAGCAATGACTATCACAGAAACGCCGTAGTCTCTGGTTCAGCCCCTCAACACGGCTCTGAACCAGAGGTCCACAGTCAGTTCTATCGACAATTCTGCAGATGGTTAGCTCAGCAGAAATCTTGTGGCCAATGGCCACAGAGTTCACCCTTTCTGCAAGTCGCCCAAAGGAAGAGAGGATAACCTCCGTCCCTAGGCGGCAAGCATCATTGGTGCCGACATGAGCCACAATCCGCAGCTGGCGACACCCTGTCTGTTCAATGGAATTTGGGATGGCCTGTTCCACATGTCAGATCAGACCTCCCGGAATACAAAAATGAATGGATACTAGATTCCATCCGCGATCTATTCGCCATTTCGCTAAGGGGCTCGATAAACCGCCTAACGTTTGAGCTACCTACCACTCAAATCCCCTTCTGCAGTTGTACAGACTTTGCGGGCTGTGGGACTGTCAACTCACAGGCCGACGATTTTAGGACTGAATCAGCTCGAGACAATCAGCTATGAGATGGTCATTCGGGTTACAAACAGCAGTCGTTCGTGGCTGGCTGTCGTCGATGAATCCTGAAGCCTTCGATGTTTACATAAGTTGGGATGTGGTACTTTAAGTCTATTTTCGCTGTTTTAAATCCACTGTCAACAACCAATGTTTTAATATCGATTCTTTTTTCAGGGGTTAAATTCATTATATTACCAATTTTTTCTAAAACTTTCTGTACTAACTGCAAAAGGTACATTATACACTTTAACATGTCTAATTCCAAGGCCAACGTGTGTTATAGTAACAATACTCACATCGCCATTACTCTGGACAAATTTCTTTCTTTTATTAGAATAAAGTATAGCGGTGATATTCCGAACTAATTGGGACTGAGGCTAGTTCAGAAAATTGATTTGTTCCGATTTTCGATTTTTATATTTTCAGTTTGATTAGTTTTTATTTTGCCTTTATAATTACATCTGGTACTTTATAATTTTACATACTGCTAGCAAAAGAAGTATCTTATTTCTTCTGCTTCATTGTGGAGACACTTATGCTGCCTTATAGAAGATGAACGTAATGCCACTATAGTCATATAAGGTTGGTACAAGATAGTAAAGTCAACAGGACTCATCAACACAGTAAATCAATACCAAAAGCGCAGGAAGAACAGTGCGAGTTTCAGAATTCTAAAAGAAACTCGTAACAACCGGCTCACTGAAAGAATTGCTGTCACGTTGTGGCTACAACAAAGATCCAGCATCAAAACTAGTGTGTTGTTGGTCACGAGGATGTTGCGGCGATGATACAACAACAAACGCAAGGTGTAACGCCGCATTTACTTTCTCGTGTCGCGTCTCACATTTTCGACACGAACTACAGTAAACACAGTGCTCCTGACTGACCCGTGCCAAAAACTCGCCACTGAGGTGAGCGGCACACACGAGCTACCATGGGAGATGAGCCTACGCGAGAGTAGGCCTACCGTTAACTCTCTTGTGTTCGTTCTAGATCACGTTCATTCTGCAATGCTGAGCCATAGTGGAAAGTCGGCTTAAGGATTAACGTAGCTCGTTGTTAGTGACATTTCAGAACAAAACAAGTTCAATGGTGTATATATACCGTACTGTAAATAGAAACAAAGTTGACACTTCCATAAAATATTGCACAATCTGAAAAAGAAAATTAAAAGGTTGTTCGGATAATTGACGTTTCAGATAACTGACGTTCGGATTATCGACTCTCCACTGTACTAAAAACTGCTAACTGGGCGTAACAATAAAATGTGACAGCTATACTTTATAGGTGATTGTAGGAAATATATAGTTGAGCCCAATTAAAGAATTAGACTTACATATCGTTATGGTAATATTGGCCAGGATACCCGGAAGGGTTATACGACCGCCGTTTCGATTAGCCCATGTTCGCCTATGTCATGGCTATTTTAACCTGTTCATCCTCACCTATTGTAAAGCATTACTTTGTTCATACGAATTACGCTCATGTGTAGTACGCTTCCTAGCTTCCTTTTGGAACAAGGTATAAAATTAATTTTGTACCACTTCATTGGAATTTAATAACTTGATCATTTAACTTAATTATTATTATTAATTAGTTACAATGGAAATAATGCTTCTACCTCCTTACTTGTGATTCATTACATTAAAATCTTCCGAATCGGAGGTATATTGTTCAATACTTCTTTACATAATATGTTTCTGTCTCATACTTCAATGCATATAAATGAAATCATTCATATTCCATTAG
This sequence comes from Vandiemenella viatica, assembly GCA_031002005.1. Taxonomy (NCBI): domain Eukaryota; kingdom Metazoa; phylum Arthropoda; class Insecta; order Orthoptera; family Morabidae; genus Vandiemenella; species Vandiemenella viatica. The sequence goes on along the minus strand of CM061921.1, from coordinate 139,907,871 downwards.
AGCAGGAATGAGTTGCTAATTTATGATCATAGCCCTTTCTTCGTTCCCACATGCTGCTTCTAAATCCGCCAGCAATATTTATTCTGGCTTCATTGCAAGTATATCTCTGGTGCATGCCCACCATTTTCTTCACTCTCAATTCAAGTCTTGTCTTCAGCCTTAGTTCGTTTGTATTTATAAAATATTATGGTACCATAAAATAGGGTATTGGCTGAGGGTATATATATAGCAACTGAAACTTCTGGCACTACCACCAAGCCAATTAAAGATTTTTTTAACTCGGCTATTGTCAGGAATGTCAACGATGTAATTTGTTATTTGTCTCTGATGATTATATTTTATTGTCTTTATTGTTAGAATTATCGATGGTGTTTGTTGTTTTGGTGTACTGTTGAAGCTATTATTGATTTAGTTTATTTTTTTTCTAATTTTGTGACTCGCTGGTTAAGGTATGTTACATTTGTTCTAATAATTAATTGGCTACATTGTTGAATTCATATTACCATTGTTACATGCCTTGCATTGAACGTTTCATCCAAATATTCTTTAGAATTAAACAGCATAATAAAAATGATGTTTCAGATACAGAGGGAATGAATGTAGAACTTTTCCTATGTGTCTTGTAATTACTTGTGTCAGTAGTAAAAAAGATGTCACCAGAACGTCGGAAACCTATAGTTAGATGTTTATTTAGTTCCAAAGATGATATGTTATTCTTGTTGCCACTATAACTCAGTCATCATATTCAGTACTACATAAACTTTTAATCTTTACGAGCTTATGATATGGCTGCTCTAGGTGACATTTTGTGTAGCTAGAGATGGTAGTGAATGCTGTTAATTTGTGTTGTAGATGTTTCAAAGAGGAGTTTTAATAGGGCTGTAGGATGTAATAAAACATAGAATACTTATACTTGAACTGAAGACCACATGTTCACATGACTAGAATGGTTGCTGAAGGACCAAGCAACTCATGCCATTTATCAGTGTGTAAACATCGAGTGCTAAAAAGACAGTTTAAATCAAACTGTCTGGGAGACACAATCTTTACTATCATATCTGTAGTTTCATAGTACTAAACAATCTACATCCTGGAACATGGCCTTCCTCTAGTTGCTGCACGGATCACATTATGTATGTAATATTATTGGAATGCATTAGCAAATATCATATTATTTATACTAATAATTTGGAATAAATGTAGCATTGTTCTTTGCTGTGCTTTATTGCAGTCTTGTTGAATATAACTCTAATGATATGTTTTACAATCTGAATTTAGGAAAAGTATGGTCGGCCGATTACTGGAACCGAATTTCGTCCACTCGAGTGATCTGCCGTATTTGGCCGAATGTGACAACTAATCCTGGGACAGGAGAATCCATTATCTGTTTTGGGATTGGTTAGTTATATTTGACCATATACGGCTGACCACTCAATCAGATGAATTCATCATTTTACTGAAACGTTGGGGAAGGTTGATGAAATACGCTGGCAATAAGAATCGTCAATGGGTGGAGTCTTCCTAGTTTGTTCCACACATTGACTTAAGGAAATGAATTATGTGATACACGCATAATTAAAAAACATAGTGCCCAAAGTTGTCAGATTGTCTAATATAAAGGATATAGACCCTGACCTGAGTAGCCAGTTTTTTTGGCAAAAAATATACCTTTGTGTTAAGTATGGCATTCCATTAATACACTCAGTAAAACTGTAGATACAGATCCCCTTTCCTAAATTTGAGTAGATTTATGGACTGAAAAATCGTAATTCCCCAAAAAATCTCAATAAACTTATAGTTTCAAGTGATTTAAAAATGTCATTTTCTTTTAAATGATTTTTTAAAAAATTATCCTTGAAAATTCTTCTTGTCCAAAACTAAAGAAATTTTTATTATTTTGTAAGAATAAATTCTTCCTGATTTTATCTTCTAAGACAGTAATAGAAATAAAGTTGTATTACTGTTAGAAAATCTAAAACGTGAGTTTTTGTCACCTAGTTGTTTATGGATTAAATGTAAAATTAAGTTTATCAAATAGTGAAATAGCCTCTGCATGATGTGTTTATATATTTTGTTTATCTGTGTCAGTGTAGCCAATAATCACAATAATGGCGAAGTTATAGATCTAGTTGCCAGTTAGTCACCTTTCTTCTATTGAGAGATCAATTTTGAAGAAATATGTAGCTATTGCTAGTTTATCAGTAAATGTTCTAACAATGTGTGACACTTCTAAAAATATTTTCTGAATCCTATATGGACCAAACTGTATAACAGTCTGAAATGAGTGTTTGAATAACTTTGAGGTTTAGGATTTTAACAGTTTTTATTCAAAACACAAATATGAATCTAATAATAATTATTTTAACTGATTATAATCCATGCACTAGCATCTGATGAATGTATATTTCATAAAATAACAAACTTTAGTTTTTAGATTGCCTTTTATATTTTTGATTGCTTGCAAGTAATGTTGATTTTATTTTCAGCGATAGCTTGGTCTCCGCACCAGCATGGCTTGTTGGCGAGTGGCGGTGGTTCAGCTGATCAAAACATTTGTTTTTGGAATACCCTCACTGGACAGCTAAAAAAGAGTGTTCACACAGGATCACAGGTTTCTAACTTGGCCTGGTCCAAACACTCACAGGAATTTGTAAGCAATTTTAGTTTCATTTTTATTAGTACAGAATGAATGATTACAACTGTTGCAATTTTAAGCATTATTTGTTTTATAAATGGGAATTATTACACTTACATTTGTACAGCAGCATATATGACACCACAAATTCAGTGGTTTGGCCCGAGGTGTGATATAGTACTTGATTAATGTATAGCACAATAGTTACTTAACTACTTCCTTTACTGTTGATCATAGGTATTGTTTGTACTACATAGCAATTAAAGATGTTTAAGAACATTTAGTTTTTTATTGTTATCTTGTTTGATTAAAATGTAACTAATTTCTAAAATAAGTATTGTGCTTATCTTGATCAGAGTTTTAACAAAAATCTGAAGATGATATGTAAGTAGGTATAGCATGTTCCTGATACAGCCTTTCCACTCTATGGTGAACTTTAATATACACAAAATAAAGCTTGTATCCTACATCAGCATTATCGACATGTTAGTGGTTGATCTGGAAATTCCAGGAACTGATTTATCAAGAAAATTGGAACAGGATTAACTCTTTCTGAAACTTAGCCATAGTTAATATTGCATTAGAAGTTTATCACAGGCATCACTGGAATAGGTTAGTTCAGACAGAGAAAAATGTGTACTAAGTGTGATACGTGAGCAGTTAGAACCTGAACCTGGCATTGGAAGGACATGGTTCTGATTACCATTTGTTCATATCTCTAATGATGTCGATTAGTCATAAGGCCATAGGAAAGAGTGGGTGAAGTTTGGCATTGGCTGGAATATGAACACCATGAAGTTTGGATGGACACACTGACCCTGCCTCTTAGAACCATTCTTTCCCGTCAGTGTGGAGGGTCGCAGTTCTCTTTTTCCTTATTTGCCTCAGCAAAGTGCATGGGTTGCTTACACATACATATCATTGGTGAAGGGTTCTGCTGGAATGTGATGTTAGTGGCATATTGTTGATGATAGATAAAGTTTTAGATACTTGTATTTTGTGTAAAGTGTAGATGTCAGCACAACTAATAATATGTGACTTACCTTTGACCATGGCAATAAAGTTTTATTCTGATCTTCTGAAAATATTGGGATTTTCAACAGGTAGGATTGGCTTCTTTATAGTTAATTCAATTATTTTGTTTTTATGCCTTGACTGACTGAAAACTTCAGATTTGCACAGGTTGTATATTGTGTTAAACAAAAACTCAAAATCACATTTGAAATTATGAAAATTTATATTCCAGAGGGATCCTACAGAAATAAAGGAAATTAAACAAATTTACCCCAATGTGTGGTATATAGATGTTTCAGGTATATGGAGTAGAGAAGTAAAGTATTTTTCTGCAATTTCTTTTACTACAAAATACAGATGTGAGTGACCATAAAAGTTATCGATTTCTGACCGTTTTTGTTACCAGGTCTGTCTCAAAACAGCTACTGCATAGAAACTTTAAATTTGTTTTCAATATCATCAATATTCTAAATTTAAATAATAAATACCAAAAGTATGTACATTTTATACAGTTTGCAAGTTGCAAGCAAAAATAGCAAGGCACTTATACTTGTGGTTGTTTGATCATATATTAGTACTATTTCATTAAAGTTGCCTATTAACTAAGAGTACAATGAATTCTAATGGATGAGACAGATACTCTTATTATAAATTCAACTGAAACTGAATTATTCCATTAGCAGCACAAGTGACAGTGTGGTGCATCATTGGAGGGGTATGAAGCAAAGACTGTTGTGCAACCTGAAAACAACTTGAGTGTTGAATTGGAGCCAAGTAACTGCTATCTGACTTACCATAACCCTACCTTTTACAGTCATTTAGAGTAAGAAACCCAAGTTTCATCAAATAAAAATATTCCTGATATGGGTTGTTTATGAATAGGTTTATGCCCTGGTGTAATGACCTAGATGTCAATGACGTATCTTGAATCATCAGCAATATTGCTTATTCGAGTTTCCTTTTGTCTTTAAAATTTTGGTATTGTGTTTCCATTAACTTATGAACATTATTCACTTGCAGGTGAGCACTCATGGTTTCTCCCAGAATCACGTATTAGTATGGAAGTATCCTAGTCTCACCCAGATTGCTAAACTAACTGGCCATACAGGCAGAATATTATATTTGGCCATATCACCAGATGGACAATGTATTGTTACTGGGGCTGCAGATAAGACATTAAGATTCTGGAAGATATTTAGCAAGGCTCATTCTCAAAATGTAACTACCATTTTGCTCTTGATAGTGCTTAGGATATAATTATCATCATTCTATTTGACCATGAATAAATTTTTAGCTGGATTACCTTTTGTCATCAATTATATTTCTTAAAGTTACAGATGTTGTCAGTATAACCATTGAGTTTATCTTATAACGTGCTCCTTTCTTTGTTATTATGTTTATTGATTTGATAGAATGCAGTCATCCCAATCTGGAACAGTTATAAATGTAGCTTCTTAGCATTGATTTGAAATGAAAGGGTATGTGGTATAATAATAATTTTAATGTCAAACAATTTCAACTGTAAAAACATGTGCTCAGTATTGTATTTGACTTCTTATGTTGCTAAACGAAGTGTTAACTCTGACTCCTCAAGCATAATTGTGAAACATGAAATGAAATCACTAAACATGAAGTCCTTTTCAGTTATTAGTATTAAAATTATTACTTTTCTTTTAAATGTGAAGCTTATTTCATTGTTTTAATAAAGGATTTGGGTTCATAACTTCAGACTAAAAATATCATAAACTTGTCAACATGCAGAAAGAGATTACAGCATTGGTCATATTTATTTCAATGTTCAGTTCCTTTTTTCGGGGAGGAAGAAGATTTTGGATACTGCCAGTTGTCAGATGTTTCCAGTTATGTGGGTAGTTTGATTAACTTGATATAAAATGTGATTCATTGAAGAGTGAAGCGATAATAGCATGACAAATTACTGTTTGTTTAATGTTTTGCTAAAATGATCTTTAACATTAACTGTTTGATAAAATATTTTCTCTTGTTTACAGTAGTTAGTTCAAATAGCATTCTTCTCAGGGTGCTGTATTATAGTACGAAATAAAGCAAGCCTTACAAGGAATCTATGATCTATTAGTGCTAGACTTGACATATGCTCAGCTTAACTGTTAAGAATTCTATGTGATCATTAATTGGAGCCTATTTTGCAAAACATTATTCAGAAGTTCTGGTGATGTTAGTGTTTAACAATAGTTTAAAATTTGTACAAATAGTAAATCACTTTATGCGAAGACATAGCATTAACATGAACACAAAGCACTAATGTCATTAGATTCTTCCTGAACATGGAGAAAATATTACTATTTCTTTCTGGGAAGGTAATGGGAGAAATTTTATTTGTAGGTGACTACTGTGCTGGTTTTCTACCTGGGTAGGGGAAGAGTCGAAACATAGACTCCAAGTAAATAAAATAAATTAAAACAAGAAAGCATTTTATGATTACCTCTTCGAGGGAATTATCAGGTTATCTTAGGTTTGTCTTTTTGGTATGCCTTTAGTGGGGTGAGGTTTAAGTAGTCCTGATTCCTTCTCTTTATTTCAGCTTGACCAGTATGTTTTAATTCACATTGTTAAGTCTGTCTACTGTGTGTAGCACTTCCATGTTTCTGTATGAATGTTAATCATATATGGTTAGTATGATAATCTAAATTTTGTTATTTCATAACCAAATTTTGTTGAAAGAGTATCAAGCTAACTACAATTCCATCGAATTCATGTTTAAATTCAATTTCTTAAATATTTCAAGGGATATAGTAAACAGTGATATGAAGTCAGAACATAAAGTAAATATTGTCACATAATGCAATTCTGCTTATTTTGTGAACAAAAACGCTGCATTTATTCTCAGAGTCACTTTAAGTCATGAATAGGGAAACAAGATATGTACCTTGTCAGGTAGAAATTTACTCTGATGAGATATCTGCATTTTAAAATCAGGTGTGGCCTAAATTAGTAAGATAGCAAACAGATTAAAAATTTCTGAAGCCAGAATTTGCTAGATACTAAAGTGATTCATATCTCAAAAGCTAGGTAAATTCTCAGTGCATATTATGTAAAAGTCTGGGAAATATAGTTAAAATTTAAGGATTGGTTATCGAAGACTTTTCAGAATTTGTAAAACACGTGTCTGACAGGAAAGTGATGGAATAGGAGAATATACATTAATTCAGAGGGGGAGACTATATTTTAACCAAGGTAAAATTCCTTCTGAACATTTTGCAGCAAGTCTCATTAAAATCCATAAATTATTTTTGTAAATATGGGATAAAGTAGATTATTTATATTTTCGACAGAATTTATCTAATTCCGGTTTAACTTTGCCAAAAACGGATCCAACTAGTCGGCGCCTCAGAAATTAAAATGACATGAAAAATTTGTTAAAAATATTACTACAATTAAAGACGGTCATGAACTTATAGGAAATAGTATACAGAATCGTTTAAATCATCTCTCATACCTGTTACTTCAATACGTTAAGAGATACTGATTTTTCAAATACATAGTTTTTATTAAACACAGTTAGAAAATTTTAAATAGGCAGATCTAGGTATCAAAAGAAAGAGGAGAAGGATTAAATCATTTTGAAAGTTGTTTCAGCTTGATAACTCAAATACTATGGACGGGAGAGATAATTCAAGATTAGTTATGAAAATAATTTTTTACAGCCAAGGTATCATAGATAAAGAAATTTGAACTAGGATCAGTTTTAAAGTTTATAATTGGACCCACATACTGATACAATTTCAAGCTGATCGGAAGTAATCCTATCCCAAAGGAAGTCCACGATTTAGTGGAATACCAGATATTTCTGGATTCTAAGATGGCGGCTATAAGAAGGCACCCCTGGAGTGGGGGGAGCATCTGTTGATTGTGATAGCTTGGGCAGTCAACATGTCAGGTTGGCCATTGGTTTGGCGTGACATGTATGGGTAGGCGATGAGACGATATCCAGAAGTATCTCCATTTTGGCAGCCATCTTAGAAATTTGTGGATGTGTGTGACTTAATTGCAAAATTAATCAGTTAGTAGTTTGTGAGGGTTGACCTTGCTTGATTCATATATCAGTGCCTGCAACATTTATTTAGGAGAAGATTTCCGATGCCTGCAGATTGTTTACCGAATTGGAAAATTTTGATAAAGAATACAGAAAACTTAGAATTTATTTGGAACCACAGTGAACTTATTCTATTACCTACCTTTGCTAGTTAAGGTGAAAAGCTAGCTGATAACTGAGATAAATAACAGTCTGTTCTCCTTGGGCTACAATACGGTCACAGTTCAGATTAAACTCTTAAGTATTAACCTGCACATTGAGCTATTTTCTGACACTGTGATACATAAGTAAGTGGTTAAAACCCAACACTGTGGTTGCATAGTTTAAAGAACCACAACACAGTATCTGAGGTACATTCTAACTGCGGTTTTTAGGCACCCAATATCTGCCTCATAAATTGCATGTTTTGTAAAAAAAATAAAAAAAAAAATAAATGTACAGTTATCATACTGAACACAAGGTACACATTTTGCAGACAGATGACTACAGTTAGCTCCTCCAGTTAGAATAGGATCACCAACAATCATTGAGGTAGGATGATGATTAAAGCTTCACATACTTTAGAACTTATGAAATTTTCTAAAGACACGCCCTTTGTAACTGAAATTGGTTAGTAAATGTAAATAATAGGTCATATCAACTTATAAGTATATGAATTAGGTGGAATTTCTCTAAAGCAACATAATTGTTCTTATGATTTTTGTTTTGTTTTTGTGATATTGATAAGTTCCGAAAACTTGAAAGTTTGAAAAATCTCGTCCAAGAAAATGAGTGGTTTCTTAGATCATAGAAGTTTTTTACTTGTGTACGGTATTCCTTTGTTGTAATTAGTTTATATCGAAAATAATAAAGATAATTCTCTATGTGAGGCAGGCCGGCCACATGAATTTTTTGACCAGCAACGAAAGGAAATTTGATTATAAGATGGCTTATGACATTCTATATACTGTTGATAGTGTTATCTCTATGAACTATTATTTCTTTCCAGCAGATGGCTCTGTACTTTGATTTTTGTTTCTGCATTCATGTTTCTTATGTTATTTGTTCTACTTTTTAGTTTTTGTTTTATTATTATTTCTTTATTTATATCATCATTTCTTATATGGTCTAGTCTGTTGCATTCTTAAACTTTACATTCAGTTTGGATGATGGTCTTCTTGATTTCTCCCTATGAGATGGAATCCAAATTTCAAATTCATACAACAGTACAGGCATTACCATTGTCTTATAGAAATCAATACTATATATCTTTTGGTTTTATTCTTCAGCTTCTTATGTATGGTGTCACATATATATTAAATGTGTTATTTGTTATGTAAGTTACTATAATCTTGACCATAACTTGTGTAGCAGGCAAGATAGCTAAAGTGTGAAACTTGTTCTATCAATTGCGCTTATTTTTGTTTTAAAAGGCTGTGGTTCTTTGAAATACCACTACTTATTTCTTTTGATTTAATATTTTCATACTGCACTTTATACACAACTCCTCAAGTAGGTCAATTGCTTTCTCATAATCACTTTCTTTTATGTTAACAATTTTTTCATCATAAGCAAAAATTAAACATATTTATGTATTAATTGCCTGTGCATAACTTTGTTCACATGAAATGTTAATGTAGAGCTTCCCCTTTTTAATGCAATAATGTGAAGAGCTACATGATCCATGGTTCATTGAACACAAATTCTCCCCCCCCCCCCCCAAAGGGTCTCCACAACGAACTATAACTTAATTCCTCCAAATAATACAAAGCTACTTGTATGCTGAAATTATGATAAATTTTTTAACTATAAGAACTGAATCATTTTAAAACAAATACTATATTGTTAATACTTTTATTTTAACATCTTTGCTTTAAAATTTCACATAAAGTAATAAATGTCTTATTCTACTCATTACTCTACTTTGCATTAATAATAATAATAAAAAAAACTCCCCTCAAAATCCGACCAGCTATTTTTGGATGAATCCTTTTCAACAAAAAATTGTTATTAATTTGTTGAATTTCTCACTTTTCAGCATCATATCAAAGTGAAAAATACCTTGTTATACTCACATGATTTTGGGCTATACATTAAATGAAACCACATCAAATCTTAGCAGGTATTTATATATGAGTTGAGATCAACTAATAATTGTGTTAAATTTATACATTTATAGCACCAATCATGTTCAATAATAAAATTCATACTAATGTTGAAATTTCTCAACTTTGTAACATCAGATCAAAATGAAACATACCCTCTTTTGTCGATGGGTCTGCACAATGTTCATGAAATGAAATCCCATAAAAACCTGAACAGTACATCATTTAGTAAAAAATTAATAATTTATTTAATTTCTCATCTTTTCAAAATCACATTGAAATGAAATATGCCCTATTTTACACATGGAGCCACAGGTAATATGTTTAATGGAACCTTATCAGATATGACAATTAATTTTGAACTTAATCATGTTCAGTAAGAAATTAATCCTAATCTTTTTAAGTTTCTTAACCTTTCAGTATCACATTACAATAATATATAAAATTGCAAGTCCAAGGGGTATTCAATGATTGAAACCCCATCAAATTCCACCTACTAGCTCTTGTGTGAATCTCATTAATCCTAAGGGGCACACAGGTAAAAATTAAAAATCACTTGATTCCTTCTTTGCAGCTTATTTATTCAAACTATTCTTTAATAAATATCTTGAATGTACAGACTTTTGTCAGTTTCATTATATGTATAGGTGTGTAATGTTTCACTGTAATACCTTGTTTTGTTTTAGTGTTTCACTCTCTTATTATGTCATCTATGTAGAAATTAAATATCATTGAAGGAGGCCAACAATCCAGATTCAGACCTTTGGTAGGCTTTAGTGTTAGAAAGTTAAGCTTTTTTCACAACTGATAAAAGCAACGTGTATTTCTAGATTAAATATCCTCCATTTTTTTTAATAACTTGTTTTGATATAACTGTCAGGACATAAGTGTTCATTCGCAAAACCATTTTGCTCATCAGATAAAATGGTATTGACTATTAAATTCAGTATTATGTCAATGATTTTAAAATAGATCTCCTAAGCTGTATGTAACAAGTCAATACCACAGCAATTCTCATATTTTCTTTGATCTCCCATTTTAAACAGTGAAATGCTTGGGCTGCTTGTGATTCTCCTGGAATTATGACTTTCTGTCCACGTTCATTGTATAGATGTGGTAATTTTCTTATTTTACAAGTTCTGAGTTTAATTTGTCAAGAACCTTAGCTTTCTGGCTCTTCACTCGCCAAATTACTTTTCTCAGTTCCCTTATTGTGATTGCATCTGTGGGATTGTGTATGGCTTCTTCATGTATCTTGTGAATGTTTTCTTCAGGTTTATATCATAAATTATTAAAATTACAAGGCCATTCCTTCTCTGTTATGTTAAGATGTGCCACATATTTTTAAATGTGTTTTTTTATTTATTATTTTGACAAATTGTACTGTATATTAATGTAACTTTACTCTTCAGTCCTATTTTATAAATTTCTGGAACTTATAGAAATAACTGTAATTTTTTCAGTGGTCTGTCAATCTCTTTGTGAATTGAAGTTTCTTGTATGTTGTATTATCCAGTTTTACTCTTTCATAAATTCGTTTTTATATTGTGAAAAATTATGATAATCTTTGGGGTTATGTAAGGCATAATGTTACATAATATTGGCATCAACTCTTGGTTATTTTAGTATTTTATGTTCAGTAATTTTACCATCTATAACTGCTACTTGAAATTATAATTTAATTGATTTACTTTGTTTCAACTCTTTTGGGAGAAAACTAATATCTGTACCATTTACTCTGCACTTTCCATCTTGTTTCTGCACAAACCCCTCGGTTTTTGTGAATTTTGACTTCTTTTTCCATATTTGAGTTCTAGATTACAGGGTAGTACATTGGAATCATTGCTATTTATTAGTCTAATAAATGATCGTGTTGACAGACTTATAGGCATTGTATATACATAAAATTTTCTTGCGTAACAGGTTGAGTTAGTCTGTTGGACTCACTTAGCTAATTACCTAGGAGAATTTTTATCTATGCCTACAATGAAGTTTTTATCTGCATGCATTTATTTGTAAGTTTGATACTGCAATGAGTAATTCTTTTTAGTGCAATGTTCAGGTCTGCTTTTATTCTTTCCTTCATAATACTTTAATCTGTTTAAAAAAATATTATACCAATTTTATTTCCATTAAAGTATAGTAACATTGTAGGAGTTTCACGTACAGACAATGCCTTTAGCGTGATGATCCTTGCAAGTACAATGTTAATGTGATTAACTTATTTATTTATTGACTGATATGGCCTCCAGTTTACAACTCTTAAAGATCTTTCACAAATATGAATATGTCCTGTTTGTGTTTTAAATATATTGTTTTTTGATTGGAAACTGGTAGCCATTCCAAATGCACGACTACATAGTTTGTGTACTCATAACAGTGCAACAGAATGCAGCAAAAACCTGAGTACTCCCATAAAGGTGAATAGATTTGTGACCAGGCTGCCACTTGACCCCTCTGCATTTTAACTAATATTTATACTGACAATATTGCCCAAAAGTGGATGCCATCATGGTTTTAAATTTGGTCATCCAAAAATTTAAGTATTCTCTTATTTGTTGATGACCTGAAGTTTCAGAGAACAGAACATCTCTTGGCCACTCTTGACCTCCAATTGAACCTAATTTGCCAACAAATATAACATGTGAGCCTTTATTACTAAGACAATATTAATAACATTTGGAAGAAAATATTGTTTTTTTATTGTTATTACTTTTTACTTGTGGCTTTATGCCTCATCGACGTCGCGGTCATTAGAGGCGGGATGGGACTGGGGACAAGGAATGGGAAGGAATTTGGCACTGGGCATTTTGAAGGAAACATCCAAGCATTCGCCTGGACTGATTTGGAGAAACAATTAAAAACCCAAATCTGGATGCCTGGATGGGGATTCGAACCGCCATCCTCCCGAATGTAAGGCCAGAGTGTTAACCACTCACCCACCATGCTCGGTGAAAATATTGTGATAGAAATAAAATCATTACCAGTTGGGAACAATGGCTGCACTTTGAACACTCTATAATAACACCTCCTGTGATTGGGATAGTTACACTAAATATGTGATATGGATACCAGCTATTTTGTGGAACAATGATAGAAACTCTCAAAAACCAAGTATTAAGAGAGAGGTTCCTTAACTTCTACAAAATGCTGGCAATTCTACTGAAGAGAAGACCACACACATTTAGGCAGACTATATGATATTTTTGAAAACATTTGTAAATAGATAAGACAAACCAGGAGTTTGTATGGCAGTCTAGCTCTAAACATCTGCACAATCAGTGAAAAGGTAAGCAGTTACAGAAATTATTCAAATTGTCATCTTAAGAGGATAAATCATTTCCACATAGCCAATTTTATAGGAAAAAAACAAACATCAGTAACAAAGAATACAGTCTTCTAAGGAAAATGTCCAAATCTCAAAGCAACATTGACTTTACATACATAAATAATTTCAGAAATAATTTTTGATTCCCGAAATTTTATTGGTTCTTCCTATTAGTAGAATCTTAAAATATACTGTTTATTGTTACATCACTTCCCTAAATGTCATAGATTGTAATATAAGTAATTATAGTTAATTTTTGTTTACAGGCAAGAAAATCACTCCTCGATATGTATGCCACCATACGGTAACTTTACTATGGCAACGCAGAAAAAAATTTTTTTTTCTTCTTTCCAACAGACTGGTTATTTCTGATAAGATTGTAATTTCTAATTCTGTAAATATTATAACATTTAATTGTAGAAAAGTTTGATTTAAGATGAAAATTTGTAATCCTTGATCTTCAAGGAATTAACTGTATGTAAAAAATCATGCAGTTCATCGGCAACGATAACCTACCTTTGATCAAAATCACTGTATTTCAATACAGTAGGGATGATTATTGCAGATTCTTGAATGGTATCCAATAGAGGATATTATTACTTATGAATGCAATCTGGTTGTTATATGTTGATTCTTGGCTGTCCAGGTGACGCTGCATCATTATGTGTGCAGCCAACGTTTCAACCATCCTACTGTGGTCTTTTTCTAGGGCAGAACTGCATCTTGTTTGTGATTCTGTTATATAGCCGATGCCCGTGACCCGTCTAGAGAGTTTGGTATTCCCAGCCAATCTGGAGGTCTGTAACATCATGTGTTTCATTGGCCTGAAGATGCACGTCATGGTCTGGTGGGGAGTGACATGTGACCTGCTCCATCTGCACTAGTGAGAGCTATGCATCATGTAGTTTAAGTCAATTTTCTTCATTTATTATGATTGGGCACTTGGCAATTTCCAACGTCTCCTTGACCACCATTTATCTTTGTGCACTATCAGGGTGGTGTTTTCAAAATTTCTGGTTAGATTATTTTTGGCTGCATGACGTGAAATGGCAGACTTTTCATTGTTATTGGATCTATAAATGCGGATATGCTCATGCACCACGTCACTCCTATTAACACCCAGCCACAGGTGCATTAAATTTCATAGAGCCCAGCAACCTGTAGTGGGGGCAGCTTGCCCTTAACGTTGATGAGCCATTTACTGACCTTGCTGTGTGCTTTATGGAAAGGTAATGTCAACTTTTTTAAATAGCTTTCCAATTCTGCCTATAATGCCTCTTGTATAGGGTAGAACAACTACTTTGTGGTCCTGACAGGTGTTTTGATTTCATGCTGAATTAGCATCTCTTCCTGTGGTGGCTGCATTCAATGCCCATTTAATACAAAGGTTGTGGCAGCCATTGGACCTGAATGTGCGTTGTAGTGCCTCTAACTCTGTCATCAAACTATTTGCATCACATACTTTCATCACTCTCGTACACAAGGTCGTAAGGACATCTCCTTTTATCGCAGAAAGGTGGTGCTACACAGCATGTAGATATCTGTTTGTATGTGTCAGTTTTCTATAAACTGAATGTTCCGTGTTCCTGTTCTCATGTTTGGCTACCAGCACATATAGGAAAGGCAGCTGTCTTTGTTCCTCTGTTTCCATAGTGAAATTAATTTTAGGATGTTCTTTGTTTATATAATCTAGGAATTTATCTAGGGCACCTCGTCCATGGAGACACACAACAAAGGTGTTGTCAATATAGTGTAGCCATAGATGCTGTTTGAAAGGCGCATTGTCAAACTTTTCCATCTGCAGCACCTCCATAAAGATGTTCGCTGCTATCGGCAAAAGTGGTGAGCCCAAGGCAGTTCTTTCCACTTGGGCATATAATTTTCCTTCATATTGGAAGAACGTTTATTTGAGACAATACTCGGTCAAGTTCTCCCATTCTTCTGAGATGTTAAGGGCTTGGTGCATAGTATTACCACTGCTTCTTCCACATGTACGTTGGTGTAGAGCGACATGACATCAAAACTCACTAGGATGTCAGTTTTTTTAAATTTCATTGATGAAATGATTTCATGATGTGCGAGCTATTTCTGACAGTCGAAGAGATATTCAATTTCTGATGAGTTCTTCACAAGTGATGCTACTGCAGACTACGTAGAGGGTTCACATCTAGTGGGGCATAGGTCTTGTCTTCTAAAAGGCTCACAACCTTACTGTGGCAGTCTTCCAATTTCATCAGCACTGTTGTGTTTCCCTTATCTGCTGGCAGTATCACAATATTGTCACGCGGGCGTTATATGTGTAGTGCTAGTCTTTCTTCTTGAGGTAGATTACTGCAAGGAAGTTTTGCTTGACTGAAGATTCACACCAACACGCGTCTAATTTGGTCAGCATGTTCCGTTTTTAAGTTCCCAATGGCAATCTCTACCCCTGCAACGAGGTCCAACATTGGAAGCTTTGTCAGTACCACAGCAAAGTTTAGTCCTTCAGCCAGCACAGCATTGGTAGCAGGATCCAGTTATTTTCAGTTAGGTTCACAACTGTGTTTTTTGTCTCTGTCTTTGTTGATTCCAGGTGTTGTAGAGTTTTCAGATTCTCAAACTTGCATATGTGTGCTGTCTTTCTTTTGTCCTGGATATGCACTGTGTATTTTTCTGTGGCTGTGTCAAGAGTCATTCAGTTGGTTTTGAAAAGAAGAGTGGCGAGTTCCAGGTGAAGATGGAATATTTTTCCTTCAGTATGGGCCAGGTCACTTCTGGTCTGATGTATCCTCTCTCTGAATAACATAAAAGCTAGGATGTGCAGAATTCTGAGGGTGGCTGTTATGTTGACATGGAGGTGAATTCTGAGGAAGGATGGTAGCGCATCATCGTCTCTACATCGCAGTAAAAAAGCTAGGTGTTAAAGTTTCCGAACCCCTGTCTCACTTTGGAAATGAAGGATCAAGGACAGCTGTCTTTCATAGAAATGCTAATAGCCAAATGTCTTGACAGCAACCTGGGACACTCAGTTTATCAGAAGCTGACACATACAAACAGATATCTACATGCCGTTTCACACCACCATCCAGTGACAAAAAGATGTGTCCTCATGACCTTGTGTACAAGAGGGACGAAAGTGTGTTATGCAAATAGTTCGATGACAGAGTTAGAGGCACTGCAACACATATTTAGGTCCAATGTCTACCATAAACTTTGTATAAAAGAGGCATTGCATGTTTCCATGACAAGAAGAGACGCCAATTCAGCATCAAATCAACCTACCTGTCAGGAACATAAAATAGTTGTTCTACCCTATGTAAGAGGCATTACAGACAGGACTGGAAAGGTATTTAAAAAGGCAACAGAAAACCTGTCTATCAAGTGCACAGCAAGAATATTAACCAGCTCATCAAGGTTAAGGACAAGCTGCCCCCACTACAGTTTGCTGGGGTCTATGAAATTCCATGCACCTGTGGCCATGTATACATAAGAGAGATGGGGCGCACTATAGGGGACAGGCTGAGTGAGCATATCCGCAGTTATAGATCCAATAACACCATGAATCCGCTATTTCACGGCATGCAGCCGAAAAAAATCATGCCATAAATTTTGAAAACACCACCCTGATAGTGAGCAAAGATAAATGGTGGTCAAGGAGGTTCAAGGAGGGTCAAGGAGGCGTTGGAAATTACCAAATGCCCAAACAACATAAATGAAGACAACGGGCTTAAACTACACCACTCATGGCTCTTGCTATTGCGGACAGAGCAGGTAACGGGTTGCCCCCTTCAAACCGTGCCACGCCCATCCAGGCCAACTAAATTTGTGACCGTTCAGACCTTCAGATTGGCTGGGTAAACCAAACCCTAGATGTGTCACGGGCCTTGGCTATATAAAAGCACCACACACTGATTGAAGACGCAGTGCTGCCCTAGAAAAAAACCACAGAAGGATAGTTGAAACATCGGCTCCACGTATTATGATGCGGCGTCACCCGGACAGCTATTAATGATCTGAATGGCTGTGGAAGCCTACAATTACATGATTGTTGTATATTACCATGAATGTTCTTTTCCCACAAGAGAAATATTATTGTTGGAATAGATCATGCATGTTGCAAGATTGCAAAAAATTTAATAAAAAACTGAACATATGTTATTTTTTTACACTGTGTGTTATGTATCCCAAAACACTAAAGTCAATAAAACTAATGTGCAGGAATTGTATCCAATGGTGAGTTGAAATATAAATGATTAAAAAAGGTAAATAAACTTACCCTTGCACATAAAGGTAGAAATATTATTAATAAATTGATTTGGAAATAATGGTAGTCAAATTTATATAAAATCTGTTTATTTTGAATGTAAATGATGTCAGCAATACATTCATCATAAGGTTGCATTTGTAAAATATACTGAACTATTGCAATAAATACATATAAAGCAAACATGCATATCACAGGCAGACACAAGTGACGGCACACTCTACTACAATACAATTAAAAATGTTATCTACTGTCAGGGACTGCCAAAATTAATCAAAATTTGGAATAAATCTGATATATTATTTTTGGTTTACGGTACATTTACCACAAACCTGCCAGTGATGAACTTGTTTTTAAGGATAACTCTTGTCAGAATGAATAGTGGAATAATCCTGTTTACTTACAGCTGTGGCTATTAAAGTATTTTACGAGAGCTGTAATTTCGCATGTTAGAGATGAAGCGCACTGTCATACATGAGTTGGAGAATCAGCAGAAGCTAGGCAAGAAGCAGAAGAAATTATATTATTTTCTTAATGCTGTTAGTATTTGCTTTAAGTATTCTCCAAGGTCATGATACATTATTTTAAAACAAAAAGGAAATAAAATAAGTAGAAAAGCAGCATACTGTAGCATATGAGAGTATTGTCACATTGTATGCCTCAAGAACTACTAACTGTCACAATTTAATATATATCTTATGACTGAAACCTCTGTCAAACAGTCATATTTACATTTAAGCATATAAGATATCTAGCAAAAATTCACATTTCTGAAGCAGACAGTGCTGTGCACACTTTTCCCTTAAAATTAGTCACTTATTCTTTCATGCATCACTGTAAAAGAACTCTTATTTTATAACCTCATTACACATTCACAATATTGTCAAGTTTGCATTAGATTATTAAAATGTCAGAAAAAGTTAAAAGTATTCATTACATTTCTGTTATAAACAAGGATGATACATACGATCTATGTAATTTTTGATACCAGTGTTCATGTTCTTATTTTTCAGTTTCTGATAACCATTTAGAAGCATATTAACCACAAGCAGATATATTACTTTTATACATCCACATTTTACCCACAAAATGCATCCTATAAAGATAGTTAAAAACCACACGCTTAAACATTTTCTACTAGATATTAATTCAAAATTTCAGAAATTATTTACAAAATGAACAATTTTTAAATTAAAGTACTATAAAGAAAGCAACCCCATACCAAATGGAGATGTTGAATAATGAAACAAAACAGTAAAACTGACAATGTTATACATTAAAGTTATTTCTTCAAATCAGTCACAGAAGAAAGCAGATTTTCCATTTTTTGTCTTTTACACAGGAAAGCACTGAACAGGAAATGCATTCTACCATTTTCTTCATGGAAAACTTACCATAATAATAACAGTAAATTATTTCTACACTGCCTTAGCTATGAATTTACACACCTTCAATGTAACAATGTCCTCACTGTTATTATTTAACATCTGGTTTGTTTTGAAGGTATGAAGATAACTCCTGATAAATTAACAATCCTTAATTTCAGTATTGGGCTGCTGGGAAGCTGAAGAGATCAGGATGTGAAAGTCAGCTAGTCAATTATCAGTCAGTCTTTAATTCTGTGTGGTATTTCCTTCATTGACATCATTTATTAAGTATCTGATAAAACTTACTTTTATACAAGCTCCACAATTTAAATGATGATATGAGTCTGTGGTAGATTCAAATGAGAGTGATAAATGAGATGAGTTTATGGAATGTTATTTGAATTCAGTTTATGTTTTAGGAATGTAAGGCTTCTTCTAAGGACATCCACATTCATCCACAACCATTTTTGGTAGGTCCCTTTTTATTATTTTTTTGTCTGGGCCCCAATAAATTAAAGACATTGATGAAAAACTTAAGAGGTGCACAACATGGTTGTGTACCAGCTAAATTGTCCATCTTCCTATATTCTTCAATTGTATGGGTATGAAAGTTCAGATATGAATCTGGTGTTCTGTGAACTCCACCACAGTCACCACGGCAGTAATTAGCATAGTAACCACTAGGTGCTATAATCCAGTCTTCCCAACCTATTGTCTTAAAATTAACATAGAACTTATTTTTACAACATGGACCTCTGTTTCCGTCTGTGCACTCCAGTGCTCTTCTTCTGACACGTCTTGTAGCAGTTGGGTCAGTGTGAACAACTAAAAATGGGCGCTGGGTATCGTTTGAAAGCCAGGAATTGCTGGAATATTCTTCAGAGTCTGAATTCTCATTGGAATCAAATCTGGAAAAGTTTGGTTCAGAAGATTGTTTAAATTCTGATGCCAATGGTGAAGGCTGACGAAATAATATGGCTTCTACCATGTCTGCACAGCCAGAGCAATCAACCAGCAGGCGCAACCGTTCTCTTGATGTTGCTCTGTTTGAGTACCAATGCTGTACTGTAGATGTAAGATCAAATTTCTGCCATCCCAGGTTTGAAAGTGTGATTGGTAATGAGGCTGCCATCTCTGTGTAGTCATCAAATTCCTGCTAGGAAAATGATTAGATTTTAGGCATATATATGTTATTGCAGCAAAAATAAACATTTATCAATTTATAAAAAAAATATTGAGTTACATCCAATATTGCATTATGGGAAAGGCTTATACTGATCTCAATAATCAGCAAGGTCATCCATAAGATTCCTTATTCCTCCCATTGCCCTTCAAAAAGCAGAATGTGAGAATGACTTGGTGTAGTTTCAACAGTGTTTTGACAGCACTGAGCCAGCAGCATCCTCTACAGATATAAACAATTAAGGTAACACTCCAAAGCATAATCATTTTGAATAAGTAATCAGCATTTTCATTCACGACAAAAGATACTATATTACTATTGTGAGTATGCACTGGGATTTAACCACTGTCTGTAGGCAAAATTTTATAAGAATCCAAAAGGTTCAGGGTTAATTTTTGCGGTTCGTGAATGGCAGTGAAAAATGTCTTATGAAAGTGCAGATACAGGCTGACAGTAATGAACGTCCCAAAAAAAGTGTTGATGTGTTTTGCTATATCATTGAAAAGATCATTATGCTACTTTTTATGGAAGCCCAACATGTGTTCTGAATAGGATGTTTATCAGCATAAGGAGCAAAGGTGGATCTGTTACTACTTGTTAGTTTCCAGATCCAAAACACAAAACATTTGAGTTTAACATTAATTCCACATTAAGGGAACTTACTTATTGGATGAACCTGGAATACCTTGTCTTCAAAGTAGGGGAAAATTACTGAATTCTGTCATGGATCATGACTAGTAAATATAACTCATTGATAAAGATGGCAGAGACAGAGTGTGGCAGACTGGAGGAAATGAGAGGAATAATGCATGTAAGGAAACTGTACTAAAGAACAAGAGAACACTTAAACAATGGTTCAGGGTGAAAATTGAAGAAGCTAGGAAACCATATAAAGATAATGGAAATGAAGCCAAATTGGCAGTACAAGAAGAAAAGAGGAAGGGGTTGGAAAACCTATGGAAACAGATATTTATGCGAATAGGAAAGTGCTGTATACAGTTTTCAAAAGTAAACAAAAATGCAAAAGTGATTGTATAAGAATGATGGATGACAATGGAAACCTAGCTGCTGAAAAAGATGTGGAAAAAGTATTTGGAAGACCTAAAGTACTAGGTATCGATGAACTATTAGTTCAGTTGATAAGAGCAGCAGAGGTTGTGGGAGTACAATTGTTATATAAGTAGACGAGATTAGTGCAGAAGACTAAAAGATTTCAGATGACTGAAGGAGGGATTTTATTATGCTAGTATTCAAGAAGGGGGATAAAATATGTCAGAATTACAGATGAATCACACTTAAGTCATTCTAATGAAAATATTTGAGACGGTAAAGGAGAAAAGTATAAAGGGAGTGGTGGAAAGTTGACTATGAGATGAGCAATAATGTTTTAGACTCAGTAGGTTGACAGTGAACAAAATGTGTGAACAAAGTCTTTCCTGGTGTCACTGAAATATAATCTTTGCGGGTTCTCTGCCAGATTGTGTACACGTCAAATACCTCTCTGGGGAGGAGATGCACTAGCGAGTAAGGCAGCTGAAGAAGTTTCCCAAGAGAAAAGCTAGTCTTTAATCAACACAATCCGGCAGCGAACCCACAAAGATTATATAGCAGTGAACATAATAATTATGGTAACAGAACTAAAATAGAGGCACTATTAGTATGTGTAAGACATAATAAGGGCATCTTTGAAAGATGAAGGGATATTACTCTATTTGCAAAGAGAAAGTTTGTGAAGAATTGAAAGCAAATGGAGTATGCAAAAGATTGGTCGAGAGTGTAGGTAGTGTGTATGAGTGATTTGAGAGTTGTGTAAACCTGAGTGTGGGAGGAACAGCATGGTTCAGATTATACAACATGTGAAAAATTGATTTTCCCCCAATTCTAACCATTTTATGAATGAAACACTAAACAGGTAGCCAGTAGGAATGGTTAGAAAAGTATGAAAGTCATGGTGTTTGTGAATGATGTGATGGTATGGGGAAACATAAATGCAAGAACAGCTGTATGCATCACAAAAAGCAATGACATCTTACAGAATGCAGTTCTCAACAAAAAAAGAGCAAAGTCATACCCCTGTCGCATGATATGGTTGATGGACTTGAGGCCAGGAGAGAACTGGGTGACAAAGGCAGGGCTACGATTATGTGGAGAGTGAGTGATCGCATGGGAGATTTGTTTATGTACAAGATCCATGGGGTAACAATGCGAAATAAGGGTTTGGGATAGGTTCTGTGAGTATTGATAGAGGGAATGAGCATCAGAACAAATGTGACTTCCACGGATTGCTAGACTGTATGGGAGGGAACATTTGTTGTGGAATGAATGGCAGCTATCAGAGTGTAGATATTGCTGTAAATTAGTAGGTTTGATGTGGACTGAGGCATGATGTCAACATCAAGGAGTAGGTCCAGGTGAAATTGATGGAACTGTTGCTATTGTTAAGGGAATAGAGAAATTCAAGGAATTGGTTTTCACTGTGGGTCTAGATCTTAAATATATCGTCTATGTATCTGAAACACACAGTGGGTTTAAAGGGAGTGTGGCTCAGGAAATGTTCCTACAGATGATGAAGAAATAAGCTGGCATAAAATGGGGCCTTGTGGGTGCCCATGGCAGTGCCACGGATCTGGTGATATACTTCAGAATTGAAGGTAAAGAAATTTCTGGAGAGAATTATATAGGCCAAGGTAGAAAGGAAGTATGTAATAAGCTGGCTATAAGGTGGTCGCAGGTCTAGGTAGTGTTCCAGGGCACTGAGGCCCTGACTATGGTGAATGTTGGTACATAGGGAAGTCACATCAATGGAGACCAGGAAGGAGTATGGAGGTAGAGGTGTGTGGACTGTGGATAGGCGTTCAAGGAAATGTGGAGTGTCTTTGACATAGGAGGGTATATTTTGTACAAAGGGTTGGAGATATTGATCCACAAAGGCTGAAATCCGTTCAGTGGGCGATCCATATGCTGCAACTATAGGTCGCCTAGGATTATCAGTCTTGTGGATCTTAGGAAGAAGAAACAGCATGGGCGTACGAGAGTTCTGGGGAGTTAGGAGGGAGATGGACTGAGGAGAGAGGCATTGCACGGGGTCTTGTAGGTCAAAGAGATATTTTATTTCCTGGCATATGGAGGTAGATGGAACTGTAGCTTGTGGAAGGTAGGTCTACTTGTCAGACAGCTGCCTTAGGGCCTCGGCCACAAAGTCATGGTCCATCACTACAGTGGTTGATGGAGGGAGGATGATGATGCTATGGTTTGTGAACAGTTTGCTTATGGCTCAAATTTCCATGATGCTGAGGTTTTTTGAGTGTGGAATGGAGTTTAGGAAGGAGGGTGAGGAAAGAGTGTATGTGAGTAACTTCTGGAATAGAATAAGAGATAGTTTTGTGGGAGTCGGGGGGAATCCAGAGAAGATGTAGGTTTAAACTGTTGTAGATTGGGCTCAATCTCATACTGTCGGCTGGTGTGTTCTCCTGTGATAGCAAAATGGTACCACCAGAGAAGAGAGCAGCAGAACACCAATGAGTCCTGGAACAAAGCAACATGGTCAAACTTGGGTGTCGCAGAAAAAGTGATTCCCTTGGACAGGACTGATATTTGGGGTTCAGTCAGGGGGATGGAGGAGAGATTAATTACTGACTGCTTGGGTTTAACCAGAGAAGAGGCAGGGGCTTTTGGGGAAGGTGGTAGAAGGTTTGGATTGGGAAGATTGAGGAGGTGAGCCAAGCATGGAGTCTTGGCAACTAGGGGTGGAGTTGGTGAGTGATGTATAGGAGTGAATGGTTGATAGGGAAGGGACAAGCCTAGAGCTAAATAGCTCCTAAAAAGAGTTGACAGCTTGCAATGGTGTTTTTGTGCATGTTGGGCCTGCATCAGTCTGCACTATGACAGGAACTGTTACATATGATGAATGAGGTTAGGGGACAGAAGGCAGAGGATTTTATAGAGTGAGGCAAGCTGAGAGGAATGTTGATAAGGCAAGTGAATATACTGTTGAAGAACCAGTGGGGTGAGAGAAAGGGGTTGTGTGAAATGGAAAGGATGAAGTAATGGGGGAATTTGTGGATGGTAGCCTGAAACTGGAAGTTTAATGGTTAAATTATTTGGTGGAAAATTTAGACAGAGACAAGACTGAAGAAACAGAATGTGGGAATTTAGTTTAACACAACATGAGACATGGAAATGGTAACTGGACAGATAAATTTCTGAAAGTAGCATATTGGGAGAGCAAGATTAAGGTCAATAATAGGTCACAGATGAGGAACATAAAATTACACTCCTACTGGGATGTACTGTTGGGTGGGTTAAAAAAAAAAAAAAAAAAAAAAAAAAATCAATCTTGTTGCAGTGTCAAAACCAGCGAATGTAAAAAAAAAATAAACACAAACTACTTACAAAGTGAAAAAAGTGAGTGAAAAGAAAATATACAGTTGGGTTCATCCCATGTTTTGATGGTTAATCATAACCCTCTTCTCCTCAACTTTGGTAAGTGATGGGGTCTATTTTCCCTTTCATTTGAAATGTATTTATAATTATGAATGATTTTCATTCTAAAAAATTCCAAAAGTAATTGTTGCTTTAAGGAAACATTGAATGGCATTTATGAATTCTGTTATTCACTCATGCACAAATTTATTTATGAAAACGAGAAAAGCAATGCATTGGTAATAGCAAAATCAAACACATTGATTATGGAAAATATTAGCTCTGAAACAACATACCTTACCACTTAAATATGTGGTATTTGTGTGTAGTTGGGCAGGAATTTTAGTTACTCTAAATAACCATAGAGTGAGATTCTTGTCAGGTCCACTTCGGTATTCCTTTGGAATCGTTGCTCTGAAGTCAACCCGAACCCACAGAGATGCTGCTTTAACACGCAGCTCAGGACCACCTCCATCACCTTCCGTATCTTGAAAGTGGGAAAATTCCAGTAGCGTCTGTCCATTTAATGTGTAACCTGCAGATGAGAAAACAAATAATCTTACATTTTAATGTAAAATATAATTGGAAGAGGACAAGAATTTAAATTGTATATTAAAAATGTTTATCCATATGAAATTGTGTTAACATCTTACATGATCTCAGAAACTATGAAAATATTACACTATTTTTTCACTGAACAAATTAGTGGGGCTTAATTTTGAGTGCAGGAGAAAAAAACTCAAAAAACCTTTGAAGGAATCTTTTAGTACATAACTAAAGCATAAGTACCACTCATTCAAAATAAGAGGCGGTATTATTAAAGAAATACAACAATTTTTATGTTTATGGATGGTAATATACACAAAAGTAGGAATTCCAGAAGGAAATGGTATGGGCGTGAGAGAGCTTACTCAAAAAGCAGAGGAGAATATGCTGATGCTGGAGAAGAATGGATGGTAGGAGCGCAGAATCCTTAATTGTATTAAGAGTGTGTGTAAGAAATAGTTTCAATTCATTTGACAGAAGCCTCACAGAGAACCGAAAGAAATTTTTGTCATATGTAAAAACAGTCAGTTGTAATTCCAACAGTATGCACACATTGATACAAAACAAATGTGAGTAAAGGAAACCATGACAATGAAATTATCCTTCAAATTGAATTTATATTTCATTCACCAAAGAAAATACAGTTGTCATTCTGGTTTTTCCACGTTTGTACAGTTAGATATGGATTTGCTAGAAATAGACCCTGCAAGTATTGTAAAACAACTGAAGATTCTTAAACAGAGGAAAGCACAGAGTCATTACAGTATCCCAGCAAGGTTGGTTTTAGTGTATGTGATAGAAATTGGACCCTTCCTGACATATATTGTTCTCGTACAAGAGGAAAAATTATCATCTGACTTGAAAATTGTGCAGGTTGATCCCGTCTTGAGGAAAGGTGCTCAAAGAGAGCCTGTCAACTACTGCCCAATCTCTCTAACATCTGTTTGGAGTAAAATTTCTGAGTAAATCATATGTTTGAACATTATAAAAGTCTTAGATGCTAAGAAATTAATTGCAGCAAACCTACATGGATTCAGGAGGAACAGATAACGTGAAATGGTCTCTTGATGAAGATCTTAGTGAATGGAATATCACAACAGATTTGTGAACGGCTATGAGATTTCTTTACTGGATGTCTCATTATGTCATTGTAGTGATAGAAGAAACTACTTTTCTGGAAGTTGAATCAGGCATCCTGCAGGAAAAGCAAAATAGAAAAACTTCTATTCCTAATATTTGTAAACTGTCTTGGAGACAATGTTAATCATCCTTTAAGATCATTTCTTGATGATGCAGTAGTCAAGTATAGAAGTAAAAGCCTCTGCTGTTGTTCAGAAATTCAACATTTTCTCAAAATTAATTCAATATGGTGTAACAAATGGTTGCTTAAATTAAATTGCAATAAGTGTAAGGTAATGCGCGTAACTAATGCCACATTTACACTCTTGTGCGAGCTTAGACAAGGCGAGGCGAGACAGCGTGAACGCGGGAGTGTAAACGGTGCACTCGCGTAGTCTCGCCTCGCGTGGTCGCTCATGAGTGCCGCTCGCCTCAGTGGTGGTTTTTTAGCGTGAGTCAAAGGTGCGATCACATTGTTTACAGCAGAGTTAGTCAACCTTTTTACCTACCACCCACTTATGAAGCAGATGTACAGCGAGTTAAAGCCCATAATAATAATTTGCAAAATACATAGTTTACTTTTGATATGTTTGGCAGAATAAGTCTTTCTAAAACCACTCACTTTAGTTAAATCTATCTTTTTATTTATACTTTGTGTATATAAAAGCACGAAGTTTGGTGAAATTAGATTTTATTATTTGATTTATTAATGAGATTCCTAAGGCAGATGATGCTAAAATAAAAACTGGATATCTTGGTCAATTTTGCAAGGAACAAATGCAGGTCTCCTCTTTCGGTTTCTTTCCTTGGATATAATATGATTAACAGCACAAATGCCTGATACATGAGATATGAAGGAAAAGGTTTCATTAAACTGAATCTCAGTTGTCATAAATGTTGATATGACAGGTGGTTTGTTTTTATTATTTTGCCACAGGTTTTCATATCAATCACTATCAAATTTATGTTTACTTTCTGCTTCATATATGATTTCTAAACCTTCTTCCTGTCAAGTTTTAACAGCTTCTTCAATATTTGTGGTAGAAGGATTTTTCATCCAGTTATACACCTCAAATTTCAAAATATCTTCAAATCGTTTTTCAATGTCTAAAGTTTGTTGAAGTGGGTACTGAATCTGTCAATGTCCTCTGCAGTTATTATTGTTTATAGATAATAATTCAGGAAACTGTTGAAATTTTCTTCTCAATAGATTGTAATGCAGTAGTTAAAAGTTAATAATGACACACAGAACATTTTGGTAACGTATAATGTTTTATTAGCTCCATGAAGGTGCAAATCAACATCATTAAATCTATTTTAAAAAAACTCAAAAAGTAAATTATTTTTTTAAAAAAGAAAGCGTTTCACTATTGAACCAAACCTCCACAGCCCACCACGAAAGCTGGCACACTATGAATGAATTCTTGCAAGAATGTAAACGGCAGTTCGTGTCAGCTCTCGTGCACAAGGCGCAAGGCAAGACAGAGTGAAAATGCGGCATAATACAAAGACCCTAATTGTCCGTTAGTACAAAATAAGCTTTTCAGTTCTTGGAATTGTAGAGTCCTTTAAGTACCTAGGTATAACAATTCAAAGCAACATTGTATGAGATAAGCATACAAAATGGGTTACAGAAAATTATAATTTTACACTTTGATTCATAGGTAGACGTTTGAACCTGTAATGGAAATAGCACATAAAACTTATATCCTTCCTCATTTGGCATATTGTTTTGCTGTATGAAACGTATGGTAAGTTCATTAGAGGCAGGAAGGGACTGGGAGGAAGGAACTGGAAGGAGTTCTGCCATGTCCTTCTGAAGGAACCATCCCAGCATTTTCCTGGATTTGGGGAACCATGGAAAACCCAAATCGGTATGTTTGGATGGGGGTTTGAACCCATGTCTTTCTGAATGCAAGGACAGAGCTTTACTGCTCACAAACAATCCTTGGTTGTACTATAAGAGACTGATTAATAGTATTGAGAATGTGCAGAGATATGTGGCCACTTGCCACAGTCCTTACAAAATGTTAGAAATCTGTTAAGGAAATTTAGCTAAGATTTTCTGGATGAAATTCAATGTATTTTCTGCATATTGAGTAATATATGAACAGCTTCTGCTATTTATGAATGCTGTGAAATACTCCTGCCACCTATATATTTGGGTCACAATTGCTAGGATAAATAAGATCAGGGAAACAATGTGTTGTACTAATGTATATGCCAATTCTTTCTTTCCTAGTTTTTGAATACAAGAATGTAGAGTAGTACTGTTGCAAAAATACCCTCTACAGTTTTCTGTGAATTGCAAAGTTGGATATAATTGAATATGATGTTTCTGAAGCTGAATTTTAGAAGTATGGCTGGAGAAAAACATGGATACATGAATGCTTACATAAAATTTCATGTTTTAATAATAATAATACCATATTAGTAACACATATAATCCAAGGATGATGAAGCAGCAAAGTTTGATCTTTGAAATCATAAACTTAATAATAATATAGTAGTAAAAAATGATTAGGATTTTCAGAGCACATTCTGACATTCCAACATCAGTGTCTGACAAGATCAATAATATGAACCTATGAACCGTAACATTCCATAGCAATTTCAGATAGAGACATGAAAAAAATCATTGAAAAAAGTAATAGTTGATCATAAATGTTCTGCCTCTCCTGTCCACATCTGAACAGCGCTGTAGATTTATTGTTCCTAAAAAGTTACCTCTTGCATATTTTTTTATATAAAAAAACACAAATCCACTCATTTTGTATATTTAATTTTCACATTAGTATTGGCTGTGGAATAATTGAAAGAAATATTTAACAACTCTGCAAGCATTTATCCAATCTAGGGATTATTATTATTTGAACCCTGGGATTCACTTAAGGTTGGTGGTGGAGGGTGCATTGCACCTTTCTTAACCATTTATGCATTGAAAGCAATGTATGGAATGTAGCAGGAGGCGCCGATGAGCTATTTTGAGGAACTATCCCGGCATTCACCTGGAGTGATCTGGGAAAACCATGGATAACCCAGAAGAGGATGGTAGGAATGGTTTCTTGAGACCTACTCCTGTCAGATTCTAAGTTTTCCCACTCAATAAATGTTTCTTATTCCATTCCCTAATCACTGATGAAGGAAAAAAAAAAAAAAAAAAAAAAAAAAAAAAAAAAAAAAAAAAAATGAGTAGAGAAAAGAATTGCTTCTGGCCCTGATTTCTCTAAAATTATTATCTTGGTCATTCCTAGACATGAATGTTGCTGGAAGTAATTTGTTTTTGCTATCATTCTGAAATAGGTCTGTCAAGAATTTTTTTTTAATTAGCTTATGTGGAGAGCAATGCCGTCAGTGCTCCACATCTTCCCAACTTAGCTCCTTCAACATTGCACATTCAGTTTCCCTCCTGCTATACATAACTATAACAAATCTGGCAGATTGTCTTTGGACCTTCTGCAATGCCTCCATTAATCCCATATAGAAGAACATTATTCTAATTGAGGTCACACCAGTGTTTTGTATGCAATTGATTTAACTTCCAGTGTGCGTTGTTTCAAATTACAGCATAGAAATCAGAGTGTAAGGTTTGCTTTCTTAATTACGTTCTCAATACATTCATTCCACAACAAATTATTACTAATTGTTACCCCAAAGAATTTAGCAGAATCTACCATTCTAAAAACCGTCCCACTGATTATATATTCAGAGTTAAATGGTATTATCTTTCTACTTATATTAATGACTTGGCATTTTTCAGCATTTAACTCCAGCTTCCAATCTTTACACCAGACGATAATTTTTGTAACATCAGTTTGTAACAAAGCATGGTTGTCCTTGGTTTTTATTTCATGATAAATAATAGCATGATTGGCAAATAATCTTTTTCCCCTTTATTACATTGCACAAATCACTGATGTATATGATAAAAAAACAAGGGCCCTATCACACTTACCTGGAGAACCCCAGATCTCACTTCAGTCAATGATGAACACTCACCATCAAGAACTACACACTGTGTTCTACCCTTCAGAAAGTCTGTAGCCATGATACCATTTTTGTATATTTATTTAGAACTATGAATTATGTTTTTGAGTCAGAAGAGCAGTCTCATTACAATAACATAAAGTACTCTGCCATTCTTGATTGTATACTCTGTACAGTTATATAAAATACAGAGATCAGTCAGGGCCCCAATACAAAGTGTGTACACTGTGGATAGATAAATGCTTACAGTTGTTCGGGTTTGTGTTACTGCAAAGGCAAATTAACCAAGGAGTTGGTGGGACCAGTTTTTTTAACTGGTTTAGTGGCCAATCAAAAAGGTTCCACAATGCAATACAAATATGCTGGTCAGTGTTCATTCAATTAAAAGCTTAAAATTTTGAATATAGGAGCAAAGAATTGGGGTAGGAAAAGGTTGAAGTGAAAACAGAAGGTAGTTCATTGATGCTGTTACAATTATTCTAATGAATGATTGTGCTGATAGTTTACAGTCAGAGGTTAGGTTATTTGTAGGTGAGATAATATTATATGATATGATTAAAACAAAAGAAAATTGTGAGTAGCTACAAAGGAACTGGACAGGATACCTACATGGCTAGGTCAACATGGAATGAAAATAAATGCCAAAAGAGTCACCTTATTAGGTACACATATTCATTATATGGTTGAGTGGGAACCACTAGTTGAGGATATAAAGTGTTAATATACATAACAGCAGATAATAATCACAATATTGCAGAAGGCACATTGGGTAGATGTTAGATGAAGTTTTCAAAATCATGTATTAACTGGAGACAGTGATGAAGGTATCTCCAGTTTCCCGGTTGTGGTTTATGAGCCTTGGTTGTTGTAGATGATAGTCTTCCACTGTCTCCTATCCAGAAAGGTTTCTCTGTCCATGATATAATTTCAGTACCAGCCTCTTCTCTCTGTGTCCTCCTTCAGTTGGTCTGTCCATCTTCTTCTTGGTCTTCCCACTGGTCTTTTTTCCACTACCCTTTTTTCCAAATAAGTTTTTGGTAGTCTTGTACTAGTCATTCTCTTGACATGCCCAAACCAAGTCTCTCTTCCATGGATTCCCTTAGCTCTAAGTTTTATCTAATCTCATCATTCTTTATGTGGTCAAGTCTAGTTTTCTGGAGGGCCGTTCTAAGAAACTTCATTTCACATGCTTGGATCCTGCTAAGGTCCCTTGATGTTAGTATGCATGTTTCCAAAGCATATGTGAGAATAGGAATGAGATATGATTTATACAAGACAATTTTTGCTCTTCTGGGAACCTTCATGGCCCATAATAAGCCCCGCACGGTACTGTAGAAGTTGGCTCCTTTGGTTACTCTATTCATTATTTCTTTGGTTGTGGCACCATACATAGCCATTAACCCAGCTCAAGGAAGGTAGGGTCACCTTCCCTATCCTCCTTGAGTAATTCTTGCCTGGCGCATCCACGATGCGGGGGTGGGCATTCTCCATCTCAGTAGTCTGAAATGGTAGAATGGCGAAGTCCAGGTGGGGACCCAGTCCTGCAGGGTATAACGCAGCACCCATGCCCAAGGACACGGGTGAATACCTTAACAGCATCTACAGCAGAGAAGAAGTTCTTCGGTACAGGGTAGATGGCGGAGGAGGCAACCCATCTTCTCGGGAGGAAATTGGTGAAGAGGGATCTTCAAAGGATAGAAGAGTAAACCCTGACAGAAAATCCTCTTCTGTGTTAGGCCTAGCAAGCCAACAGAATAGAAAACAAAAAGTGTTGCTTTCAGTATTAAAATGATGAAGGTATGTACCAGGAAAGTGAAGCAAATGGAATGGAAATGCTTGGTCAGACCATTTCTTGGGTATGGTTTAGTAGTATGCAATCCAAATTATGGTTATGGAATACAGGAGTAGGAGCAGGTGCAAAGGAGGACAGCTAGATTTGTTTGTGTAAATCAGCAGCTGATATGATGGAGAAGCTGCCGTGGGAGTTATTGGTAAAAAGGAAGCATTTATATAGAGTTCTGGGTGTGTGTATATAACATACATTGCCAATTAGGTGATAATGCATATTTATGGAAGAATTAAGAGTAGTAAGTGGAATGAAGAGTTGACTAAGATCATAAACTGGCACTTGATTTCAGTCATAAGGTAGTGAGAAAATTTTCTTTGCAGGTAAGAGAGTCAGGAACTGATTTAATTACCAATGGAAATACTGAACAATTTACGAGGGGGTACCCAAAAACAACCAGAATAGCATTGTCATGAGCGGAGCTTGTGTGGTACGCGTTTCTGCCACTAGGCGTTTATAGCGCAACTCATTGTCAGTTCAGTGCCATCCGTGTTGTCAACCTGGCTTGTTCTGTTAATCTGCAGTGATTGTTTTTGCTAGCGCTTTTTTTTGTCATTGTTTCGTTTTTGATGGTGGCAAGTTTAAGTGAACAACTTTAGCTGTGAAATTTTGTTTTCTACTCAGTAAAAATGTTGCTGAAACTTTTTAATGTTGAAAACAGCTTACAAAGATGACGCTATGGAAAAACTCAAGTGTATGAGTGTTTTGCTCTGTTTAAAAATGGCAACCTGTCGATTGATGACAAACCTCTTTCTGGATGTCCATCAACTGCCTGAATCGACAAAAATGTTGAAAAATTCGAAAGCCTGTGCTCTCAGACTGTCGACAGACAATTGATCAACTGTCAGGGATTAGTGGGTTATCTTGGATCTCGGTTCAGCGAATTTTAACTGAAGATTTGGGAATAAAAAGGGTTACTGCCAAGTTTGTTTCTCGAGCTCTGACTGAAATCAAAAAGAATGTCGAGTTGAAACATGTCATGCTTTGAAACAACAGCTTGAAATTGATCCAGATTTTCTGTCAAAGGTCATTACTGGTGATGAGTCATGGTGCTACAGTTACAACCAAGAAACAAAGCAACAGTCAAGTTGAAGACGTCATTAACACCCCGTCCAAAAAAAATGTTTTCAAGTCAAATCAAATATCAAAACAATGCTTATTTGCTTTTTTGATGCCAAGGGCATAGTTCATTCTGAGTTTGTTCCCCCACATGAGACCATCAATCAAACCTTTTATTTGGAAGTTTTAAGAAGATTACGCAACATTGTTCATAAAAAATACCCGATTTGTGGCAGACAGGAGACTGGTTCTTCCACCCCAACAATGCACCTGCACACACAACCATCTCTTTTAAAAAGTTTTTGGCTGAAAATGGGATGGTTTCACAGTCCGATGCACCTTACTCACCTGACATGTCTCCGTGCGACCTGTTCTTCTTTCCACTCATGAAAAGGGGCATGAAGGGACACCGATTTGAAAGCATTGAAGAAGTCAAGAAAAAACGAGGGAGGAGCTGTCAGCCATTTCTAAAGTTGCCTACAGAAAATGTTTCTATAATTGGAAGCACCAGTGGGACAAACTTATTAGTCGTAATGGAGAGTATTTTGAAGGTGATAAGGTTGCTTTATAAAAAATTTGAAAATTTTTGCTTTTAAAAAATAATTCCAGTTTTTTTTGGGTACCTCATCATACCTGAGGCAGTGGAGGAATTTAAGACAAAAATTTGTGAAATGCAAAATTAGGTGAGTAATGAAATTGCTACCAGAAAACTAATTTGAGCTGGAATGACAAGAAAGATAAGATATAAGGTGCTGCAATGATTCTTATATGAATTCTTTTTTCCCTCATACCATTAGGGATTGGAATGCACAACAAAGAGATTAGCTTTAGTGCTGAGCACCCTCTGCCACCCACAATTTTGTGAATTGCAGAGTATATATGTAGATATAGATGAATGTGTGATCCTCTGAAATTAAATTATTTTATTTTTCAGAAATTAGACTGCAATACATATTTGTTTTTATTGATAACACAGTTTGAAGATCTTTTGTTTCTACCATTTAATTAAAAGTTATATTCAATAGCTCTCAAAGGAAACTAATTTACCCAAAAATTAAACTAGTGTATTCTTCAGTAGATATTAATAGCAGTGCAATTTCTTTTCATTAACTTTTTTCATTGATAATTACTAATTTACTCTAATTGTCAATTTTTTTGGCTTTACACCTTATCATCATCAAGGTCATTACTGGTGGGATAACCATCAGAAGCCTATATTCAGTAGTGTAAGATTATGTATGGGTCCCTCAAGATGGAGCTCAGATATAAAATCAGCTAATCAGCGACTTAGTGACAAAACAGCATGATGCAACATTCGCATTAACTTGATCGTGTTGCCTGTATAGCTGATACCTTCTCTCAAAGATGCTTAAGTTCTTTAAACCAGCCGCCAAGCTATTAGTTTACCCTGTAATAGCTAACAGGCCCTTTGTAAATGAAAGAAAATCATTGTAGTTACTAATTTGAATACATTCTGAAAGTTTGCTTAAGTTGACACAGGTATCAAATTACACTTGTTGAAAATATTTAAGGCAATATCGAACTCCGAAATCACAAATGAAGATGCAGGTTATCCTCTAAGGCACAAGACTATATGGAAGCATTCACTCTGGCAAACATACTTGTTCAGATTGAGCTTAGTGATAGTTTTAACCACTGCTACTAATAACTACTTAAACTATCGTAAAAAAGTTCTTTCATTGAGTTAACTTAAATTTTTGTTAAAGGGAATGAGAAAGTCCATGAACTTGTTCTGAGGCAAGATAGTTGAACTTTCAGTAGTTACATTTTGAATTTTACGTGACGTGACACGTACTGCTACTTCAAAACTGTTTCTCAAGACTACTCCCAAAACAATTCCAGACTGCTTCTCGAGACTGCCTAAAAACTATTCCAGACTGCTTGAGGCTGCCTGCACTGATTGGATTTTTTATAGCATTGGCTTATCTTTTGCTGAATTGCCATGGAACAACGGTATACTCCTGCAGGGAAACCCTATTATTTAGTGAATTACGAAAGTCCCCCATTCCTGTGAAACACTAATTTTACTCAGATTTTCCCAAAATTTTAATATGTTATAGTTTAACTTATTCCAAATCTTTTCATTCATGACAAATTTCCTCATAATTATTCTCGTTTAAGAGCAATTAATTTCTAAAAGTCACACATGGTGATGCCATCACATGTTGACACTAAAACTTCATTTCTCTTAGGTATTTTAATTTTCAAGTTACATTTGAACTGTTATATTTTTGTTATTAACTGAATTTTTCTCTCTCAATTGAGCCTTCTTTTATCTTCTTAACACTTTTATCTAAAAAGTCCCACTTCTTTATTTTTCCAATATCTTCTAAGATAAATTTTAAAAGCATACAAAATGGGGAGAAACTAAATTCATATTCAGAGTTCACAAGTGAGCATAGAATGGCCATCATTGATGGGGATTTGAACCTACCAGGTATCAACTGGGTAGGAAATAAGATTAATAACACTAAGGAACAGAGATTTGCAAATACCTTAGTAAGGGAAGGTGGCTTTACACAGGTGGTCGGGCAGAAAACAAGGGGACAAAACATGTTGGATATTTTCCTAATAAAGCTGGATGATAACCTAATCAGGAATAAATGATCATAATGCAGTTCTGATGGATATAAGAGGATCCAGTAAACCAGTGGCCAGAATTGAAGGGGGAAATTCATACAATTATAAAAAGGCACAAATCTTGGAACTGAAAGGATATTTCAGGGTTTATTTTATTAAATTTAAGAATGGCACAATTTCAGTGGAGACAAAATGGGAAGAGTTCAAGGAAATGATAAGAAAGGGTGAAGAAATGTTTATCCCAAAACAGACAATAAATAGAAGTACAGAACCTCCATACTATTACAGGGAGGTGACAAGGTTAAAGAGATTGGTGAGACTAGAACATAACAGAATTAAGAAACAGCATGGCAGTAGGTAGGGTCATGAAACAACTAACAATGGAATTAATATGTCAAAGAAACTGGCTAAGGATGAGATTATGAAGAATACTATTGGTGCAGGGGGACCTCTGACTGATGCATCTAGAAATTTCTATAGCTATATCAGGAAACTGAGGGGAAGAGAGGATATTGAGACAATTATAGATAAGGATGGAGAAAAAGTAACAGAGGATTTAAAAAAGGCAGAGTTATTGACTAACTGGTTCAGTGAGTCCATTAGGGACAATAATTCAGGGGTTATATCTGGAAATAAGCATATCTGCACAGTTGGAGGGGAGCAGATTAGAAAATTTGAAATTAAATATGAAGATATCATGAAGGAACTAAGGAGTCTAAAAAAGCATAAAGGGGCTGGTGTTGATAATATTACTACAGATATCTTAATGATAGTAGGATGGGACATTGTACCTAAGCTTGAAACATTATTTAAATTGACTCTGGATACTTGTGGTTTACCAGATGACTGGAAAAGTGCAATAGTAGTACCAGTCCATAAAGGAGGGGTGACAAATAGGGTTGAAAACTATAGGCCAATCGGTTTGACATCAGTGGTAGGTAAATTAATGGAGAGATTAATATGCAACCATATTAGAGGTGTCTGTGTGGAAAGTAAATAATTTTCAAGTCGGCAACAAGGATACTCGTGTGAATCTCAGTAGGATGTACGCAAGATATTTCTGATAAAATGGACAGGGGAGGTCAAGTTGATAGATTGGCACTAGATCTTTAAAAGGCCTTTGCAGAGTAAACCATAAAATGGTGCTAAATAAGGTAAAAATTATTGGAGCTGATAAAAAGGTGATTTGCTGGGTGGAAGAATTCCTAAAAGGTAGAAAGCAAAAAGTTTGGGTAGGAAATGCAATACCAAAAGAAGTAGAAGTGAACATGAGAGTCCCTCAGGGTAGTGTATTGGAACCATTGTTATTCGTTATTCTAATGAATGATTGTGTAAATGGTTTGCTGTCAGAAATGAGATTGTTTGCAGATGACATAATGTTATATAAAAGGATCAAAACAATAGAAGACTATAAACAGCTGCAGGGTGATCTAGATAGGATAACTAGCTGGGTGAGTCAACATGGAATGAAGATAAATATAAAGAAGAGTCGGCTTATTAGGTACACAGATAAAAAGCTAAAGGATGATTATAAAGTGGGGAAGGAGCTACTTACTGAAGACTTGAAATGTAAATATCTTGGCATTACATTTGATAGCAAACTTAACTGGGCAAGACACATTGGACAGGTGGTAGGAAAAGGGTTCAAAATCCTTCACCCATTGGAAAGAGCGATGAGGGGATGCACAAGAGAAGTAAGGGAATTGGGGAACAACAAAACTTGGTCCGACCACTGCTGGAATATGGTGGTGTAGTTTGGCAACCCCATTTTGGGTATCAAATACAGGTGTTGGAGGGGGTGCAGAGGAGGGCTTCCAGGTTTGTCTCTGGAAATTACCACATAACACAATCGGTAACTAATATGATAAAGGAGCTGGAGTGGGATTCATTGGACGATAGAAGGAGGGTGAAGAGAGTCACGGGAGTGTACAAAGCCTATACTGGTGATGAAGCATGGAAAGATATTGGTGGGAAAATTAAGAGAGGTGCTTGGAAGGGTAAGGTTGACCATGACAACAAGCTGGCAATTATTTCAGTCATTGTTGCTGGGTCAAAACTCATCATAGGCGCCTTCTACCGTCCACCTGATTTCAACATAGCTATCGTCGAGGAGTTAAGAAATAATGTAAATAGTATAGCTAGCCGTTTAATGATCATGCTACGATTCTAGGAGGCGATTTCAATCTGCCTTATATTGACTGGCGTAATTACGTTCACATCACAGGTAGCAGGGATAAGGCAGCTTCTGAAGTAATTCTCGAATTGTTGTCAGATAATCATCTCGAGCAGCTAGTTAATGAACCTACGCGGTGTCATAACGGTACCGAAAACATTTTAGACTTGCTGATTACCAACAGGCCAGAATTATTCACCGACATTTCAACGACCACAGGAATAAGCGATCACAAAGTGGTAATTGCGACTATCAAATTAATGACCAAGCGAAAAAGGAAAAATGGGCGGATTGTATACAGATTCAGTAAGGCCTCAAAGGAGTGTTTTAGAACCTACCTGAGGAATAATTACCATAACTTCAAGTCAACAAAGGACACCGTTGAAGAGATGTGGCATCGTTTTATACATATAGTCAGGGAAGGGATGGAAATACATATACCAAAGCGGACAATAAAGGGGGAGAATGATCCACCGTGGTACACATGCGAAGTCAAAAGATTACTCAAAAAACAAAAGAAAATACACGCACGCTCAAGAAGGAAGGGGTGTCGCAGCGATTTAGAAACCTTAGCTGATTTAAGAGGACTTATTAAGAATGTAATGCGCGAGGCCTTTAACGATTTTCACTCCAACTCTCTCTCTAAGAGTCTCACACAAAACCCAAAGAAATTTTGGTCATATGTACGAAAAGTTAATTGTACCAACAGCAATATTTCAGCACTAATTCGTGAAGGTTCCGAGGTTAATGAAAGCCGCGATAAAGCTAACGTACTAAATACTGTATTCAAAAATTCATTTACAAATGAACATAAGGATAGTATTCCCGTTTTCCCACGCTGTGGTGAGTCGGTGATGGAATCATTACGAATAGATACTGCAGGTATCGTTAAACAATTAGAGCTCCTGAAGTGGGGGAAAGCACCGGGCCCGGATGGAATTCCAGTAAGAGTATTTTCAGAGTATGCGGCGGAAATCGGGCCATTTCTGTCTGATATATTCAGTAAATCATTAGAAGAGCGAAAAGTACCTTCAGACCGGAAAATCGCGCAAGTAACTCCGATTTTCAAAAAAGGTGATCGAAGTGATCCTGGGAACTATCGTCCCATATCTATAACATCTGTTTGTAGTAGAGTTATGGAGCATATTATATGCTCGAACATTATGAATTTTCTAGATGATAATAATTTGCTTACAACAAATCAACACGGATTTCGGAAGAAAAGATCATGTGAAACACAGCTGGCCCTATTTACACACGACGTAATGAAAGTTATCGATGCAGGTTCACAAGTAGATGCAATTTTTTTAGGTTTCCAGGAAGCCTTTGACTCTGTGCCACACAACCGCCTTTTAGCGAAGCTTCGAGCGTACGGTATATCGGATCAGATTTGTGAATGGATAAAGGATTTTCTAACTGGTCGGTCGCAGTATGTTGTCGTTGAAGGAGAAAGTTCTTCTAATCTAGATGTTACATCGGGTGTACCTCAAGGAAGTGTAATAGGACCACTTCTTTTCTTAATTTTTATAAACGATCTCGGAGACAAAGTGAAAAGCCTTTTTAGATTGTTTGCTGATGACGCGGTTATTTATAGGGAAGTAAGAAATTTGGCCGATTGCTTAGAAATTCAGCGCGATCTGGATGTTATTTTGGCTTGGTGCGCTGAGTGGCAACTTACTCTAAATTGTAAAAAGTGCAAGACAATGAGCATAACTAACAAAAAGAATCCGATTGTTCAGAAATACGAGGTAAACAGTTCAGTTATTGATATGGTCGATTCTATGAAATATTTGGAAGTAACAGTACAAAGGAACATGAAATGGGACATACAAATTAATTCGTTAGTAGGTAGAGCAAATTCTAGGCTGCGATTCATAGGTCGAATCTTGAAAAATTGTAATGAACAAACAAAGGAGATAGCGTACAAATCTCTTGTGCGTCCACATTTGGATTATTGTTGTGCCATTTGGGACCCGTTTCGTAAGGGATTGATCGAAAGTATAGAGAAAGTACAGAGAAGAGCCGCTCGATTCGTGACCGCTTGCTACAGTCCTTATGAAAGCGTCACAGAACTGATTAGTAGATTAGGTTGGGAGTCTCTGGTAGATAGACGACACACGTTTCGTTTAAACTTATTGGAAAACATGCGTACTCCCACTTTCACTTTTGAGTGTAGTGAAATACTTCTTCCACCAACAGGGGCGTAGCTACTATGGGGCTAGGCGGTGCAGTGCACCGGGACCCTTACGCTCAGGGGGCCCCCAAGCGCGGTTGAGAGGGCCCATGAGCCTTCATGGCAAACTGGCGACTCTTTTTTTTTAGCTCTACAGTCGTCTAAGGGGGCCCCTGAGACACCATAAAGCCCCCCACTGCTCAGGGGGGCCCCTAAGCACAACTCAAGCGCCCCCATTCTCAGCTCAGGGGACCCCTACCAGCAACAAAGCAAAAAAAGTTCGCCCATCTGGCCTGAGAGCTCAAAATAAATTTTTTGCACCGGGGCCCTTGTAGACCTAGCTACGCCACTGTCCACCAACCTATTTGAGTCGGAAGGACAGGAAAGATAAAATTAGAGAAATAAGGTGCCGGACTGATTCTTATATGAATTCTTTTTTCCCTCGTACCATTAGGGATTGGAATGCACAGCAAAGAGATTAGCTTTGATGCTGAGCACCCTCTGCCACCCACAATTTTGTGAATTGCAGAGTATATATGTAGATGTAGATGCATAAGGGTGTTGGAAAATTTTATTTCGTAGGAAAGGGAGTGAGGGACTAGAATAAATTGCCAAGAGAAGTGATGAATAACTTACCGGAAACACAGAAAGAATTTAAAGTAAAAATTAGTAGAGGGCAAAAGTAGGTTGGAAGGGGAAAGGAGGAGGTATAGAGGGATTGCCACCAGAGTGGGTTGTTCCATCGGAATTTTATCAATTATTATTATTATAACTGGTTACAGATGCAGAGTCAGAAAAATAATATACACCAGAGAAATAGTTGTTACTGATGTAACAATAAAAATGAAATAAAGATGATGAATGGTAATAATGAGAATATGTCAAAGCTATTTATAACGTTGTTACACCACAGTGTGGCTCACTAAATTGGGCACCAAACCAGCATTTGGGAACCATGTGGTATTTAGGCTGTTTTCCATAACGATCAACCTTACGGTTGAAATTAGAAACCAATTCGTCATCATCATGATTTCTTCCCTCCTATGCACTCTCTCTTAATTCAGAAACCAATATCCAGCCAAGCCTCATCGCCAAAATATGTGTTATACACTCCCAGCACTTTCTTCACCCACCTTCAATTTCCACTCAACGACCAAGCTTGGTCCAGTGAAATGTAATTCCCTTATACCAAGATACAACAGTTTTTTATGCACTCCGCTGTTTAAATGTAATCTTCTAAAAAAAAAAAAAAACTATGACAGCATAAGTATAAAATTCTTTGGCATTGAAATAGATGTGAAACTCAATTGTTAAGAACATATCACATTGCTGCTGAAGAAATTAAGCAGTGCCACCTAATTAATCTTACTCAACATACATAAGAACGACTGATACCATTTCTTACGAAACGGAATCACCATATCGAGTTTTTATGCTGCCGGCAGACAAACGAAAAATTACGAATGCCGTGACATGTAATATAAACAGGAGGCCTGGCGCCTGAGAAGCTGAAGTCACGTTGTGATGGAGGGAACCTTCATTCCTAGCCGACACTCATGCATCAACGACCTGCCACGACGGCGCCACCCATAACATTGTCTTCTGGCGTTGTAAGTACGCTGCATACATATGACATTGTAGTATTTATAGACTCGCTCCCTGCATAGTGCCGAGGACGAGACCGACTGAATGAGTTGCCGCGGATTTAGGAACAACAGATCGTGTGAAACACAACTGGCTTCACGGATTTGTGGATGGCAACGTATGTTGTTTCAACACTGGAAATTGTCGTTATTGACGATAAAACATGTAGTAATGTTGATGATAGCGTCCTACAAGAAATAGTTATAAGTAGACTTCTATTTTTAATAACGATCACGGAGACCACATTAACAGCAGTTTAGGATTGCTCGCTGATTGTGCTGCTTTTAATGAGAAAGAAAAGAGATTTGTTGATTGTGTAAAGATTCAACGCCACTTTGACATAATTTCAAAATGACGCAATAAATGAGAAATGCACATAACGAACGAAAAAAGCCAATTCCCGACGAGTACAAATTCAGATGTTCAATCCCTAAAGAATTTTAGAAAAACTGTATAAAAGCTTTATGAAGCGAGATCAGCGCATTATCTTGGACGTAATTCAACGAATAGTGGTTTATACTAGATTAATAATAGCGCATAACGAGAGAAGAAAACACCGCATACTGCAGCACGTGCTGCTATCTAATAGCTACGTCTTCACACTACAAACATGTCAAGTCTTTGGTTGGTATTACGTTCTCTTTGTCAGTAGTAACTGTCACACAACGCGATGAGCGGGTGTTATGCCGAAATTTTTAAAACAGCGTATAAAAATTGAATTTCAAACAGCTAAGAAAGTGAACCCATCGTCGTTTAAAAGTTGTTTTCTGGCGGTGAAACTATTGATGTAAGTGCTGTGAAATAGTGGGCAGTAAAATTTTATGTATCTGATGCTAGCAAAGCGATTATTAATAATGACCCTCTTAGTGCTCGAATGTTATCTGAGACTATTGAAAAGCATCGAAAGAAGGTGTAAAAAGTGTTCAGAGACGCTAAAACACTTCGAAATTTGACTGAGTCGCTTTCGCATATTTTCTGAGCTGATAAAACTACGGCACGATAATGCTGTTCCTAGGTTGAAATTCGATACCATGCTAGGTAATATGTCCGCCCCAGGTGTAGAAGTTTTGTGACTATTGCTGATGGTAATGATTCTTCTTTAAACTTTTGCAAAAGAAAGCCATAAGAAAATGAAATGTTCGCTAGGTATTTCAATTACCAAAATTACTCTGAGTAATTAGATAAACAAAACTAAACAGGAATTATTTGATCGAAAATAGGTATTAAAATGGTATTCTACAAAGCGTAACTTGGAGGAAATCGTAGATATGGGTTTACGGAAGTAAGTGATAATTTTAATTTTTAGAAATGTTCCTATGATGTAAAAGGTAAGTAGACGTTTTCGTATCATTTCTGGTAAGTTTCATTCGCTTTTTAACGTTGAAATTGAATTTGGTGAAACAATTCTTGATACGTTTGATAACCATTAAAGGCCATTAATTTCGGACCAATGGGAAAGATTAAACGTAACCTTAGAATTTCCAACAGGAATTGGAGATTGAGCATACAACAGTCCATCTCATAAGTACAACACGTTCGATATTATTCACTTAACCGGATCATATTGTTTAGGTTATGAGGGTAAATCAAGATTAATGATTATTCTTTATTTCGTAACTCAGTCTTGCAGAATAATAACAATAAAATATAAAAGGGTATCGTACAGGCGAAATAGGAATTTCGTGCGTACCACGAATAACATTTTTTAAAATTTAATTGTTTTGCTTATAGGTTATATTAAACGCAAAGAGAAATTTGCCATTTTGGTTTAACTATAATACAAGATTCCTAGAAATACAAGATTTCCTAGAAATACTCTCGTGGAATCGTAGAGATTATTAAGGAATAATGCGGTCACCTTCTAATAGAGAGGGAATTCCGATTATGCTAAAACGAACAGTACGAATCGGGAAAATTAACATCTATAAAATAAATATTCTTAAAAGGGGGGTTAGTCCACGTCTTAGTCGTGCCCCCTGGGACCTTCCATATATTATATGAATGCTAACGGACCTCTGTGAAACTGACCCTCACCCCTCGGTCAAACTCGTCCCAAGGTTGTGGTATCCAGCCCCTTGGGCGGGACGGTCGACCAACTGGGGGAACCATCAGGATGGTCAACAGCTTCAACGGTGGATGAGGATTACGAATCCCAACAGCGAAGAAAGTGGAAGAACTATCCTTGATGTGGGGAGAACCAAAACCTAAGACGCGTCTGTAGTGGAGTCTATCGGTGGCTTGGTCAGCGTCTGCTCACCCAGTGGGTGCGGCTGCCATCTCTGCTCCAGGAACCGACAATCCCTGGTTCTAACTTACCAGTGGAAACACTGGACAAATATCTTAATCACAAGCCATGAAGATTCGTGAGAGTAATGACAAAATTACCCCAGGTGGTAACCAATCCACCCGTCGACAGACGGCAACCGGGTTTTCGGATTCTGGGGAACCCGGGCGATCACGAACACAGAGAAAGTCGGAGATCTCTGGTAGACTTCCATACAAAACCTCTACGTACATTGGTGCCCTAAACATCAACACTGTACTTCAGCCTGGGAAACTACACACTCTAGCATCAGAAATAGATCGACAGAAAATCAGGATACTAGCACACCAAGAAACAC
The DNA here is from genome assembly GCA_031002005.1 of Vandiemenella viatica. Lineage (NCBI taxonomy): Eukaryota > Metazoa > Arthropoda > Insecta > Orthoptera > Morabidae > Vandiemenella > Vandiemenella viatica. The sequence continues at coordinate 139,863,754 of CM061921.1, read as the reverse complement.
GATTCACCGATGAAGACACAATAGACTACGGCAACTACAGCATCTTTAAGAGTAAAACAGAAAAACGAGAGGCTAATGGCGACCCACTTCTGGGTATGGCCTTTATGGTACACAAAAGCATAACCAGTTAAATTAGAGAGGTCTCTCCCATAAAAAACCGTCTCATGACCATGCAAATACAATGTTCCAACGAAAAGTACACCCTGACAAATGTCCACGCACCAACAAATGTAGACAACAAAAAGAAATCATGGAAAAAATCCCTAAAGAGGATGCAAATATCTTCCTTGGCGATTTTAATGCACAACTCGGAAAAGAAAAAGAATATCGGAAAACCATTGGTAAATATCCCGCCCACAGATTCACAGACAAGAATGGCACGGGAATTATTGAAGTATGCCAACACAGCAACTTAAAAATCATGTCAACTTCTTTGAGGAAAGATCCACGAAAACAAAAGACCTGGAGATCCCCCACACCAGAACTTGGTGATTATCAAATTGATCACGTTGCCATTTCTTATCCTCTACAAAAAGAAGTCTATGATGTTCAAGCAAACATAGACACAGACTACTATTTAACAAGAATTAAAATGAAATTCATCCCAAAGAAAATACATCAGAGAAAACACACACCTACAAAAATTTGACACAAGGAGGATCAGGGAAACTAACCTGAGAGAAGAATGGGAGAAAGAACAAGCAGATACCTGGGAAAAATTCCACAGCAAAATTACAAAAATGGCCAACATACTAATACAATTGAAAAATAATACGAGACATCCATGGTGGGATTCAGAATGTGAGAAAGCACTATCGGAACACAAAGAAGCTTTTCTTAAATACAACAGTAAAAATCAGTGGAAAACTTGCAGAACTTTCATGAAATCCGAAAACAAGTGACGAAAATCATCAGACAAACCAAGAGAAAGTACCTGAAGGAGCAACTGGATTCCACCGAAGAAAATTTCAGCAACTATAATACCCGAGACTTTTATATAACCTTCGCAGGACCAATCCGAGGATTTACTCCTCAAAACTTATGCTTCAGGAAATCGGATGGAAAGCTTGCACTATCTAATCAGGAAAATTGTCGAGAATTTTCAAAATACTTTTTTGAAATGCTCAACTGCCCTGAAACCCCATCAAGATTCCCGAAGGAAACCCCCACCTATACTTGGAGAGGATGGTATCAATGCAGAACTATTGAAAAATCTTGGACCAAATTCACTTAAAGAACTCACACAAATCATTACAGAGATCTGGCAGATAGAAAATTACCGGAAGATTGGAAAAGCGCCCTCATTCATCCACTACACAAGAAGGGAGATAAAACGGACGTCATCAACTATCAAATTCTTTCAGTCTGTCTTCTCAAAAGAGTGCAAGAGCAACTCGACCACAAGATTGGCGAGTACTAAGCTGGCTTCCGCACCGGTCGGAGTTGCATAGAACAAATATACAATTTAAAAACTACACTAAAATATGAAGCACTCAGGAACAGCCCAGTCATTTGCTCCTTTGTAGATTTCAAAAAGGCATATGATTCAATCGTCCGACAATCTCTCTTCAACATTCTCGAAGAGCAAGGGCTCGATCTAAAAACCCGAAACCTCACTAAACAAACACTCACCGGCACAACCTCCAAAGTGAAATTCATGGGAGAGATATCTGAACCGTTTCAGATCAATACCGGCGTTCGACAGGGTGATGGTCTGTCCCCGATACTCTTCAACCTTGTTCTGGATAAAGTCATCCGAGAATGGGAGAAAGAACTTAAACAGCAGAACTATTGGAAACCTATACAACTCGGACGACGCAAGAATGGCATTAAAATTTCCTGCCTAGCCTTCGCAGATGATTTAGCCATACTAGCAGATGACGAGACCACAGCAATTAAACAGATATAAACCCTCAAAGAATGCGTTGAAAGAGTAGGCTTACAACTAACTTTCCAAAAAACCAAGTTCATCTGCTCAAAACTCCACACTCAAAATCTGGTCACAAAATATGGACAAATTGAGAGAGTACTATATTTCAAGTATCTGGGAGAAATAATCGAACCAACAGGAGGAGAGAAAATAGCACAGAAAGTTCGCATGCAAAAACTTAGGAGAGCTTACGGTGGAACCTACAACATATATAATAAAAAATGTTTGTCCATATATACAAAAGTCAGACATTACAACACAGTTATCAAACCTGAAGCCCTGTATGCCAGCGAAAGTTTAACACTACACGGGAAAGGTGACCTAGAAAGCATTTTGAAAGAAGAACGCAAACTTATAAGAAAGATCCTTGGCCTAGAAAAAACAGATGACGGATATAGACTTAAATCTAGAAAAACAACAGAAACACTGTCAAACCTCGCGGCAGACATCAGGAAACGAAGGTTAAGATTTTATGGACATATCCACAGACTTCCAGCAACAAGACTGATTCATAAAATTGTGACATACATAGAACAGCTAAAAACTATGCCCTGGGTGCAGCAGATCAAAAAAGACCTGGAAAAAGCTAACATACACGCATCAGAAATCATAGACAGACAAACATACAGAGAAAAAATTAACAAATGGGAAGTACCGCCAGAGAATGAAGTCATTAAGAGACTGAGGACGAAGTGGACTGAAGAAAGTAAGAGAATCCACCGAGAAAAAATGAAAGCTATATGGAATCTTAGGAAACTGAATCGTTAAGGCTTTATGTGATCCGACAGGGTTCAATTGCAGATAATAATAATAATAATATTCTTAAAAATACGAAACAATGCATCTACTTTTTTTTAAAACACAGGATTTGCAAAATCAATTGTACCGAAGTCGTATAAATCTGATAAAGGTCAATGTTCTATATGTATACATACTTATATTGCAAAACTAAACAAAGCAAAACCAAGAGAAGGATTAATTTATATTTTACTTAGCAAGTGGAGATTCAAAATACGATTGAAAACGATATACCTGAAATGTTCCTATAGAAAATGGGATATACCAATCCCAATAAATGAATTTAAATGTATCATGCGGCTAAGGATTTTAATGAAAAAGAATGACATAAAATGATAAACGTATTTCTTTCTTTTTTTTTTTTTTTGAAATCATATGTGTGATTTACATAATTAACGAGTTGGAGATTTATGAAAAAATCGTGTGCTTCTTTTAACCATACAAATAGGTAAAACAATTGTATTGAAACTATTATTTCTGAAATGTATGTGCGGAGAGTAAAAATATTAAGAATAACAAAACAAATGTTTTAACAGACTGAATATACATCAGCTGAGTGTAGATACTTTTACAGATCTTTAAAGTTGTCTCAACAGCAAAAATTAACTGAAAGAGAGTCTGAAAATTAATTATGAATTACTGGAAACAGATATGGAGAATAGGATTCGAATGTAACGTTACATAAACTAAAGCGGATTCAATCCCTGAGTTAATTTCTGAGATTGCGCAAACATTATGATTGACCCATTCGATAGCGGAGAATCCTCTCAAGTTTCAGTTTATGATAAATTCCAAAGGCGACAGTCGTGTGCACTAAATTTATACTGAGAACCTGAATCTACACACAGGATTCAACCAAGACAGTCCATTTCACCATTCATTCATCCGCAGTTACGTACAACGAAATTTTTTTCTCAACATTCACTGCGAAAATTCACGCCTAATGTAATCCTGAAAAGCGGGCCGACAAGCGGGGAACCCCTTATATAAGTGCAGTCACTCATGAATAATTTTCCACACATTTCCATCACTAAGACAAACGCCATTCATGATCATTCCGATCGTTATTCGTTTATCTAAGAGGCAAGAGCTTCCGTTTCTACACCGGATAGAGACCACCGGAGACAAAGGGTTTCCTGGAACAAAACTCATTTGTGAAAGCTGTTTTCGTTTTCAGATAACGTAATTTGATGGAATATCACCACGAACGCATGTAAGGATGAGTGATTATGCTGATCAAATTTGTCAGTAACTCATTGGCTTCAGGATGACAGCAAACTCCTTATTATACTTAATCGCGAATACAAATTAACATCAAATATTCAGATATGGAAGAGATAAGCTGTATTTCTAGAAAGACACCATACTGCATGAACATAACAAATTTTTAGGACACTACAAAATTTTCGCTGTTTTTCACATTGTGTTAAATAAACACAAAGAAGTTTTTATACCGATCCTTCAGACATTAAACATAAGAAATGATAAGAAACGATCACTACTAAAAACAGAGTACTCCAAATTATCATCATTACTCAGGAGTTGTAAGTATTTTTAGCAATACGGTTGACTAATTATGAATAAGTTCAAACACATCACAAAAATTGTTATATGCTTTGCTGAATCTCTTAATAAGTTGAATGCGACCAGTGTTTTACTACTTTTACAAACTTCGAAAGGGTTAAGTGATTGATCAATTTTTTATCACACATTATTGACATATATGTGCCTAAGTGACATACTTTACGAAACTGTACAACTCTATTCTATGAAACTCATTATCTCACGAAACCTAAACGAGGCTGCTAACCTCAGTGCAAAAATAAAGATACTTGTTTTCTATCCTGGAAGTTGCTTGAAGAAATGGTGTTTGCGGCAGTTAAAATTGTCTCCAATTAGTAGTAGCAGAAATCCTAAATTATATCCTCACAACCAAAGTTCGGTCAGAAAAACGGTTTAAAATGCAATATGGATAGAGAAGCTTTCCACGATATATTGTAATTTCAAAACAGTATGGTCTCAATGATCTAGTGGCAGAAATTCTATCTGCTGTGCTATACGCCTCTGTTGCAGCTATTTATCCCGGTAGTAGTACAGTATTACAGTATACCTTCATGTTTTTGTGAAAGCGAAACCACTGAAATGCTATAGAGTACTTGACAAAAAAAAAAAAAAAAATGACTATTGAAAATTTCAGTGGAAGATAAGATTCTAAGCGCTGTTCTTTCAGTTTCCAATGAGCCCTTTACCACGGCACTTGACCGTATGCCTGTGATTGGAATTGAAGCAGGTAAAACAGTACCTGTAGGAACGCTTCAATGTTGTACAAATGCTGTCATTGACACTGAATGACAGCGTTGTGGGATAGCGATAGCGTTCAGGCCTCACATTCGGGAGGACGCGGGTTCGAATCCCCATCCAGGCATCCAAGGCCCGCCCGCTAGTGCATTTGAATTTTCCCGCCAAAAGCAGTGGTCTGGAATACGCTAGCTCCAAAACCTCCGCAAAGTTCTCACTGACGTTTTTCACTTTTTGACAATAATTTAAAAAGACCTCCGCAAAGGTCTTATAGTTGGTTTTTACGTTTTGATTGTAATTAAATCGTGTTACTGATATCTTTTTTATGTTTAAATATCCCAGTATTATGTAATAATAAATAAATCGACAGTTATATAATATCGAGTAACTCCAGTACAAATGCCTAAGGGCATGTTTTATGTGGTTGGAGCACCGAGGGAGAAATGATAATTCGTTCAACCCAACGATGGCAGCCTTACAACACAAATAAACATCTCACCCTTTGGATTACGACAGTATTGTTTTTTGACTATGTAACTGTGAATTTATTTCTTCAGTTGCTGAAAAATCGTACTCTAGAATACACGGAGAATCTTCATCAAAGGTTAACACTGCAATAAGCGTAACGAAATTGTGGAACTTAATTTACAGCAAAGGTTACATAGATACAATTACAAAGTGTTGAGCTTAGTAATAGGAAAAAAAAAAAAAAAAAATCAAACGCATTAGTAAGCACGGATGAAGCAGCAGGAAAACACTAGTTTAGAATACAATTGTTAATTCTCAACATCTGTTGATATTTGAAGGTCACCATAACTGGTTGAGAATCTTCCCTCGAATATTTTAAACTAATATCAAATTCGTTCGCCGACTATTCCTTCTTTGATTATTTAGAATAATTTCTTTCTTACTCTCTACCCGTTTATTCGAATAGCTCAGAGCTCACGTGGTTGTGAAATTTATACCAATCAAACAAATGATAAACACCCGTTTCGTATCAACCTACAAGGTTAATATTCCTTGTAAAGACAACTGGAATTTTGAATGTCGAAAAACAGTATAAAAGACAATCTTAAAAGCACAGTATTACAATCACTGATTGAACAGCGTTCTTGATACGTAAGTAGACCTGAATACAATCAAGCAGCTGTTTTACTTTGACAAAGGAGCCAAATACATGGCATTCGTGTGCAATAAAGTCTCACACAGGCATATATGGAAATGAAATACATCATCAACTAGCAGAAAGAGAGAAACGCAGATTTTTTGGATATCAAGATCCAGTTTACGGAATGCCATCCATATGCATCGAAAAGTGCAGAGAAAGAAGTGGATGGAAGAACGGTCAACGAACTCAGTGTTTAACGGGAATAATTATGCAAAAATCAGACCGAGCTTCGTGGGTGATCGGTAGCACTTGGGCCTGGAGTTCAGGAGGACGCTGGTTTAAATCCCTGTCCCACCATTCATATTTTAGTTTTTCTATGCTTTTTCCGAAATCACTCTAGGCGAATGCCGGGATAGTTCCATCAAAAGAAACATGGCCGAATTCCTACTAGTTCTTTGTCCTTTAATCCGTTTTTCTGGACCAACCGTGGTGGGTGAGCGGTAACGTACTGGCCTCGCATTCTGGAGGACGCGGGTTCGAATCCCCAAACGGTCATCCAGATTTGGGTTTTCCATTGATTCCACAGATCACTCCTGGCTTATGCCAGAATGCTTCCTTCAAAAAGGCCATGGCCGAATTCCTTCCCATTCCTTGCCCCCCATCCATTCCCGTCTCTAAATACCTCGCTGTTAAGAGACGTTTAGCAGGAAATTTTTTTTTAATTATCTCGACGTCGACAAGGCGTAAAACCATACACAAAAAAAAGCTGTTTTATGATGGCTTTACGCCTGAGCGAGGTCAGTAGTGGCGGGATAGGACATGGGGTAATGAGTGGGAAGTAATTCGGTCATGGCCTTTTGACGGACCCATTCCGGCATTCGGCTGGAGTGTTTTTAGAAATCATGGGAAACCGAAATCTGATTGGTCGGATGGGGACCCAAGCATGCGAGGCCAGAGCGTTACCTCTCACCCAACATCCTCTCCGCATTTAATGACCTCGACGTCGATGATTCAAGAACATAAGATATTATCGGGACATTAAAGGAACTACTTTTGGCAAGGCACCAGTTCGTGTGATTGTGCAAGGCACTGTTGGTTGAAAATTTCAGCTTATCTGCAAAGGTACCAACTCATATGGTGTCATCTAGTTTACTGCCCTGAAACACTGGGACAACAGAAAAATCCTTGAGCATTCTCTACCGACATTCCGCGACAAGCGGCCGTCTGGCGCGGTCGTGTTAGCAGCAAGATTCGTGTAGTCGGGCAACGCCGCAGCGAACGGAGAAGTGTTTAGTGTGAGCGCAACTGAAAAACCATCAACTCAGCTGCATAGAGGCGAATCTTGCAGTAAAAGGTAAGAAACAGCTTCCACCGCAATAAAAAAAAACACAATAAATTTCACATCTGATCTAGCCTTCGTAAGACCAATGGTTTACGAGATTCGTGAGTGGCTATTCGATAAAGTAAAACTAATCGATGAAGAAATACTGGGAATACAACTAGACTCGTTCCAGAATTTTTAAAATGACAAGTGAGGAATATTGTGTTAATGTAATTGATAAGAGTGTTAAACCTGCCCGTCGAAATGTCCAATGAATCGAGTCTACAGGCGATAAAACCGTTCGGAAACGTGACAGAAATCACAGAGATAAATGGGGAGGTAATATCCGGTTTAAGAAAATAAACGGAGTGCGATTGGTAAAAATGGAAATAAAAAAAACACATTCCATAATATATCAACGTATGTGGTTTCAGAGCATTGGTGGTATACGACGGGCAACCCCGAACCTGTGTGTGCTCTTGTATACAGTTCAACAGAACATGTCAGAGCAAACTGCCCCCGCATACAACCGACAATACTACCGTTAACTAGGGCCGGCGCTAGGATTTTGGGGCCTGGGGTAAGCAGTTTGGGGCCCTTGGCCAATTCATCGGGTAGGGCCCTCTCTCACACCAAACGGTCGACTTTTTTTTAGCTTACAATTTGTGGAGCGGGGGCTCCCCATCAGCCAGGCGAGCCCGGGTACATTTGACCCGCTTACCCCCACCCCCCATAACGCCGGCCCTGCCGTTAACGTACGTCAAGCGCTCAGAAACACACACACAAAAAATTAATAATAATAATATGAAGAATCCTCATCGGAAAATTAACAGTAGCTTCCACTGTTGACGAAAGCGAACAGTTGCTGCTCAGAGACAGAAGCAAGATGATAAATGAGTGTACGAAAAATAGATAACATAAGGACCACCGAAGAAAGCAGGAGCGACGAGGAATGAAAAACCAAGAACAAAATGGCGTAAAATATCTAAAGTAAACATCAAGTAGACTTGATAGACAAGACAAAAACAAACACAGACGAGACAAAACAGAAAAGGAATATAGAACCTCTGGAAAACATGGAAGAAACTGACGACAACTTGGAGTCGGATTACGAAAAGGATGAAACGATGTTGAAAACTGATCCCCAATCTACAACAGAACCGAGTGGATAAAACCAGCTGTTTCAAAAGATGGTAAGAAACGACTAGCAAGAAAACAACAGACTGCACGGTTATTAACCACGAGTAGGTGGAGTATTCTTGACATAACATTTGATGACAATGGGGGCGCACATTAATTACGTGATGAGATTTGGTGAGATTTTGCCCTGACTCCCCAACTCAACTGGGCAGGACACATTGGTCAGCTAGTAGGAAAAGGTTTCAAAATCCTTCACTATCTGGAGAGAGTGATGAGGTGATGTACTAGAGAAGTAAGGGCATTGGGTTACAAAACGTTGGTTAGACCACTGCTTGAATTTGGTGGTGTAGTATGGGACCCACATTTTTTGAATCAAATACACGAGTTGGTGGGGATGTAGAGAAAGGCTGCCAAATTTGTCTTTGGAAATTACCTCAGAACACAATCAATAAGTAATATGATAAAGGAGCTGGATTGCTATTAGTTGGAAGATAGAAGGAGGGTGAAGAGAATCATGGGAGTGTACAAGACATATATTGGTGGAAGAATTAAGGAATGTACATGGAAGGAAAAAGAAGACCATGACCACAAGCTGGCACTCGATTTCATGCATAAGGGTGTGGGAAGATGTTCTTTTGAAGGTATGGGGGATTGGAACAAATTACCAAGAGAAACGATGAATAACTTACTAAAAACCATAAAAGAATCTAAAATTGAAATTAGTAGAGGAAAAAAGTGGGTGGGAAAAGGAAAGAGGAACAAAGAATGTTTAGGGAATCTGCCACCGTAACAAGCACTACATCGCTATCAAATTAATTAATTAATTAATTAACATTCTGAACACCGGAGTTGACCTGATGTCCATTTGTCTTAAATTTTTTCGTTTGAGACTGTTTTCACTGCTATCGGAAGAGGTGAACTCTAAAAATATTTCGAAAAAAGATTCTTTTAAGTACGGTGTAAAGCATATTAGATTTGTTTTGTTAAATCTGAAAAGTACCTGAAACTAAGCTGTTTGATATTATACAATGGTTAATAACGAGTGTGTTATAATTGTTATTGCTAATTATTAAAAAATCGTATTGCCTTACAATTATGTATACTATTATTAGCATGAGAAATCTGTAAAATTTGAAGCTCTTCTCTTTCTTTTAAATTACTTATTGCTTTACGTCTCGTCAACGTCAGCAGAGGCGAGATAAAATTTGTGACAGCGAACGGGAGGGAATTCTCCCAAGGCCTCTTGAAGAAATCATCCCGGCATTCGCCTAAACAGGAAACCACGAAATATTGTTGACCAGACGGAGATTTGAGCCCACGCTCTCCCCAATATAATGCTCATCAACGTGGCACGGTCTTCATTGATTTCGAACTTACTATTGGCGTTTGATAGTTGGAGCTGTTCTTTTGAGTGCTTCTTAGCATTAGTTTGAACCATATTTTTTTATTTTGTAATAACTTAAATCACATTTGTAATTTAATAGCAAATCTAAAATAGAAAATTGCTGTTGGACTTACCCTTTGATTTGGAAATATTATCTGAATAAAAAAAAATAAGAATAAAGTGCTTTTTTGATCTTCATAAGATCCGTTTTTGTAAAAGGTGATCCAGAAACGTTGGCTATCTTATGCTCGCATACCTTTTTTTGGTTTGAAGAGCACCAATATGCCAACTTGTATATCTTCTGTGCTATGGCATTAGTGTGGTTTTAGAATTTCGCAGCAGTTCATTAGAGGTAATCAGAGCCAAAAGCGTATATCTGCTTAGTGGATAGTGCATTTTTCGGTTTTGTTTACTTTCACGATAAGATGCCAAACTAGAATTGAAGATGTAGTTTTCTTTCCTTCTTTTTTTTGTTTTGTTTATGGCTTCACGACTTGTCGACGCCGAGGCATTATCATTAGAGGCAGGAAAGGGCAGGGGCAAGGAACGGGATGTAATTCGGCCATAGAATCTTGAAGAGATGGAGTGATTTGGTGTAGCCATAGAAAACCCAAAATATGATGTTCGGACTGGGATTCGAACCTGCGTCTTCCCGAATGCGAGGCCAACGTAGTTTTCAAGCGAGCGGGGATGAAAATCTGAAAATTCTCCGAACAAAAAACATTTGGCACTCAAAACAGAATTATTTTTATCTTTGTACTATACAATGTATTCAAATTTCGGATTGTGTTCTACTAACCGTGGAATTAAAAATTTATTGATGACTATCAACTACCAGATTTCCAATCAGTAATTTTGAAATTACTCTGTTTAATTTAATAATTTTTGTTTACCTTGTGACATTATCACTAACCCCCAACCATTTTTATTACTTTAATTCACTATTATTATTAATATTGAATGTTGTTGCATCTATTAATTTCAAGTATCCTGAAGAATTGTATTAATGTTTGTAACGTAATTTGTATTAATATTGGTTTTACACAAACTGTAGTTTGTTAAGTAAACAGGGTAACATAGTGTTGGTATCTAAGTAACGTAACAATCTTTGGCGCTAACCAGCACAGCTGGGCGGGCAGCGATTGTTGATTGGGCGCCTGCATTGTAGCATGGCAGGGCGAGGGGCAGGGTGTACTACGCCGCTGGGAGAAGGTCGTATGGCGCGAATTCATGGTCCTTGTGCACAAGCTAAAATAGCAGGTGAAATGTGCTTGAAACTTGTTTGAATGATACATAAGAATTTGAGAAGTCGTTTCAAGGAACGGTATTAATTAAATTCAGTCCTATTTCGACCAGAACAGTGAGTTTTTCGTTTACAGACGTTGCCATAATACTACTCAATTTGTCGGTTATATGACAGAAAATCTTGATTGAAACTATCCAAGCTAACGGCTTGCATGTGTTGAGAGAGGAGAATTGGGCCGTTCTCCTCTAAATAACACGGCGTCATCCACTAACAGAGTGGTTAGCTTACATTTGCTGGCCATTTCTAGTGTAATTGGTAGCTCACAACCAGTATCATTCTAAATTTATATGCAGGTGTGTGGATTGATTTTAAATATTAATACGTAAATTTGGAAATGCCCACGTTAACAAAGAGAAATTTTCAAGACCTTCAGCAGTTTAATCAATAATTTGGAGGGAAATTTTAAACTAATTCCTAAATATCTCTAAGATTTTTTATCTTCTTGAAACAACTCCTCCTCAAATATCCCGGTAATTCCAGGAATAGGTTCTCTGGAAGGGACTAAAATCTCACTGAAAGGAAATGCGACTCTCAAAATTATTTCTTACGACGTATGCATCACAACACTTAAGCAACCATCTCTATGCTCGCACAATACTTTCGAAATATGACTGGCGCCAGTTCCTAGGCACGCAGGCGTACAGTGCATGAACTGGCTAGTGCTGTATCTGTTTGCATGTCATGTGTTCTCTAGTATAATGCAACACTACTAGCCACCGTCACTGGGTCAAAATTATGTTTGCCACTAAACAAAAGCGTATTTTAGCAAACAATCCTTTCAAGGACCTATTTTCTACGAAATATTATTTTGCTCATCTGATTAATCAAAACGATCTGAAAAGTAGCCACAACATCACAGGAAAATGTATTTATATTCTATGATAAATATTTATTTTTATTTTTTTCAGCCGTAAAATTGGTGTAAAAATGCGTAAAGAAGTCAACGGGAAGTCATATGAGACAAGTTCTGGAGCCTGTTACCATTTTATATGAATAATTTATTATGCTCATTTCCAGTTCGCAGATAAAACTTTGTGCGACTGTAAATTCCATCGTCCTTAATGATTTATTGTATGCCATTATTATAGAATCTACACCTTCTAGTTGAAACTCCTATCGATACTTATCTTACAATCATGATTTTTAAAAAGAAAAATCAGTTTGCGATTTTTAATAACGAGCATAGTTACTACACAAAACCGAGAATGTAACTGAATTATAAATACACAAATTTAATTGTAAAATAAAACTTGAAAAGAAATTTGGATGAATATTGTTCAAATTATAGTGTTCAGACCATGCTACATTTAGCAAACAACAAAAATTACAATTTTTGATAGAAGAAATATTAGTAAAGCTATTTTGCTTTTTTGTTTTCCAGGCACAAATTTCTCTCAAGTTTTGTATTAATTTGTTAATGTTATTAAAAGAAATACAAGGAATCTAAGACTTTTCGAATGGAAAGATAACTACGAACATTAAATTGTTACAGAAATCCAAAGGGTGGAGCTATATAGAAGTCTCGTGTAATTTTGTAGTTCAGAAATAAAATGAAATGGTCGTAGAAGCACCGGAATTATGTTGAGAGTACACGAAACGGTTTCATGTGTCTTAAAACCGTAAACCTCGAATCAGAATAAATTCATCCAATACTGTGGTAGACCTACGTGTAAAAGTCAAAACAGTGAGCATGCAAGAATCTTTCCTTTTCCATAACCATTTTCGCTTATATTTCTCAGCACATACTACCTACAAATGCCTGTATCAGTCTGTATTTGCTAGTATGACTAATAATTGACCATTTACAAAAGCCATTATCAACAAACATTCAATTCAATAACGGAGACTGTTTCTACATTCTGTGTCGAATAGAACTGATACAGAATAATAGACCCGATTTGGATTGTGGAGAACTTTCCAACAGGCTATATAATCTGGTGAAACAAGCACAAACCAAGTGTGGTGAGTGAGCGGCAACGCTCTGCTGTCGCATTCGGGAGGACGCATGTTCTAATCCCCGTCCTACCATTCAGATTTCGGTTTTCCATGATTCCCGAAAACACTCCAGTCGAGTACCGGGATGGCTTTTTGAAAGGCAATGTCAAAATTCCTTTCTATTTCCTGTCCCCGTCTCCTTTCCATTCCCGTCTCTAATGGCCTCGACGTCGACGAGGCGTAAAGCCATAAGGAAAAAAATAGTATCACTAGACTTCGGATGTGTGCGCAAGATGTATCGCAACTGGGTATTCTCTTCCAGGGGTAATGAGAAGTAGCTTGAGGGAATAATTTGTTCGTGGAGAAGTTATATTAAACTCCGACAATTAATTTGTTTTTCGATTTCTGGACTACCTTTAGATGCCACGTTCAAACACATCCCAGATGTGTTCGATCGGTTTCAGATCTGGCGAGTTGGGAGACCAGCATATCAATTGCAACTCGCCACTGTGTTGCTCGAACCACTCCATCACACTCCTGGCCTTGTGACATAGCGCATTATCTTGCTTACAAATGCCACTGCCATTGGAAAACATTGTCATCATGAAGGGTTGCACGTGGTCAACAACCAGTGTACGATACTTATTTGCCGTCGCGGTGCATTGCAAGAGCTCCACTGGACCCATGGATTCCCACGTGAATGTTTCCCAGAGCATAATTGAGCCGCCGCCAGCTTGTCTCCGTCCCGCAATACAGGTGTCAAGAAGCTGTTCACCAGAAAAACGACGGATTCGCGCCCTCCCATCGGCATGATGAAGAAGGTATTGGGATTCATCAGACCATGCAACGTTCTGCCATTGCACCAACGTCCAATGACGAAGGTGGCGTGCCCATTTGAGTCGAAGATGCCGATGTCGTGGTGTTAACATTAGCACATGCATGGGTCGTCGGCTGCGGAGGTCCATCGTTAGAAGTGTTCGGTGCACTGTGTATTCAGACACACTTGTACCCTGCCCATCATTAAAGTCTGATGTTAGTTGCGCCACATTTCGTAGCCTGTCTTGTTTCGCCAGTCTGCCCAGTCTACGACGTCTGACATCTGTAATGAAGGGTGACCACGCAACCCCTCGATGTTTGAACGTCGATTCATCTGGGTTTCGCCATTTGTTGAAGACACTCACCACAGCACTCCTCGAACACACGACAAATCGTGCAGTTTCCGATATGCTCATGCCGAGCCTCCAGGCCATCACAATCTGCCCTCGGTCAAACTCACATAGATCGCGCGCCTTTCCCATTCTAAACACGGATAGCAGGCTACTGATACTACAAACACCGTTCGTGTGTGTGACTAGCAGTCACTCCTCGTCAAGTGACGCTGCTATCGCCTGGACGGGTTTATATCACTAGCAGGTAGGTAGTATTAATGTTCTGGTTGATAAGTATTCCTGATAGGTTACGCAGTGCATGAAATATTCGGAAATGTCTTGCAATATGCTTGTCATTACGCTACTCAAAAACTGCGCAATGGAGTACAGGGCGTTTGACGGAGAAAGGTTAAAGGAAAATGTATATTGGCCAACATCTCTTCAGCCTCCCACACGACACAGGGAACGAACCCAATTTACTATGTAACAAAACGGAGTATAAGTCACGCCGTTTGACACGTAATTTGAGCCAAAATAATATTGATTTGTATGCAGTATACAATGGTGGACATTTAAGACAATTTCTAGAAAGATGAAATTAAATTCAGAGACGTTGTGGGAGCAGAACCACAGGAACGCAGATAGAATTGATACAAAAATATTTGGAATTGCGGAGAGGTGTCAGCGTTGCGTAAAAAAAAAAAAAGCCGAGTGAGAGAAAGCCACTAAGTTGGTCCATGCCTCGACGTCGGTGGGACCCAGCGGTGTGGGAGAGGGAGTTACTTCTGTAAACCTCCCCTGAGACAGGTGTTATAGCTGGTAAATACTTAGTAGCAGTCTCCTTTGTGTACCTTGATGAGTTGTTAACATATTTTTTTGGTTCACTCTCTATTTGGCTAAGCAAAGACGTGTACATGGTATCAGCTCCGACTACTGCCCTCAGTTTTTTAGCTCTCGATTTTTCATAAACGAAAACCCACCAAGACGAATGACATTAGGGTGAGACACTTGGAGTCTCATAGTATTCGTCCGCTTTTGTCTGCACTGGGAAGCTTCAAGACCACTTGAATAGAAGGAAACAACAGATGGCACATTTTAATTTACTGCTCCAGCACCAGGTTATGTAGTGTCATAAAACATATCTCAGATTTAAAGACAGACTCCAATCTGTCAAACTGTTAAAAACCTATTAAAATAGTGTTTGCCAGGATGCCAGTGATGCCAGGATAAACATACATAGCCTCACTTTAGTTTTATAACAGTAGGGCGTGTAAATAAAGCCAAAATTGATTCTCTTGGATTCCAGTAATTTTCTAGATCTAAAATTATCTTCATCCTAAATGTTCTAGTCTTTCTTCTATTTCTGTCAGATATACCAGTAATTTTAAAGCACATAATGTCACACTTTTTGTATGATAGTGTCCACATTAGTTGCTTCGGGTGTTGGAGATGATAAGTTTACGAAAATATGTGTGGATCTCTCCTGCTCGGGTTTTTTAAATTTATTTCAGTTTGAATAACTTTTTAATTTCTTCTTCCTCTGAGATAATAGCAATTTTTGGTGCACTCTCGTCATCCTGTCAAATAATTTCTTTATGTATTCCTTCCATATTAAACACTTTCCTCTGAGCATAGAAGAGAAGCTCCGTCAATATCTTTGATGTTAATACATCTTCTTTTAATTTCACTAGAATACTGTTTGGGTTATTCGTTCTTTATTTTTTTTTTCAAACTTTTCTTTCAGCCAAATTTTGTTTTTGTTTTCTGGCTTTTCCTTTTTATTTATTTTCTAAAATATCATAAAACTTTTCTACCTCATTTAGCTCTAACATTTTTGTGTTTTCTTCTCTGATCCATCAGTTTCAACTTCCTCTGTGGCCTAAAAGTTTTGGCCTGCTTCTTTCCTTATAAACAAAGTTAAAATTTTCTTTTCCTGCTTTGATTATCTCTTTGTTCGGCGCGTTCCATTACTCTTCAATATAATTGCTTCACATATTTTGTTTAATTCAACACATTGAGAGAGATCCTGTTTTT
Source organism: Vandiemenella viatica (assembly GCA_031002005.1). Classification (NCBI taxonomy): domain Eukaryota; kingdom Metazoa; phylum Arthropoda; class Insecta; order Orthoptera; family Morabidae; genus Vandiemenella; species Vandiemenella viatica. Next base: position 139,847,352 of record CM061921.1, on the reverse strand, counting down.
TCTACGACGTCGTGTTACTTAAAGGAGATCTGTCCAAATTCTCCTCTTTCAACACATGCAAGCAGTTAGCTGGGATAATCAAATTTAGAGGTATTTTGACATAATCTGAAAATGAAAATCTGACTGTTCTAGTCGATATATAACTGATTTTAATTTATACCATTCACTGACACAACTTTTAAGATACTTATGTTACATGGAAACAATTTTCCCATACATTTCACAAGCTATTTTAGTTTGTGTACGAAGATCCCGTGCTTGCGTCATACAATCTTCTTCGAGTGACACAACACACATACAGTACTTCGCGCGCCTTACCATGTTACAATGCAGGCACCCAATCAACAATCGCTTCCGCACAGCAGTGCTGGCCAGCGTCAAAGAATGTTATACAACACTATGCTAACCCGGCTACTAAACAAACTACAGGCTCTGGAAACCCATTAATATTAAAAATAAAGTTAAAAAGATTAATGCAGTTATTCAGGATACTTACAGTTAATAAATGCTACATAATTCAATGATAATAATAAATGATTTGGAGGTTAGTGATAATGTTACAACCTAAAATTTCAGTTTATTCTGAGATTCATTTAGTTTGCACACTCCAAGTTTTGTTGACTGTTTATTCTCAATTTCAGTCTGCACTTCACAATATCGGGCAGTGGTCAGAATCAGCATCAAATACTGAGAGTTCTTTATGGTCCCAAATTTGATCTGTAAATCTCCGGATCACCATTGTATTATCATATCTGCCTTTACCACCTGGACGTGCTGATTCAATTTTTTCAACATGATTCTTAAACATCATGTTTTAAAAAAAATTCTAACAGTGAAGTTGCTCACTCTCATTTGTTGCCTACTACGAAATTGCATACTTTTTCATTCTTTTCCTTCACCTAAAGCTTGATTCCAGTTGCCTATAACCATTAGAATTTCCTCACTCTTGACATACTTATTTTGATCTTCGATTTCGTCTCATATTTTCTCGACCTCATTACCAAGCGTGGTGGGTGAACGGTTAACGTTCTAGCCTCACATTCGGGAGGACGCGGGTTCGAATCCCCTTCCGGAGATCCAGATTTGGGTTTTCCATCGTTTCCCCAAATCACTCCAGGCGAATACCGGGATGCTTCCTTCAAAAGACCATGGCCGTATTCCTTCCTGTTCTTTGTCCCCAATCCCATTCCGCCTCGAATGGCCTCGACGTCGACGAGGCGTTAAAAAAAGTCGACTTCATTATCACCTTCTTCTGTTTATACCGATGTCTTTGGTGTAGGATTCGTCTCTATCCCGATCTACAAATGTCTGTCACTGGATTGTTTGTAGTAACTAACCATATTATATTTTTATCCGTTTGAATCATATTCCTTTGGCAGCTTGTATGCTGATTAGTTTATATTTTCAAGGCCAAAGATCTTAGACATCTTCTCATTTGTTCCTTATATACGTCGCATTTTTTTATGCGGTTAAAGATGTTTCCTGTCAGCCTTTTCTCTTTTTCCTTTCTCGTCTAATTCAGCTTCTCTGAATTTTTTCTGTGATTGAAGATGTCCTTTCTTTTTTCTCTATGTTCCTTTACCCGTATCTAATTATTTATCTCACTGAATTTCATTCTAAATTTTTCAACCATCAAATCATGTTGGTGTCTCTCGTAAGGGTAGTCCTGAATCGGCCAGCACAGGATTTCACTGTCTTCTTTCCTTTATGTCTTACTGCATTCAGCACAGTCAAATAAAACTACCCAATAATAATAACCGTACTGTTTTTATACTCAGGGATTTATGGCTTGTATTTTTGTTTGTGAAATGTGTAGTATATGTGGCGGAAATTGGAGGCTCTTCCAGCATTCCCCTAAGTGATTGTGGGAAACCTTCTAAAAACTGCAATCGGGACGGCAGGTACGTGGTGCCAGGACTCGAATCTGTTCCCACTGCACCTTTACGATCCAGTGTGCGCGCAGCCACATTAGCCTGTATTCCGATTTTCTACAATCTAAATAATAGACCGTCATGCCAGATTCTGAATGTCATATGTATAGAAATATTGGGAGGGTGCAATGCCTCTACTCTTCTTCTTTCGTTGTAGGCCTACCCTCTTTGGGGTACGAAGAATCAGTCACTTCTTTGCATACTGTTCCTTCCTTTGCGCCCAATATTTCTTCATCCTCTCGGACCTCCTTTTTCTCTCCTCTTCCGAGATGATGGGTTTTGACTTTATTTTAGATTTTTCTTGGAACCTTATCTTTTTATCTTTAAATTTTATCTGCGCTGTTCTATCAAGTAATGATTTTTATGTAATTTTTAATTCTCTTAGGTCTTTTACAATTTCTGTGAACCAATTAGGCTTAGTTATGCAGTTCCGGAAAAAATATAAAAAAAATTTGTTTGGTTAGTATACCAGAGTTTATTCTGAGAATATGTCCGTAGAAATTTAGTCCCCTTTTGCGCATGGTATCTGAGAGTTTTTCAATTTTTTTGTAGAGAGTTTCATTCTTGATGTATACTATTTTATTATCTTGGAATTTTGATCCTATGATTTTTCTTTCTTTTAATTCCAGTTGGGAGGGTGCAATGCCTCTATTATTAGACCGAGCGGGGCGGTGTAACGGTTAGCGTTCTCGCCTCGCATTCGGGAGGACGGCGGTTCGAATCCCCGTCCGGGCATCCAGATTTGGGTTTTCCATGGTTTCCTCAAATCACTCCAGGCAAATGCCGGGATGCTTCCTTCAAAAGGCCATGGCCGAAGTCCTTCCCATTCCTTGCCCCCATCCTTACCCCCCATCCTTTCCCGTCTCTAAAGACCTCGATGTTAAAAAGAGACGTAAAGCAGTTTAAAAAAAAAATCTATTATTAGTCTACTTTTAGTCAGATTTTTATTGCTTCGGGTTTAACGGATCGTCGTTGTTGGCGTTATTAGAGCCGTGAGAGGTTGGGAGTGGTGGCAAAGAATGAGAAGCAATTCGGCTATGGCCTTTTACAGGAACCATTCTCCTATAGTTTTCGGGGAAAAATGGAAAACCGAAATCTGGATGGCTGGATAGGGGTTTGAACCCGCACCTCCCGAATGCCATGCCGAACGATATCGCTCATTCGCAACGTTCAGCTTAACCTGGTGTGCTGTCAATTTCTTCACCGTTGGTTATTTTTTCTTTTTATATATGGCTTTTCGCCTCGTCGACGTCGAGGTCATTAGAGGGATGGGACTGGGGAATTTGGCCGTCGCCTTTTGTAGGAAGCATCGCGGCATTCGCCTGAAGTGATTTGGGGAAACCATGGAAAACTCAAATCTGGATGCCCGGACGGGGATTCGAACCCGCATCCTCCCGGATGCGAGGCCAGAACGTTAACCTTTAACCCACCACGCTCGGTTTTATCCATTTGAACAAGATACACATAATACGTCTGCTTTACTTAGCTCTACAAAGCAAACTACTTCGAAGATCAAGTTGAAACTTGCTGTATATAAGCGCAGTCTGTCAACATTGCACTCAAAATTTTGTAGAATGAATGGTGACCAGTAAAATCATGTGTCGTTATTAATAAAAAATGAAAGCTATTAAATAAATACGCGATAATCAAAAAGATCTTCAGCTCACACTAAACACGTGTAAATATGGTTGCTTATCCACTACGTGACGATGTAAGTCTGCTGTAGTGAATTAAAAAAGAAAAGAAAACACACGTCTGGTGTTACATGTTACCCGTAAGTTCGTAGCACTTCTTAAGACTGTCCGCTTTGACCGTTCATTTTCTTTTGACGTGAGTATGTCGTCCAAGTTCAGTACTGGTCCCAGAATTACAAGTGACATGGAAACTGTCGATTTAGAAACGGTTAATACTAGAGTTGAAACAAATATGTTGTCGTTGAAGGAGAAAGTTCTTCTAATCTAGATGTTACATCGGGTGTACCTCAAGGAAGTGTAATAGGACCACTTCTTTTCTTAATTTTTATAAACGATCACGGAGACAAAGTGAAAAGCCTTTTTAGATTGTTTGCTGATGACGCGGTTATTTATAGGGAAGTAAGAAATTTGGCCGATTGCTTAGAAATTCAGCGCGAACTTGGTGCGCTGAGTGGCAACATACTCTAAATTGTAAAAAGTGCAAGACAATGAGCATAACTAACAAAAAAGAATCCGATTGTTCAGAAATACGAGGTAAACAGTTCAGTTATTGATATGGTCGATTCTATGAAATATTTGGGAGTAACAGTACAAAGGAACATGAAATGGGACATACACATTAATTCGTTAGTAGGTAGAGCAAATTCTAGGCTACGATTCATAGGTCGAATATTGAAAAAATTGTAATGAACAAACAAAGGAGATAGCGTACAAATCTCTTGTGCGTCCACATTTGGATTATTGTTGTGCAATTTGGGACCCGTTTCGTAAGGGATTGATCGAAAGTATAGAGAAAGTACAGAGAAGAGCCGCTCGATTCGTGACCGCTTGCTACAGTCCTTATGAAAGCTTCACAGAACTGATTAGTAGATTAGGTTGGGAGTCTCTGGTAGATAGACGACACAAGTTTCGTTTAAACTTATTGGAAAACATGCGTACTCCCACTTTCACTTTTGAGTGTAGTGAAATACTTCTTCCACCAACCTATTTGAGTCGGAAGGACAGGAAAGATAAAATTAGAGAAATAAGATGCCGGACTGATTCTTATATGAATTCTTTTTTCCCTCGTACCATTAGGGATTGGAATGCACAGCAAAGAGATTAGCTTTGGTGCTGAGCACCCTCTGCCACCAACAATTTTGTGAATTGCAGAGTATATATGTAGATGTAGATGAAATAGCTGTTTGGCCGGATACCAGCTATCCGCCATCCTATAAGCTGGATAGGCGGATATTCGGCAGCCGAATATCTGGCTGAACGTTGTTATTTGAGGTTACGAAAAATATAAAAGTTATCTGTAAAGAATGGATCACCTATTTCGGAATATTTTGATACAAATAATGACAATAAGTTTTCGATTTTGAATTATTTTTCATGAGGCACGTTTTTCTTTGTGGACTTAAAGAAAACACAATGACGTATTTTTTCTGTCTTTGACCAGATACCTATGCCATGACAAACGGCTTGAAAATGAAACAGCCAGTAAACTTTCACGAAATGAGAAAATCTACAGCCGCTATCGTGCCTACACTGTCTTTAGCCATCCCTGCGACAAGTTCGTATTCGACATTGAAAGAAAAGCAATTGACTATATCAGAATCATGATATAAGAATGAGAAAGCACAAGGAACTCCTGACTTACCATACATGAGAGCCTCTTTAAAAACTGAATTAAAAGTTGTTTTGGCTCCTTAATGAAGATTCAACTTAATTGGTTGTGACCTTCCTAGAGCCAAGATTCAAGACAAACTGTTTGGGGTTTGCTGAAGTTCGTCAGAAGATTCTATTGGAATCTATAAAAATGTCTTGCCAGGAATCTTCCACCAGTAGCAGTTAAAGGAGTAAAGTGACTCACGAAGCTCAAGACACATTTCGGAATTGTTTTAACGAGATGGCCAGTAAGAAAAAAACGTGATTGCTAGCGAGATTGACTTTTATTTAAAGCCATCTCTAATTGATCGAAAGCGTGAGCCATATATTTGGTGTTTAGCTAATGTGACACATTATCCGAATTTAACAAAATTTGCTAGAATTTATTTTTCAGCGCCTTGCGGTAGTGTATATAGCGAAAGACTTTTATTTGAACATGGCCTTGTTTACGAAGACAAGCAAAACTGATTATTACATCTTATTACAGAGAAACTGGTGTTCATTCTGTACAAGAACTAATTTGTTATGTTAAAAGCAATAATAAACGATATTTTGATTTGAAGACAGTGTTTTCATTTGTGTTTAGACTTATTATACACTTATCATTTGCGAATTTAAAAAAAAAAATCATTAAATTTTTGTAATTTGTTGAGAATCGGATACCAGCCGGATATTGACCTGGTATCCGGCTGGATAGCAAATATTGGCCGAATAGGCCGGATACCAGATAGTTGCCGGTTATCCGTTTCATCTCTAGTGTATACCCAAGCACTGCTGAACGCAGGACAACGTGGTGTAAACGTTCGACAGAGAAACCTTGAAAGTGTCAAGTATATTAGCCAGCATATCTCCCGCCCCCAGCATGAAGCAATTGGTCGGGTAGCGAAACGGCGAATCAATACACCACACGTCGCGGTTTAGACGGCATCCCGCTAATTTATTACATGACCCGAGGGATAAAAATTTAATTTCAGGTGAAATACACTAAGGCTGACAACTTAAGACCGTTTCTAGATCGATAAAAGTGAATATCGAAAATATTGTGCGCCTTGAAATTGTCAAAGTACGTGGTAAGAAACAGGAAGTGGAACAAGCAGAATGGAAGTAGACTTGGAGCAAACCCCTTTTTAAATGCTGAAAGGTGTCTGCATTTACACTCGATTTTGCAAGTGACTTCTCCTGTTCATATTTTTCTCCTCAGCTGTTAGATTGGAGTTCACTTTTCGTTGCAAATTTTAAATTGGTGTGGTTTCTTCTTGCCTTCCCCAGTGATGGGAATGTGTTTACGTGTTTATTGTTTTGTGTGAATGACTGTAGTTTGCGTATGTTCAAATTAGTGTGTTGTTTGTGAATGAAAGATAGGATGAAGCGTGGTGCCAGCCCAATTCAAAGGATACATAAGGGGGCTGCAAGGCTTAATGAATCACGACCAATAGTGGCGACTGCTTTCACTCTAACGCACTGCGGAAGGTTTGGGATCAATCCCAGGACTTTTGTGTAAAATCAGCGACCACCATCTCTCCGACCTAGCCGGTTTAGTTGATGAAAATTTCTTTCATCATCAATCAGGCCGCAAACCATTTAACCTCATGATAGGCGCCGGGGGTCATCGCGTTGCCCCAACCAACTGAGCCAATGTGGCAGCCAGGTGATCTCTTTCATAACATTTTTTTTATTGGCAATCGGCTACATAGGCCTTACAGCCAGCTCATCATGATTATCGTCTCGTCTAGTATTTCAATTTCTCCAGTACAATGTAGACACAAAGTACGGACACATGAACACAACAGGACAGACACGACATTCATATACACACAACACTAAACACCTGGTGGCTCAGTGGTTAAGGCGTCTCACTGGAGATCGAAAGACCCCCGGTTCTAATTCCTGTCTCGGCGGGGATTTTCGTAGGAACTTAACCCGACCTTCACCTCTGGCACAGCTTGCTGTATAATGTGAAGTACACCAGAACGTTTCCGTGGTTCGGATTCCACGTTAAACTGTAGATCCCCTGTACCCAGTAGGATTGCCGGGTTAGGTTAAAGCGGCAACGGCAGGGGCGGAGTGCGCAGCCAGTAGAAACTCTGTCACCAGGTCATTCCGACCACACGGAATTATTATTATTACAACACTAAACACCCATGCCCTCGGCCGGACTCGAAGCGGCGACCTTCGGCACACGAAACTAGTACTCTAGCCCTTACGCTACCGAGGCCGGCTTTAATAATCTTGCAGAGAACAAGTACAACGGAAGTAAAAGATTAGCATTTGGGAGCATGATACGGTTTACAGTTGACAATAGTTATAATTGTGAAAGAAACTATAGGGTATTAGTTTGATTTAGAGGAGCTGAGGATGTTGGTAATTCATAACAACCATAAGCGATCATCAGTTGTTCCTTAACTTAAATATAAATATTTTCCAAAGTTACAGAAATTTCGGCAATACGGTTAATGAAAACACACAGTATCTCTCTATAATCAATCACTTAAGCACTAGTTCCGGTTCACGGCTAAAAATAGTCGTAATCATTTTAAAATTTATTAAAAGACTTCCTACACAATGCATCCATCCCTTCTTCAGGAATTCTGGTACACAAAAAGGGAAGTATTCATAACATCAAAAACTACAGACCTATATGCTTGTTGGCTGTTCTGTACAAAATTTTTACAAAGATCTTGTTGAACCCAATCAGTTCCATCCTTGATTCTGCCCAACACATAGAGCAAGCAGGGTTCAGCAGCAGTTTTAGCACAATCGACCACGTTAAAGCCCTGCGAGATTTAATTAGCCATGCAAACGAATACCAGATGCCTTTTTACGTAGCATTTGTAGATTTCAAAAAGGCATTTGATTCAATAAATCACAAGGCTGTCTTGCAAGCCTTTACTGGACAAGGCGTGGATACAGCTTATATCATAGTGCTCCATAACATCTATGTCACCTCCTCAGCCTTTGTCAGCGTTAGAGAACCAACCACTGAGTTCCGCATCGAAAGAGGTGTTAAGCAAAGTGATCCCATCTCTCTAAAATTATGTTCAGCTGTCTTGGAGATTGCAATATCAAAGCTAGAATAAACAGAAAATGGAATTAGAATCAATAGCAGTAGACATAACAACTTGAGATTTGCTGGTGAAATTGCGATTGTTGCTAATTACCTTGAAGAACTCCAAACTTTTTTTTTTAAATGGCATTCGGCCATGTTAGCCATTCAGCCAGCTCAATGTGTTTTTACAGTGTATAGATTTCATCCAAGTGTGATTGTTTTCTCTCTTTTGTAAGGACAACACAAGACGAACACAACACTTAATTAAAACCACCCATGCCCTCGGTCGGACTCGAACCGGCGACCCCTGCAACGCGAAGCAAGCAAGCTACCCCTACGCTGCCGGGGTCAGTTCCTCCAAACCTTGGTTACCGACCTCGCCTCAGAGCACAAAGCAGTTGGCCTAAGACTGAATCTTTCAAAAATAAAAATTATGTCTAACAAATGGGCCGCAGAGGGGAGTGTACAGCTAGATAATGAATCTTTAGAAAATGTCAGTGAGTACATTTATCTTGGCCAGCTTGTAAACATGAGAGGTGATGTATGGTAAGATCCGAAATTTTCCGTCGCATCAAGCTGGGATGGCAAGCATTTGGGAGGCATTCTATTATCCTTAAATCTAAAATGCCCACAAATCTAAAGCAAATAATTTATTACCAAGCATTCTTCCTATGCTAACATACGACTGCGAGACCTGGACTCTAAATGAATTTACAGAAGGTAAACTAAGGACTGCCCAGACAGGTATGAAAAGTTTAATGGTAGGCCTAACGAGAAAAAACAAGAAAAGAGCAACTGACATTTGGTCAGTTACAAATGTCACAGACATCTTAGAGAAGACAACATCCTTGAACTGGCAATGGGCCTGCCATATTGCGCGGAGAAAAGACCAGAGATGGACAAAAACAGTGTTAGATTGGAGCCCAAGAGAGGAGAGGAAGACCACCAGACCGATGGGACAAGGTGCAGGGTTGTCGGAGTTAACTGGTGGAGGATCGCCCTAGATCGTTCGACCAGGAGGAAACTGCTTAAGTTCTACCTGAAATCATGAATTTAAGAGACCACAACAGTAAATGATTGAGCTGGCTGGTAATGGTAATAGAGAATAACTTGGATCAAGCTTTACCGAACCTGGTGGGTGAGTGGCAATGCTTGGGTCTGGCATTCGGGTAGAAGCGGGTTCGAATCCCTGTCTGGCTATTCAGATTTCGGTTTTCCATGGTTTCCCGAAATCACTCCAGGTGAATACTGCGAAGGTTCCTTCAAAAGGACATGGCTGAAATACTTCCCGTTCCTTCTCCCTATCCTATTCTAGCCCTAATGACCTCGATGTCGACGAGCTGTGTAACTCAAAGGAAATAAATAAAAAAATTTAAGTGTCCAACAAATTACCAAATATTGGAACAAAAATAAAACACAGAACATACAGAAAACTAAAAAAAAAAAAAAAAAAAAAAAAAATGCAACTGTCTACGAGGGCACTATCATGGGTGTGTCTCCTTTCCAGCAAACTCCTGATTATAGGACACCGACGTTTGAAAGGGTACAGGAGAATGCTGTGCGCAATTAGACGGTCATATTAACAGGAATGCTTGAAACCTTGCATTTAGTACTAAATAATTTTTGAAGCGATTGGCGCTATTCGAGCGATCCATTTGGACATCGGTCTTCACACTACCCCGTGTTCACCATATAGATGAGGTTTATTATCTTAAATTAATATTCATAGAGCACCATCTGTTATTATACTATCTGTTCCACTGATATTAAAATGTCTATTATGTCAAATAATACGTTAACATAACTAACAACTGACACCACACCATCTGCACTATTGGTATTAGAAAAACTTTTACAGAGACAATATGTCCAAATATAGTAGCAAAGTAGAGTTATTATACCACCTGCACTATCAGCATTATTAGAAAATTGTATAGAACTAGTATGCCGAATAATAACGTAACATAATCATCAATGGTCATCTCAACATATGTACTATTGTTACTAATAAAAATTGTATAGAACTATTATGTCAAAATAATAGTGTATAGAACGATTATGTCAAAATAATATTGTAATACAACAATTGTATAGAGCTATTATGCCAAAATAATATTGTAATACAACAATTTTAATCTGGCTGTATGGTCGTTAGACCAAAAGCCATACAAATAAATAAATAAAAAAACTACCCCGTGTGCTCAATACGCTATCCAGTTAACAACTGTGTCGTTAATTAGCGTCGCCAACGACGATAAAGTAATTCGTAGAAAAATAAGATAAATTTCAATAAATAAGATTTGATTTTACTTCAAATCAATCACGACAGGAAAATAAAAAATCGAATGTACCACATTCGAAAGTATTTCCTCAGCAACGATCTATGGAAATAATAATAATAATTTGCATAGAGAAAAATGTGTGATACTTTAGTTAAACTATTATTTCGTTGTTGACGAAGCGTTTCATTCTCTGACTTTACAAGTTTTGAAAGAATTTCAGTTCCATCTGTAGAAAACAGGAGTTCCTTACAGTTTTTACAGCCGAAATTATGTCAAAATCAGTTTCTGAATCGCTTTCATGTAGCGTGCGAATGCTAAACTAATTAAATGACTTCTAAATATCCCATGACTGAACTTCAATGAGAGTATGGATACGACTTTGTATGAGGTGACATGCTTAAGATGTTGGCATGCTGTTACTATTAGCAGTAGTGTTTGTCCATAGAGTCTTCGTGTGTCTGGATCAGTAGTCTGCCACAGAGGGTTCCATTCATCGTTAGCTTTCTGTCGGACCATTGGAACGATATCTGTCGCTCTCTGAAATTTTTCCGGTCTGCCTTTATCTGCTGCTAAGTTCGCTAATTAATAGACCTCTGATGCTACACTGTAGCTGACCCAAACAAGAGACAATTTTTGTTCTTTATTATCGGAAGCGACATTGTATGAAGGAACCCGTTTAGGAGTGTCTACCATATATCATTATTTCTGTGTGTCAGTTGTTAAGATCTAATGTAGAATACCTAACAGAATGCTATGCACTTTTTAGATTGATAGCAGTTCCGCTGTATGAGGTAACTATAACAGTGTTTCTGCACTCTTAATGAAATTAAAAAAAAATATATAAAAAAGTTTCTGATTGAAGTGCCATTCTTGGAATTTTCGGATGTATGAACTTTCTGTTCTCCATTTCTCCTTTTAAGCCTCGTTCCCACGGCTCGTCCTTCGGTGCGTGCTAAGGAACGCCTGTCATCTTTGCCGCATATGCTAGCTAGGCGGTAGAAGATGAAAGGCGCGTCCTACTTAGCACGCGTCGAGGGAACGAACCTTTAGAAGAATGTTGTTAGTTATAAAAAAATATTGATTATTACAAACCGAGAATGATGTCCGATTTCGGTGCAGTGGTTTCTTACTTAGCACATATAGAGAGGTTTGCTGAATTCATAAATACCGACGTAACTTGCCCTTAAAAGTACACTAATTTGACATGTCAAAATAAAACATACTTTATTCTAATCATGGTAGCACGGGCTGTACATTAATCTAAGTACTACCAATATCTGACCAATAGTTTTTCTGTGAATCGCGTTCAGCAAAATTTATCTTATCTTTATTAGCTTTATGATGCCACATGAACATGAAACATACCCCAATTTACGCGCTGTATCATGGGCTATACATTAATCAAATCTTCATCAAAATCCGACCAATAGCCTTTGCTTGAATCACGTTCAAAGAAAAATAATCTTAAATATCTCAGAATATAATATACCAGAATGGAATATATTTTACCCGTGAGAAGGAGTAGTGTACATTAATTGGAACCCTATAAAAATCGGGCAAGTATTTTTTGCGAGAATCGCGTTCAGGGATAAACTTAATTTACATTTATCAGCTTTATATCAGATCAAAATGAAACATACCATATTTCATCTGCGGGGCCACTGGCTATATGTTAATCGAAAGTTAATCCAAACAGTTCTTTTTGAGTGATTCCGAACTTCCATACAGACAAAAATTTATAAATAGTATACCCTATCTCTGTAGCTTATTACTATCAGACCCAACTCATTTTTTTTTTTAAATATTTTAAACATACAAACTTTTTCCCGGTTACAGTTTCAGTATATGTATACATTTCTACTGAGTTATTGGCGCCTAGATACAAAAATTAATTTGATGGACCCTGCTAACATTGTGTAGTTTGGGCTGACGGAAATCCCTTTACGCATGTAAAGGCTCGATCCCACGGCGCGTGCTAGGGAACGCCAGTCATCTTTGCCGCATATGTTAGCAGGGACGGCGCGCCTCGACCCAACGCCAGGCGGTAGAAGATGAAAGGCGTATACTACCCACCACGCGCCGTGGGAACGAAACTTTAGAAGAGCTCGCTACTGACAGCTTTCCAGAAAACTCAAAATCCCGACGGAGCGTGGTGGGTGGAGGGAACGCTCTGGCTTCGCATTCGGGAAGACGCGGGTTCGAATCACCGTCCGGCCATCCAGATTTGGGATTTCCATGGATTCCCCAAATCATTACAGGTGAATGCCGGGATGGTTTCTTCGAAAGGCATGGCTGAATTCCTTACCTTTCCCGCCTCTAACGACCTTGACGTCGACTGGGCGTAAAGCACGAATCAAACAAAAAAAAAAGGAATAATAATTTAAAATCCATTTGATTCTAAGCAGGCAACAATTAGAATGAAATAAGTCAATGGATTCGTAGAAGACCAGTGATATTTTGAGATCAAGCCAACTCCCTTGTCAAACGCCAACAGTGCCAAAAATGTGATTATTGCCTTCTGACTTTCCCAAGTAAGGCTCACCCTTAAGTCCTACACTTATGTCTCTTATGTAGAAAAAATGTCATTGCTCCAGATTTCTTCAGGGATAAGAATAATCCATTGTTCATAATGCACGTCTTTAATTTAATTATAATCTATCTCAAGTTCGAGGTTACCAGAGGCAGATTATAAATGGAGATAATTACGAGAATGTATAACGCCAGTGTCTGGTCACATATTACTACCAAAATCTCTGTTTTATCTATTAAAAAAATAGAGTCTGAAGGCAGACAGAGACAAGAATCTCTGGGGCAGGACCGGCGCTAGGATTTTCGGGCCCGGAGTAAGCGTTCTTAGCAGTCACGTAACCGGTTGGGACTCGTGGCGAATTCATCAGTTGGGGCTCTCCCTCAGGCCAGATGAGCGACCCTTTTTTTTAGCTTTACAACTGGCCGGGCGACAATGGGCGGATTCTTGGCCTGGGGCCCCTACAGCCGGTGATCGGTCCATCAGTCGGCGGGCCCCTGGTACATTTGATCCACTTACCCGCCTTCTCTCCCCCTAGCGCCGGCCTTGCTCTGGGACGAACAATTCTGACACGATGTCAGCTGGATCGAGTCCTGGTGGTGGCTGAAATTTTTATCTCCCGTACTGGGCCGCCAGGGTAAGAAAATTAGTGGTGCACAATTCCTAACCACCAGATTGGGTCAAATCCAAACTCGCTGCATAAGTTTTTTTTTTCTTATGGCTTTACCCCTCGTCGACGTCGTGGTCATTAGAGGCGGGTGGATCTGGAAACAAGTAACGGGAAGGAATTTGGCCATGGCCTTTTGAAGGAAGCATCCTGGCATTTGCCTGGAGTGATTTGGGGAAACCATGGAAAATCCAAATCTGGATGCCCGGACGGGGATTCAAACCGCTATCGTCTCGAATGCGAGGCCTCTGCATACGGCTCACAGTTGTTAAAGATTCGTCATTCGGATGAGGAGTTTAAGCTCAGCGGCCTCCTTCGGGTCTTTCGGAAGAGTTGTTTTGAATGGGCCGACATCCTGTTTTGCTCCCTCCGTTCTTAATTTCTCATTTCACATTACTCAAACAACACGCCATACTGAACAAACACACTATCACAGTCATCCACACCTAAAATAGTATATACGAACAGAGACAGGGGAAGCAACAGAAAACAACCGCTATTCATTTTCGCAAGAGAGGTCCCATGAAGGGGAACTTTCTCCATGTAAACCATCTACGCCGGGAATCGGGCATGGCATCATCCACGTCTTTAAATTAGTTACAGTCTAGCTGAAGGAGATAATTTTGATAACCTATAACGCCAATGTGTCACCAAGTAATAGTACTTAAAGATTCATTTTATATATTAAAAAGTAGAGCCTTAAGATAGTTAAAGACAAGTATCTTTGGAGCTGACTATTCCGTTAACTGTTTAAGATGCTATATAGAATTAACTGAAACAGCTGAGTGGTATAGCAAGTATATCAGACGTTACGTGGTCATATACAGCAGTCGCATTTGTCAATGCATTTGTATGACTTTTTAACTATAAAAATATTTAATACTTCGAGTAAACCAAGCGACTGGAGGCCTCTGCCAAATCCCTATTGGAAGTGAAGAAGGAAGTAGAAAATATGCCTATTCAGAGCTTAAAGTCGCGTAGGCTAATGCCATAAAGGAGACAGATCTACTCGTATAAGAGATCCTGTGCTCTGGGTTTGAAGACAGAGACAGATTTTATTATCTTCATATCTTTTCTATGTATTCTTTTATGACATGTGCCGTTTTCAACTTTTAGCGATAGCAGCTTCTCTTTCTGTGGAAATGGCACGATGGCCGTTGTCTGGTCTGTGGAACTTATTTTTTTCTAATAACCATTGCCAACTCTTCGAGAAAGAAATATTGCATTATCCATTCATAAGAAATTTTTACCACCAAAAGAAACTGCTCAGCTATGATGGCAGTGCGAATGCTTCCCTCTAAGCGTCGAATAATTTCCATTGCAAGGGAAAACTTTTTATGTCGTTAAGATTGCGTTCAATGTGTTTTAACATATAGATTTTTATTATTTACAAGTAGTTTTGTCCTGTTTTCCTTTCCAGGAGCGTTTTATTTGGATCACAATCTTAATGAAATACCAAATACAGTCTGCTTTTATATTATTTGATTGGCAGTGGGCTGAAACACCATATAGCCGTAGCTTACCTCACAATTGTATTACATTAAATATACATGGCCATTACCACTATATTTCTTATATTATATTAAGTACATGATAAAATGTTTAAATCATTAACCATATAAAACAAGGAAAAACAGGACAATAAACTCTGTAGGAAACGTTAGGTTTTATATATTCACCTCGCAGACTTTTAAGAATCTACATTAAAGCATGAAGACTCGGGTGACTACTGATGCAAGGAGATATTACACTCTTAGTAGTGGGAAGTATCACAGTCTCTCAATCTGTTCTATTACATCCCTTGAGCTGTTTTGGTGATTTTTACAGACGAAGAAAATACAGGTATGTTCAATGTCCCCAACATTACAATCGTCGCATCCACATAATGGGCTTAGAATTTTTTTTAAAGACGTGCGGGTAAACACCGTTTCTAAACTTCAGTCTGGAGATGATTAAAATTGATTTCCTGAGTATCTTTAGTTCGTGATGCCAATGTCTTCATGGGATTACGGTGTGGATCTGTCCATAGTGCCTCCATTTACTCAACCATGTCTCCACGTAGCAACTGTCATTCGATCTCTCACACTCGTGTATACGAATATAACTGTGTAGATCTTTCCAGTGCCTAATTCCTTTCTTTCAAAGCTGGCTGTACTGCTAAGCTCGGCAATCTGTAGATCTCCTAGTAGCGTGAATGGGCTGTTTACCGTAGTCGTTTCATGACCCAGTAGTTTTATGTCGTTTATTACGTATCGTAGTGAAGCTTCGATTCACCCGTTTCGTCTTAACTTAGAAAAAAGTTGTTAGAGGCTTTACTCAAGGGCACCCGAATTCAAACGTCTGTGGAGAGACATTATTCCGTAGAGTTCACCTGAAACATCAGGATTTGTACAGAATTCGTTCTTCCACTTTCCATGATCAAAACAGTCACCCATCGTCACTGCTGCTTGTGCGACCTGATTCACAAGGGAGTTTATGCGCTACCAGCTTACTGAAGCGCTTGGGGAACAAAATGCAACGATTATCTTTGGCATTTACACAGAATATTCTCTTATTTCTATTTATTTTTGCTGTCATGTAGTTATAAACTACAGAACTGTACATTTGTCGTATTTAACCATAACTTTCAAGAATTGGGGATTCGTGTAAGAAGGGCAAATCTTACGTGAATGTGTTGAACATCAAACGATAAAGCATGCGTTAAATTGTTCTCTATTTCTATTACTACTGCATAGAACTGGACCTGACAATGGGTAATGATCGCAATGTCAACACTACCGAATGCTAGCTAAATCTCAATTAGATAGTTTTTTTTTTTTTTTAACTGCTTAATGTCTCTTGAAAGCGAGGTCTTTAGAGACGTGAAAGGAGGGGGGGGGGGGCAAGGAATGGGAAGGAATTCGGCTATGTCCTTTTTGAAGGAAGCATCCCGGCATTTGCCTGGAGTGATTTTGGAAACCATGGAAAACCCAAATCTGGATGCCCGGACGGGGATTCGAACCGGCGTCCTCCCGAATGCGAGGCGAGAACGCTAACCGTTACACCACCATTCTCGGTAGATTGTTGTTAAGTTAATTGTGTGTCATCATTATTATTATTTTTATTATTTATTGCATGCTACTGACAGTAATAAAGAGAGAAAAGATCATAATTCCAGGCTCCGTCGTGGGGGCTAATATCTGAGTACCCCATTGATTCAGTTATTGTACATTTAATATTAATAAAGAAAAGTTCAACTGTGAGAGGATTAATTGTATGAATAGCGAAAAACAGCCTGGCAGGCATTGAGAGTAGACACTGATTCGAAACGGAATTTGTTGCGAATGTCTGGTTAAAAGCAAGTGCGCAAATCGGACAATGCAGCCAGAGCAGGAGGCCCCAAGAGATTTTTCGCTTGAGAGACATTGTGAAGGGATCGAGGAAAATTTTGCTTGTTAGTGAAAAACTCACAATAACGGACGCAGCCTCTGAGTGCTCTAGAACTTTCTAAGGGGATTTTGAGAGCGTTGGCTCGAAGAATCCGGAGATAAATTAGCAAATATAGCAACTTTAAACATTTCAGTGTGAGACAGTTAGCGCTGTTTTTAAGAAACCGCAAAACGTGTAGGGAATGGACAATCGGCAATAGCAGTTGTTCATAATTATTGTGTTTGTTTTTTAGTTTCTCAGCCAGCTATCGAAAAAGACGTTTCTTGACTGCTGGGATTGGTGCAAAACATGCATCAACGAGCAGACGGAGAGGACAGTTATCTTGGGAAGTAGACGAAACGATGGAGGTATATTTGACTATGAGATACTTTGCTACCAGCTGGACTCACAATACATCACACTCGCTGTCGTGCATTGGCGAGTATGTATGCAAGTCAATAGGGAACTTAAGTTGTTCGAGAATGAATTGTCAAGTGTTGTATTGGCACAGGTGATTTACCATTAAGCTCGTTGTTTATGTATAGCGAGACAGTATCACTATAAGCAGGCATTACGATGCCGTTACACGATGAAACATTACGTCAGGTGTTGTTTCAGTGATGGACGTGATTCGTGTTGCACCGAATCCTCTTTTTTGTTTCGGACTTTAGGCCTCGTCGACGTCGAAGTCATTAAAGGCGAGAAAAGATTGGAGGTTAGAAGCTGGAAGGAATTCGGCTATGACCTTCTAAATGAACAATCGTCTGGAGTGATTTTAGAAAACCCAAATCTGGAAGACCAGACGCGGATTCGAACCCGCCTCCTCCCGGATGCGAGGCCGGAGCATTACCACTCACTCACCACGCTCGGTATCGTTGATCACTGAAAACATCATCGATATTGTGATAGCAAGGACTTAAGCCTCCCCCTACCGCAAAATCAAAATTTGAACATTATAGACACCTGATCTCGCCCCGGTGAAGAAAATTACAGGATAGGAATTTTCATTTTCTGATTATTTGTTTTCACAGAGCTAAAGCCATTTCTGTACAGTGATCTAACAGTTGTTTTTATTTTATTATCAATTCAATTCTGTGTCAAGTATAAGTGTGTCAACAGTTTTGTTAATTTGTTTAATTAACGAAACAATTAATAAATTTGTTTGACGGATGATTTTCAAGTAAATTAACTTTTTATGATTTTGTATCATCCCACCTGTCCTTTGTAGGGTATCAATCGCGTTGATTTATATGTAAAAGAGATTGATTTTAACTATTTACCATGGTGCCCAACAATACAGTTAAATGACATCAACAAGACAGGCAATCAAAATTATTAATATTTGTAACTGAATATTTTGTTTTGTATCGTTGAAATATAATCATGCTGTATACCACACGAAACGAGGACTCACTGTGTGCTTACTTTAATTAATCGTACTGTACAGGTGTCTGAGTATAATACATTGATAACTATCCAAGCGCTGCTATTGTTGACTAATGAATGATAAATGACACATTGTTAATTTAAATCATGTGTGGCTAACCCGCGGGCCGCATGCGACCCGCCTCGGAAATTTTTGCGGCCCGCGAGATTCATCACATTTTTACAAAAGTAGTGAAAACCAATGTATTATTTATGCTTCCATATATATAAAAAAAATTCTCTCGAAATGATGAGAAAAAATGAACTTTGATTTTAAAATAATTATCTTGCGAATATATCACAGATATTGCCTGTTTTATTTCTGAGTTTACAGTTATGAGTTTGCAGAATAATTAAATTATATTCACTCCAAAAAAAGTCTTTAGTGGGTCTAAAGCTAATATGGGATATATAATTTTATATGCGGCCAGCACAGTTATGATGCATTTTCAAAGTGGCCCGCAAGATCATTTGGGTTGGACACCCCTAATTTAGGTAGTAAATGACTGCAAATGCCCATGATAGATATAGTTGTAAAGATTTTAGATCGTGAGATCAGTTATTAGCGTTTGTGGGGATTGGCATTGTAGTGCCAATCAGAACGGATATGGTGTTGTTGGCGAGTGTAGTAACTGGATCATCTCTCTCTAGAACTGAAGGCTAACACCCCAGATGAGAGTTGGCGGCACGGTATTGCGATGAAGTCGGTATCTGTGCTGACGGTTCTTTCGATTGGTCAGCCAATACTTTGTGCGATGGGAGAAAAAAAGCCACTGGCAAAGAAAGAAAATAACTCCCGTTGTAGGGATTGCAAAAATATTACGCCCAGCATATGGATATTTCTGTCACTAAACCGTGCTTCAATTAAATTCGAAATATTATTCTATTAGCAAATAATTGATAATTATGATTATGGTTCGGATCTTTATGATATTTTTTTCCTGCCTTCTTTTCGAGATATAATGCTAAATTAAACGCTAGTTGAACGTTTTTTTTATTATATTTAAATGTATTTTATATAGCATATAAATGCTTATTCTGGTCATTTCCCTAGTTTTGGTCTTATTACGATAATATTGATGGTCATATTTTGAGGAAAACTCTGGTAATTTATTAATAGTACTGAGAATTCACTAGCAGTTAAAGTTGAGAAGAAATTAAGATAATTATTCACATAACTGCACTGCTGTTATACATTGGAGGATAAAACAAAATTAATTGTCATTGAGTTGGTAAAAATTCATCATTCAAGATCTAAAGTTAAAAAAAGTTATACGAAATAGTCACTCTCTAAACGTTAATGTTCCGATCGCCTTCTAATCTCGACAATGCAGCAGCAACATGACTGTGTCAAGCCGCGTCAATCAATGTCTCACTGTCGCCAATACGTTTGTAAATAATCAATCCTCTGTCAGTGTTACATCTGCAGTGGATCATTGAGTAACCGCCATGACGAAAACAAAATTTTCTGAAGGTGCGAAATTACGGAGTTGAGTAAAGGAATTAGTACAGAAAAAAATAGTTGTTTTCTATAAATTATGTGAAATTAAAGTGACATCTCAAAATGATTAAAAATTTTATTTCTCAACGGTGCAGTGAGTGCACGGAAGCAAATTATTCTGTCTACATGAACGCGACACTAATATATAAAATAAATGATGTCCAATCGAACATGTTTTAATGTAAATTTAAATGTTTGGTCATATTTTGTTATTTTTAGGTCATATTTACTCGTTTTTAAGGTAATATTTCTCTATTTTTTGCTCATAAAGATTAAATCCCTAATTATGATCCTTGGACCAATTGTACACACTTCATGGGTTATCCTTGTAAGTGCATTCTTTCGTGGCAGTTAGCACAAGTGTTAATTTTTTTACGCCTCGTTGACTCCCGAGCTATCAGAGGCGGGAGAGGATTCGGGATAAGGGACTCGGCCATGAACTTATCACCTGAAGTGATTTCGGAAAACCGAAATCTGGATGGCCGGACGGGGATTTAAACCCGCATTCTCCCGACTTCCAGCCCCCTAGATCGAGCGGAACTATAACACATTGTTTATGTGTGCCAAAATCACGAATTGTAATACCAAATCACTTTTCCCATATATATTTCGAACTCATAACCAATGATTCGGACATTCTTTCTCAATTATATTAACTGCTCCGTCGAACTGACTAGAGTTAAAAATTTTGTTCAGTCTATTTTATTTGGATGTGCTGGTCAAAATAAATGAAGGTAAATTAACACACACAGTTTACAGAAAAGCTACACATACTGACCGCTATTTAAATGCTACGTCCCATCATCACCCTGTTTAATAAAGAGCGCTGATCAATAGTTTATTTTATAGGGCCGAGAGAATCGCGGATTACGACCATATAAAGGAAGAAAAGAAACATCTCAATTGGGCCCTGCGACAGTATGGGTATAGTAGTCAGATGATAACCCGTGCTTTGAGCCGCAGACAGCTTAAGGACGACCACAGAAAAGAAATGGAACAAAAGAAGAAGGCTCTTTTCCCATGTATAAAGGGAGTCACTGAGAAAATAGGTAAAGTGCTGGTCAAAATCAATGTTCAGCATTTCTTCACCAGTAAAAACAAGGTTCGAAGCATTTTAAGATCAGCGAAAGATGTCAGAGATCCATTACTATCGAGCGGTGTGTGTAAGATTCCCTGCGATTGTGGTCAGGTGTACTTCATTGAGAGATGCGAGCAGTCTCCGTTAAAGTGATGAACATCTTCGTCACGCGAGACTAGAACAAACCACGAAATCGGCAGTGGGGGAACATCATGTAGAAAGAGGACACAAAATTCAGTGGGAGAAAACTACTATCGTTGCAAAGCCAAAGGATTGACTAAGTTGTAAGGATACAGATAATTAAGTATATTTGTCCAATAAGAGTTAAAAATGTGTTATTTTTAATACAATAAAAACCTGAAAATATAGTGTTTAATCATATGATGAGAAACACCAATCAGAACGCGTAACGTTAGTCCTAAACGTCATTTTTGCTTCCATGTGTTTAGTCTGTCGAAAATCTGTACGTCGCTCACTGATCATCCTGAAAATTATAACCATCTAATAGCCGGTATGTCCGCCTTTGGCGCAGGCAACCGTGGAGATGCGTCGTGGCATGGAAGCAATGAGGCCATGGTAGGTCGCTGGCAGGGGTTGGAATCCCCATCTGCACACACAAGTGACCTAATTCCCATAAATTCTGGGGGGGGGGGGCGATGAGCACTGTCGCCACCTCCAATCATGTCCCAGATGTGTTCGACCGGGTTCAGATCTGGTGAGCTGGGAGGCCAACACATCAATTACAACTTGCCACTGTGTTGCTCGAACCACTCCATCACACTCCTGGCCTTGTGACATGGCGCATTACCTTGTTGCAAAATGCCACTGCCATTGGGAAACATTGTCGTTATGAAGGGGTGTAAGTGGTCTGCAACCAGTGTACGATAGTTATTGGCTGTCGTGATGACTTGCACGAGCTCCACTGAACCCATGGATGCCCACGTGAATGTTCTAAAGAGCATAAATTGTTTCCGTTCCGCAGTACAGGTGTCAAGAAGCTGTTACCCTTGCAAACGATGGATTCACACACTCTCAACAGCATGATGCAGAAGGTATCATGATTCATCAAACCATGCAATGCTCTGCAACGTCCCCAACGTCCAGTGACTATGGTCACGTGCCCATTTCAGTCGTAGTCGCCGATGTCGTGGTGTTATCATTGGCACATGCATGGATCGTCGGCTGCGGAGGCCCATCGTTAGGAGTGTTCGGTGCACTGTGTGTTCATACACTCTTGTACTCTGCCCAGCATTAAAATCTGATGTTCCTTCCACCACAGTACGCCGCCTGTCCTGTTTTACCAGTCTGCCCAGCCTACAATGTCTGAAATCGGTAATGAGGGGTGGCCGCCCAACCCCTCGACGTTTGAATGTGGTTTCACCTAGGTTTCGTCACTTGTTGAAGACACTCACCACAGCATTCCTCGAACACCCGACAAGTCCTGCAGTTTCCGAAATGCTCGTGCCGAGCGTCCGGGCAATCAAAATCTGCCCTCGGTCAAAGTCAGATAGATTGCGCACCTTCTCCATTCTAAACACGAATTGAACGCTCACTGATACTACATGCATTGTGCATGACTCTGACTAGCAGTCATTACTTGTCAGGTGACGCTGCGATCGCCTGGACGTGTTTATATCGATAGTAGGTAGGTAATGAAATCCTTTCGGGTGGTGTTGTATAAACACGACATTTCGACAGCTATCTCTGCTGTCTTCATCAGGTGTTAGGTGTCTTCTAACTGTCGCAAGCTGACTGTCACCGCCTAGACTGTCCAGGCGGCGACAGTCAGCTTGCGACAGCTAGAAGACACCTGAAACCGGATGAAGACAACAGAGCTAGCTGTTGAAATGTCGTGTTTATACAATACCATCCTGCTGGACACCCGAAATGATTTCATTGCATCAGAACGCCGGGAAAGTCTCCACTCACACAGTAGGTTGGTAGTCATAATGTTCTGGCTGATAAGTGCATTTAGTTTTATGTCAGTCCATAATTCAATCCTGGTTACCAAGCTATAAAATTAGTAACATTTTCAATGGAAGCTGGATTCACGAATGCACTCTAATTTGCCCAAAATTGATGTGTTGATGCTGGGAATTTTTTTCGTATCAATGATTTCTGCTCAGAATAATTACGAAACGTCAAAATTTTCCCCACAGCATTTCTCAAAAATTTAAAGGACAATTTTGTGTTGAAAAGTGCACTTATGGCCACGTAATTAAGTAAAGTTAAATAATAATGAAGTCTTTTTCGGCGTTTCATTTTAATTTCTGGCTTTAGGAAGTGGATTTCAGAAACGTATATAACCTTGAAAGAATAGTTGTTATAAGCTGAAATTTGTTTCATAGGAGCAATATCAGCATAGGTAGTAAAATTGAAAATATTGCTTATTTACTGTGCACATAAATAAACAATGAACTAGAGATAAGCATTCGTCGCGATAATTACCAATCGTAGACATTGTTGTTGATGGACAGCGCGTTTTAACAGCAGTAACGTTACAAAAATTACTGACGTATTTGGAAAGCACTTATAATTTCGAAGATGAGTTATATACGTACTTCTATGAATTTAAATCATGCGAGTATCCCTTCATCCGCATGCCATATTTCACGAAATTCATTTGACAGGTCCATCAAATGCTGCATTTGGTCATGAAGCAGACCTTTATATAGTATATGTGTTCTGACTAATTTCACAGGTTATAATAATAATAATTGATAAAATTGCGATGAAGCGCACACTCCGGTGGCAATCTCCCTACACACCCATTCTCCTCCCTTCCTCCTCCAGCCCACTTTTGACCCTCAACCAATTTTTAATTGAAATTCTTTCAGTGTTTTCGGTAAATTATTCGTCACCTATCTTGGCAATTTATTCCAATCCCTTACATACTTTCCCATAAAAGAAAATTTTCCCACACCCTTATGCCTGAAATCAAATGCCAGCTTGTGGTCATGGTCATCTCTACCCTTCGAAGCACCTCTCTTAATTTTTCTACCAATATCTTTCCACGCTTCATCAACAATATAGGCCTAGCCGTGATGTCTGTAAACGTACACTATATTTAATCTCCAAAGTAATAATTTATTAACCATAGATATTTAATTTTGCCACACAAAAAATAAGGTACTCAGTTTATTAAATATGATGAACTATTAAGTAAAACATATATCAAAGTGATCTTCGCAACAATGAAGAATTTGTAGATAGATTTGCTGGATCCAATCGTGGTATGTTTTCCATATCTAAACCGCAAATAAACGATTTTCTTATGTTTTAATTGGTGTGTTTACACACTGAGGCACTACTCAAGAATTGCAAACTGTAAAACTCATTTTATCAACGAAATTACTAAATTGCCCCAGACTAACGTCACAACAGACGAAATACCATTTACAAACCTTTGGGCACCAATATTTAAATTAACGTAAAAAATGCAAAACTTTGTACTTTGCGCTTGTTTTTGCCAGAAACAATAATTTTTTTATCACGGTAAATGCACAGGTACAATATTGACTACATAATTAGACAGATACACTATTCGATATTTTATGGCCACTGCAGGCATGAAGCTTATTTGGCAGAGCATGCGAATTGGACTAATTTGGTTCAGATTCCGATCAAGCTGACGATTTACCTTCGGAACGACACCCAGCCCATTCTGCATGCTCTAACTCCTTCTCAGGAGGAAAAGCTACAGAAGAGTGGTGAAAACTGTGTTCTTTACATTTTAAACTCTGTTCCCTTTCAACTGGCGGCTCAAGGTCACTATCCCCTTGCTCTGCTCCTCACCTCACCGACCCGTCCCGTTGCCTACCCCGCAGAGCAGACCGCTGTATCCAGACAACCAGAGACAAATTTGTCAGGGGGAACTCTTTTCCCTTCGCTTGTAGGTGTTATGACAGCGGAGTTGGGATAGAGCAGAGTGACCTTGAGCCGCCTCTGTTAACTGAACGCACTATAGTGCCAAAGAACATGGAGGGGAATGAGGATCTCTCCCTCCCCCAATGCCACACTGTGGGTCTCAATAACCTGGATAGAAACTTACCATGCCGAAAAATTAGTCATCCGTGTCTTGTGATATGTTTTGTCCAGAAAAAGTAGTCATCAGTGTCTAGTGACGTGTTTTGTTCAGATCAGCGTAGTGTTGTAAAAAAACGGTTTTTTTCTGACTTGAAAAAAAAAAACATGAAAAAAACTATAAAAAAAAACATGTTTTTTTCTGGGACATTTTTTTTTTCATAACTACTAAATTTCATATTTTTAAGGCATTTATCGTTTAAAATGACTGTTTTAGAGTTTATACTAAGCACTTTTTAAATTTACTATATTTTTCTGGTTCAAGAGAAAAAAAATTACAAAAATATTGGCAACATTGACTGAAGTGTTCTTTTACGAACGGGGATTTCCCGAGTAGGCTAGGTTGCACGAGAAGGAATCCCCATTGTTTGGATTGATACTCACTATTTGAACTAGTGCTGTCAGCCCTACAAATTTATCTGTAGACCTACGAATCTTTTCAAAAAATTAGGAATTTTAAATTTATCAACGGTTTTTTGCCTCTTTTTTATTACCTATTGTGCTTTCCTTATATTCGTATACTTGTTTAACTCGTATCATATAGTGATACTCAGTCATTAAATTGTCAGTTATTATGAATCATTTCCTTGCAACCGTTGGCATAAACCAACGATTGAAAAGAAATAAAGCTCCTATTTTGTATGATAATAGATTTAAATTCAAACTTAAAAGACCGTAATATGGAACTATCGGCGCAGTCTTTATGCACAGTGCGTACTTTCCTCACAATTTAAAATTGCAATCTCAAAATCTTTTGTAAAATCTTAGTAAAAGAAAATGTAACTATTTCTGAAGTCATGAATCTAGAGGAGACAGAAGAAGAAACAGAAAATTCCGACTGCGACCGCACTAGTGTTGGTATTACTGATACTAGTGAATGTGGTACTGACCAAGAGGATGGATAAAAATTATGTTACCTATATAGATACATTTATGAATCATTATGTAAGACATCACGGCCAACTAAATATACCTTTAGTTGGCCGTGGTAAGACATTATATGATTTAGTAAGATTTAAAACACAACGTAAAATGAAACTTCCGTAAATAAAACTATAATTTATCAAATATATTGTTTTCTGAAAAAAAACAAGTTTTTTTTCATGTTTTTTTTTTCACAAATCTGAAAAAAAACTTTTTTTTCAATTTGCAACACTAGATCAGCGCCACAAATTCAACAAAATAACTGTCAATTTCGTAACAGGGTCGTTAGTGGTAACAGCCTGCAAAGTTATAGTAAACAAATCAGCATTAAAACAGTATTCCAGCCAATGTTAACGAGAATTTTTTACTTTGTTAAAGTTCTATTCCTCTTTTTTCTCCTTATGGCTTATGCCTCGCTGATGTCGTTGTCTTTAGAGGCGGGACTGGAGGCAAGGAATGGGAAAGAGTATGGACATGGATTTCTGAAGGATCCATCCCGGCATTCGATGGAGTGGCTTCTGGAAACCATGGAAAACCGAAATCTGTATGACAGTACGAGACAATACGAGACCAGAGCGTTACCGCTCATTCACCTCGGTCGGTTTGATGTTCTGGTTGTTACGAAATCGAAACATCATTCTATCTTTCTAGTCGCTTTCCTTTGAAAGAAAATTTTCCATATGCTGTAGAACTTTGCAGACATCCGCCGTTTGACAGATATTGAATATTTTCCGTTTCGCACCATCTCTACCATTTACCCCTTTTTTAGACATTAGTAATGCAACACAGCTAAATACAATGTATAACCGAATATCATAATATGTATACTTGGATTATCGCAATCTACGGCTTAAAAACCGTAAAGATGTTACAGGGCGGCACAATACTCCATCAAAACTACCCCTATGCTAGGCCGGATTCGACTCGGAAGCCATTGAAAGCCTAGTCTCTAAGCTTCACATTACGAAGCATTATGTCTGAAGATAATTTCCGTTAACATCCGTACGACCTATCAAAATATTAACCTTTCATCGATTCTCCCGTATAAGTCACATGACGAAATATTTCAACCTTATTTCTACAACATAAAACAAGGAAGACAGAACAAATTTAAAAAAAAAAAAAAAATTGTCCGAAAGCTGTTTGGTCAGTCTTGCTTTAATAAATTATTATTTGAAATAATGAAAGTACAAGTGTCTTTGATGTTATATCTACTACTGATGTGATTCGCCTCTCGTCGAAGTTGCATTAGTAATAAAAAAAGATTTTGAGCTCTTTTGCAAGAAAATACTTTTTACAGGAATAATTGATCTCAGTAGTTTTTAAAATGTCGGCGATTCCCGTTGTTACCTCGTTTTGTTCGAGAATACTAATAATTAGGGTTCGGATCTTTATGACCAAAAAAAAAAAAATATATAAAAATGCAGGCAAGTATGACCTTAAAAATGGGTAAATATGACCTAAAAATGACAAAATATGACCAAACATTTAAATTTACTATACATCAAAACATGCTCAATTATTCTTTTTTTTATCTAGTAGTGTCGTTTTGACGTAGACAGCATAATTTGTTTCCGTGCACTCGCTGCACCATTGGGAAATTAGATTTTAAATTGTTTTGTTGAAGTCACTTTAATTTAAGATAATTTGCAGAATAGAACTCTTTCATCTGCACTAAAATACTCCATTCTAAATTCCCTTACGTAACTTCGCACTTTCAGAAAATTGTACTTTCGGCATGGCGGTAGGTCTATTCACTGATCCACAGCAGATTTAACGATGACTGAGGATATTTCACTGAGATATTGATTGACGCGGATCGACACAGGCATGCTTCTGCTGCATTGTACAGATTAAAAGGCGGGCGGAACATTACTTTTAGAGAGTGACAATAATGTATTACCTTAATTCTTGACTGGTGAATTCTGACAACAGTGAAAATGAGTTTTTTCCCCATCTGTATAGCAGAAGTACAGTTCTGTGAATAATTATCTTAATTTCTTCTCATCTATATCTAGTGAATTCCGGGTATTATTAAAAAAAACTACCAGATTTTTCTCAAAATATTACCATATGACCATAAATATTATCGAAATATGACCAAAACTAGGGAAATGGTCTGAATATGCATTTATATGCTATATAAAATACATTTAAATACAATCGGAAACGTTGAATCAGTGTTTAACTCAGCGTTTCGGCTAAAAAAGAAGGGAGGGAAAAATATGACTTGTCCTAAAGATCCGAACCCTTCTAATAATGTTGTTGTGTACGGGCCTAATAAAAAAAGCACACACACACACGCAAGAAGTACGCCTGCCAGAGTCGTTGATAAGAACTGACGGCTCTTCCTTTCAATTTACAATTTCTTCTCAGATTGACTGACGCCGTAAACAATCAATGTGGTCCCGGAAGCTCGTAAAAGTAACTGACTCTATTAAGAAATACCGTAGGCAGTTCGTGCACAAACACACGTACACTGCCTTGTGACATCGAAGCAGTTCTATATATAGCACCAACAGATTCTTTGATTTCGTTACAGTTTGCCATTACAAAAGGGTTTACTCACTGAGGAGGACCACGGTTATACTCTACATTAAGAAGCTACTTATATATATGTACGGTAATACTCTGGCCCCGCATTCGGGAGGAAGCGGGTTTGAATCACCGTCCGCCATCCAGATTTGGGTTTCTATGGTTTCTCCAGACCACTCCAAGCGATTGCCTGGATGCTTCCTTCAAAAAGGCCATGGCCGAATTTCTTCCTATTTCTTGCCCCCCCCCCCAAATCCTTTCCCACCTCTAATTACCACGACGTAGGCGATGTAGAAAGCAGTAAACAAAAAACAAACAAACAAACAAACAAAAAAACAAAAACAAAAAAAATTGTATGTATTGTATATGGGATAATTTCAAGAAAAGATTGTTAAGATGAATTATTATGTTCGGAAAAGAATTTGTTCTTTCGAACAGCAGTGCAATTGTTATATGTTAGGTCTGTGCCCACTTTTACAAGACACTTTTCTAGTTAATCATTGTCTTTCACAGCTGAAATTAGTTATCAGGCTGTTGAAAGTTGCTTGACATCTCTTAGTTGTTTTGGTGTCATCAGCTTTAGCGCTACTCTGGATGTCTTTATAGGGAGACTGACCTTTTAAATGATACCATACAGACTATATCATTTCATCAGATATGGCTGATGGAACCAACAAGGCAGTGAGAGAGACTTCAAAAATCTGGATGTCCGTATTGTGGTTGGAACGCCCTTTCTTCTGCTTAACAGGTCTGTAGGAGACAGCATTAGCCAACTGTTGAAGCTTTGCATGAAGGATGGTAGATTGTAGCTCTACAAGCCGGAATACCCGTTCCCATTCTACCAGAAAGTCCATGAAATACTAAATACACTAGGAGTATGCTTTAGGTTGAAGCAAATATTGTAATAGTCTACTTTTCATTCATATCCACATCACAACGATGATTTCAGAGTGGTGTATAGGCTAATATTTTCAACTTGTGCCAATTTTTTAAAAAGAATCATTAAAGATTAAAAAACGACGAATTTCCAAGAGGGATTAATTTTTTTAAAGAAATTTTTCCGAAACAACAATGGATATGACATGTGCAGTTGTATCATGTTGTATAACACGTTTATGCATTCAAATTATACCTGCTGAAGCGTTTGTTTCTGCAGACTACATACAGAACGATTTCAAGTTCTGTTGATTTGTAACAAACTACCTAATGAAAGTTTTTATAATCTTACAATCAACATTCAGCAGTCGTTATCGTTATTTTTAGAGTGGCCGGTTTTGGATTTTAAGATCAAGGCATAATGCCATAAAATAAGCAAGTACTGTTTTTAATTAAAACTTAATATTTTTAAAACCACTCATAATTTGGTGCTTTAGATTTTTTCAGGGTTAAGTATGGCTGAAACATATAAGGAATACAGTTTAACGTGCAATGTTCATAAAACTAAAAATATTATCAACAAAAAGAAAAAATTTAAAAGATACGAATGTAAGTATCTCTGCCTTTTCCACCCAACATTGTGGGATCGGTTCAAATCCAGGTTTGTGTCCAATCTCACCACGATTATAAAACGTGAGTAATTCGTTTTTTGGAGTGACTTTTTACTTATTGCTTTACGCCTCGTCGACGGCTAAGGTTATAAGAGACGGGATGGGACTGGGGACAAGGAACGGGAGGAATTCGGCCATGGCCTTTTTGAAGGAAGCATCCCGGCATTCGCCTCGAGTGATTTGGGGAATGGAAAAATCAAATCTGGATGCCCGGACGAGGATTCGAACCCGCGTCCTCCAGAATGTGAGGCCAGAGCGTTAACCGCTCACCCACCACGCTCGGTGAGTGACTGTTAAACTGTCCAAATGTGTTTCCAGTTTTGTCTGTGTTTAAGAAAGCCGTTTTGTTTTACTTTATAACTGAATAGAAAATGTGTATCATTCGATTGCGAGGTTTCTTAGAAGTACTTTTGTTGTGATTTCCCATCACGCCGTTTTTTTCCTCGCATAAATAATTAAATGTCTTATTACTTCAGACCTCATTTATCACAGTAACAGTCTGCTAACTACTGATTTCTGAAAATTAAGAGACCTAAGAAATAATGTTTTATTTGGTGAAAGAAACAAATGAGGATTTGGAGTTAATTGTAGCCACCAGCACGGAAAAACGTTTCTTTGCAAACACTATATATACTGCAGATACCAATACTATTAGATGTGTTTTAGGTATGATTTCGAATTTCATTGTGAATAACGTTTGATGAATTTTCTTCGACATGAAAACTGTATCGTTATTGTTCCCCATCCCCGATGCTGCTTTGACAAGGAATGAAGAAGAACAACGAAATTATAGTGTACTGTGGAAACGTTTGCTCAGTATTCTATTCACTTGTCACAATGGATAGAATGCTGAAATTCAATGTTCATGAGCAATCTGGTGGCTTAGCCCGCGTTCGAACGCAGGTGGGGCCATATTTCTTAAGAGTTGTATTTGATCAGAGAAATGAGGTAAAAACTTTAAAGCTGCAAATGTGAAACCTCTTCTAAATTCAGAAGATACAGCTAACAGATTGAAGGAATACACAGAGAGACTGTATGATGGAGATGATTTGAACAAATGCATTAGAAAAAGAAGTTGATGTCGACATTGATGACTTAGGTGATCCTGTCTTGAGAACAAAATTTGATAGAGCTTTCAATGATTGTCTTGTTAGAAAAACAGGTTGAGGATATTGAGAAGTTATTGAATATCATGAACAATCTACTGAACGAAGATTTTGGACTAAATATAAACTAAAACAACGCAAATGTGATGAAATGTAGCAGAAATGATACCAATACTAGTAGATTAATTATAAAAATAGGGTCAAATGCGATAGCAGAAATTAGTGATTTTTTTTACTCAGGAAGTAAAATTACAACCGATGGCCGAAGCAGGAATGATGTTAAAAGCAGAATAGCAGTAGCAAAAAGAGCCTTCATGAAAAAGATAAATATTTTAGTTTCAAATATTGATCTAAGACTCAGAAAGAACTTTATAAAAAACTATGTGTGGAGCACCGCGCTTTATGGCAATGAAGCATGGACTTTAAGAATGCCAGAAAGAAGGAAAATCGAAGCATTTGAAATTTGGTGCTATAGAAGGATGCAGAAAATTAAGTGGATGGATAAAGTACGAAACGAACGAGTTTTGGAAATGTTGAGCGAGGAAAGGATTTTGTGGAATAGTCTTACAGAAAGAAGACATAGGACATATTTTGAGACATGCAGGATTTGTTAATTTGTTAGTGGAGGGAACAGTCGATGGCAAGAACTCTAGAAGAAGACAGAGATTAGAATAAATGAAGCAGATAATTGAGGGCCTTGGTTGTAAGGGATATGTTGAGATGAAAAGGCTAGCACAAGAAAGGAAGGGGTGGAGGATTGCATCAAACCAGTCGAGAGACTGATGATGAAAAAAAAAAATTGATCACAGGAGCAATGAACCCACGTTAATCAGTAGGTCTAGCCGCGACAAAAGGACGAATGCACGGCAAATCTAAACCCGCTCGCAAGACCACATAAATTT
Source organism: Vandiemenella viatica (assembly GCA_031002005.1). Taxonomy (NCBI): domain Eukaryota; kingdom Metazoa; phylum Arthropoda; class Insecta; order Orthoptera; family Morabidae; genus Vandiemenella; species Vandiemenella viatica. Next base: position 139,815,046 of record CM061921.1, on the reverse strand, counting down.
AAGTTATTTAATGTTCATTTAATAGCAGCATTTAATAATCTTTGCTGTTCGGAGCCATATATTCCATCGGTACTGATAATTTATCCATCAAATACAGCAACGTACTAACAGTGATTAGAAAACCATAAACTTATTGGACTATCACGGTAGACATGATCGGATGCAACGCAGAAGATACAGGACAAAACTGGTAGAGAACTGACGAGAAAGAAAGAAGAAGAAAGAGAGAAGCTGGTGGAGGGAGCTGATACATCTTTCCATAGTGAGCAGATAGAATGGCGTGTGATATATAATATAAAATGTAAAACGGTTGCTCCATTCATTTAATCGAGAACGGAAGCTGTCCATTTAATTGATGCTTAAATCCATTTATTGTTTGAAGCATCACAACACATTTTAGGAAAACTAGCGCTTCGTTAGTCCAGGTTGTGAAGTGGACAAGAGAAGCTTATTATACCCTAATATAAAACAAATTCAAAGGAATGGTTAATTTAGTTTTAGTGAAACGATTATAAAGAGCGTTGACACGATTAAAGTGCATACCGTCTGGTTGCTCGTAACATTGTTGTGGCCGTAACATTAATCAGACAGTTGACACCTATTAGGCCGCTGACAGCCAGACACGAGACAATCACAGCGGATGAGTCGGACTATGCGTCTCACCAAACCGAAAATACAACGATCGTCTCAGACCTACACTATAACTGACAGAATAAAATATTCACTATCTCGCAGCAAAATACCCAGTATTATACAAGATATCTTCAGAAATAGAATATTTACTTAATTCACATTTGGAAGATTTTTTTTGCTGTCATTAGTCTCTCGATTTGTTTAATGCAATCCTTCATCTTTTCCTATCTTGCGCTAACCTCTGTAGCTTAACATACCCCTTACAACCTACGTCCTCAATTATCTGCTTCATATATTTTAATCTTTGTCTTCCTCTACAGTTCATACCCTCAACTGCTCCCTCCACTAAAAAATTAACCAATCCTGCATGTCTCAGAATATGACCTACCATCCTGTCTCTTCTTTCTGTAAGACTCTTCCACAAACTTCTTTCCTTACCCATCATTTCCAAAACCGGTTCATTTCGTATTTTATCTCTCCACTTTATTTCCAGTATCCTTTTATAGCACCGCATTTCAAAAGCTTCAATTTTTCTTCTTTCTGGTATTCCTAAAGTCCGTGCTTCACTACCATAAAGTACTGTGTTCCATTCATTTTTAAAACTTTTTTTTTTTTTCTAAAGCCTAGATCATTGTTTCATATTCTATTAATGTATGCGGCCTTCATGTGTGTGCCATACTTTTGCAGGAATACAACTGACATTAGAGGTGTTTCCTGATGTATAAAATGACAGTAGATAATTTTGTTCTTGGAATGCCATGAACAGATATATGTCAGCAGAGTTATTGATAAATAGAAATTATTGCCTAATATCACATCTCAAAGACTTTTAAGAAATTTTCTGATCCGAATGCAATGAAAGCATCTTCATTCTCCTTCTGCTTCTGTTGATACACGGTAGTGTTATTACGAAGCTTACCTCTTCACTGAGATTGATACGTACACAAATTATTGTCATGCTAATCAGCATTTATCTCAACCAGTAACCTAAATTTTCTTTTTTAATTCATATTTTGCACAGGAATTCAATGTTGTATATTCACAGGACGGTGGGAGATAGACAGGCTGCTTGATTTAAATATGAAACATCTTGCTGTTGGTGCAGTCAGCTAGATTTTAATTTTCTTACTTAAGTGACTGCTCCTATATAAACAGATGATTTACTCTATACGAAGAAGGAAAAATGAATGAAAACTATAACCTGCTTGAATGTACCCCATGATGATAAGACTTTTAGCAGAGAAAGGAACTAAATTTTAATAATAATTATTCCATGCGGTCATAACGACCTGGTGACAGGATTTCTATTGACTGCGTATTCCGCCCCTGTCGTAGCCGCCTTAACCCTACCCGGCAATACTACCGGGTGCAGGGGACCTACAGTTTAACGTGGAACTCGCTCCACGAAAGCGTCCTGGCGTACTTCACATTACGCAGCAAGCTGTGCCAGAGGTGAAGATCGGGTTAATGGCCAATGAAAGTCACTGCCGAGACAGGAATTCGAACCGGGGACCTTTCGATCTCCAGTCAGACGCCTTAACCATTGAGCCACCTGACCGCTACTAATTTTTAATTGGTTGACGTCAAAGAGCACGATGGCATTAAGGTAAATGGCATCTTTAAGCTCTGGACTGACATAATTGGCATCTACCAAGTCAGATGGAGTAACGACTGAATAAACCGTCATATTAGAGGAGTCTGCTTCAGACCTCTGACATGCCATGCAAATGAATAATAACAAGGTGGCTGTGCTAAAACTACTTATTCTTGGCGAAAATTATCATACTATTTATTTATGCAGTAGTATGGTTTTAAAACCCTTGATTATTTACATAGCACTGTAAACAGTAGTTAATTAATACCGGTAAAGTTTATGATGGTGGAATCAGTGATTTTAATTTAGATTTAACCTTCCATTTTCTGCCTGGAAAACGGTAAGGAAAGCTTTACCTTCGACACTTGGCGATTGCTATCTGCATATGGTTGGTTGCAAGGAGTTAGGTTGCATATAATGTATTATCTTTTCCTACTAGCCTTAATATGGTGACCTTGGGGTGCTTTGACGACATAAATAAAGCCACCCTCTATTTGCAGAAAAAATGATGATAAGACGGTGATGAAGATGGTAATGTTCCGAGGCACCAGGTTACCCTGTGGCTTAATATAGACCCCTAAGAGCCCATTAAACATAAATCATCAATGCGGTAGAGATGTTGAAGACGATACTGCTCCACTAAACTGAGCTCAGAAATTGTACTCCACGGATATCTAATAATCTAAAGTGACAACGACATGGCTGCGTCCTGGGTAAAGTATATCGAAGAACATTATCAATTAATTTGCGAGATTTACCTTGCGTTTAATCTATACTCCTTTTCTCCCGAAGTTTCGGCTGAAGCTCACTGTCTTCTTCAGGAGTCAAGCCACCTGCTTAGTCTACCAGAGAACTCGATAAGCCTCGGTCGAAATGACAGCAGAAAGGGAGTATAGACTGGACCCAGAGTAAATTTTGCACTGTAATTGATATCATTACGACGGCTTCGAAATCCGCTAACTCTTTTACACCAAACAATACTCGCCAAAACAGATCTCGGCTGGAAAACTGCTCAAGAATGAGTCACTCGACCAAGTCAATGAAGTTTAATCGAGAAGCAAATGTACAAAAGCATTCAGAGATTTAGAACGTGGCCTATTATAGTTTCAATTAGGCAGCTTAAAAAAATTTGAGTAGGGTGCTGAGCCCTCTTCACCTTGGCATCATGAAAGTTTAAGGTTAAGAGTTTTAGTGAGATAGGCATTTTATACAAATCATACGGGTGCAACCATCTTCAACTAGGAATCATTATGAGGCCTTACCCTATTCCGGGCGTAGGCAGTTAACATGTATCCCTCCATGAGGACACTCTTGTGAAGATAAATTGGAGTGGTTACCCGTTGCCTCCCCATATGTGTGTTCGTATCATGATTGCGATAGCATGTGTGTTCAGTATAGTTGGTTGCTTGTATCCTATAAAATGAGAGATAAAGAACGGAGAGGGCCATTCATGCCTTCTCTTCCGAAAGGGGTTCCCATCCGACGGACGAATCACTATCAACAGTGTCTTATGCCCTCACTCCATACGCATTGCGCGGACATATGGCTTTTAACCCAGAAATCTGGCCCACAATATGAAATTGTGCACCACTACCTCTCCTACCCTGCCGGCCAAATCCTGATTATGAAAATTTCTTTCACCACCAGGACTTCAACCATCTAAGTCCGTGTCAGCGCAGGACACTATCACGTTGCCGTAGCCAACGGGGCAAGTTTGCTAGGAATGTATAATGATAATAATGCCTAGGGTTTCTGGGTAATGTTACGTATTTATTTCTTTGGCTGAAATTGGACATTTCAAAGAATCAAACGAGGACCTCGAATGGTACATCATGACGATTGTAACTGTTTCTTGTATGAAGACTGCAAAATGATATCCGCAAGATTCGTCAAAAGAAAAAAAAAGGAATGCCGACAGAAGTTGTAATGTTTAGCCTTTGCTGAAATTAATTTTTCGTCGCCTCTCCATTTATTTGTGAGACATTTCGCCTAGCCGTTTTTTGAGACGGCGGAGGGTGGAATTCCTGTCGGCGACAAGTTGCTGGCTGGGTTGCTATGTTTGACGAAGGTAGAGAGGCCGCTCCCGGAGACCGGGGAGTGCGAGTGGTCAAGCCGTAGCAGGCATGTGGGGGTGAGACCCTGGATAGTACGCATGTGTTTATGTGTGGATGCGGACTCCAAATACTTGGAGGCTGCGATTTGTTACGACATCATTTTTCGTGGTGTGTGGCCTCCACAAGTGAACCCACCTCAGTTGGTGGATGGTGTAAAAAGTGTTCCTTCATCGTGAAGGAAACCTCAAGACTGCCAATGCCGACAGTTCCTGCAGTTATGATAAGTGACAATTTCATATGAATATTTTTTACCCAGTATACGCCCAAATTTGAGAAGTTTTCTTGCTGTCCCTAGCCGGGAACATTGTGTTTATTGTCTGTTTGCTTCAATCATTTTCTTTGCTGGCTGAGTTCATTTTGTTTTTGTAACGTTAAATAAACATGATTTTTTTATTTGATTAATTCTGCACTCGAGTTTCCTTTTTTGTAACTGGAGGGTGTAATTTAAATTTATACCTGTCCAAGTGTCCATACAAACCAAAAATATTAAGAATACATTTTTAACAAATGAATTTTTCATTCTCATGCACAGAGAATGTGAATGTTTAAGGTCTTAAAGAACCGAGACATTTCGAAGTGAAAACTAAAAACTTATCATACGCGCAACACAAATATTTATAGTTACAGGTGTACTAAATAATAATATTTCCGTATAGTCGTAATGAACTGTTGATATAGTTTCTATTGGCTGCGCATACCGTCCCTGTCTTAGCCGCCTTAACCTAACCCGGTATTCCTACCAGGAAGATAGGACCTGCAGTTCAACGTGGAATACGAACCACAGAATCGTACTTCACATTACACAGCAAGCTGTGCTAGAGGCGAAAGTCAGGTTAAGGGTCTGTGAAAATCCCCACCGTGACAGGGATTCGAAGCAGGGATCTTTCGAGCCCCAGCCATACACCTTAACCAGTGAGCGTTACAACCAGATCGTTACAAATATACAGTTAACATTAGCAAGTCAGTGACGAGAACCCATAAGATTTTACTCATCCAAAAATCGCCCGACGTGCCAAAGGAAGTTTTCACTTAAAAAACTGAATAAATTTAACTTAGTCTACAACCCGAAAGTTTTTCGAATCTTTCAGAAGGAGATGTACTAAGTTATTGTGTCAGTCGCAGGAAGGCCAACTGCTTTTCTCAGGGGCCTACAGTTCAATGTACAATCAGAACCACGGAAGAACTCAGATAATCAAATACAACTCCTAAAAATTCCTGCTTACCGCGGGATTTGAACCCGCCACCGAAGACAGGAACTTTCGGGAGCGCCTTAACCGCTGAGCTACCAGAAGTATACATGTGCTAAGTACTATCAAAATAGGATTAACAACTCTGAGTTGTATGAACAACGTTGACAGAAATTGAGTTGAGGGAGAAAGGAGGAGAGGGTTTAGGTTTGTGTAAATCAAACATAAACAGAATTTTTCTATTTATTTAAAGTATACGTCTGCAAATTTCCATCAAAATTGGATAAAAATTGTGTGTTTCAAAAAGCGTCCAACGTGCGTTTCAGACGCTCAACAAGTCATAGTATGTCGTTGACAAGAATTAATAGATTTACCCCCAGCCTACAGCCCGCCTATAGAAGTCTGCATTTCAAAAAATACGTGGCATTCACCGAAAACCGAGGTATTATCAGCAAATACTGATAACGATGCGTAAGACTTCATAGGGAAATGTAGTTCCCACTTCTGGTCTCCGAAGCCGTTGATGGGGATTGGAAGAAGCAGAACTGTGTATTCCCCACAATGGCCGTGCCTCTAGATTGGAGGAGACATGGCTAGAGAAACATCCCGTTCACCTTAACCACAAGAAATTTATTCTGTTGAATACATTTGAGATAAAATTGGTTGTGTCTACTTCTACTGGCACTTCCGGCAATCTAGTTCCCAATCAATATTTCTATGGTCTGAGACAGACATATATTTAATTCTAATGAGATCATGGTTACAACAGTTCCATAAAGGAGTATCACTGCTACAGCAAGTGGGTTCAGGCAGTTTTAACTCTCAAACCTAGCAATCTGGTGACTTAGTGACTGGAGATCGAAAGGTCTCCGGTTCTAATCCCTTTTCCGGCTGAGATTTTCAAAATCCCTTAACCCAAACCCGACCTTCATCCCTGGCAAAGTATGCTTTGTGCGTGCGTGTGTGTGTGTGTGTGTGTGTGTGAAGTATGCCAGCATACTTCCGTGATTCTGATTCCACTTAACCCCCCCCCCCCATGCCCTGGTAGGATTACTAGGTTATCATCCAGGCCCTAAAAAGACCACAAGAAATTTTTATTATTATTAACTCTTGAACCGAATCTATTACCCTCAAACTGTGTAATCTTCACTGGACATCAGATTTGGGTATTTACCAGCATAAATAAATAACGTGAAATCCCGCCCTCTGCTGGATACAGAACGTAAACTTTAGAGATGTGAAATCATAATCCACTGTGGAAATCTACTTCTCAAACAACTGTAATGAGTAGCATTGAGCTACAGACTACACATGATGGTCATACCGAACTTGATGTTTATATACTTGTTCCATTGCAATGCAGACGACTAAAGGCAACACCCGAGTCACAAAGAGCGGGAACATTATATATTGTCGGGTTAACTGAACTGGATGCGTGCCAGTCCGTAGAGCTGCATTCCCTCTTTCCAGTCTCTGTTTGTCCCAGTTTTCCTGGGTGTACGCGTTGGTGGTTTTAGTACTTCTTCAGTTGCTATATCTGTTTTTTATTAGATGGGAATATTCACACTACAAGTCTTCGTGAAGTTATGAAAATCAACAGTAACGACATGAGTGAGAAAAGAATATATGAAATCTTATTTTTTGCTTGGTATTGCATCTGTTTCAGGTATAGGAGACATAATGAAAAATGACCTTACCAAATTAGTTGTTTTCAGAAGGAAAAAAGGAACTGTTCATTTTTTTAAACAGTGAGAACGTTAAAATGTTTCAAAATAATATTTAAATTGACTAACGTGGCGGTGTTGCTGTATTCTTAGCTTCTACAGAACTCTACTTCCAGAAGTGTGCTGAACAAAACCATAGTTACATTTTCCTCAAAATATCCTACACTTTTTTGAAGTAAAAATTTCTGTAGGCGATGTTTAGACGGGGATAAATGTTCCGGTCTCCGACATGCTATGACGTGTTGTGTTTATGATATGCGCGTTGGACGCTTTTTGGATGGGTAGAATCTTATGAGTTCACCTCACCAACATTCTGTAATTGCAGTATATCTGTAGCTATAAGTATGACGTATTGCGCTTGGACAGCAGTTAAACTATAGATCATACTTGTATGTAATATATAAAAATGAATGTTTTTTTTCCAATATTCTTCATAGAAGCACAAAGTTTTTATCCGATTTTCATAGTACTTAGCACACGTATCCGTCTACACAAGGCGGTATGTTAGCTTAGTGGTTAAGGTGTTTACTTCAGAAAGTTTTTCCCTCCGGTCGTGGGTTCAAATCCCGCGGTGAGCAGGAATTTTAGGAGCTGTATTTGATTAGGGAGCCTGCATAAGCCACGTAGCTCCATTCTGGCCTCCTGTGAACCCCCCTCCTCCCCACGTAGCCCTACGTGGCTTTTGCCTCTCCCCCCCCCCCCCCCCACGTAGCACGTAGCTTTTTTCGCTTTAGAATCCAGAAGACATTTTGTACTATCTTCTTATGTAAGACTATTCTAAATTACATACGGAGTTAATTAACTGAGGGAAATAAATATTCACATGCTGTTGTGTGTTCTGTTCCTCATTTTAACTGTGAAAAATGTTATGAAAGGAAAGCAACGTGGCCTGGCTCGGAACCCCCCCCCCCTCCCCCCACGTAGCCCAGCGTAGTCTTCCAGCCAACTCCTCCCCCCCCCCCCCCTGGACCGAGCCACGCAGTTTGTGCACGATCCCTTATATGAGATATGCAAAGACATTCCGTGGTTCTGATTCCACGTTAAACTATAGGCCCCTGAGGAAAGGAATTGGCCTAGCTTGGTACATCTCCATCGGGAATATTCCACCAACGTTCGGGTCGTGGAATAAGTTAGATTTTTAGTTTTTGAACTGACAACTTCTTTAGGCGCGTCGGGTGATTTTTGGATGGGTAAAATCTTATGAGTTCGCGTCACCGACATGCTAATATTAACAGTATATCCGTAGTGGTCCGGTGGCACATTGGTTAAAATGTCTGATTGGGGAACGAAAGGTCCCCGGTTCGAATCCCTGTGTCGACGGGGATTTTGATAGACCATTAAGCCCACCTTCACCTCTGGCATGACTTCCTGTTTGATGTGAAGAACGCCAGAACACTTCCGTGGTTCGTTTTCCACGTGCACTATACTGGTAGAACTACCGCGTGTCAACTTAGATCTTTTTGCCTGATAAAGACAACAGTGGCTGTTGTCGGAACGTCGCACATGGAGGAACTGATCCGGCAGAACACCCGAATTTTTTTTTCCCCATCTGTAAGCCGAGAATAGGGGTGTAAGGGTTTTGGAGAGGCTATACTAGCCTTTTCCAAACAAATGACAACCTCTCCTTCACATGGTGCACCCTGTTTGCACGGACGAGGCTCTGGCGACTGAAAGATTCCCGGTATAAGGAATCGCCCACTGCTTGCCAACGGCCTCCGAAAGAAGGGAGGAAGAGCGGGTAGCGGTTAAGGGCACCCTCTTACCCTTGGGGCTGGAAACTGCGCCTAAAGTCGGATGAATCAGAAATGTTCAACGGCATGGGGATGCAGAAGGCAACTGGAAACCACTGCATTAAAGACCCAAAGGGTATCCCGAGGACATGTCATCCTCTCAAATTACATATATCATGATGGCTTCTTCCTGGGTAAAATATTCCGGAGGTAAAATAGTCCCCCAATTGGATCTCCAGGTGGGGACTGCTTAGGGAGATGTCATCAGAATGGATAGAAACATTCTACGAGTCGGAGCGTGGAATGTTAGAAGTATGAATAGGGCAGATAGGTTAAAAAATTTAAAAAATTAAAAATGGAACAACTTAAGTTACACGTTGTTGGGATTAGTGAGATTAAATGGAAGGATGCACAGGATTTCTGGTCTGGGGAGCACAGGATAATTAGCACACAAGCTGTCAATGGAGTCACTGGTGTAGGATTTGTAATGGACAAGAAAGTAGGGAAACGGGTGAGTTATTATGAACAGTTTAGTGACAGGATTATTTTGATGAGGTTAGAAACTAAGCCCGTCCCGACCACATTAGTACAAGTGTATATGCCAACGTCACAGGAATATGACGAAGAAATAGAAAAAATATACGCTGAAATTGAAGAATTAATCCAATATGTGAAGGGGGAGGAAAATCTAATAATCATGGGTGATTGGAAACAAAAGTGGGAGAAGGAAAAGAGGGGAATACTGTAGGAAGTTTTGGTCTAGGAAAAATAAATGAGTGAGGAAGCAGGTTGCTAGAATTTTGTGAAAGATATAAGATAGTAGTGGCCAACACACTGTTTAAGAACCATGCAAGAAGAATATACACCTGGAAACGTCCTGGGGATACAGGCAGATATCAGTTAGATTATATCATGGTCAAACATAGATTCAGAAATCAAGTTCTAGACTATAAAGCGTACCCAGGAGCAGACATACACTCTAACCATAATTTGATAATAATGGAGTGCAGGCTGAAATTTAAGCGAATAAGGAAGCAGTATAACCAGAACAGACTGGAAGTGAATAAACTGAAACAATCTAGCACGAGACAAAAATTTGCAGAAATGGTAGACTTAGGTCTAAGAAGTAACTCTGAAAGGAGTGCAACTGAGGACGAATGGAGTACATTAAAGACTGAAATATTGAAATCTGGTATAGAATCATTAGGCTTTAGGTAACAAGCCGCCTGTAAACCTTGGATCACAGAAGAAATTTTGGAGCTGATGGATCAGAGGAGAAGGTAAAAAAATCAAAAATGCTCAGGATGAAGCAGGAAGAGAGTAGTATATGCAATTTAGAAATCAAATAAATAGGAAATGCAAAATAGCAAAAGAAAAATGGCTACAAGCAAAGGGTGAAGAAGTATAAAAGGAAATGGTCGTAGGTAAAGTAGATGTTGCTTACAGAAAGATCAAACAGAATTATTGAGAAATGAAGAAAAGAGGAATGAACATTAAAGCTGCTGATGGGAAACCTCTTTTAAGCTCAGAAGATAGAGCTAACCGATGGAAAGAATACGTTGAGAAACTGTATGTTGGGGACGACTTGAACAATAGTGTAATGGAAAAGGAAGGCGATGTCGACATTGATGACTTAGGAGATCTTGTTTTGAGGACAGAATTTAATAGCGCTCTGAATGACTTGAAAGCAAATAAGGCAGTTGGAATTGATGAGATCCCTGCAGAAATTCTTAAATCCCTAGGAGAGGAAGGAATCGAAAGATTATTCAAGCTGATATCAAAAAGTTATGAAACAGGAGTAATTCCAACTGATTTTAATAAAAATATCATCTTCACACTTCCATAGAAAGCACAAGCCGACAAATGTGAGAATTATCGCACCATTAATCTAACATCACATGCTTCAAAATTGATAACCAGAATAATATACAGAAGGATGGAAAGGGTAGAAGAAGGGACAGAAGGTGAAGATCAGTTAGGGTTAAAAAAAAAAAACCGCGGTACAACAGAAGCGACTGTGGCGTTAATATTAATACTTGAAGGGCGGATCAAGAAAAACAAAGATACTTTTATGACATTTGTTGATTTAGAAAAAGCTTTTGATAATGTTAGGTGGGACAAGATGTTCAAAATTTTAAAGAAGTCAGGTCTAAAGTATCGAGATAGAAGAATACTTTATAAACTATATAAGAATCAAGTGGCTATAATAAAAGTAGAGAATCATGAGAGACATGCATCTGTTAGAAAGTTTGTGAGACAAGGTTGTAGTCTATCCCCGTTAATATTCAACTTGTATGTAGACGAAGCAATGAAGAAAGTCAAAGAAAAATTTCCATGTGGCATAAGTTTTCAGGGAGAAAAAATCAGTATGCTCCGATTTGCTGATGACATTGTCTTGTTAGCAGAGAGGGCTGAGGATATTGAGAAGTTACTGAATGGCGTGAACAAATTACTGAAGGAAGATTTTGGACTGAATATAAATCAAAGCAAGACAAAAGTGATGAAATGTAGCAAAAATGATACCAATACTAGTAGATTAAATATAAAAATAGGATCGGATGCAATAGGAGAAGTAAGTGAATTCTGTTACTTGGGAAGTAAAATTACAACCGATGGCCGAAGTAGGAATGATGTTAAAAGCAGAATAGCACTAGGAAAAAGAGCCTTCATGAAAAAGAGAAACCTTTTAGTTTAAATATTGATCTAGGATTTAGAAAGAACTTTTTAAAACTCTATGTGTGGAGCACAGCACTTTATTGTAGCGAAACATGTACTTTAGGAATATCGGAAATAAATAAAATTGAAGCATTCGAAATGTGGTGCTACAGAAGAATGCTGAAAATTAAGTGGACAGACAAAGTTAGAAATGAACGAGTTTTGGAAATGATGGGTGAGAAAAGAAGTTTGTGGAAGAAGCTTACCGAAAGAAGAGAAAGGCTGGTAGGTCATATTTTGAGACGTGCTGCATTGGTTAATTTGTTAGTGGAGGGAACATTCGAAGGTAAGAACTGTAGAGGAAGACAGAGAATAGAATAAATGAAGCAGATAATTGAGGACGTGGGCTGTAAGGGGTATGTAGAAATGAAGAGGTTAGCACAGGATAAGAAAGGATGGAGGATTGCATCAAACCAGTCAAAAGACTGACGACGGCAAAAAAAAAAAAAAAGAGAGCCGAGAATGACTCATTTCTCACTATCGCGTTAGGTTAAGGCGGCTAAGACAGGGGCGGAATGCGTAGCCAACAGAAACCACGTCACCAGGTCATTACGAATACATAGAAATTATTGTAATTTGGTATATCTGTAGCTATAAGTATGACGTGTTGCGCGTATGATATTCATAGTTTTAAGTTTTCATTTCTGTCGGCAGTACTCAATGACTGCCAATTAAGTTTTTATTTTTATTTTTTAAATAGAGGCTAAAAACTTCTTTCAATGATTATACTTCTGTTTCTCAACATCAAAAATAATACGTGTAACAGTGAACTATTAATCTACATAATCTTCATCCGGGAATACTGAATAAGAGAAAACGCCAAAAGGGAAAAAAAGCTTATATTTCGTTTTCAGAATCCTCGTAGCATTAAATAACAATACATTGTTAATAAGCATTTTTTCGTATTTCTCGTCACATTTACGTTTTCTCATATAATGGTTCTGCTCAGTTATATCGCAACAGTCGTAAGATACACTAAAGTGCCGAAGTCATGGGATACCTCCAAATATCGTGTGGAACCACATTTTGGCTGGCCAAGAGCAGCAGCCCGGCGTGACATTGACTCAACACGTCGTCGGGAGTTCCGTGAAGAAATGTTAAGTAATGATTCCTCTAGAGCTGTCCACAATTGCGAAAGTGTTGCGGTGCAGCACGTTGCGCTCGAATGCAAATAGTCTCCATGTAGCTGAATATAACCTTTTCCAGTCAATGGTCGATTCAGTTTGGCCAGCCAAGCATACAGGATTGAGCCACCACCAGCTCGCATAGTGCCTTCCTAAAAATTTAGTTCCATGGCCTCGTTGGGTTTACACCATATTCGAACCTAACTGTCAGCTCTTACCAAGCTTTAAACATCTAACCACGCAACCTTATTCGAATCCGACATGTTCACGATCCCAGGAAAAGCTCTGCACCCGATGGGGTTAGCAAAGGAAGTCGCGTCGGTCTTCTGCTGCCATATCCCTTCAACGTCAAATTTCGCTGCACTGTCTACGAGGACACGTTTGTCGTACGCCCTACATTCAATGTTATTGATCTTTGACGCAGTACTGCATGCCTGTCAACACTGACACCTAGTACAACTCTTCGCTGGCCTTGGTCATTAAATAGACGTGGTCGGCCACAGCGTTGTCCATGGCGGGATGTAATGCTGAAACTTAGACATTCATGACACACTCTTGACACTGACTGTGGATGGAGGAATGTTAAATTAAGGAACAATTTCCGAAATGGAATGCTCCATGCTTCTAGCTCCAACTACAACCGCGATCAAAGTCTGTTAATTCTTGTCGTGCGGCCATAATAATGCCAGAAAATCTTTCACACGATTCACGAGACTACAAATGAAAGCCCCAACACTGCGCGGCTCATTTATACGTTTCTTCCACTGTGCTACCACCATCTGGATATTTGCATCTTTCTATCCCATTACTTTTGTCACTTCAGTGTGTGTATTATTTTTGGTGTCATCAGTCCCTCTGCTGGTTAGAAGCAATTCTCCATCCCTTCCTATCTTGCGATAACCTTTTCGTCTTAACATACCACTTACAACCAAAGTCGTCAATTATCTGCTACATAGATTCAAATTTCTGTCTTCATCTACAGTTCTAGCCTTCGACTGTTACCTCCACTAACAAGTTAACCAACCCTGCGTGTATCAAAATTGACCTACCATCCTGTCTCTTCTTTCTGTAAGACTCTTCCACAAAATTCTTTCTTCGCTAATCATTTCCAAAACTCTTTCGTTTGTTTCGTACTATATACGTCCACTTAACTTTCACCATCCTTCTATAGCATCAGATTCCAAATACTTCAATTTTCCTTCTTTCAGGTATTCCTAAAGTCCATGCTTCGCTATCCTTCACAGTTTTAAAAAGTTCTTTCTGAGCCCTAGATCAATATTTGAAACTAAAATATTTCAATTTTTCATGAAGGCACTTTTTGCTAGTGCTTTTCTACTTTTAACATCATTCCTCTTTCGGCCAACTGTTGTAATTTTACTTCCTGAGTGCAAAATTCACTAACATCTTCTATCGGATCCGACCCAATTTTTATATTTAATCTACACTTCAGTGTATATTTGCTGTCATTTGATTTGCTACATGTGTTACAATGTATCGTTCTCCTCGGTTCTTAAAATATTTTCTGACCACATGTCGGTCTTACTAAGGGCTCAATAGATTTAAGAACAAATTTACAAACATACGTATTTTCCATTAAAACTTGTCTGTATGAATTTATGGAACTGTAGTAAATTTATACCATTGAGAGCGATAGGTGACTGGCTGTCCATTGTATTCACTGCTTTGTGGACTTTTACACATTACATCTGCATGCGATAATGTTTTCTATCATGTTATTTCAGTTCTATCCTGCTTTCCCATTAGTTTTGTAAAATAACTGAAAACATAATATGTTTTTGACAGACCTCTATTACTTTGCGATTGCTAAATGCTATATCCGTGTATGCCTATGGTTCCGCTACATGAAACAAATTTTATTTTTTACTTTTTCTATATTTCGCAATTTAATATTTGAATTGTTGTTATAGTTATCCAATATGTTGTTTATTTCGCGTCTACACAAACAGTTCACTGTCGTTACAAGGCCAATGTCTCCATCGTTCACAGTGGGGAGGACGCGGGTTCGAATCCCCGTCCGGCCATCCAGACTCGTTTTTTCCAAGGTTTCCCCAAATCACACCAGGCGTGGGCCAGGACGCTCCCCTCATAATGCCATGGCCAAATTCCTTCCCGTTCCTTGCTCCCATTTGTTCCCGCCTCTAATGACATTGACGTTGAAGAGGCGTAAAGCAATGAGGAAAAAGAAACCATGGATCAGATAATTCCACCATTTATGCATTTTGGTTGCCCAGTTCTGTTTTCAACGGAAATTGCGACTAGCTACGTTACTTTGATAAATCTATAATAGATTAGGAACAATATGACCAGAAAATCTCTATGAAGCCTGGTTTTACTGACTTACATCACTGTATTGGTAAATCCCAAATTTATACGGCGTGATAAAACTGATTGACTAACTAACGGACAACTTCCACGATGCCTCTATCATGCTAATTTTTATCGACTTACTTCTATAAAACTGACACTTTTGAATAAATTACTTAACCAGGGCAATAAAACATGCCCTAAAACCTGACCGGATTAGGGATATTCACTAAACATCGATGCATCGTTTACATTCGATGTTTACCATACGATACATCGGATTGTTTCAATGTTTTGACAAATAATTTTTCTATTTAATAAAAAAATCGAATTAATAAAAAAACTAACTCTTGCTAATAATGACAAAAATCAAAGAAATAAATGTAAACCGGGTTGGGGCAACATCTGATTGACTATTGTCGGGACTTCTGTTGCAACCAAGCATTTATTTTCGATGGCTGCTCAAATAGTCAGTCAGCAAAAGAACATAATGAAAGGAAAAAGGTAGTGTAAACTTTTGCTTCTGCAAAATTTTCGTAAACACCTTTGGTGTTAAGTGGTTAAATACTTAAAATTAATATTTTTAACAGATTTGGACATTAAATTCTAATGTCTGATTTTTTATTGTAATGATTTGGTGTCGTAATGAAATATCTCTGTTTCATTCACAAAGCTATACCTCACTCATACAACATTACTTAACCAACCCACAAGATCATAAAATAATTTTTTTTGTTGGGTGAAAGGTAACAATCTGGCCTCGCTTTCTGAAGGACGCGGGTTCGAATCCCCGTCCGGGCATCCAAAAGTGGGTTTTCCATGATTTCCCCAAACCACTCCAGTTGAATGCTTCAAAAGGACTCGGCCGAATTCCTTCCCGTTCCTTGCCCCCAGTCCTTTCCCGCCTCTAATGACCCCGACGTCGTTGAGGCTTAAAGCCATAAACAAAAAAAGCATAAAATTAAACACATCATTACAGCTACAGCACTACAGTGCTCGTATAGTGTCACTCTGTGTTCACACTGACCAAACGAAATACAATGAAATATCTGCGTTCAATTGGAAATGGTGAATGTCAAACTATTGTCACATTTTCTCTTTGCTCTTTTTATACGAACAGGTAATAAATAAATGAAACGACATTTGCAGACGAATATTGTTGGTATGTATTTGTTGAGCTAATAAAAACATAAAAGTATTCGATGTTGAAAAAACATCGATGTTTTTAAGCGATACATCGAAAAACATCGATTCAGGATTCAGATGTTTCATTTCGAATAAAAACATCGATGTACTTTCTAAGTGGACATCCCTATACAGGATACTGAACCAAAAATAAATAAAACGCTGTGTGTAAATAGGATCGAATTACACGAGTAATAACACGTAGACATTCAGAGAGACGTCGCATTCTATAATAAGTGTAATTAGTGGTGTCTATGCTGCCAAGACTGGAGGTAGAACTAATTCAGTCGCCCGAAAGCCTTCTCTGTTGGCTTAGTTAGTTGCGGCGTCCGTTGATGGTGTCCGTTGCTGATACGAGTTTTGCTGGTTCAGGTGCTGGAAGAAATTTTGATCAGCAGATCTTGGCTGCAGGGTAGGAGAGTGGTGGTGCACAATTCCTAATCACCAGATTTTGCGCCAAAGTCCTGGGTTAAATCCCAAACGTCTCCACAGTGCGTATGAAGTAATATAATGCCGTAATATTGGTGGTGACTCGCCCGTCCGATAGAGACGTTAAGCCTGGCCCCGGCAGGTATCTTTCGGAAGAGGAGGCATGAATGGCTCGGCACCAGAATAGACACAGTATCACAGCCATCGACACCTACACACACATACGAACACACACAGTAGAAGACAACAGTAAATCTGCCCGGTTCATCTTCCCAAGAGAGTTCCCGTGTAGAGGCATATCCTACGTGGCAACCGCCTATGCCCAGTGTTGGGCATGGCATTATAACAAGGAAAAGTATCCCATATAGTATCTGGCCATCGAACATAATATTCTGTAGATCAAATCTCTCAATCTGGATGTTCACACTTTAAAATTTCTACTGTGAGATGATAAGAGGCAAATAAGGAGTGCTTTTTTGTTTGTTTCTACAGCTAATTATGTCATTTCTTTCTGTAATTTCTATAGCAACGTAGAGAACCAGAGACTTTAATATAGAGCTTCGCGCTTCGTTTCATAATCAGGCCTTAATGCTTAAATGTAATTACTTCCGCTGAACCAGTGAATAACATTACGCACTAAAGTTCTTGATTAAGTCCTAAATGCCTCATGAAAAGTTCGAGATAATTATAGTTACTCACCACAAAGTTTTTCTGAAACATGAATCAAATCTTGTTTTCTACAAAATAATCGCTTAAAAACAGGTAGGTCTTAAACAGACAGAACCTATAAAACGATGAACAGCGAGGGTATTGGAACTGTGATCGGTTTGTTTGAAAAGGAACGAGAGCAATATCGGTGCTCATGAAGGAACAATGTCCAAATTCACTTCCAATGATTTCGGAAAATAAATATGGCTAGTTGGAACTAAGGTACAAATTACATATTACCTGATGGTTTTCTTGAATCTTCCCTATGATCAGGTTTTTAATTTATTTGTTCTTGATTAGAGGTGGTGACATGTCACAGTGTCACTACGTCTAGAGCCGCCACTGTAACGCACTAAAGTTCTTGGTTAAGTCTTAAATGCCACATGAAAAGTTCGAGATAATTGTACTCACCAGCATCTTTTCTTCTTGAACACGGTTTTTTGTTTCGTGATAGTAATTTAAGAGAGGAGAAATTTAATTTTTTCTTCATGTTTTTAGATATTTAAGCAACAGTCCAGTTTTCACCCGCCATTGATGCTCAGTTCGCTGAGGTGCCAAACACTGGATCTGGGAGATACAGCGGAGCTGGGCACGAGTCATCCTCACTGCGGATTTCAGGCAGTTTTCCGCAGCCACCAAGACAAATTTACGGACGGTTTCTAGTCTCCGCTTCATAAACTACGCATTTCACAAATCAAAAATACACTTATCAGATAAAAATACGTAAACATTTCACAGACAGATGGTTACACTTCACTTTCCGCATTAATACATAGTACGACCTCGCAGTAGTTATAAAAATAAATTTGGTATTGGCCATGATCCACAGTTGTTGCATAGATGTTTATGAATTAAACTCCGTCTATTAGCAACTGTTTTATTAATGTTTCTTTCACCAGACGCGTTTCGCCCTTTTGGAGTGGGACATCATCAGTGGTGGCTATAAATATATACATATTGTTGTAATTATATCTGTATACATGAATAACTCTTATATTTGTATTCATTCTACAATGTTGTGATGTCTGTATACTATTATGTTGGTTCATTCTACTACTACTACTATTCTACAAAAATTTTTCATATTATATGTAAAAACAAGTATAACTTTGTATAAAGTCACTTCATAATATTAAATTAGCTGTACAGTTGCATACTTTATTTATATAACACTCTACTTAGGAAAATTAGTTATAAAAGTTAGTTATAAAAAATTTGGAATCAGCAAGAGGCTGTGGCCGTATAACTAAGATCCAAATTTGACCATGTCAACGATGAGTAAACCTCATCAAGGGAAGCCGACCCCAAAATGGTGGAATAATGTGGTGAAGAAGACGAAGCAACTGTCGAGTTTTCCAATTACTACTGCTGTAAACTTTCTCTAAACTGTCCTAGAACCTATAGTGTAAAACCGAACGGGAGGACATGAATTCAAATCTCCTTCCGAACATCCAGATTTCGATTTCCTTGGTTTCCTGCGATTACTCCATACAAATATCGGGATGGTTCCTTCAGAAGGCCATGGTCGAATTCCTTATCTCCATTCGTCTCCCGCCAGCCTCCAGTAAACTCGACGTCGACCAGGCGTAAACCCAGAAAAGGCAGTATAATTCCACAGACAGGTGATCGGACCAGTATTTTTATTTTTGGGTAATTTTATTACTATTTTCTTAAAGGAAGACGATGAAAACAAAGCTGACAAAAAAGAAGGTAAAACTTCCTGAATGACACCATTGTATTGTGTTATGAATTTCAGCCATCTTAAATAAAATTTATAAAGTTATTTCTGTTTTTTTATCGTGTTTTAAAAGATGGCACAAGAAGAGTTTATTTATTACAACCTTTCGATTGCTTAGATTTTGCTTCAGCTACGGCCTCAGAACGCTACAGAGGATATGTCTGACTTGATTGTAATGTATATGTATAGGGGACATCCATTAATTACGTGAGGTGAAATAGGGGGGGGGGGTCCGGCGGAAATCTCACCAGATCTCACCAGGGGGGAGGGGGGGGGGTCTACGGAAATTTCACGTGAGATTTTGCGGAAAAATTTGGGGACAGTAGAGCCAAAAAAAAAAGGTCTACAATTTGCGCCAAAGTCGATTTTAGGAGGGTATTTCGTCAAAAAAGTTAGGGTGGGAACTAAAAAAAAAAAGGTCTACAAAAGTTTCCAGGGCGATTTCTAGGGGGGGTTCTCTCGGACCAGATCTCACCAGAGGGGGGGGGGGGGGGTCCGGCCAGATCTCACGAAATCTCACCAGGGGGGAGGGGGGGGGGGTCCAGAAATCCGGAAAAACACCTCACGTAATTTGTGGATGCCCCCATACGTTCAAACAGCGTTGTTCTGCTGTGGAGAGATGAGTAATGCACTTTACTATAAGTAGATTTTTCTCAGCTTTTGCTTCTCTTAGTCCACAGAAGTATTTTATGTCTTTTTACCACTCTTCAAACTTACTCCACACTTTACTATAGCCCGTTTAGTTAACAGAGGCTGCTCAAGGTCAGGCTGCTCTATCCTCACTCCGCTGTTCTTACCCACAGCTATGAAGGGGAAATTAATCACTAGCGTACGTGGACACAGCGGTAAGGTCGGACAGGTAGGAAGGGAAGGGGTGGTGAGGTGAGCAGTGGGGCTAGGAGCCACCAGTTCGGAGTGAACAGGGTATAGTATACCGTTATAAGAGAATTTCTTATAGAGTAAACATAACATCTAAGAGCTTTTTGCACAATACGACAATTATTTTCTGAAAGTCGTATGGGTTACGGCATTATGGTCATTAAAGTAAATTAGGAATTTTCCAGACGTTGCTACTTGTTGTTTTGTTGTAGCACATAAAAACCGATAGTTTCTGCTCATATATAAAATGCACCACAGTCCGCCTTGCTCAAGATAGGTAATACTTTATCAGAGGTGGTTGCGTGATAAGATACCAATCAGTGTGGATGAAAGGGGTGGCTGTCCACGTATCCATGAATGTGCGCCAATCAGCAGTCGACAAAAGCAACTTTGCAATTTACACAAATTGCTAGATATCAAAACGCACGCCTACATGAGACCGTTTTCGGCTGGAAACCATAAGCGCAAAAAGTAATTGTGAGTAGAAGTTCTTGAGAAACGGCCCTGTCTGATGAACCTGTGGCCGCTTACCGTGGGTTCATGTTTTGCGCCAATCAGAAACGAGATTTAGTACGAGGTACTGCTTTAAAATATACGCCACTCACGTGCCGTGATTGTGATACAATGAGTATAAGTGTCCTGTTTCAGTTTCATGTGAGCTATGGCGGAAGAGGAGTTGGCCGCTAAAATCTTTTATTGGTCAGTTCTCGCCTCAGCGCGAGGTAGTAAGACAATCCGAGCCGGACTGGATCTTCACGTGGCAGTTGCTGTGCATTCTTTGGTCGCAGAACATCAGTGGCTGATCGTCGCCTAATTGAGATAACATCTTAATCTTTTCTACCTGGCTCCCGACACTTTATGCGCGGGGACAGCAGAATGATGTACTTCGCGCAGTTTATAGCCGCGTTCCCACGACCTCTTGTAACGGAGGTGGCACCTCATTAGCCGAAGTGTAGGAACGAGCGCGCGCCACAGGTAGCCCTCGCTTACCTCGCAGCAACCTCCCCACCACGTTGCCTAGTGTCATTTGGCACATATCACTTTACTGCAACAGAAGGTTGGCCCACCTGTGCTGCAAACCGATGACAACAGCGCATCTCTACACACGCCTGTGATGTTTACCGACACAGAGTGAGTAGCTGCGTCTCATTTTCGCTAGCAGAGGCGGCCCTGTTCCCTTGGCGTGTTGTTGAGTATCCGTCCCGTCCCGTCCCGCCTCCGTTATAACAGATCGTGGGAACGCGGCTTAGGAGCTGTTAGCTTGAGCTACCTGTCTCTGGCCGGGTAGTCGACCTTGCTAATCCTCGACGCTGTCTCCACTGTGGTCTTCCCCAGGTAAACCACGGGATCAACACGTGATGTAGTCCACACCCTCGATTCGGTAACTTATCGGGTATAAACCATCCACCGTAGCCAACAGTAACACGCTCATTCAACTCATTCAGATCATATTTTTAGTAATTGTTTGTTTCCGCGCCGCCGCAGCAACGGTGGAAGACAAAAGTCGTCCCAGCACGATGACGTCTTCCACTCCTCTGCTCCTTACTGATGCGTAGCTGCTTCAACATTTTGATAGCCGGGTGACAGGCCACATTAAGCATGTATCCAGTGTCCCTGTTAACTAAAGAAACAGCTGTTCTGATTTCAACAGCTTCTGTTGTTATACTGCCCCAAAAATCTCTGACCCGCGGTAAAATTCTTGAAAAGGGGGACAGAGATGGAGTGCCTCGAAATGTCCCACAAATGCGACGTTTTTACATGGCTGGAAGTCCAAGAACCGTTTATTTATTTACAATGCGGTGAAAAGCTTCGTTCTTACTTCGGGTTAACTGATATGTTGTAAGGTGTACAATAAAGCCCTGAGATTTACTCGCTAATCCATTATTTTAGCTATGAATTCGGTTATTAATATCGATACTTTTAGCTATCATATCAAAATTGCTACTATGCATCTTTCTTAAAGCACTAACCAATCCCTATTCATCTTCATCATCATTTGGGTTCACCTCCAGTTTAGCTGGTGTGGTTTACAAGCTTTCCAGTGTTTCGGTTTTGATGGTTATAGACGGTCATCTTCCACTGTCTCCTATTTGAGAAAATTTCCTTGTCCATAACAGATTTCCAACAGTCCTCTCTATGTCCTCCTTCAGTTGGTCTATCCATCTTCTTCTTGGTCTTCCAACTGATCTTTTGCCTTTTATCCTTTTCTCCATATAAGCTTCCGATAATCTTGTGCTGTATAGTCATTTAGCATACCAAACCATTTAAGCCTAGATGACCTAAGGCTTTCTTTCATTGATTCATTTAATTTCAGGTTTGATCTTGTCTCATCATTCTTTATTTGATGAAGTAACGTTTTCTGGACGGCAGTTCTGAAAAACTTCATTTCACACTCTTGGTTCTTGCTAACGTCCTTTGATTATATTTCATAATACTGAATAATAACTGCCTTCTCCTTTAGTAAAAACTTAAGATGAATCATAGAAACACCAAATTAAGTTATAATACAATTCTTGCCAAAACTCCCAGCTCCCGCTAACCCGAAGGTGAATATATATATAGGAAAAAAATTGCGGGTTAGTACTATTGTCATTGGGGAAAGTGATTGTAAATTATTCAACAATGGTATAGGGAGAAGCATAAACTAATGTAATCGTAATGCCACCGTCCTTGCTTTGTGAGTTAAATTGTTACCACACTGGTTCCGTTCATATCCCAGGATCAGAGGAATATAATATTACCACAGTCGATCGGATTTTTCTTCTGTAAAATCTACCCTGAAATACGTGTTGTAGTACTGAAAAGTAGTGTCATCTGTGTTCCTAAACAAAAAGTTTAGAACTATATTACAAACAATATTTGTGGTTTCACTGGCTAAGGAAAGATGTATTCACATTAACACTTGCGGTACTAGCTCCGACTGCTACCTGTTCCCAATTTTTGCTTGTCAGTCTATTCCCAAGTTGTGCATTGATTTATTATCACTGATTTCTATTACTGCTTTTGAGATTGTCTTGTTAAACCGGCGTATCCATATTGACCTAAAGAAGGAAGTGATCGATTGTTAGCGATCCCCACCGCCCTAACAACGACAAACTAGCGTGCTGCGTGCCAAGTCGCTATTGAGGACAGCATATACCGAACTCGTTATTGGCTGAGTTAAAAATTGTTTCCTTCAGAGCCTTTGGATGACATGTATGACATCTACATCTACATATATACTCTGCAATTCACAAAATTGTGGGTGGCAGAGGGTGCTCAGCACCAAAGCTAATCTCTTTGCTGTGCATTCCAATCCCTAATGGTACGAGGGAAAAAAGAATTCATATAAGAATCAGTCCGGCACCATATTTCTCTAATTTTATCTTTCCTGTCCTTCCGACTCAAATAGGTTGGTGGAAGAAGTATTTCACTACACTCAAAAGTGAAAGTGGGAGTACGCATGTTTTCCAATAAGTTTAAACGAAACGTGTGTCGTCTATCTACTAGAGACTCCCAACCTAATCTACTAATCAGTTCTGTGACGCTTTCATAAGGACTGTAGCAAGCGGTCACGAATCGAGCGGCTCTTCTCTGTACTTTCTCTATACTTTCGATCAATCCCTTACGAAACGGGTCCCAAATGGCACAACGATAATCCAAATGTGGACGCACAAGAGATTTGTACCCTATCTCCTTTGTTTGTTCATTACAATTTTTCAAGATTCGACCTATGAATCGCAGCCTAGAATTTGCTCTACCTACTAACGCATTAATGTGTATGTCCCATTTCATGTTCCTTTGTACTGTTACTTCCAAATATTTCATAGAATCGATCATATCAATAACTGAACTGTTTACCTCGTATTTCTGAACAATCGGATTCTTTTTGTTAGTTATGCTCATTGTCTTGCACTTTTTACAATTTAGAGTAAGTTGCCACTCAGCGCACCAAGCCAAAATAACATCCAGATCGCGCTGAATTTCTAAGCAATCGGCCAAATTTCTTACTTCCCTATAAATAACCGCATCATCAGCAAACAATCTAAAAAGGCTTTTCACTTTGTCTCCGAGATCGTTTATAAAAATTAAGAAAAGAAGTGGTCCTATTACACTTCCTTGAGGTACACCCGATGTAACATCTAGATTAGAAGAACTTTCTCCTTCAACGACAACATACTGCGACCGACCAGTTAGAAAATCCTTTATCCATTCACAAAGCTGATCCGTATGACACTGTAAATACAGGGTTTATGGCATCAGTACTAAGATGACTAAACCAATCTCCCTCCATCAGCTTGTTCTATTGCGCCACTGTTGCTAATTGCAGAAGGTCTTTAGGTAATACGGTCCAAGTGTCTGATTTCAGTGTTGTTAAAGACCAAAGTGAGATTATAATGTTTTTCTTACCCGGATGGAATTGCCAGTGTACACCAACTTCAGTGCATCGCTGTAATTTGTATACATCAGGCACTTGTTCCGAAATGCAACAACTCCACCGAGCGTGGTGGGTGAACGATTAACGTTCTGGCCTCGTATTCGGGAGGTCGCTGGTTCGAATCCTCGTCCGGGCATCCAGATTTGTTTTTTTTATGGTTTCCCCAAATCACTACAGGCGAATGCTTCCTTCAAAAAGGCCATGGTAGAATTCCTTCCCGTTCCTTGTCCCCATTCCCATCCCGCCTCTAATGACCATATCCGTCCACGAAGCGTAAAGCAATAAGTAGAAAAAGTCGATTTCCGGCCCGGCCATGCAAATTTGGGTTTTACATGATTTCCCCAAATGACCCCAGGTGAGTGCTCAGTTCTTTCAAAAGGCCATGTCCGAATTCCTTCCTGCTCTTTTCCCCAGTCATTTCCCCCCTCCAATGACCTCGATTTGGACGAGGCTAAAAGCCATAAGAAAGAAAAAACTGTATCTCCATTTGTAATTTGCTGTAAATAACTATGATTCGGTAGCAGATTCTTACACCCCTTTGGAGTAATGATGTTAACAGTATCGTTCCATTCCATTCTGTTCCGAAACATTCGATCCTAGTGTGGTGGCAAGGACGGCTGCTTCAAATCTGTGGTAGCCGTTTCCCTGCCTCCTTTTCTTACCACCTTCATAAATCATTCCACGATTGAGTCCATTATTTTCTCGTATGTTTTGTTCAGATTTATTTGCACCGTCAAGTTACCACTCATTGTGGTCTTGGTAGATATATGTCGTATTTTTGAAGACCTTGATCACATCTAAGCTATTTCAGTACCTAGTTTGGATTCTACGAAGTCGTTAATCTAAGCTGAGATTGCTTATTCTGAAGTGTACCTAAACTGTAACCTATGATGTTTTCTTCTTAACCTCATCTGGTGTTTCCTTTCAGGCCATTGCTTATCATATTAAATTTTTATCATGCAGAGCAGTAATCCACTCGCCACATCTAACTACAAGGTTTTGAGATTGGGGACGCCCGAAATGGTGACATTTTTATAGATATTGTAAGATAGAAGAGTTCACGGCGTTGTCTTTTGATAGAAAATTCTCTAGCTTCCACTGTCCCTCACCTTGAACGTTTTGAAGATCCATTTCTCCGTCATAATTTTCAGCCAACTACAGTAGCCTTTCAATCAAACAGTTGACTGAAAATGAAGACGGGGAATTGGACCCTCGAAAATTCCCAGGTGTGCGAAATTTTGATCCGGCTGGAAACTGGAAAATTTTCACGTGAAAACGTCAATTCACCCCTTTAGTGGCAGCCGGTCAAACTTTCTTGTATTAAAATACCTTCAGCTTTGAATCGCTAATAACTACGAGACTAATAGTGCGTTAATAACGGTTGAGTCTACAACGGTTAGAGCATGTCAGTACGTGTGCGTCGTGCAGCATTTTCTTTGCCTGTGACGTCATCGGACTAGTGTGAGTGGATGTTGGTGATTGTTTCGAATTAGGGTCGTGTAAAGTTATAAATTAGTGTAACGTGAAAACGTGTTCAGCTACGGCGTTGATTCAAGTGTAATTTTAACGAGCTGGCAAAGCACTACTAGGAGCCAAACTGTTATAATAAAAATATTCTTCGGACTTAAACTAAAGATTGATATTAAATTGAAAATTACAACAAAAAAATCACGATGTCGCCACATATGAGTTGTAAATATGCTCGGCATTATAGAAGAAAGCTCGCGTCAAAAATAACCCAATAAACCTAAAAAGTACACGGCCGAAAAAATGCGAGTGCTACGGAATAATAATAGTGCGTCGGAATAATAATAATAATAATAAATATCTTCGCACAGCGTTTACAGCTGGTCCGTCGGGCATACAGCGTTGCTATCTATAGAAATACCAAATCTGTGACTGACAGTCAAATCGTGCATAAATGTGACAATTCAGCACTCGCATTCGGTGTTCGACAGATCGAGCCATACGTCGGTGATATCTGCATGATCAACGTGATCGTGGAAGGAGATTTGAAATTACTGCTTGCATCGATCTACATCCACCCTGGCGCGTGGATACAAGATATAAAGATGCTGATCCTCTCGTCGCTGACTCGATACTCGGTCATTACTCATAACATCATACCTACACTGGAAGACTCGACACGTATGCCCGTCATTCTCACGGGAGACTTTAATGTTAATGCCGACAGCGATAAGACAGTGCTTAGTGACTGCATGCTCGGACAGTTTGGTATGATGCCTCTGACGATTCCTGGCCCGACAACACTCGCCAACACCAGCATTGATATGACTTTTAGTTGACACTTGAATTCGATGCAGTGTGAAGTGTGGGTGTGTTACTTTAGCTACCACAGACCTCTGATACCTGCGATAAACTTGTAGTTTATCTCTTCTGTAACATGGTGGAAGAAATATATGGAAACGACGCAAGGGACCTTCACCATGCACTAGAGTGAAGCTGGGTAGAGAGAAGTGGAGAGGGGAGGTCGCCATATTAGTCGGCCGTAGAAACACAGGAAATAGGCACGAAAACCTCAAGGGAATCATACGACAACCCTGGCACCGCTATTTGATGATGGATTATTATGTAACTCGACGAGACAGACCAAAAATGAACAATACTTTTTTTTTGATATCCTTGTTAGTTAACGAGATTTACTGTCTCAAAAGTGAGGTGTTTTTGGTTGAAATTCAGAAGAAACATTTCCACAAGATCAAATTTGGTGTTAGATTCTTATGTAACACGACGAGAAAAATCGGAAATAAAGAATAAAATTTTTCGAAATCCTACTTAGTTCTCGAGGTGTATTGTCTCAAAAGTGAGGTGTTTTAGGTTGAAATTCAGAAGAAAAATATCCCCAAAGTCAAATTTGATAATAGATTCTTATATAACACGACGAGAGAAATTGAAAGTAAAGAATAAATATATTTTCGATATCTCGAAATATGCTGTCTCCTCAAGTTAGAAGCTTAAATGTGAGTAGTATACATTGCGATACGCGATACACGTTGTGTCACTTACATGAGGCTTATGAAATTACTAACAACTAATAACAAATTGTTTGTCCCTTCTGGTACAGGCTGCATTTCAACCTACCCATATTTCCATTAATATTGTCACTACAAAATCAAACTATGTAGACAATCCTAAACACATGAAATGCATCGCGAACTACATTTGGAATAGCAACAACGTTTGCTTCAACACGTTTCATACTTCAAACAGTACAAATTATCACAATTAATTTCATCGTACACTTTCAGTGTAAACTGAACTGGACAAAAGCATGCAGAATACCATATTCATTGTATCGCGATTTAAACTTGACCTGCCTAAATTAGAGTTCCAACACTTGTTTACAATAAGGCAATATTTGAGAACGACATTATCCAACTGAGAGCAATAAATATATTTATAACGATAGACCTTAATGTTGCAGGTACCTATCAGATACTTCAAGAACGATAATTACAATGTGACTTAACTATGAAACTTTATTCCAGGTTGTTTCCTATCTTGTCTGTTTGTACAACCGTATGCAACACAACTTGGAACTATAGAAAACCTAAGAATATTAGAAAATAAAATATTTTCAGCAGCAGACATAGTGAAAACAGCCCAATGTTTTGGGGTTATTCCTATGGCCGCAACTCATGCGCAGTAGGAGACGAGTTTATATATGAGGTTACACAGAATTAGCGTTATTTCGTCTCCTGTACCTTATATATCATCAGTCTTTACTACAGTTTCCGTATGTCAAACGAGAGCCGCTACGTCTGCATTAGGTCCTTTTCTTTTTTTAAAATTTCGTATAATAGTAAGGTAAATCTAACGGGGTTCCAACGGATCCTGCCGCATCCCGTAGGATTCACGGAGGTAGAGCTCCACACTCCCTGTACCACTTTCGGCACTCCGGCCGTTCTTTACCTGCCCGCGAAGTTTCATCCACGGTTCTCATTGGATAGCAGGCTGAGTGGGCCTGGGCAGCCGTAACTGACGTTCAGCTTCGAGGAAAAATCCTCTGCTTCGTCGTCCGGGCTGATCTACCGCCTAAGTTACGCGGCCGCCTCGGATAAAAGTTCCGGTGCTAAATGTAAGTGCAGTGTAGGGACTAGAGTACTGGCCCCACGTGCCGAAGATCGCCGGTTCGAGTCCGGCCGAGGGCATGGGTGTTTAAGTGTTGTGTGTTAGTGTGCTTGTCGTGTCCGTCCTGTGGTGTTTCTTGAATAACTTGAAAGATATATATACACGTAGAAAAATTGAAAAACACTGGATGAAATAAACACATACTTGAGCTGGCTGTATGGCCTAAGGAAGCCAAATGCCATTAAAATAACAAAACAAAAAATCGCTATTAGTACCGCAGCGTACAATTAGAGGCAGTCAACGTAACAACAAAACTTCGTATTGTGAAGCATGGTGCCTGGAATTGTGGGAGGTTTCGTTAAGAAATGTTGGTCGGACTGGTGTGTTAAAGTTGGCGACGAGGGTTATAAAACGATTTAGGCGGGCGGTGGAATTTGCCGTCGAGGAAATGTGCGTAGCAAACAGCACACTGCAGTCCGGGAAAAACCATTTAATACGAGGAAATCCAGATAAATTATTTTACAACACTTTCGCAACAACGTGAGAAATCTACCGGAATCTCACATTAATAGCCTATATATTGGCGAAAGTGGCTCCAAGTTTGTAGTATTTGGCATTCGTGGATGTCAGCCAGCCAGAACGTATTAATGGCAGATTCTGCTGTGTTGTTATGAATACTACTAGACTGGAGCAAATGAGAACGCAGAATGACTTTACCACATGATGGTATTGGCTAATGGGTGCCTGATGAGATGAAACCGATTCCCAGATCTGTCTCCGAAAGAACATGTGATGGACCATATCGGATGTCACTCTTTCCCAGTGCCAGTCTCCACGATACCAAGGAACAGTTACAACATTTGTGGGGCGGTTTGCCTTATGACACCCTTCCCAACCTAATCGGTGCATGCACCCAGGCGAGAGGTGGTGCAACGTCACACTGATAAGTGGACTCGTACTGCCAAGTTTTTTTGTTTTTGTTTTTTTGTTTTTTGTTGGAAATTTGACTAGATTTAGTACTTACTGAAATAACATCATATGCGCTCTCAAATCGCGGAGTTTCATTTTGTTTCCTCCTCCGCCTCTGTGTGTTCTGTAATTATAAGCATTTTTTATTTACACCGACAACACACGTCGGATTGGAAGCTATAGGGTTTTGTTTACAACAGTTCTGGCAATTCAATTTTTAGACCCTTTTTGACCCGAATTTATTATTACGGGTGAAAAAAATTTCTCTAAGTTTTTCTAGTCATTAGGTCAAACAAAACAAGAAAATGAAAAAAAAATTCTACAAAATACATTTCAGGATAGAAATTCTAAAACGATTCCAATTGGCATCATTGGGTTCTGGTTAAGTACTAAGAAAAGCAAAAGTCAATGCTTTTTCTTAACTTATTTTTTATTTACTGATATACAGTGGAACAGTAAATTTATATAGAATACAACTAAATTTAATTGAACAATGCCCCATTAACTATAATATACATATAACTCAAATTGCTTCTGTAATGTAACTGTGAATTCATCTATCATCGAAGACTTATGTTTTCCAGGATTATGTTCTGCTGTAACTTTTGATATATAATCTGCATCTTGATTTCTCAGTTAAATACTCTGGCCTGTGACCAGCACCATCGTAATGTACCTTAACAATGGGACATGTTGCTTCTTCTACCCTCTCCTTCTGCAATTGTTCTAACTTTGGTGAGTCTGACGGAAGACCTTCTCTTCTTGATTCATTCCTTCCTTATAAGCCTGATACAATATTATGCACAAAATGAAACAGTAGTATCTTCCATGGAGGAACCATACGTTGACAAATTCCATATTGAGCACATGAAATAGGTTCCCAGATAAAAAACGATGGTCCTTGATATTGAAATGATATAGGTGAACAAACATGTCATGAAAGTGTTTATTCCTTTACCATTGATGGCTCAGGAACATTCACAAGTTGGTCAGCAGGTACAGATTTCCTAATAACATTATCAATTATCGACAAATAATTTATGGTGCTGACGTTTAGACAAATCATCAACTATCCTCATAACTACATTGCCACTCAAAACTAAATGACTAATATCAAATTTTATAACACAAAAAATAACCAAAATAAGCGCATGTTATGGTAGGTACTGAAGTAAATGAACTTAGATCATTCTATATTTTATTGCATATCACTCTGATCACTGATGAAACATAAAGTCATAAGAGAAATGTATTCGATACTCATGGCTCAGCGATTCTAAATGGAATCACTACTTTTTTACTTCAAATATTCAGCTTGTAAGTTTGTATTCTAAAAATTAATATACGCAAATTATTCTGTAGTTACATAAGTAAAGGAAAATAATTTTGGAATGGTTATTACACGTAGTACAAACCTATGACAGTTTCAGAAAGGGCCGAGTGCAGTCAGTAGTTGGGATACCATACGCATGTCAACAATCAATGTAAAATTGCACTTCAACAGGTTATTGTAAAGAAACGACGAGCAGTTGTAATCTATTGCAAAAGAAAGGAACTATGAAATAGGATGACATTTGGAATTATTGAACATACTGTAGAGCCCATGAAAGGCAAAACGTTTAGTGATTCCAGTTGGAATCACTGGGGCAGAAAGGGCTAGGATTACAGAACACTAATGATTTCCACATATCCAACAGAGTCTTGAAATTTCGGGTCATTTTTATCGTGTGTGTTTGATGTTCACAGGAATATGTATTTTGGTTACCGTAAATTAGATCCTTAGAAAACAACACAATTTTTTTGGGGTTCTCATCACCCCAAGAAAAGAGAGATGTGAAAAGTTCTTTTAGCGTAACCCATCCGGTGTGGTATGGTTAAACAGGTGTTAAAAACTGCATTGTGTTATATTTGGACAATTTTATGTACTATTAACCCCCTAAGTTGTCAACAAGGTGTTTCTCCCTCATCTCTCTAATTTTCCAACCCAAGTTTATTTAGACTTTGACATTATTACATTACTAACAAATTTAATTTTGATGTTCATAAAATCAATTTCAGTTTTAATCAATAACGTTTCTTTGTTTAAATGAGTGGTCTGGTAGCTCAATCGGTGAACAGCCGGCTTGAAATGTTCATTTCTATTGCCGTTCCTCAAAGCAATTTTTACGGGCATTTAACGTGGTTTTGGCCCATATCAACGCTTTGTTTGATCATATTAAACATGCTGGAACGCATCTTATTTGAGATTCCACGTGAAACTGCGGGTCATACAGCTCGTTAAGTTAACAGAGGCGGCTCAAAGTCACTCTTCTCTGTCTCCACTCCACTGTACTTAACCCTACATATGAAGGGTAAATTTGTCACTCATCTACATGGACACAGCGGTGAGCTCGGGCAAATAGGAAGGAGGGATTTGGTGTTATGAGGTGATGAGTGGGGTCAGAGGACATGACCTTCAGCCGCCAGTTCGGAGTGAACAGGGCATAGTCACAACTGAGAGAGGATTAGCGGTAACTTGAATCTCTGCACCAGGTACAGGCTCGTGTGACTGTAATGACCTGGTGATAGGATTTTTATTTGCTGCGTATTCCTAGCTGCCTTAACCTAACCTAGTAATCCTACCGACTATAGAGCACCTACAGTTTAACGTTGAATCCTAAGCGTTCTGGCGTACTTCACATTACACAGTAAGCTGTGCCAGATGTGACGGTCGGGTTAAGGGCCTTTGAAACTTCCTACCTAGACAGGGATTCGAACCGGGAACATTTCGATCTCCAGTCAGATGCCTTATGCCACGTTTACACTATGCGAGTAGACTGGAACGACAGTTGGTTGGAGCGTCGGTGGTGGGGGAAAGAGAGTGAACTAGCATGGTAGTAATAAATTGAATACAGTCCATTGCCAAGACAGTTCTCTAATTCTACGTTGTGATCTTGAAAGTATGTCCATACTACAAGAAGAAATTAACATCGTAGCTAATTTGTTTATTATAATGTTGAATGATACAGAGAATAACAAAATAAAACGTAGAAAATGGTTAAAAGAGTGTGTTTATATATACAAAAAAACGCTTAAAATGCCTCAGCGCCTTTTTTTAAATAACGTTACAAGTGAAAATGTTGAGAGATAGATCATTGAAGACTAACTGTATATCAATTTGAAGAGCTGTTGTGAAATATTTTTGCCGATACATAAAAAACGACATCGTTATCAAGCAATTTTTTGATAACAGTCTCTAAAATCCTTGTTCTTATAATTTTTATTCTTAAAATTCCACAGAATTTCCTCACTTTCAAGCAATTCTAAAAATTTTAATGCCTCTGCTTCACTCCGCTTACGCGACTTGTTAGTTGTCGCCAATTTGTTTGTTGAACTCGCACTCAAAAAGTTGGTCGTGAACCGAGTCCACTATCCTCAGTCAACTGACTGACCTGTACCTGTTGACACGAGGAGAGTGACTATCCAGTGCTGCGCGCGCACCCAAGACAGTACACTCGTTCCAGTCAACTAGCACCGTGTAAACGCGGCCTTAACCACTGAGCCACCAGACCACTCTGCACTAGGTCATAAGACCAAACGAATTTACTTTAATGTCTTGGGAAAGTAGACTACAGGAACGTAACTCTTATCTAGAACAGAATTAATTATTGCCTCACTATTAATCTGTACACATGTGCTAAGAAAGTGAAAAATCACATTCGTTGGACTGCATAATCCAGTTTGGCGATACGAGGTGATGAACAGAGTTTCTACGAGAATTACGAAGGTAGTGGTACACTTTAACCGAGCGTGGTGGTGTAACGGTTAGCGTTCTGGCCTCGCATTCGGGAGGACGGCGGTTCGAATCCCCGTCCGGTCATCCAGATTTGGGTTTTTCCATGGTTTCCCAAATCACTCCAAGCAATTGCCGGGATTCTTCCTTCAAAAGGCCATGGCCGAATTCCTTCCCATTCCTTGCCCCCCATCGTTTCCCGTCTCTAAAGACCTCGCTGTTAAGAGACGTTAAGCAGTTTAAAAAAAGGTACACTTTAGTTGCATTGGAAGCGTTCAAGTAAGTGTACCATCTCATCCCAAACAAACATAACATTTGTTATGAGGGTTTTCTCAGTAGTAAGGTCCCCTTATTTTCTGAAAACAGATACAAATGTTTACTACCACAATTATTAACATTGTTGAAAAGCTTAAACACCAATCTATTTTTCTACATAATCACGATTTTTTTGCGCATTTTTGTAGACGTTCCTCCAATTTTTGTAGAACTCCACCGTCAACCCGTTCAGTTAGCGAGTAACCTTTTCTTTGACTTCATTGTTGGTCCTAGAAGCGTAGGCTACCCTAACGTTCCTTCAAATTTGGGAACGTGTGGTAATCACCAGGGGCTGAGTGGGGGTTTCAGGGGAATGACAGTACAGCCAAATGTCTTCAGCAGGTCCTTGGATTGCCGAGAGACGTGGGGTCAATCGTTATCATGCAGCAGCTTCACACCTTTGCTCAGTTTTCCAATCCGGCCGTTGTGGATGGTTCGTCTTAGTTTCTGCAGCGTTTCGTAAAACTTCTCTGAGAGTATTGTTGTCCCCGTAAGTATAAAGTACATCAGTTAGGCGTATTCTCTTACTGTCCCAAAACACGGTCGCCATGACTTTGCCGGCATATCACGTTTACTTAAACCTTTTCGGCTTAGCCCAGGGATGGCCAACCCAAATGATCTTGAGGGCCACTTTGGAAATGCATCATAACTCCGCGGGCCGCATATAAAATTATATATTCGCAAGAATATTATTTTAAAATCAAAGTTAATTTTTTCTCACGATTTGGGCAGTTAATTTTTGAATATATGTATGCACAAATAATGTATTTTTTAATTACATTGGTTTTCACATTATAAAATAAATATATTTTCTACAAGTGTGATGAATCTCGTGGGCCGGAAAAATATTCAAGGCGGGCCTCGGGTTGGCCATCCCTGGCTTAGGCGAAGTTGAGTTGCGTTATACGCCTGATAGTTCTTTTTTTTCGGGAGTGAAATGAAACAATTTGGGTAGCCTTCGCTGCCGGACCGACGATGAAGTCAAAAAAGAGATTACTCATAAGTAATCGTAGGTTTTCCCGGAGAATCTGCTGCTTGAAGATCTTTCGGGCATGCGGCCGGATCAATTGATCGTTATTCAACAAATTTTTGACAGTGCAACGTGCCATCATCTTCAGGTTGCGTCTGCTGACCGGCATGAGGAGCGCAGTCCGAAAATGTGTTGAACAACGATCAATTGATCCGGCCGCATGCCCAAGATATCTTCAGGTAAGAGGTTATTCGCTTCCTCAACGGATTGGCGGCAGAGTTCTACCACATGGAGATACAAAAATTGGAGGAAGGACTACCAAAAGGCATAGAGAAAATGGCAATTATGTACACAAATAAATTAATCTTTAAACTTTCCAACGGTGTAATTAATTACGGTAATAAACAATGCTGTTTATTTTGAAAAAAATGGAACCCTACTTTTGAGACAACCTTCATACCTTACTGCTTTTACTCTCTAAAGTTTGCACCTTTATATCAATCTTATGCTTTTTAAATTATGCGTGTAGAAAGGTGATGAAACCCTAAAACAGTTTGAATTTTTATAAATCTACTTCGGTCATGGGTATTGTTAATGTAGGAAACTCTCTCTTAAACTTATTAAGTCACAGTAAACACATCGTAAGTAACAAAAATACCTCCTGATAATACGATGACACTCATACGCTGATATCGCGATAAACATTTCGAATGCTAGAAGTGAATGAATCCGACCAATAGTCTTTGCGTGAATCGCACCTAGGTATAAATGAATACTCATTTATGGACTCTTTTATCCCAATTTTCTCAGTTTACCATCTTTGCATAAAAATAAAATACATCGGGGACCACAGGATGTACATTAATCGAAACCTCGGCCAGTAGGTTTTTGCATGAATCTTGCTCATCCTAACTTGCAGACAGACCCAAGTTAAAAAACAGTTGGTTCCTTTTTTATAGGTTATTAATAATAAGATCATTTTTTTAAAAAATCTTAAATGTACAGACTTTTTGCTGGTAATAGTTTTAGTAGGGCTTACAGGTACAGGTTATCATATCTGCAAGAAAGGTTTCATACATTGATTTCAAATAATTTTATATAGTTATTTATGGTTTTCATTTCTATGTTGATGCTACGCATGTACGTTGGTTGGATAATACGTCATTGTGGTGATAAAGGTGTTAAATTACTTTCACTCTGATTTGTCTTCTTCTCAAGCTGACAAGGTGCAATGTCTCACTACAGTCAATCATACTGAACAGAATTATTAGGTGAGGAAATCTGTCAGACTCTAAAACAGCTGCGAGTAATATCGTACCACTAAGCACCCATAAAAAATGGTTTTTGTAATTTAGGATCGTGATTACTTGGTTGCACTGGGCCGCTTACGATTGTCATGAATGCAGTTTAACGGCAACATAGAAACACTGTCATTTTAGTAGAAACGAAAGATAAATGATGAGACAAGTTATTATATAGTCACATTTGTTGTTGAACCATCGTCCTCGCCTATCTTTGAGTCTAAGTAGAAATATCATCTCATTTTTCATATCTTGAACATTCAGATCTGCTAGCAGAATATCAAAAGCTTGACCACTCTGTCTACCTGGGCTCTGACACAGGCAAAGATTGTAAGTCGATAAATGAAATAAGGAGGAGAACAATACTTGCAACACCGAGTGTGATGGGTGAACGGTTAAAGTTCTGGCTTCGCATTCGGGAGGACGCGGGTTCGAATCCCTGTCCGGGAAACCAGATTTGGGTTTTCAATGGTTTCACCAAATCACTCCAGGCGAATACCGGGACGCTTCCTTCAAAAGGCCATGGCCGAATTCCTTCCCGTTCCTTGTCACCAATCCCATCTCTCCTCTAATGACCTCGACGTCGACGAGGCGTAAAGCCATAAGTAAAAACACAAAATGCTTGCAACAGATACTGTGGATGAGTTCTCGATTAGTAAAAAATAAAAAAATAAACTCAGACTCCTGAGGAATGTAATGTGTTTTATGGGGCAGAAACATAAAACATGAGTAGCGTGGTTGGTCGTTTGTAATAGGATGAAAGAAGAACCGGCTTATTTATACTAGTTGTTTATTCTTCAAAGCGAGTGTGGTGGGTGAATGGTTAACGTTCTGGACTCGCATTCGGCCTCCGGCCAGCTAAATTTGGGTTTTCCATGGTTTCCCCAGTTCACTCCAGGTGAACGCCCGGATGGTTCCTGCAAAAGGCCATCGCCGACATAAAAGTTATTTGTCAACTGAAATCGGTACGTAGCAAAACACCTCTTACGACACAATTGGAAATCATAAAATGTTCCGCAAAAGAAACAAAAATATCCGCAAAGCTCATTACGTAGAAAACAGTTTATCCAGGTCTCTGTGATACATAGTGCAGCTATCTAGCGGTAATGTAATTACTGCTTATCGACGCCAGCGAAGCCTAGCAGCTTGTCTCTGAACTTTCCCGTGCCCGTGACCTTGATTGTTAATAATTTCGCCACATACGGGTTGAATTTTGAAACATTTCATTTTCAATTAATGATGTTACCAATGCGGAAATTTTCATCTTTAAAATGATACCTCAAATATCTACTTCGGTTTAGTATGAAGGGAGAAAGATGGCTCATCACAAAAAAAGTTTCTTTAATAAATAATAAAATGATTTTTTCTATTCGGGAGTTGAACCAACAGAATGAGACGGACGTAAAATGATATAAGCTTTTTCAGGGAAATCTTTGATTGTTGAGTGCAAATTAAATTTACAAATTTACATGAATTTTTCAGTAAGGCTGAAAAAAAAACACACAAACGGAAAAAAAAATGCTGGGATGAAAAAGCTGCTGCAATAAAATTATAAGTTGATTTAATTTGCAATCACGAAGTGTTCTGCGAATGTTTTTCGAGGAGAAAGTGGTGTAAATTAAGTCCCACCAACCTTCATCTTTATTACGTAATTTAACAAATTACTTTCTTCAAGTTTTTTTTTTTTTTTTTTTTTTTTTTTTTTTTTTTTTTTAATTTGAGCTGTATAGCATAAACTGTAGTACTTAACTGTAATCGAAATCACTTACAAGTTTCTTTGAAAACAGCTGAACAAGTAAACATAACTGAAATACACATCTCATTACTTAATTTTCTATGAAATTATACTTATAGAATAAATTAAACTTGGAAATATAGAACACGCAACATCTGAGCAAGCAATGGTGTCATGAAACTGTTTTATGCTGAATACAACGAGGGAATGGTATGCCTGATGACGAATCTATTAATTCTTAGTCATTTTAAAATTTAACTTTGTACTAGCTGCTACCAAACTCAAAAAGTAGAAAGAATAAAGGAATTTGCTGCGTTGTAGGTGAAGGTTGTCAGTGGTATGTGCGCTGTTTTTAGCCTTGGTTAATTCCCGTCTAGACTGATGTAGGCGCCTTCTCAGGTTCTCCACACGATCTTGTTACTCGACGCTCAAAAACAATCAAAAAAATGAAAAACAGGAAAGAAACCCGTCTGCCATTAACTGGCCCAGTCAGCGTCCGCATTTATTACCATTCACTATTCAGAAAAGACCGAATAGAAATTCTCGCTTCCATCAGCGTTGAACACTGTCGACCTGAATAGAAAGCTTTGTAAGCGACCATTAATTACATGAGGTGAAATAGGGAAAAAGGGGGGGGGGGTCCGGCGAAATCTCACCAACGGGGAGGGGGACGACGGAAATTTCACGTGAGTTTTTGAAATTCTTCAAGGACAGTAGAGCTAAAAAAAAGTCCACAAACGACTTTTTTTGGGGGGGGGATAAAGTCTATAAACGACGCGGATACCGACATTGGGAGGGGGGGGGATACAACCGCCCTCGGAAGCAGGAGAGCTAAAAAAAGTACGAGATCGATCAGCAGGGGGAGGGATCCGTCAAAATCTTACGTCATCTTGGATGGGGGGAAGGGGTGTCCGACCAAATCTCACGAGAGGGGAGGGGTTCGGATTTCAGGAAAAGTACGTAATTAATGGACGCCCCCCTTTTAGATATCATCTTAATGCAAAGAAGCAAACGAGTTTTACGTTTCCCGTAGAAGTTATTGCAAATAATTCAGCCATTTACATAGTGTAATAAACCAGTTGGTTCATTAAAAACATATAGAATCATTCAAAATGATTCAAATTTGTCCGATGTGTTTAAAACACACAAGACAAACTAGAGAAATATTGGGAAGCAACATGAGCAACGGGAGATATTGAGGTGGAACGCATTGTGAATCTAGTTGTCATGAATTGCTCGTCATATAACATGATATTATAAACTGACTGCAATTTATTTTTTTATTTATTTTGCTTATGGCAAAATGCAATATATATATATATATATATATATAATAAAAGATAATAAATAACAATGTGTCATCATAAAACATTTAACAAGGAATCTGAAATAAAAATTTAAAGTTTTGAGTCTGGATTTTCCAACCACTGTGTAGAATCTCTAAATCAAAGGGGTGCCAACCTTTTCAGCAGCCAGGCCAAAGTTAAGAA
Organism: Vandiemenella viatica; assembly: GCA_031002005.1. Classification (NCBI taxonomy): domain Eukaryota; kingdom Metazoa; phylum Arthropoda; class Insecta; order Orthoptera; family Morabidae; genus Vandiemenella; species Vandiemenella viatica. The sequence goes on along the minus strand of CM061921.1, from coordinate 139,775,900 downwards.
ATATGGTTTTCTAAACGGACCTCACGCACTACTTTCCTGGAAAAAATACTTTAAAATTAAATTAATTATACATATCTAATCAAATATTAAAAATACGACCATCTTAAGGCTGCTTTTGGCTTTGTTTGGTGAAACTAAGTGCATCAATGTTGACGTCGAAAGAAGTTGTGGCTACTAGCAAAAAGTTCTTCAAATGAATATCAATGATTCGTGCTCTGTGTTGTGACTTAATACTCTTCATGCTAATGAATCAGCTTAACTGAGTGATTTAGTGTTTTACATCACCAATGAAAGGTAAAGTTGACGTATTTAATGATCTAGCTCGGTGGGCCGCATTTTGGCCATCCCTGCTCTAGATGCTTTAGCAAAGTTTTCCAGTGAACCTGGGTATGTCCTGTTACTACACTCAGTGACAATACGAGTATTCCGGATAGTCTATTTTGGAGTAACACAGTCACAGCTGGGTGAGGTTCCCATGCCCCACTTATAAATCACTGAACCACGCCGCATCCTATTAAGAGCAATCCATGTTTCACGTGGCAGGTCAAAACCTTCTGGTGAATGTTAGGCACTAAATAGAGACTGCCATTGTTACATTCCTGTCGCCAATCTGCTGTAGCATTAAACCTCCTCTCAATCAGCTCTTTTGCTATTAGTACAGTGGGAGAACGTCGCCCAAATCTATGAAGCACGACTTCAGGGATGGGAATTGATATTTCTGTGATTTCTGTGAACTTACGGATCAGATTATCAAATCTTCTTAATCTTGGAAGTTCTTTATGGCTCAACACAGGCAACAAGAAAAGAGGGATAGATTCTAATGTGCCGCTGACGATGCGCATTGTCTGATTCAGGACGGTATCGATCTTCATAACATATTGACTATTCAGTCACACAGAAGAACAGTACTCTACTGCCGAGTAGACCAAACCCATTGCCGATGATCGAAGAGTGGATGTATCAGCTCTCCACGTTGTTCCAGCAAGTTTATGGATGATCTTGTTCCTTGTCCTGAAGGACAAAGTCCGGTCTAGAGTAGTTCTAAGATACTAGGGTGTAGGGTTGTGCGATATTGGAATGCCATTGTGTGAAATGTTCAAGATGACATTGACCTGTCTGTTGTTGAGATGGAAGAAGCATGTTTCTGTTTGGGAAATACTTGGTATCAAATACCACTTTTGGAAGTACCCGCACAAAATATTAAGATCCGCATTTAGGATTTCTTCTACTTCGTTCACAGTCACTAATGAATAACGATTGCCAGATCGTCTGCGTTTACAAACTGGCTGTAATAATAATAACAATGTATAACTAATAGATCAAAATGGTGTCTGCTTGTCTTCTGCTATTAGTTGAGAATCTAACCAATGACTGTAGGAAAATTGGAGGGGTACAGTGTTCCAAACCCTATCAGTGATATCATCATTTTTTAAATTTAATTATGCGAAAGGAGTACAAAAACTGATGAATGAATAGTAGAAATGTTAGTGAAAGATGTGTATTCAAAGATAAACATGCGTTGGGGCTTATAATTTCCTTTTCGTATTCTTAAACAGGATCAGTACATAAATTATTTAATATTAGAAGGAAATAGTATGTGAGTCAGCATGCCTTAGAACCTCAATTATTTCGATACGACTCTTTAAAAACGTAGGAAACAGCTTAGAGAGAATCCATATGTAACATCAGTATTTGCTTCTGCAGATGAAGAAATAGCCTTCCCATGTAACTATTCACCCACCGCTAGTAAACTGGATGCGAACTCGTCAGAAATGAACGAGACGATGGGGATACAAAATACAATGGCAAACCACTACATCAAAGACTCAGAATATATTTAGAGGAAAAGTAATTTTGTAGCATTAAGCTGTTATGAACTATTCATCGGTTATATATTCAGGAGATAAGATGGTCTCAAACTCGGATCTCCTGGTGGTGTTTGGCCAGAACAATTGTAACAATGCAATGGGCGTGAACACGAAATTTTTCGACAGACATTCTTTAGTATTAAGGTATTGTTACAGAAATATTGACAAATAATTGTAATAATACTTTCTTTATCCGCCAATGTAGCTGTGGCATTTAAGGCGCCACCACTATGGATCGGGGAGGCACAACGAGACCATGTCCGAGTTCAAGATTGACGTTATTAGGCGGTTCCTACCCACTATATTGGCTGATGATTAGACGAATCCCAATCTGCGCTTCATAAACAACACATTTCGCAAACAAAAATACACTTATCATACAGAACACAAACTACACATTTCGCAGACAGATTCATCTCCTAGGACAAAAGCTCCAGATTTAACAAAGCTGGTTGTAACTGTGGTATAAGCCTTCGTCCCCCTTCTTGATTCACATTAGTAACCTGTGTAACGGTATCTGGTTTCAACGTAGTCTACAGATGGAGGACAAATTAATACGAACACCTGTGAAAAATTATGACGTATTTCGTACCTGCAGTACAGCCGCACCACCTGCAACAGAAGTCTGCCACCTAGTGAGCGTGAAGTCTCTCAACAGCAGTCACCTGCGTTGCATGCGTCTATCGAACTGTCTGTGATAAGCTGAAATGTCAGACCTGTCAGGAGTCCAAAGAGGTATGATTGTCGGAACGAGTTTAAGTGAAGCATCGGTTACGGAAACATCAAACCTTTTGGGGTTTGCAAGGAGTACGGTATCAGCCGTTATGACAGCGTACACGAAAGAGGGTAATACGGTGTCTTCAAAGCACAACAGTGGCCGAAAGTCAAAGCTTACTGATAGGGATAGACGGATGTTGAAGCGCATATCGTGGCGCGGTCTTGGACCACTTGTTATTCTGTATGGTAGAATCAAATCCAATCACTATCTAAGCATTCTATAGGATCATGTCCATCTTTTTGTCCAGACTGTATTCCCTGGAGAGCGACCCCTTTTTCAAGACGACAACGCCCCTATCTACACTGCTAGGTGTTCGAAGAGCATGACGATGAAGTTGAACATCTTGCCTGGCCCCCTCAGTCTCCGGACTTGAATATTATTGAACATTTATGGGAATATTTGGAGTCCAAACTTCGTTCCCGGTTTACTCCTCCATCCAGCCTTTCGGACCGTTCTGCAGGAGGAATGGCTTAATATACCTTTAAATATTGCCCATGACCTTTGTGCATCTATCACACGTCGCATTAAATCTTTACTTCAGTCTAAGGGTGGTCCAACCCCCTATTAATAAAGATTTTCCATTATTTCACAGGTGTTCGTATTATTTTGTCCTCCTCCTGTATATTGGCTGAAAAAAGAGGAAAAATGAAACTTCATACAGTATTTTGTTCTGAAGAGAATGGAGAACTGATATTCTGGTACATGTACAGTACATAACAATTTTTGTTTGAGCCTCGACGAACAAATAATGGCAAGGTACCTTCCAGTGGGACGCAACTGGATCAATCGCCTTCCAAAGTTAAGGAATTACTTGCGCGTCTACTGTTACTCTCAGTGGTTACGCATTCTGATCAAACCCCATCCAGTATTTCTTCAATGGGCTCACTCACTCTTCGTTTTGCTCTCATCACGGTCAGTAGACCCTCGCTTTGGATTCACAACGAGCGTGGCGGGTAACCGGTAATGCTTTGGCCTCGCATTCTGGAGGACACCGATCCTAATCCCCGTCAGGGCATCCAGATTTGTGTTTTCCATGGATTCCCCAAATCACTTCAGGCGAATGCCGAGATGCTTCCTTAAAATTCCAAGACCAAATTCTTTCCCGTTCTTGCTCTTAAATCCCATCCCGCCTCTAATGATCTCGACGTCGACGAGGCGTAAAGCCATAAGTAAAAAAAAAGTCTGGACTCAGTTCAGTAGCTGCTCAGTTTATGTCTAGTTCTCATAGTTCAGTTTAGATCTCAGATTTTATCGTGCTTAGCAGCGAGAATAGATGATCCGATCTCACTTCTAATAGATTTTTACCTGAATAATGTTTTGTACATGAACTATATTTTTGTAGCTAAGAGTATCTGAATACCAATGTTTGGAAATAGTTGTAACACAAAATTCTGGCTCTGTATAAATTGTGATTAAATGGACATTCAGCTGAAAATTTTTTAATTTATTTTGTGTAGCCTATGTATCTGTGGGTGGATACCTGGTATAAAACAACAAAGTTCGAGGGTAGATGGGTCCGATCAAAGTGTGCACCTAAATTAACATTTGTCGCTCCCTCACGGATCCCCCCCCCCCCCCAACCATCCACCACCATCACTACGCCACCACCTTAGGAAGTGGGCTCTTCCGAACTACCCGCCATTACAGCGAGGATGGTAAGGCTAGGCACACTTCGCCACCCATGTGGGTGCCCGCGGGGAGCGACAAGGAGGCGGCTCCTGCCACGGACTAGGCCGAAGAGGAAACCTGACCGTATAGATACAGCCATCTCCGCGAGTCCAGCGAATACAGAACGTCATTTTAGGCAGAGTCTGATACCGGGTTCTAGCACTTAAACGTAAATGATTTAAAACACTGCTTTCTAAAAACATTACGCCATTAGAAAGTAAATGGAAAAAAAAAGATTGAACAATGATCGGAATGTTAGAAGTTTATTCACGCTGGAAACTTGGGAGAATCTAGGGATGAAAACTTACTGAATTCATTTTTTAAAAATCATTATACTTCTTCTTAAGATGTAATACCTGATTCCGGACTGGGATGGATTCCCGTTGCCTTCCCTAGTGTGTGTTATTTCAGATGTGGAAGACTGTGATAGTGTGTGTGTGTTCGGTGTAGAGTGTTGTTTGTGTTGTCTGAAATGAGAGATGAAGAAATGGGAGTATGAAACCCGGTGCCGGCATATTCAGGCCTAGTCTTCTGAAGACACAACCCGCCAGGCTTAACATTCCCATCCTACGGACGTTTCATCATTAGCAGTGCCGTATGTTCTCACTCCATACTGTAGCAGAAGTTTGGGATTTAACCCAGCATTTTAGTGCACAATCTGGTGATTAGCAAATGAGCACCATTACCTCTCCTACCCTGCCAGCGAAGTCCTGATGAAGAAAACTTCTTGCACGACCAGGACTCGAACAAGTTCATCACGGTGCTGCAACCAACTGAGCCAAAGAGATGATCATTCATTCTACGATGACCAAGAATATATCTCTGTTACACTTGGGACGAATCTATGGGGACATTCTCTCATCGAATGAATCACACTTTGTCTCCTCATTCTATTGGAATTTTCCTCCGTATCAGATACACGGAACGCATAAGTTTAAACTTACGTGATGTGTACTAGTAGATTCAAAGACTGGACCATTCTTCTAAAGATGGCTTCCCATGGCCCGTGCATTTGCCGGCCGCGCTGGTCCAGCTATTAACAGCGAGCCAAGGGACGGAAACCCCCCTCCGCTGGCAGGTATGGCGCGACTCTATCGGTCGCCCAATCGGTAAACATCAGACGCCCGGAAATCTAAAACGGCACTGGGCAACGTGGTAGGGATGTGGCTACGAGGTGTCGAGGAGTAGCTTATGGCGTGTGCTGATCCGTACATTTCGGCTGCATGGCGCGGCTTACAAAAAGCCACCATAACCGTGACATCTAAAGGTGTTTTCCCACGGCGCGTGGTTTTGGAGGCCGGTCACATTAGCCAAAGTGTACGGATAAGCGCGCGCAACAGGTTAACATTCGCTCCTCCCCTCCACCTTGCCCAGTGTCATTTCAGCTACCCGGGACTTTCATCTTTACCGACTGGGTGACAGATAGAGGCTTCCCTGGGCCCGCTCCTTGGGTAGCCGGATCGACCCGACCATCAAATGTGCAGATCGTGGGAAGCCAGCTTTAGGCGTTAATAGTTACAACTGATAGTGTTTGTGGCCCGGCGTCTCGTTAGTTAAACAATAGACGGCAGAAACTGGAGTCTTCGTATGTGACCGTAGTTATTTTTCCGGTGATTCCGAGGAGATCACTACTCGAAATTGTCGCCTGATGATTTCGCTTCACCATTTCTAATTGGCTGTGATCGAAGCGGATACAGCTGATCAATCCGGAAAGTCCATAGGATAGATTGTCATCGTATTTGCAATACAGAAACAAGGTGTCGCTAGTGATTGGAGTGATATGGCTCAAAAATCAAACCGATCCCGGGAGGACGCGGATACAAATACCAGTGTGGCTATTCAGATTTCTATTTTCTATGGTTTCCTGAAATCACTCCAGGCGAATGCCAGGATGGTTCCTTCAAAAGGCTATGGCTGAATTCATTCCTGTTCTTGGTACCAATCCACTCTCGCCTCTAATAACCTTGATGTCGACAAGACGTAACACACTTACAACAGACCTTGGAAAAATAAAATTAAATATAATCATTTGCGTGGTTTGGTATTTTTTAAACAAAGAAATAAAGGAAAGGACGCTAGGAGACCGAGATATTAGCGTGGAATGGTTCATCGGGAAAGTTACCGACATTTGTGCATTTTGTGTTAACACCCTGTATAGTAGCCGCGAAGGTACTGAGAAACGCTCCTACTCCAGACAATTTAGCGTCGTTGGCGAAAAAGTCCAACAGTTTTCCGCATTTCAGAAGTTTATAATTTTATCTGACTGTTCTGTGCCAAACTCCGATTACTACACGAGGAAGCACATTTTCCTCACTTCAGTTATTCCATTCCCTTGATTGTTTCCATAGTGTCGCCAAACTCTTTTTAATTCCATTTAGCTTTTACTATGAAGTGGAATCTTATTTACTATAGTCAACCAGTTCGGAAGGATATCTTTACTGTTTCCCGCGCTCACGTAGATTCTAGCACCGAGCGTTGTGGGTGAGCGGTTAACGCTCTGGCCTCGCATTCGGGAGGACGCCGGTTCGAATCCACGTCAGGGCATCCAGATTTGGGTTTTCCATGGTTTCCCCAAATCACTCCAGGCGAATCCGGGATGCTTCATTCAAAAGGCCATGGTCGAATTCCATCTCGTTCCTTGTCCCCAGTCCCAACCCACCTCTAATGACCTCGACGTCGACGAGGCGTAATGCCATAAGTAAATATATATATATATATATATATTTCTAGCTCATGTATTTTAATTCAGCACGTTATTCATCAGACGAAAACGCTATTTACTTTTCATGTGATCAGATGCTCTCCTTTGCTGCCACTGGGGATAATGGTTTCCCTGATGTCACTGAGTTTGAACACTCGTAAATCATAGAGCCATTTCCCTGCCACCACAAGGCGGATCAACAGCAACGGCAATTCAATCTCCCTTGATAGGGCCATAACGATATCGTATTACACTGAAGTACCAAACGTCAAGAGATTGCAAGATGCCGATATCCAGATAGCTGTAGCACCGTGGAATAAACGTATAAATGTTCCGTGCAGTGCCAGGGCGTTCATTTGTACTCTCGTGACTCGCATGAACATAGCTGCATGACACGAATTAATAGACTTTGAATGCGGAGTGGTAGTTGGAAGTAGACGCACGGGGTATTCCATTTTTTAAATTGTTCGTGAATTCAACATTCCTCAATCCGGTCTCAAGAGTGTGCAGTGAGTTTTTTATTTCCAGCATTACCTCCCCAGTGGGCATCTGAATGGACAACCACTTTTACTTAATGACTGAGACCAGCGACGTATGCGTCGAACAACATAACAATGTGGGATGTACAACTTTTTTTTTTACTTTTGGCTTTACGTCTCGTCGACGGCTATGGTCATTAGAGGGACTGGGGACAAGGAACGGGAAGAAATTCGGCCATGGCCTTTTTGAAGGAAGCATCCCGGCATTCGCCTAGAGTGATTTGGGGAAACCATGGAAAACCCAAATATGGGTGCCCGGACGGGGATTCGAACCCACGTCCTCCCGAATGGGAGTCAAGGACGTTAACCGTTCACCCACCACTCTCGGTGGATGTACAACAGAAGTATCCGTGCGGAATGTGCATCAACATTTTTCGTTGATGAGATATCGCAGCAGAAAACCAATGTGAGTGCTTCTGTTAACAAAATTCTTTAGGCTGCAGCATTTCTCTTGGGCTTGTGAACATATCGTTTGGACCCTAGATTATGGGAAAACGTTTAGATGAATCACGATTCCAATTGGTATGAGTTGATGGTAGAGTTCAAATGTGGCGCAAGCCCCAGGAGGCCATGGACCCATGTTGTCAGGAAGGCACTATGCAAGTTGGTGGTGGCTCCATCGTGGTATGAACTGTGTTTACATGGTATGGACTGGACCTATGGTCAAACAATAATATTTAATTAAAATTGGAATGCAGCGCATGCTCCGGAGGCCATTTGCTCTCTACAAATTTTAACTTCAAATTCTTTCAACGTTTTTGGTTAATTATTCATCATTTCTCTTGGTAACTCATTCCAATCCTTGACACCATTGCCCAAAAAAGAGAATCTTCCTACACACTTATGCCTAAAGTCGAGTGCCGTCTTGTGGTCATGGTCATCTTTGCCCTTCCATGCATTACTTTTAATTCTTATATCTTTCCATGCCAATATCTTTCCATGCCTATATCTTTCCATGCCTCATCACCAATATACGCCTTGTATACTCCCATGTCCCTCTTCAACCTCCTCCTGTCTTCCAGTGAATCCTATTCCAGCTCTTTTTATCGTATCTGTTACCAATTGTGTTCTGCAATCATTTCCAGAATCAAATCTAGCAGCCATTTTTTTCACCTTCTATAATTCCTGTATTTGATACTCAAAATGTGGGTCCCATACTACAATACCATATCCAGGCAATGGTATGACCAAAGTTTTGTAATCCAGTTCCTTTACTTCTCTCGTACATCTCCTTATCACTCTCTCCACCAAGTGCAGAATTTTGAAACCTTTTCCTACTACCTGTCCAATGAGTCCTGCTCAGTTACGCTTGTTATCAATTGTAATGCCAAGTGTTCAACAAGCAATTCTTTCCCCACCTTATAATCATAATCAAACTTTAGTTTTTTATATGTGTATCTTATAAGCTGACTCTTCTTTGCACTTATCTTCTTCCATTGTTTACCAACCCACCTAGATATCCTGTCCAGATCAGCCTGCAGCGGTTTACAGCAACCATCGACTCAAAATGGTTATGTTCAGCTACCCAACTATGGATCTTTCTTGGGAGACACTGCTCCATGTTACGGAGCCAAGAACGTTCACAATTTGTTTGAGAAATATTCTGGATAATTCCAGTGAATGATAGATAGCCAGATATGAATCCAACCGATATAAACGAAAGGTCAGCTAGTGCACTACAAGCAATTCAGTCCCCACCCTATAATCATAAACAACCATTAGTTTCTCGTCTGTGTACCTAGTAAGCTGACTCTTCTTCGCATTTATCTTCATTCCATATTAACCTACCCAGTTAGACATCCTATCCAGGTCACCCTGCAGCTGTTCACAGTCTTCTCCCATTTTCATCCTATTAGATACCATTATATCATCTGCAGACAACCTAACTTTTGACTGCAAACCACCAACACAGTCATTCATTAGAATAAAGAACAGCAATGGTTCCATCACAAAATCATGTGGCACTACCATTTGGCACTCCTATTTTAACTTCTACATATTTTTATACTGCATTTCCTACCCTAAATCTTTGCTTTCTTTCTTCTGAGAATTCCTCCACCCAGAAAGTCCACTCCCGTGGTTTTTACCATATTTACCACCATTCTATGACTCACTCTGTCAAATGCCTTGGAACGATCTATTGCTACACTATCAACCTGGCCTCCCTTGTCCATTTCTTCCGAAATATCTTGCATATACCCCATCAAGTGAGATTCACACGAATATCTTTGCCTAAAACAATGTTGTCGATTTGAAAAAAAAAAAAAAAAAAAAAAATCAGTTTGTTTCTTTCCTCACAGACATTTCCGATGTGTTTCCATATTGTTCTCTCCATAATTTTGCCTATCACTGATATGAAAATAACCACCCTGTGATTTTCAACCATATTTGTCGCCCCTCTTTTATGAACTGGTACTATATCGTTTTTTCTTCCATTCCTCTGGCTACTAGCAAGTATCCAGACGCAATCTAAATAGTATTTCAAGGAAAAATACAATACTGTATCCCACTATCTGTAATAATATTGTCTGCACTATTTGTGCTGAATATCTCAGCCACCTTACTATCTGTGCATCACATGTTAATAATCTTACACGCACACTTTCCGGGATATTTCTTTGTTTCTTAGATTCATATGGAAGACTGAAAGAGTCCATTATGAGACGAAAGAGGCAGTTAAGATTCAGATAAAAGAGGACTTCATGACTTTAATAAAGTATCGATGGTTAAAATGGGATGAAACTATCGATCTTAAAATTGCCTTTATACGGGTTTGTGAAAGAGGATTCTCCTTATAGCGAATAGACAGATTTCCTTTTAATAAGCGACACTTCACAAGTTTCTTCAGGTTATTTAAGGGCTCTTGAAATGGGATGGGCACTGAGGCGGGATTAATAAGCTCGCGTCCTTTTCCGGTAGACGGGTATTCATTGGAGAGGCACCAACTTGCAGATCGATAGGAATTTATGAGGCTGAGGTGAACTGATGTCAAGTCGGGCATATTGATCATGTCCCTTCCACAGGCAATCACATTAAACTTTCGAGAACATTGTTTTGTGCGAATTCTTGAGTTATCATTATTATTATGCACTGTTCGTACTTGACTTTTGTTTTACTTATGCCTTTACTCCTTGTCGATGTTGAGGTCATTAGAGGTGATAAAGCCCTGTGGAAAAATGGAAGGGAAAGAATTCGGCATTGGACTTTTGATGGAACCATCCAGGCAATCGCCAGGAGAGATTTTGGGAAACCATAGAAACCGAGATCTGAAAGGTCGGATAGGGATTCAAACCCACGTCTTCCCGAATGCGAGGCCAGAGCGTTACCCCTCGGTGTTCGTACACGAGCTTGATAATATCAGAGAGATGAGTTTAATTTGATATGTACGAGGCATGTTTTCTTAAGTAATTGCCGTTTTGAAATTAAAAAAAGACGTGCAAATATATCTCAATAATTTTATTTTTACATGAAAGCCCGTACCTTACTCTACTTTTCTACATAATTCCCTTCAATATTGAGGCACTTGTCATAACGTTTTACCAGTTTTTGAAAACCCTCCTCATAGAAGTCTGCCGCCCGACTTGTTAACCACTGCATCACAACTGTTTTGACTTCGTTATCGTCTTCAAGACGCTGACCGCCCAGGTGTTTCTTCAAGTGCAGGAACAGATGGTAGTCACTGGGCGCCAGATCAGGGCTGTACGGAGGATGATATAGAGTTTCCCATCGAAAAGATGTGATGAGATCTTTGGTCTGATTAGCCACATGTGGACGGGCGTTTTCATGCAGCAAAACGATGCCCTTGCTCAACTTGCCACGTCTTTTGTTCTGGATTGAACGGCGCAGATTGTTCAATGTCTCACAATAAGCTGCTGCATTGATTGTCTCATTACGAGGCAGAAATTCCACAAGCAATACTCCTTTTCTGTCCCAAAAAACTGTGCACATGATTTTCCGGGAATAAATCTTTTTCTTGAACTTCACTTTTTTGGGTGAATCTGAATGCCACCATTCCATAGACTGTTGCTTTGATTCAGGTGACGTAGGCCACCCATGTATCATCGCCCGTAACAATTTGGCTTAAGAACTCATCACCATCGTTGTGGTAACGCTCAAGGAAAGTCAATGCACTGCCTAAACGTTTGGTTTTGTGCACATCCGTTAACATTTTCGGTACCCAACGTGAGCACAATTTTCGGTAATTCAAGTGCTCGGTCACAATGCCATACAAAACACTACGAGAAACATTAGGAAAGTCATCACACAAGGAGGAAATCGTAAAGCGTCTGATTTCTCTCATCTTATTGTCCATTTTCTGCACCAAACTTTCATTAACGACGGAAGGACGCCCACTCCGTTGTTCATCATGCACATTTGCGCGGCCATCTTTAAATGCTCTCACCCACTTGCTCACCATTCCAACACTCATAATGTTTTGTCCGCAAACAGCACAGATCTCACGATGAATATCGATCGGTTTTAGGCCTTTAGTGCAAAGAAATCTTATAACAGCCCGTACTTCACAGTCGGCGGGACTCACGATTATCGGAGGCAACTTAAACACTCAGTGAACAACGTAAACAAGGAAGAATTAGACTGTAATGGCGTCAGTGCGTAGGCAAGAGATGCAGGTACCCAGTGCCCATGCGCGGAACGCCGATCGTAGCGCTGCAGCCACGGTGTGACAAAACGGTACTTACTTAAAAAATACGCCTCGTACTTGTGCAAGGCATAGACTGTTTCATACGTTTTGCTTTTCTTTCTGCTTGAGGCTTTCCGCTTCGTCGACGTCGAGGTCATTGGAGGCAGAAAAGATTGCGGACATGGAACGGGAAGTAGTTCAGCCTAGATCATTTTGAGGGAACCTACCGACATTCCGCTGGGATGATTTTGGGAAACGATGAAAATCGAAATTTAAATGGCCGGACGGGGATTTGGTCCGCCTTCTTCTGCAGCCATCAGGTATGGTTTGATCTTTAAGGTTCCTCCTTTTGATATATTTTTGACACAGCCACGAACAAAATAAATATGTTTCCCATAAGTGTATTTTTTGAAGGTTACTCAGTAGAATTGTGGTTTTATTTCTTTAGTTTTATGGCTTTACTAGCCTCGTACCCGCGACTTCGTACGCGTGGATTAAGAATTTTTTTGCCAGAATTAAATATATAAAGTTGTTGGTAACGAAGGATTAGTCCCAAACAATATCGAGTCGGCATAATATGACAGGAAAGCTATCACTGTATCATTCTACCGTCGAACCTGCCTCTTGAAGAGAATTAATTTACAACATATTTCTGTCACTATTCGACAAGATCTCAAAATTTCGTGACTACAACTGTTAATCATACAGGAAAAAATATCCTGTGCCCTTCATACACATTTCCTTATAAAATTACATCACAACGATATAGCCATTTAGTCGTCAAAACGTAACAAAAAGACAGAGACTTACTTCCGTATTTATAATAATATTACTGTGGTTCACACTCACACACTGACTGTGAACAACACCTGAGGGATCATTATAACGTAAAAAAGTGTACACCTACAACATTGCAAGACTACCTACGATTTGCCTCGCATTGCGCCCCTAACTTTCTAATATCTACAGTTTAACATTCAATCCGAATAACCTACGACCCGGGCCTGACTCTTACGATGAAAAACAATTTTTAAAAATCTTAGCCTCCACGGAGATTTCAACCGGAGACCACGACGTTCGTAAGCAAGCTCTTTAGCCACTGAGCTTCCAGCTCACTACACGGAAACACGGTCTGAAGACGTGCATATCCAACGTGTCTGTCTATCGCCGTATTTCCAAGTTATGAGAATCAATTGCCAACATATTTCTGTCACCATTCGATAAGGTCTCAAAATTTAGTGACTACAACTGTTAATCATACTGCAAAAAATATCCTGTGCCCTTCATTCAGATTTCCTTATAAAATTCCATTACAACGATATAGCCATTTGGGCGTCATAACGTATCAAAAAGACAGAGACTTACATCCCTAATTATAATAATATTATTGTGGTTCACACTTATACACTGACTGCGAACAAAACCTGAGGGATCATTATAACGTAAAAAAGTATACACCTACAACATTGCAAGAATACCTACGGTTTGCCTCGCATTGCACCCCTAACTTTCTAATATCTACGGTTTAACATTCAATCCGAATAACCTACGGCCCAGGCCTGACTCTTACGTTGAAAAACAATTTTTTTAAATCTTATCTCCGACGGAGATATGAACCGGAGACCACGACGTTCGTAAGCCAGCGCTTTAGCCACTCAGCTGCCAGGCCACTACCGTGAAACTCGGTACGGAGTCGTCCACATCCAACGTGTCAGTCTACCGCCGTATTTCGAAGTTATGAGACAAATATGTTATTTATACAGATAATTTTTCAACCAAATGTAGACAGTATTTTTCTCCTTGTTTCAAAGGATAAGTGTGCAAAGTTTCATCGAGAACGGATAAAAACTGTGGATTTGTATGAAGAACAAACAAACCAACAAACAAACAAACAAACATACATTCATCTTTATATATAAAGATTGGCGGTGTGCTGAATCAGTGGCTAAGGTGTCTAATTGGGGATCTAAATGCCCCATATTCAATTCGATGATTCGGCGGGGATTTTCATAGGCCGTTAACCCGACCTTCACCTCTGTCAGAGCTAGCTGTGTTAAGTGAAGTACGTCAGAACGCTTCCGTGTTTCAGAGTGCACGTTAAACTGTAGGTCCCCTGCACCCGGTTGGATTGCCTGGTTAGGTTAAGGCGGCTGCGACTGGGGCGGAATGCACAGCCAATAGAAACGCTGTCACCAGGTCATTACGACTACATGTAATTATAATTATTAGTATAACTTTATTAACTCTAACACCAAAATTAAGAAACAGCAAACCTGATTTATTTACCTTTGCTTATATAAAGTTTCGAAGTGCCTCTTCTGCACAGGAAGAGGAAAAATTTGAATTTCCTTTTTCGTGGTATCCTTTTGTCAACGAGCAACGATCCGTGTTTCATTTGTCATTGTGCTTTTAGGTTGGAACATGGAGCCATCTAAAGATTCATCTTCGAGTGAAGAACACACTACTCACGGAGAACATGCAACTGAAACCGATTGCGCCAACGAACTAAATCACGTTTCATCAACAGCTTGTAGTAAAGTTTTCATACGATTTTGTAAATAAATTATTAATGCAGGGGCTCGTACTGTTAGATGTTGTTAACGTTTCTCAGTTTGACATGTTACTTAAGCTGTGCACACAGTCTGGTATGTTATGGGAACATGGTGATGTCCCGTGATCGACATTGGTTGTAATCACGGCGGTGTAAGAAATTTTCACCGTTGGTCACTTGGCCAGCAGGGTAAGAGAGTTGGTGGTGCACGATTCCTGATCACCAGAATTTTACGAAAGGTCTCTTCTTGTGGTATGGACTGCGGGAAAACTACACTGTTGACGGGGATTCAACCGTCGGTACAGGTTTCAATGGACCGGCAACGAATGTCATTCTTTCTCTTTCACCCAAAACACGAAAAATATATTACAATGAACACATACCAACTTCCAGAGTGATGAAGCCTTTTTTTTTCTTATGGCCTCTTCGACGTCGATATCATTAGAGGCGGAAAAGGACTGGAGACAAGGAACGGGAAGGAATTCGGCCATGGGATTTTGAAGGCAACATCCAGGCATTCGAAAGTGATTTGGGGAAACTAAGGAAAACCCAAACCTGGATGGCCCGACGTCCTCCAGAATGCGTGGCCAGAACGATACCACTCATCCAACACGGTCGGTGGTGGTGAAGCAAACGAGTAAAAGCATACATAGAAACAGCCTATGCCAATCATAAGCTAAGGCTTTGTAATGTTTCATACTTTTATTTATTTTTATTTTTTTGTTGCGGGCTTTAGGCTCGTGGAGGTCATTAGAAGCAGGATAAGGTCGGGAACAAAGAGCAGGAAGGAATTCGCATATGGCCTTTCGAAGGAACAATCTGGATGGCTGAACGGGATTTGAACACTTGTTCTTCCGAATGTGAGGCCAGAGCGTTACCACTCACCCACCGAGCACAGTGTTGCGGGTCACATTAACATTCCACAGAATTACTAGAATCACTGAAACTGTTGGATCCTTAGTCATTAGGCGGATACCAAACAAATTTCTGTTTCATTTGAAGAAGTGACACTTGGCGGAGGAATACTTATAATTAATGTAATTGAAGATCTCAAGACTGTGTGTCGTAATTTTTTTTTAAAAAAATATGTTAAGATTAAATTCGTTTTGAAAACCTTTTCTTCTTCTATGGCCTTTCGCCGTTTAGCGTCAACAATATTTAATGAACTATCATTCCTTTGGTCTACCAAATAGGCTTTGGAACAGTAACTTTGTTTTTGGCCATGTTCTGCAAGTTTCGCATAAATGTTTTTGAATAAAAATCCGTCTTCTAACAACTGTTTTTATTATTAACTTTCATCTACCAGACGCGTTTCGTCCTTCTGGAGTGGGGCATCGTCAGTGGTAAAAATTGTGGCGGCTAGCACATGTCAGTCCAGAACAGGTGCTTTCGGACTGACATGTGCTAGCCGCCACAATTTTACCACTGACGATGCCCCACTCCAGAAGGGCGAAACGCGTCTGGTAGATGAAAGTTAATAATAAAAACAGTTGTTAGAAGACGGATTTTTATTCAAAAACATTTAGGCTTTGGAATTTGATGAAAATCCTGATATTTGAGTTCTACATGTAATTTTGACCATCTTGCAATTTTCTCTGCTCACTACAGAGAATGACAAAGATCAGTATTAATAAACAAAAAACAAAAAAAATCCTTGTGCGGCCCCAAACCCACGCCCACTGCATTGTGTCAGAGCTCAAGAATACGGAAGGAATCCCGGAAGTAATAGGGATTTGTTACAGTACAGAGCGCAGATTGTATAAAACATAAAATATCTAGCAAGCGTAACTAAAACCACTCCTAATGCGGGACTGTATCCTCTTGACCTATTTGTGTGTATGAATTACGGGAGGAACAGAATTAATGTACTGCACGTGCTCCGCTGTCTACACCGGGGCTATCTCGGATGTCTTGTCTCTAGCTGAGTATCGTTTAGCATCCGCAACGATGCCTCCACATAGTTCCTAGTTGCTTACATGCAATAAACTCAGCGAATTGCTTGTTAACTGTGAACTCCGTTCTTCCCTCAGTCGCTGGAAGCGGCAGAACTCAAGCTGGCATGAATGCTGAATTACAGTAAGATTTTGACATCGATAAAATGTTTGAGGCGAAGCAGATTCCAAGGAATTCAAATTTGAATTTCAGAAATATGGCTGCATTTTTACTGATATTTGACATTTTATTATTCGCTTAGAATCGGAAAGTTGGCTGGATAATATTGCCTGCACGACTAATAATACTAAAGCATGCTCATTGGTTACAGTTCTAGAGAATTAAGCAGGCGACGTTGACTTCTGAATGTTCTCTACGGCAAAAAACAATAGGACGTTGCATATGCCTGCTGTTGATTGTAAACTGTACTGAGGCTGAAATAAATAAGACATGAAATAGCACAGAAAGTTCGCATGCAAAAACTTAGGAGAGCATACGGTAGAACCTACAACATATGTAATAAAAAATGTTTGTCCATATATAAAAAAGTCAGACATTACAACACAGTTATGAAACCTGAAGCCCTGTACGCCAGCGAAACTTCAACACTACACAGGAAAGGTGACCTAGAAAGTATTTTGAAAGAATAACGCAAAATTATAAGAAAGATCCTTAGCCCCGATAAAACAGATGACGGATATAGACTTAAATCTCGTAAAGCAAAAGAAACACTGTTAAACCTCGCGGCAGATATCAGGAAACGAAGATTAAAATTTTATGGACATATCCACAGGCTTCCAGCAACATAGTACAGCTAAAAACTATGCCCTTGATCCAGCAGATCAAAAAAGACCTGGAAAAAGCCCACATAAACTCATCAGAAATCATAGACAGACAAACATACAAAGAAAAAATTAACAAATGGGAAGTATCGCCAGAGAATGAAGTCATTAAGAGACCGGGGACGAAGTGGACTGAAGAAAGGAAGAGAATCCACGGAGAAAAAATGAAAGCTGTAAGAAAACTTAGAAAACTGATCGTTAGGACTTTATGTGATCCGACAGGGTCCAATTGCAGATAATAATAATAATAATAATACTAAGACATGAAACTAATATAACAGATATAGGGATATGGCATCGCCATATCATGCCGCAAGCTTCATTAAGGTAGTCAAGACTCCAGTCAACAAAACAATTATTAGCAGGATAGAAGGAGGAGGAAGACAGCACAGAATCAGTAGAAAGGTGGATTGCAAATAAAAAGGACAGTAGATAGTAGTTATTATACATTTGTTTATTTTGTTGTACAATAGAGCTCTGTGCCGATAATTTATTCCTGGAAAGTAAACCGCTCTTCTACTATTGCTACCGACAAGTAGAATTTTGAAAGTTCCTTAGTAGCTACGACTTTTACCTCCGACAAAGCTTACTTTGTGAATGTGATGTACGCCAGAACGCTTCCGTGCTTCGGATTCCATAGTAAACTGCAGTTTCCTCTTACCCGTTAGGATTACTGCGTTAGGTTAGGTAAAGAGGAAAGGAATTAACCACGCTACCTGCGATACCAGACAAAGTAAGCCTCCTCCAGGAGAGTCCAACTAACCTTCGAGTTGAATACCAAGATTTTCGTATGAAACCGGTCAGCACAGTTTCGTATTTTATATTTCTTGAATGTTCGTAGAGTATAAACGATGTATCACTTAAAATAATGTGTCGCTGGTAATAAAGTATCTTTTATTACGAATTTCCCACAGTTAACTAGACAACAGTAACAGAACAGTTATCCACCAAAACTCAATCAAATAGGCGAAATGAAGAATATAAGAGATATTAAATCATTTGCCTTCAACTGCTATGTCATATTTACAGTTAATGATTCAGTTTTTAGAGTATTTAAAAGTAGGTTTGTTTCATATAAACCATTCCGCGCTGCGGGTTTCTAGCCTGGGATCTGTTTAGGTGCTACTTGAAGGAATCATATGTTCTCAATATCTTTACCGCTCCTCAGAATACTGCATTCCAGTTATGAATTATACGACGACTATCTTTTTGACACTGCACAGTGAACTGAAAACAGAAAAGTTGCATATAAAATATTAGAGGAGAAGGTCCAAATACGGGCTACTTGCTGAAAGTGAGGGAGGTAGGTTGTGTGCAGTCACGAGAATGGCACCAAAGACAACATCAGGTGGTGCGGGAAGAGTAGTGAACTTGGTCTGTGACACACGTGCGTTGGCGCAAATTGTTTTGTCAGAAAACTTGCTCTTGACAAACTCAAAACTTTTCAAGGTATGTCATCATTAATTTCTCAATTTCTTATTAATTCAGTAAAGTAAATGGCTTCCACTTCATCTCAAAGTACATGACCTGAGCTTCATGCAGGACATCTGTCCTGTTCGATTTGTTTGTTTTTTAATGGTTGCTGATACCATCAACATGAAGTACTGCATGGTACAAAAACGGGCTACCATTGGTGGTCCAATAACGGGTTAGCTCTTGACAAGTAAACATCAACATTTCTGCACCCGGGATCAACGACCAACTGCTCAAGCTTCTACGTCCAAAAGGGATACTATATGATGTACCTTCAATCCCCACCATCGCAAAGAAAAATCAATCGTTGTCGAAAGTGCGCCAAGACTTGTATTATAACTGGATCTTCTTACAGCGAATGATTGAAGAAAAGTGTGTAGCGTACAGCCTTGAACTACTGTCAGATGATTGTGAAAGTGTAATCAGGTGCCCCTCACGAAATAAAAAGAATCCAAAATTGTCAAGTAAAACGAAAAAGCCCATTTAGGTAAGTTCAGGGAATCGCTGGACTCTGAACTAGACAATAGGGTTCCTCCTACTGACGACGACAATAATGATGACGAGTTGGTGATTTCTCTGGGAGATAAACGTGGCAACGACAATACAGCATGCATTTTCTGTGATGGACTCTTTTCAGATGTCAAAGGCGAAGTGTGGTTTCAGTTCTACAAGTTTGAAGGTTTGGCAGTGACTGAATGTGCTGGAATGGAAAATGAGGTATACATCTGCAATAAAAATAAATTTAAAAAAATGAAATATAAAAACTTAGAATTTCAATTTAACAATGTTTTTGAACTAAATTGGTGTTTTTTAAATGTATTACCAGATAAATTTCCGTTTTTAATACAAGTAGCCCGTATTTCGACCACCTCTTGAAAATCAGTCATTTTACACTTTTTTTTGATCCTTTGATTTTGGAAAATTAAAATTGGTTATTGACGTTTTGAACCCTCATATCACCTTCATGATTGTTTATTGAAGTAAGTCACATCAAAATTATCCACATTTAGTGACAAGGTAAATCAGTAGGCGTAGGGCCAAAATAAAAGTAGTAGCCCGTATTTGGACCTTTTCCTCCATGCTTATAAAACCGCCAGTAAGCTGCGTGCGTTAAGATGCCATAAACTGGACCGGGGAGATACAACAGGACCAGGTTCGCGTACCGGCCGTCTGGACGGGTTTCCTCAATCACTTCGGCGAATGCTGCGTCACGACCCAATCTTCACCTCATAAACTACACATTTCGCAAACAAAAATACCCCTGTCATAGTGAGCATCAGTTACAGCATTCTTTGACAGATGGCAACACTGAAGCTCCCCCCATGCTCCATGGACTATCTTCCCAGTGGAAACATTGGAAAAATTATTAATGACATGCCATAATGAGGATCACGGCTTTGCCTGATCCGATAGGGTCCATTCGCACATAATAATCACGTAATAATAATAATACAGATTTTCTTGTTGACCATAGGTTATGATAACATGGTCGGCTTCTCTATTTGTTTATCCAATCTGCACTACCCAGTAAAGTATCAAGGAAAGCAATAACCACGAATCGTAGAGGTAATATCAACAGAAAAGGTCAAAGTATGGGTCATGCCCTTTCTCCTACGCGTCGGGGTTTATTGTCGAGGGTGTATGCCTTCCATAATAACTCCTCGGGAAAACTAGACTTGGTTTGCACCCTGTTTGTCTTCCCAAGTATCGTTAGCGTCGCTAAGTATTTTTGTATGTGCAGAACTTCACTCGCGCAGAACTTCACTCGCGCAGAACTTGGTGTGTGCGTTTAACTTTTGTTTTCTTCTAGCAGCAAACCATATACATTTGTAATGCAGGATCTTTGTAACATTTAGAATAAACTAGAAACCACAATTTCGTTATGATTGTTATAGTGCTATTCTTTGACGTAGTGTTTAACTAACGTTTTCCGCGTATTCTGACGTACTGTTTTCAGAAAATTACGTATTTTAAAAAATAATGTTACATAGTAAAAAAAAAAAAAAGTTAAAAAACTAAAAAAAAAATGCGTGATCTTTCGAGGGTATCTGGTAATTCTGAGATGCAGTGTGATCTGTGACGTTTTTATTAATTTATTTATCTTATGGCAATGTACGCAACATGTTCAATACAAGGCAGTAAATAACAATGTGTTAGCAAACCATCAACAGGGTATCTCAAATAAAAATCCATAGTTTTACGTCAAGATTTTCCAACTTCCGCAACAGCTTGTTAGAGAAAATACCTAAAATGCATGAAATTATAATTTTTACTTGTTTAATATTAATATGAATGGAAAAAGTTACTCAGTTACTAGTGTTTGGTTGTTATGAGAAAATGTTGTAAGGAAATATCTGTGGCGTATGAAGGAACTTCTACGTGCAGTAATCTTTGGAGTGTTATAGAAAAAAATAAAAAATAAATAAAGAAAGAGGAATGAAATGCTGGGCTGTTGTGAGCTAACGTATTAAATGGAGAGAGGGTTGAAAAAGTCATTAAAATGAACCTCGATAAATATTGTTATACATGTGATTGTGAATTTACTAAAATTATAAAATAAATGGAAAGAACATAGCAACAACTAAATATATTATTAGTATTTTATTGAAATACGTGAAATGTCTCAGCCTGTTTTTATTTATTATTATTATTATTATTATTTTTACTTATGGGTTTCGCCTCGTCGACGTTGAGATAATTAGAGGCGGGATGGGATTGGGGACAAGGAACGGGAAGGAATTCGGCCATGACATTTTCTAGGAAGCATCCCGGCAATTGCCTGGTGTTATTTGGGGAAACCATGTAACACCCAGATCTGGATGCCTGGACGGGGATTCGAACCGGCGTCCTCCCGAATGCGAGGCCAGAACGTTAACCGTTCACCCACCACTCTCGGTGGAATATAACCAACAAGAAAATTAATCAGTTTGTGATAATCTGGTAAGCTCTATATAGATGCTTGAACAAAGACTTCCAGCGAACATGGGTGTGCCCTGTTACTATGAGGGTGAATCAAATGAAAACCATATATATTTTTTTAAATATTATTTATTGTGCAGAAGTGGTACAAAGCTGTATCACTTTTCAAATTCATCTCCCCCAAGCTGAATGCAAGTCCTCCAGCGCTTACAAAGTGCATAAATTCCTTTAGAAAAAAATTCTTTTGATAGTCCACGCAACCACTCATGCACCGCGTGGCGTACCTCTTCATCAGAACGGAACTTCTTTCCTCCCATTGCTTCTTTGAGTGGTCCAAACATATGGAAATCACTTGTGGCAAGGTCTGGTGAGTATGGTGGATGAGGAAGACACTCAAATGCAAGTCTGTGATTGTTGCAACTGATGTACGGGCAGTGTGGGGCCTTGCATTGTCATGTTGCAAACGGACACCTGATGACAGCAATCCACGTCGCTTTGATTTGATTGCAGGCCGAAGATGATTTTTTAGGAGATCTGTGTATGATGCACTGGTTACAGTGGTCTCTCTAGGCATGTAATGCTCCAAAATGACGCCTTTTTCATCCCAAAAGATAGTCAGCATAACCTTCCCTGCTGATGGTTCTGTTCGAAACTTCTTTGGTTTTGGTGATGAGGAATGGCGCCATTCCTTGCTCGCTCTCTTCGTTTCCGGTTGGTGGAAGTGAACCCAGGTTTCGTCCCCAGTAACGATTCTTGCAAGAAAGCCTCGTACATTCGGTGTCAGTACGCTAGATAGTCTGTTTTGGGGCACCACAGTTGGATGACGTATCCTGTTAAAGGCAGCCCATGCTTTAAGTGGTAGGTCGAAACCTGCTGGTGAACGTTGGGCACTAAGCAGTGAAAAGCTTGTGACGCCTGTCTTTTCACGGTTTCATTTCATGCTTCGTTTCCCGAGTCATTACATACACCGCAGATTTTAAGCTAGACCAAACCATAACCCTTCTTAGATTGGTTAGATAGTTTCCCCAAATCACTCCAGACGAATGCCGGGATTCTTCCTTCAAAAATTACATGGCCGAATTCCTTACCATTCTTTGTTCCAAGTCCCATCCCGCCTCTAATGACCTTAGCCATCGACTAGGTGTAAAGCCGTAAGTAAAAAAATAAAAAATAAAAAAAAATTAAAAAAAATGCTTAGATAGTATTTCGTGATTGGATAAAGGGACGAACAGACGCAGTCCGCTTACAGATTTATAACAGAATAAATGACTTTGTCGGGTGTGACCGAGGGGTGGTTGGTAACGGTCTGGACTCACATTCGGGAGAACGCGGGACCGAATCCGCGTCCGGACATCCAGATTTGGGTTTTCCATGGTTTACACATCACTCCAGGTGAATGCCGGGATGGTTCCTTCAAAAGACTATGGCAGAATTCCTTCTTTCCCACCTCTAACGACCTCGACTTCAACGAGGCGTAAAGCATGAAGAAATAAAATGGAGGGTTTGTATATTTTGTGTGGCGTGTTTTTCGTTTTGTACTTGAGAGAAGAAAGAAGGAAATAGGAGAAACTAATTTCCAGCGCAATCATAATTGATTGTTCAGAAGAGACCAAGGAGACAGTCAATTTAACGTCCACTACTTTCGTACGAATCACCATTTCAAGCAGTGTTATATACCCCCAATACAAAAAGATGCGGGATTTGACGTAGGTATTTGATCTGCAATTTGGTTGCTAGGAACTGTACACCACAATATCTCCTATCCTTCAGAGAATGTACCGCTTTATAAAAAAAAATTCGCTATCGTGTTGAGCATCTTACAAAGTAATACAAACGGTATACTAGACCCAAGTAATGGTGCGCTATTATAACACGTGTCCACAGCTGGAATGGCTAAGTGTCTAGGCTGATGTGCGATCATAAAACATTTATGATCTTCGACAGTAACGATGCTTATCGGGGGCTGTTACTATAGTGCGGTTGTGACAGTATCAAGCATTCGAGAGCACGCGGATCGAAACCCGTCCGGGCATCCAGATTTTGGTTTTCCATGGTTTCCCAAACCATCCCAGGCGAATGCCGCGATGGTTCCTTTAAGAGGCAATGAACGAATTCCTTCCCGTCCCTTGCTCCATTCCTTTCCCGCCTCTAATGACCACTAAGCTGACAACACACACACACACAAAACAATTCCAGTTCATATCATTGTCTCCAGTAAAAAGAACAGGGTCTGACATTCTGGAGGACAAGGGTTCGATCCGCGGTACGACCATCCAAATTTTATTTTTGTGCGATTCCCCGGAATTTTCATGGTGAATGCCGAGATAGTTTCCTTCAAAAGGACATGTAGGAATTCCTTCTCGTTCTTTGCTCCAATATTCCTGCGGCTCTAATTACCTCGACCTTGGTGACGACCAGTCGCAGAGCTCTCATAAAGTAGAAAGGAAGAACAATATGGACGCGGCTATACAAGAAGTCGTTCCTTACAAAGAGATATACACAGATGACCAAAAATAGCAGTGCGGGAGACACTACTTAAATAATACCGGCCAGAGTTATGCAGTGCTTAGAATGGCATCGTCTTTCAAAAGGGGGAGAGAGTGTGAGGTAGGGGAATAATGTATATTGAAAATGGAAATCACAGCTCCGACTGGGTACGACGCGGCACAAAGTGACGGTAATTCAACACGTGACGTTTATGGCCGAGCGCAAATAACAATACGACTTGCGATCACCCCAATAGACGACCCCAGCAAAAAAAGAATTACGCTTTTGAAAAAAAAAAAAAAAGAATAGCGGGAAGGGGTAATATACTCGAGACTATTGCAGAGCTCCAGATGAAACAACAACCTTGTATGCTTTTCCCTTTCAGCGGTACTTCCCCGCTAAGTGAAAAGTGCAATGCAAACAGTGGCAAACAAACAGAATTTCAATGCGGTTAGTGTATTGACACCAGACTGGGGACAAGGAACGGAAAGGAATTCGGCCATGGTCTTTTTGAAGGAAGCATCCCGGCATTCGCCTGGAGTGATTTGGGGAAACCATGGAAAACCCAAATCTGGATGCCCGGTCGGGGTATCGAACCCGCGTCCTCCCTAATGCGAGGCTAGAACTTTAACCATTCACCCACCACCCTCGGTGTTTCTGACTTCAGCTGTGTACATAATAATTTGTGGCTATTGTTTTCATATTCATATGCTTTCCTTTTTTTCTTTTCTTTTTTAAACAAATTGCATTTATTAAAGTGTTCAATGGTTAAAATTTAACTAGGGAGATATTATGAGACACCTACATCGCCTCAATCTGTCACAAACGCTACTGCATTGGGGACAAGAGTATACTACTTAGATATTCTCTGGAACTGAGATGAACTGGAATGCAATTAATTCATTATTGAAAACCTTTATAAAACTGATTTATCTAGTTCAAAGAAGTGTACAAGTACTGCTGCTAAGAATTCAGCGCGTATATTGTAGGCTATGCTTACTACCCTTAAGCTGAAATGAATAAAAATGACTACGGCAGTATATCGTGTAACTTTAGTATGGTGAAACTATACTTGAAACATAACGTCACTAAGCAGTAACCTCAACAGAGGTTTAGAAAATGAGAAGGCGTCCAAATTGAAGCTAACTCAACAGTTTCTTTTGAATGCAACACCCATATTATTGCAGAATCGAAAAGATAATTTACGAAAGTTTCCTTTCACCGGTTGATACGTATATTTAATGAAACATTTAAACATTGTCGACCGTTCAACAAGGAGAGATTGCCATATAAAACGATTTGGAGAAGTTTCACTCCCAGACCTATTTCGAGTAACCAGCAGTGACAAAAAGTTTTATTGATCATAAATAGGGGAGTTTCTGATTAGTAACCGTAGTTTACTAAGTGAACGGAATTTCTGTTTTTAGTCCTGGTAATACTCTCAGCTATCTGGGAGGGTGTATTACAGAGGCTGTTGATTGGATTGATTTCTCAAGGAAGGGGGAGGAGCTCTTTCCAGTACTTCAGAACACATGTAACAGGATCCAGAATGCTGGAGATCAAATCAATTTTTCCACTTACAATTTTTTAAGTTTTAGTATCAGCAGCTCTTAATATTTTAGCTTTTCAAATGAAGGATATCATATTTGTGTCAAATCTATGTACTGTCCAATTCCACATCGTTGAAAAAGTGATTACGTATAGTAGAATTCACCACTGGTGAGATCAGGGATATGAGACTTCATAGCATCGATTTCCGAGCGTGGTGGTTTAAACGGGATTCGGGAGGATGCAGGTTCGAATCCCTGTCCAGTCATCATTATTTCGGTTTTCCATGGTTTCCCAGAATCATTCCTGTCGAATGCCGAGTTAGTTCCTTCAAAAGGCCATGGCCGAATTCTTCCTCTTTCCTTGACCCCGTCCTTTCCTGCCTCTAATGACCACGCCAAAGCTAGAAATGGGTTCTTACTGCCAAGAGCTCTTTGTTAACAGGGGGTAATATTACTAGAAGGTTGTGTACGCGATAAATTAAGTGGTTTAGGTCGAAAAAAATCGATTTTCGGTTTTCATCATATTTCGATAGAAAAAAATTTTCGGGCATTTAAATAGCATTTCCCTACCACGTGCGTTTCGGTGGCACTCCCACTTTTCTGCATATATTTTAGACCTTTACCTCTCCTACATTGCACGTTAGGGATTTTTTTTTCTGACTCCTGAGTGTGTTGGCTGTCCTTAGAGGGCAACGGTCGGTATTTTCTTGTTTCTGCTGTTTATAAACATCACACTTTGAAACACGCTGTTAGTTATGTTCAAGTGCGTTTGGGAGTAGTAGTTTTCTTTAAAGTAAATTTCAATACATAAGCCCCATTATATCAAAAACTATCAAAGATAATTGAATGAAATTTTCAGAGACTTTGCATAACACAAAGAACCACCTCTGGTACTACAAGCATTAATATTCCCCTATTAGGATGCCCACAAAAAAATTGCAGAAAAAACTTAATAATTTTATTAACAAACTAGCATTTACCCACTGCTTCGCTTTAGCATATTAAATAGAAATTCTGAGTTGTGTGATATTTTTTCAGTTTTTTGTACAAGTAGTGAACATCTCAATTACAGTGTAATCCGTATCTCATAATTTTGTATCTAGAAATGTATTTAATTATTGCCTGCGTTACTAGGTACACAGTCATTAGCTATTTCCGCAGATTTTAATTGGTACCGTTAGCTCTAAAAATTTGAAAACACCACCCAAATTGCTGCTGTAGGTTTTTTATAGTTCCCGTTCAAATAATGAGACACACGCAGTTTGCTTACAGATTTATAATAGTACAGTTTTAAAAAAGTATTTCTTAAAAAACTATAAAACTTATAAAGTAGATATTTGTACAGTTGACTTTACTAGTATCATGTAACATTCAGTAAAAATATTAAGGTCTTGCATCAAATATTTTTTCAGAAATGGGTCAAATACTTGCATAAATTAACAAGGTGTTAGATAGGGAGGGGATGGTCCCCTTGAGGCAACGCCTCGAAGTATTAATGCCAGTTAACATTCAACACTATGCTCTAATTTGCCTCATTTTAACTAGGTGATGCTATGATTCCAGTCTTGATTTTAATAAACGAGAATGCGTATGCCACATGTGAAAGATTAGATAATAGTTGCGTGTTGAAGCTAGATGCTGTCTGATGAGATTTTATGAAATGTGACAATTGAGTCATCATGGTGTGAAACGTGAGATGAAGAAACAAGCTCCGTGAGATGATAAATGCTAGAATTTTCAGTAGTATTTAACCAACAATTCGCTAGTAAATAGTGTCTCTTACCAAGGCTTGTTGTTTTCTTTCTAGGTCTTTGTAACTCCGAAAGACTCCTAAAAGACCTAATGTTCCATTGGAAAACTATCCCTCTTGCAACCTCTATTTCTGACACGAATACGTCTTTTCCGTCAAATGGTTATTCGCTACTAGTTGTGTGTAAATCAAAGGAGACTAAGAAGTTTGACAAAAACAGTGGAATAGTGACGTTGAGCAATGCAGAACGGCAGCAGGAGGTAGCATTCTACAAAAAAGCGCAACTAGAGCTATTTCCTGAGCAACATGTGACTGTTTGTGTCAAAAATCTCACTGATGATGCCTCATTCCACAAGGGCGAAACGAGTCTGAGCGTATAGGTATAAAAATAACAGTTGCTAAGGGACGGTATTTTCATTTACACGTCTTCTCCGGTCGGTATTCGGTAGCATGACGAGCGACATGAAACTAGTAGTACTCAATAACTAGACTACGGTAGACAACGGGGTAAATGGCATTAGACAGCGAAAGCTTGAAAGGAACAAGTATGGTAGCCAAAGCCCCTCACCCCTCCCTTCCCGCCTCACTTTCCCCGCACAAAGAAAGGGAGGCGATTTGTCAGGAAACGAAACGACGAGTAAATGCTCACCGTTAAACCTCCGAGAGCAAGCTCCACTCGTTTGTCGCGTGACTTGAGGAAAAGTAATCTCCTTTTGTATGTAATACACTACGGCGGAGAATTTAAGACCATTTCAAGAACGATAAAATAAATTTCGAAGAATTGTGATACTTTCAGAGTGAAAATGCAAACTAAGAAGTAAGAAACTGCAAGTAGAACCAGCGGAACGCACGTGGAATTGAAGCAAATACCCCCTTGGAAAAGCGAAGAGGCGTCTGCTATACCGATTGAGCAAGTAAGCCATGCGGGGCCACGATCGTGGCGGAACCACCGGTGCGGGGGAGAGTGTAATGGCATCAGCACTTCCTCCGATAAACGTGGACTGTCCAGAGAAACACAATGAAAGCCTGGGTGTTTTTGCTTTTGTATACCTACCCTGAAACACATGTTGCAGCAGTTAAGTACACTTGCAGTAGTAACTTAGAATATGACCTTATACAAATTTTTTATATTATTATTGCCAGCTGTGGGAGAGGATTATGGGAAAGGAAGTAAATCGGTCATGACTTTTTCGAAGAAACCATTCCGCAATCGCCTGCAGTAATTTCGGGAAATTATGAAAAATTGCGATGACGGACCATGGATACTACACGCATATTTTCGAATGCCAGGCTGGAACGTTACCGCTCATTCATCAGGTGCCGGTTAAGTCTCCTCCCGCGCTTTCCCTGCGTGATAGAAAAGCGCGCCCAACCTCATTTTTGACAATCATCGTAGAGATAGGGCAGTATGTAGCTTGGTGACAGGATTTTACCACGGCGTTGTATAAAGCTGCGTTCCCACGACGTCTTGAATCGGAGGCGGCACGCCGCACACCGAAGTGTAGGGATGAACGCACGCCGTAGGTTAGCCCTCGCTTACCTTGCCACCACCTCCTCACCACGTTGCCTAATTTCTTTGGCACAGAGCACTTTACAGCAACAAAAGGGGTGCGCACCTCTGCTGCAAACCGATGGCAACAGCGCTCCACGCCTGTGATGTTTACCGACATAGAGTGGGTAGCTGCGTCTCATCCCCGCTAGCAGAGGCGGCTCCGTTCCCATGGCGTGTTGTTGGCTATCCGTCCCGTCCCGTCCCGGGAGGCCTCCGTTAAGAGACATCGTGGGAACGCAGCTTAAGGTGTAGCGTTATTCTGGTGGATAATTGCATTAGGAGATAGTTCAGTATAGGTAGTTCTACATTCTCAAGTTATCGGCAATCTGTTAAATTGGCCATCATAAAAAAAAATGACTTTAAATTTGTTAGCCACAGCCTTCCGCATTTTTCTCTTCTTGAAGTGAATTTCGAACGGTGCTATAGGTGCTGGCCATAGTAGTCCCCAATACGAATTTCGCCATCCATAAAGTACATCAAACAGATATAATGGCTTTTTGACCCCCTCTCCGTCGTCCTCGTCACTAGAAGTCTCATTCATGTGAAACCATCTGCCTCTCTTTGTTGTCACATCACTCATATTGCAATCTTGAATTTAGAACAGCAATTCCAATAATAATTTTTATCAAAAATTTTGGGGATTCTTAAATAAAAACTTCTGAACACATTTTAGCTAGAAAAATTATTGCTAGAGTTTTTTTAGTCTACTTTTTATTTAAAAAATAGATGTGACGTTACGAATCTAGAGAAGCCAAAAGCTGATTTCCTAGACTACCGGGGACAAATCATCACTGTTACTAACACCACATTAGGTTCCAGTTCAGATCATGTCGGATGACAAGTTTTTGTATTATTGTAGAAGCTAAGCTGAGCTTGGTATTCCACCCGACACTCCCGAAGGAGGTATTCGTAGCCGGGTATTGGAGGTAGAGTAGCCAGTTCGTTTCTTCTTTCCCTAAACTAAGCTAGTAATCATACAGGGTATAGGTGACCTACAATTTAACGTGGAATCCGAACCATGGAAGCGTACTGGCGTAATTCACATTACACAGCTTGCTGTACCAGAGGTCAAGGTCAGGTTAAGGGCCTTTGAAAATCCCGGCTAAGACAGGGATTCGAACCGGGGACCTTTCGATGTCCAGTCAGACGCATTAACCATTGAGCCACATATTATTTCTTTGATTCTGTGGCGTCATACATACGAAGCTAGAAGCCCCAACGCGCTAGATTTCAACAAAAATTTGGCTCATCTTATTCTTAGTTAATTCTTTCGTTCCCTGCGTGCTAACAGTTATAAACTGACGTTCTGTCTTATGTTAAAACTTGGTGGCTCCTGGTGTCTTCCTGGAGCGTGAGAATAAAAGCGCTGCACCAAGGTTTCGCTATCTCCTTTCTTTCAACCCACCCGCTCTCCTGTATCACCCACCTCAAGGAAAACTTACACCTGCAACGGTTCAATATCTCGAAATCTGTAGGAAAGTGAATGGTGATATTCTGAAAGCTCATAAAGTTTCCTCCTTATTGGCGCTGGACATGTTCCTTTCAGAGAATTTGGATTGGTGTGGCGACAAACCCACAGTCTTTATCTGATCCTGATGAAACTTTTCAGGCGTATACTTTAAAACAGGGAGAAAAATACTATCTACATTTGGTTTACACTGAAGAGCCAGAGCTGGTACACCTGCCTAATATCGTGTAGGGCACCCGCGAGCACGCAGAAGTGCCGCAACTCGACGTGGCATATGTCTGAATTAGTCCTGGAGGGAATTCACACTATGCATACTGCAGGGCTGTCCATATATCCGTAAGAGTACGAGGAGGTGGAGAGCTCTTCTGAACGGCACGTTGCAAGGCTTCCCAGATATTATCAATATTGTTCCACTTCTGAGGAGTTTGGTGGCCAGCGGAGGTGTTTAAACTCAGAAAAGTGTTCCTGCAGCCACTCTGTAGCACTTATGGAAGTGAGGGGCGTCGCATTGTCCTGCAGGAATTGCCCAAGTCCGTCGGAATGCACAATGGACATGAATGGACGCAGGTGATCAGCCATGATACGTACGTACGTGTCACCTGTCAGATTCGTGTCTAGGCGTATCAGGGGTCCCATGTCACTCCAACTACACACGCCACACACCATTACAGAGCCTCCGCCAGCTTGAACAGTCCCCTGCTTACATACAGGGTTCATTAATTCATTAGGTTGTCTCCATACCCGTACATGTCCATCTGCTCAACACAAATGGAAACGAGACTCGTCTGACCAGGCAACATGTTTCCAATCATCAACAGTCCAATGTCGGTGTCGACTGGCCCAGGCTTTCTGTCGTGCACTCAGCAAGGGTGCACGAGTGGGCCTTCGGCTCTGAAAGCCCATATCGATGATGTTTCGTCGAATGGTTCGCACGCTGACACTTGTTGATAGCCCAGAATTGAAATCCTCAGCAATTTGCGGAAGGGTTGTACTTCTGTCATGTTGAGTGATTCTCTTCAGTCGTCGTTGGTCCCGTTCTTGCAGGATCTTTTTCCGGCCCCAGCGATGTCGGAGATTTGATGTTGTACCGGATTCCCGATATTCACGGTGCACTTGTAAAATGTTCGTAGGGGGATTGTTTACATATATCTGTGTTTGCATACGCATGCCTATACCAGTTTCTTTGGCTCTTTAGTGTACAAAGCCCCAATATCAGAAATTTCATTTCCAGCCCCGAAGCTACACTGTGTATATAAGCTAGTAGTTTCTAAAACCAACAACTAGCCATTCTCAGGAAAGCAAATGGAAAGCGCCCACTGAAAATTTCCCTGGGGAGTTGCTGTTGTGGCGTAACAACTGCCTATTCTAGGGGGATCGTGAATTGAACCATAAAACGATTGTATTGTTTTGACTTTACCATCCACTAGAAAGGCGTGCTTACCTTCTCCGAAACAGTTCAATTACACTCTGCTAACACACAGAACTTTGGTTTGAATATATCCAGAAAATAAAAAGTATGTTGTATCCGTGAAGGTTGTACATACGAGAAACGGAAATAACTAAACATTGTTTACCTCCGGCATTAATTGTTGGTCATCTTCTTTTCTTAATGTACCTGAATGATTTTCCAGTAATATTAAATAATAGTAAAAATATACTGCTAATTGCAGATTACATTACTTTATCTTAAAAAAAAAGAGATCCAACAGCACGAAAATAAACTAAAATGATATTCAAAAGAATCAAAATGAAAGTTTCTATGAAAAAAAAATTGATTTTCAATACAAAAAGACACAATTACTTTATTTGTCATGAAAAAAAGGCAGATTCAATGTGATGTCTGAAGGGAAAGCAATTAGTAAAACCAACTGCATAAAAACCCTTGTCGTACAATTAATGAAAATATCATCCGGAAGGAACACAGCCACCAACTTCTTAAAAACATATTACTTGTGTAACTTAGAGTGGCTTATATGGAGACATCAAAGCTGATATATTGGTATTCTTCCAACTTATAAGTCATCTTCTTCAGGGGAATTCCGTCACAAGCGCAGAATGCATTTAAATCACTGAAGCGTGGTCTAAATATTATTTGCAGACTAAGTCCACGGACCTCATGCAGAAATCTGGCTTATGGCTTTACGCTGCAGCGACGCCTGGGTCATTAGAGGTATAAAAGGCCTAGGGCAAGGAACATAAAGGAATTCGGCCATGGTGTTTTTGAAGAAACCATAGCCTGTAGTGATTTGGGGAAACCATGGAAAACACAAATAAGGATAACCTGAAAGGGATTCAAACCCGCGTCTTCCCGAATGAGAGACCAGAACGTTACCGCTCATCCACTACGCTCGGTCATGAAGAAATTTGTTCGTAAATATAGATATTCTTAAAAACTTATCATTGTACTGCTACTACTACTGTAGTTTGTAGAAGTAAATGCTAACTTCAGTCTACATATTGCCAAACATAGTCGTAATACTGAGATTAACTATACCATCCACAAAAATTACTAATCACTTTCAGGTACAAAATTCTCTGAAGCCTCTTTATTAAGATCCCTGCCGTTGTAAATAAAATGCTATCTACAAAAAACCTGACAGTTTCAAAAGTTATTAACAGTCACTGATGTGGCGCAATTTTTTTTTTTTTTTTGAAAATGTGCAAAAATACAACAATTAATAATAGTCTTTTAGAATTGTTTAGTTATGAATACGTGGTTACAAGTTAAAATGTTAGTTGTTTGTTGCTAATACTGGAATTTTTTTTATACGTTTGGAAGGCTAAATAACTAAACTGTAAACAGTAGTTGGTAATATTATGGTTTTTTTTTAAATTATAGACTACGTTCTTTTTTCACAACCCTGAGACTGTTCTCACATAAGAGCAAAGCGAACATTTCTAATCTGATGTAACCTCTACAACTGATTTTGTAACTATTTGGACACAATTGTTAGTTTAATTTAATTGCGATGTAGCAATTTCCTTAGTCATCTGTGAATTCATTATTTTTGTTTAATAACTGTGATAAAACAAATTTGCCTGAACTTTATGCCTTATAGATTGAAACAACTGAGATACGTTTTATAACTTTTGCTCCATTCGAACCATGGTATGTAACCACAACTCAACAGGTAATCAATCACCTGATTTTTATGAAAATTTAAACTTACAAATTGAATCTAATGTTTTATAATTATAGTAAGCTTTAACTCCTAAAAAATCACAAAATAATCGCTATGGTACTATTTATTTCGTCGAATATGCCTGTTCATTACTCGTAAACGAATCTCTGATTTCGGTTGCAATAGTGAAGCTACCGTAAATTACGGTCATAATGTTAATAATATATGTACAAAGTAAAAATGTGTGCTAAATAATAAATGAAAGTCGAGAAATGTTGTTTTATTTGTTACAGTTACATTTGCTTCCGATGCTAATGTCTTACCTGAGTACAAAAAAATAACAAGAGACAAAATACTAATGTGTATAAATTGTCCACTATCTTATGATCAATTAAAAGATTGTTCCCTCATTCTACAGACAGTGGAACAGTGATTCATAATCCATGTTATCTGTGCTATTAATTTGTATGCTAAATTTATAAAAGTTTAATATTCTGTCGGTTTTTACTGTCAATAACTGTTAAACCATGCAATCAAGACAGCGTAATATTTCCTATCCAGCAGTTATCACGCGTGCATCTTAGCTTGAGTTTTACGAACAATCAGCCCAAAATGCATACAAACTGTAAGTCTGTAGTTAGGAACCCTCAATATTCAAAGTATATTAGGAGCGTAGGATAAATTTTCAGGAAAAATAAATTTTACTAACTGCTCCAGTATATATGAAACACAGAAATCCCAAATCCACTTCTCATGAAAAAAAAAAGTTTTTTTTTCTCGATTGGTTTGATGCAATCCTCTGTGCTTTCCTATTTTGCTCTAACCTCTTCATCTCAACATACCCCTTACAACCCACCTAAATTATCTTCCTAACATATTCTAATCTCTGTCTTCCTTCACAGTTCTTACCTTCTACTGTTCCCTCCATTAAGAAATTAACCAATTCCGTAAATCTCAAAATATGACCTACCATCATGTCACGTCTTTCTGTAGCTTCTTCCACAAACTTCTTTCCTCGCACATCGTTTCCAAAACTCGTTCATTTCGTACTTCATCTGTCCAGTTAATTTTCAGCACCACATTTCAGATGCTTCAATTTTCATTCTTTCTGGTATTCCTAAAGTCCATACTTCGCTGCCATAAAGTACTCCACAGAGTTTAAAAAGTTCTTTCCTAGAACTAGATCAATATTTGAAACTAAAAGATTCCTTTTTTCATAATAGCTCTTTTCGCTATGCTATTCAGCTTTCAACATCATTCTTGCTTCCGTAATTAGTTGTAATTTTACTTCTTTAGTAGCAGAGTTAAAGTATTTCTCCTATTGTATCCCATACTATTATTATATTTAATCTATTATTTCTGATACACTTCATCACTTTTGTTTTGCTTTGGTTTATATTTAGCCCAAAATCTTCCTTCAGTATTTTGTTAATGCCATTCAGTAACTTTTTAAGATCTTCAGTCTGTTCTTCTGACAGGACAATTTTATCAGCGAATCGTAGCATGACGATTTTTTCTCCTTGAACACTAAAGCCATATCCAAATTTTTCTTTTACATCCTTTATTCCCTACACACGAGTTGTATATTAACGGGGATAGACTACAACCTTGTCACGCATCCTTTTTAACTCATGCATGTCTCTCATAATTTTCTATTTTTATTATAGCCACAAAAAGAAAAAGAATCCAAATTAACTTACCGAGGATATGGGAAGTAATAGAAATAGAACGATATTGGAATTAGTTTCATTTTTATGTCATTTTTGTGTATTTGTTTTACGATCAATCATTTCATTTTTGGGGGGGAATGGTGTACTATTTAATCTGAAACTAGAGCAATCGATTAACACAGGGATTTGTAAGCGAAACCAAACAATTATCATGTGATTTAAATTTAAGAGGCGTATGTAATGATGCACACACCACAAATGCTGGTCGAGAGACATCATTAGTTAGTATCAAAGTCCCTGACCAAAATACTGAAGAGGAACATAAACTCAGCATCGTTGCGGAGTACTCACAGATCAGGATGATTTAACGAGGCCATCGAAGTAGTAAGAGATTTACCGTCATGCAAATGAATACAAAATTTAACGACAACCGCAATGAAATAGGACAGTGCGTGGTCGGGAGCTAATATTTTTGGCAAGGCTAGTAAACGTTGCGATTATTGTGAGAGTGGCGGGCGCCGAGTCGGCGTCTGCAAGTCTAGACAGCACATCTTAACGACCGAGACGGGTCGATTGTTGGTAGCCTCCGCCCTCCACCCCTCCACATCTTATCCTTCAAATTACATATTGCCTTACGATCTATGCAAAATAAAAATCCGCACGCATAAAAGAATAAAAGGATCTATAAACTTTTTTCGAGATAAATAAAACTTGCGACTTGTAATCTCACGATTTCCTTTTCGACAGCTATAAATATAAAACAGATATTTCTTTGAATTCACAAAATCAGACAGTGCAAGGCTTCAGTTAGCTATCTTGTTATACATTTGATAGCAAATAAACTATGGTCTTTTCACGTACACTCATAATGTTTGGTATAATGGTTGATTTACTACCTACAAAAGCAATTGTTACCCGCACTACCCATCCCAAAAAACCGTGTAGCAATCTTACAATAGGAACGGCGCCAGTTAGTAAAAATAGCTGGTCTTATAAAAAGGAATTTTTTATTCATCTTTCCAAATCGAGATAAACTTTAACAATTGTCAAACCTTTATGTAGTCCTGGTTTAATTAGATACGTGCTATGTTTAAAGAAAATCTTTCCCTGTTTTGAAATATCTGTTAAGTAAAACCAAATTTGACAGTTTCTTTTTAGTTGCCTATTAAGCTACGTGTCTAACAGAACATATCCAAAGTAACAGAATAAATTTATACCCATCTTTATTATCATTTTTGCAGGAACTTGTAAAATGTTAATTATCGTTTTGACAGGTACTTGAAGGTTATTCATATTCATAGTTTTTGAAAATATTAATGGCGTTGAAATACCTGTTTAAAATATTCCTAGTCACAGTATTCGAAAGGATTCTGAGCAACATGCTGGTTCAATAATAGAGCGGCCGACTTGATTCCACATTCGACTGGACTGGAATTATAATAGCCTTTTAACTTGACTATTATATCTGTCAAATTTTGCTTTGTGTAGGAGTAACACGCAAGGATTTTCCAGGATAAACTGTAGGTTCTAGAGAAATGGAACTTGCTGTCCTACCAATGACACACTGACTTAATATACTTTCTTCTCGATGATTCAACCAACTTACGTGTTGCATATTAAGATACGTTTTTGTTTTGTTTTTTTGTTTTGCTTATTGGTAGCTAATTTTAAATGTTTAGCAAAACAGTTTCCATCTGTATAATGCTCGTGGTATGCATCCCTGTTGACTAGTCGTACCGCCCTTGTTGCGTAGAGGTTAGCGTGTTGCCTTCACATTGTTTCGCTCGCCGGTTCGAATCCGAATTGGGTCATGGGAATTTCTTTTTAATTATGAGTATATATTGTATCCATTCTCCACCATCAGTACTGCTGTGAATACAAATACTAAAGGAAGAATATAGATAACACACACACACACATACACTGATCAGCCAGAGCATTGTGACCACCTACTTACTGGCATATTGGTCCACATTTTGAAAGCAATACAGCAGCGAATCGGCGTAGCATGGATTCTACAAGTCCTTGGTAGACTTCCAGGGCTTTCTTCGCACAGGTCACGAAATTCCCTTAAATTACGGGCCAGCGGTTTGTGGGCGCGGCTCCTTGGAACGAACATTTCCGAAAAGGAGAGACTGGTCGGCTGTTAGCGTGCTGCTGTAGTGAGCACCTATGGAAAGTGTTTGAACAACGGCGAAATCACGAGTAGGCGACAATGTGGTGGAAACCCACGCCACATCACAGAGCGTGGAGGTCGGAGCCTTGCCCGCTCTGTGAAGCAGGATAGGGGGAAATCTTTGGCAAAATCACGATTGTTGTGCTCTGATACATTTCTGGAAGTATTAGAATTGTACTCTTCGGTCACATCTGCCACAGATCACCCTCTATCCTGCTTTATAGAGCGGGCAAGCTTCCGACATCCACGGTCTGTGGTATGGTGTGGGTGTCCACCACATTGTCGCCTACTCGTGGTTTCACCTTCCTTCAAACAATTTCCATAGATTGTTACTACAGTAGCACGCCAACAGCCGACCAGCCTCTCCGTTTCCTAGATGCTCTTTCCAAAGTGCCACGTCCACAAACCGCAATTTAAGGGGATTTCGTGATCTGTGCATAGAAATCTGGTGTCAGATACCTCCGAAAGCCTACCAAGAACTTGTAGAATCCATGCTACGCAGAATTGCTGCTGTATTGCGTTCGAAAGGTGGACAAATATGCTAGTAAGTAGGTGGTCATAATGTTTTGGCTGATCATGTTTATATATTCCTCAGCCGTTAGGTTGGTTGGTAATTTAGTTTTGGAAAATTAATATTTGTATGATTTCTCCTTGTTTCCCCAAGCGGTGGAATTGTATCTATGTGTCTATTGTTTCCTGTGGATAGCTGTGATATGTGTATGTTCACTGTCGTGCGATGTATGTGCCGTGTTATGAATTAATGAAAGATAGAAGAAAGAGGGGGGTGGGTTAAACTATTAATACTATTCTGAAAGAACGCCGAGAGGGCAGCCAATATTTACGTCCCAATCCACATCAACATTCTCATATGCCCTGACTCCTTACGCACTGCGGAGAGGTTTGGGGTTTAACCCAGGACTTTGGGGCACAATGTGATGATTAGAAATACATATATATTCATGGATTTTAATTACATAAAAAAAATACATATAAAAACTTGTGCTATTAATATGGACATGGTAAAGCTGGTTTAATGGTTGTTAAATCCGAAATCCATTTATATAGTTATGAAGTTTAATATTATATATATATTATGTTTTCAGTATTCTCAATACGTTGCCACAATTTACAAGTTTGATGGACTCCCCCAGATATTTATTTGATTTATAAGCATACAAATCCAAGTCTTTTTCAAGACGAATTTAATTCTTCCAGGTACAGCTTTGTACAAAGCGGCTTAGCTTCAAACCGAAAGCTTCAGAATCTCATTTGTTATAAGGCCGGGCATTTATTATGTTAAACTGGACAAAAGTAACAAATAAAATGCACAAATTGTATTCACTCTGCTGTACGGGGTAATGTGTAGATAATCAGGAATTCAACAGCGATTAAAAGCAGAGATTAAGGCTTTGGTCGTGTGAATTTAGGGAGTGAATATTTACTTTTTAAGCAAACATGAGAAAACTTAAATCTGCTTCTTTAATACCGTCAGATGTTTGTACCAACTAATTTTATAACTAGCAAGTAAGTTAATTGGTCACAGCAACATTTGATATCCTATATTCATGTCGCATTGAAATATTGACGGGTGAATCACAGGATTGTGTTGTCAAAGCACGATATCTGGACGGCTAGCTCGCTGTGTGAATCCATCTGTACTGATCAACAGAACATATCACAACACAAAGCTAGCCGTAGTAATATCAAGTTTTTGTAACACAGGCCGACAGTGCATCCGTAAAGATTTCATTGCAACTATTCACCGGGAAAGTCTCAGTTCTTACGTATATTCATTTACCATCTGTTTACTCCAACTAGAAAAAGGCCATGTATTACCTTAGCATCCACAATTTCAGTGTTTTGTCTCAGAATTTCAATATGAAATGTGCTGTTCGTTTGGAAAAGTATTGAAACAACTTAATTGATTCCATAGTTTTACAGGCACTAGCCATTAAATTCTGAAGTTCAAAGAAAGGATTTATATTTTTTATATTTCATAGAGTGGTCAATGTTACTCTCTGCGAGTAAGATGAACAAACTACGTTAATACTTTGCTTTTTGACAATTGTGGTCTTAATTGTAGATAAGAGTTACATATCATGCAGGTAAAGCAAAAGATGTAGATATTCTATTGTGGAGCTCATTAGAAAGTTTTTTCGTCAGGTTTGGTGTTGCGGCTTCTAATCAAATTACTTATAGGAAAAATGTTTCTGTATTTCTTTTATCATTAGCTTATTTGGGACATGAATCGCTATCTCTGTTTAAAAATTAAAGATTTGTGTATGTCTGAAGCAATTCGTGTTAACCGCAGAAAGTTAGTAATTTTTCCTCTAGTTTCTGTTTCTTATTTTCGACTTGTCAACTACAATTACCTATTACGCTAAATAATGCAATCCTACTGGATTTTTAATCGTCAGTTTTCATAGAAATATGATTATTGATATTCTAACGCAATATTTAGTTACAGATTACGAAACAGCCCTATGGATTTTTCTGTTAGATTCGAACAATTTATTTTGGGCTATATGAAGGAACTGTAACAACTAAGTATCTGCCTAATAAAGAAATGAAATAATTTGTTGTAACTATGTAGTATTGTTTCAGGTATTTTGATTTCTATGTTGTGTGAAAATTCTGTGAATGAACTAAATAGCTTTGTAAACGTGTTGGACGTATTACAGTGTTTTGAATTTTAGTTAAAGAACACAAACTGAGAATTATGTGACAGCCATCATATAAAAGTGCAATTTTCACAGTTTACATTGTTTAATGTTCGTAAATATTTCGTAATTTCATTTAAAATTGTTTTCATATGATTTCATCTTATTTTAAGAAAGTTTTGACTGTTTTTAAGTGAGTTCTTCTGTTTGATTCATTTGTTAACACTTGAAAAATATCTGTCGGCACTTTTGACCGCGTCCAGAATATTCGATGTATATAATGTTAGGATAATCGCAGCTGTGTGATCTACTCAGGCTAGGAATAATTCTAACAACGTCTGTGTCAGTATGCGCCCCTATATTCTTTGGAGAAGTGTTATGTATTTTTTTAATGTGTTTATCTGATGAAATAAAAGTCAAATATTATAGACAGCTTTGTCATTTAACAGCCACCTATGATATTTGTGAAGAAATTTTAAGCAGTTTTCGACTCACTTGACGACCAGTTCTTCAAACGTTTGTTAGTTTAAAGCGTATGTATTGCGATAGGTTTCACGGCTGCTTTCACTCAGTTCCCAGTCATATCTCCTATCTATGGCACCCACGAATATTTTGTGGACTGTATGCTGCAAGTATTGCAAACCGAGGTTTCTTATGCAGATAATATCACCCACATGTCGTTGCCTTAGAATATTTTATAGAATGGGTCTTATATGTATTTACTTTACCGCCCTATATATTTAAGTAATCATCAATCATCTTCACAATCTGATAGCTTTCGTCATTGAATATTCAAGAGAGGGGTGGATGCACCAGACCATAGTTTGATTTCCGGTAATATTTTTGAGAGTATTGCCGAAAGCTTTTTATTACTGCTTTTTATTACTCTAGTTCTGTTCATTTCTAGAAGGAGGGATCGTGCTCTCCTATTAGGTTACAATCCCGGTATGTGCTTGAGGATTTTGAGGACGATTATGAATACGTATTTCACTGTAACAAAATCTTTTCTGTGGCGACTTTTTTATGAAGAAACTTCCAAGTAATTCATGAATTACGATGTGACTTATCAGAATCGTTTCTTTACCTTCAATAAAACACTTCCCTACTCTTACGTTATTTTTCCTTACCTCCGAAAATACTTAGAATCGAATATTTTCTGGCACAACTGTAATTTTATGGATGCTGAATGACACATCACGTCACTTGACTGTTTTTGCAGACTAATATCTTCTTTTTGCTTTTCGAAATGTGGCAGATATTTGTTTTGACTTTGGCAGACTTAAAACATACGCTGCAATGTGCGGTGTTGCTTGATGAGCATCCATGATTTAGCACAATTAAATTTTGAAGTTTTAAACAAATATTTTCAGTGGAGCTAAGAAATTTTGAGAAAAGTTGTCAACAAAGCAAAAAAACGTCTACCTCCATACGAATAGCACATTTCAGCAATGACTACGAAAATAACTTTTTTAACCATTTTAATGTCGATAAAAGCTGGAAACAGGTGGTCTCTGTTATAATATCCACCTAGAATAAATTTTTGAAATGATCAATACCTAACGATGTATAATAAATGTCAAATGATAATCATATTTCTTCAGCTCTGATTGTTTTCATTCTTGCGTAAACTAATTAGTCAATCCTGTTCCCTTGCCGTACACCCGTATCATGTATGCCCCCATTTCCAGTCTTGTCTCAGGCGTTCAAGTTTGTGTGTAAATATTATGTCTGGCGAACAGTTTTTGTGCAGAGTTTAACGTAGAATATGAGTGTGACTCCATAAACTTAAATGCACGATTAAGATAGTTAATAACAAAAACAGTGATTTCTTGTGGACGCAATGTAAAAATAATAGGGTCATTGCAATTATACTGCGGGAAGAAGAAGTTTCATAATCCATGAATTATACGACATTGATGATATTATACTCGCATTTTACATATTATCAGAACAAATTTAATGGTAACAGTAAAAACTCAAAGATAGACAGATCGTCTCGTAATCCATATTTATAAACAGACTTAAAATGAATAAATGAGGACTTGTATAATAAAGAAGAGGTCCCGTTATAAGAACAGCAAAACGACGGTGAAATTGTCGAATTGCAGTCGTCTTCTACGCGGATGGGATCGCTCAGTCGTCGGGAGCGTGATGGGTGAGCGGTAAACGCTCTGGTCTTGCTTTCCGGAATACGCGGGTTCGAATCCCCGTCCGGCCATCCAGATTTCACCTTGTAATGACCTTACTGTTGAGGAGACGTGAAGTCATAAGCAACAGTACAAAACTACCAACTGGTTTCTAGTGTTATTACTGTGAAAAAAGGCTGAGTTTTCAGTGTATAACCCGGCATGTGTCAGACACTGGAAACGTTCACGATATTATAATAGTCTGCGCTCTAATGAGAGAAATTATTGGTTCTTTAGGACACTAAGAAGCGAATAATTCTTCTAAGAGCTATTTCCTAGTATGTCGATACGTTTCTGTTAAATACTAATACTGACTTTCTAAGGTCACAGAGTTTCAAGAGAGGTATACAACATCTTTGGTGTAAAAAGAACAGTTGAAGAAGAAAAAGGGATTTGAAGAGAAAATGAAATGAGAGAAGGTATGGATGGGAAAAGCTTAATGGAGAAGATTTAAAAAATCCTGGCTGGATTTATAACGGAAAATATTCGCCTGAGGGCAGAAGATTAGTATAATGATGAAGTCAATGAAACATGAAAGTTGTAATTGGTAATTGATTGTCATTTGAAAAACAGAAGATAATAAGATAAGTGGAAGGTTTTTATTTCATATTGCAGTTATAATAAAGAAAATGGAGTTGATTCTTAAAGTACATTTGGTATGATTTTTTTAATAGTAGTGTTATTTCAGCGGTGGTATCGAATGAAAACCAGCGACGGACATAGAGGGATATATAAAGATCCTATTTGAACTAGTCTGACGCAGGAAACATAAGGAAAAGTAGTATATTTAAGTGGATAAAGTACACATTCATATTTTCTAAAATAAAGTACATTACACGTTTCATCGTTTGTCGGCGACAAGGTCATTAAATCTGGAAGAGAATTAAAGGTAGAACAAATCCACAACGAATTTGATCATGGCCTTTTGAAGAAACCCTCCCGGCATTCACTGGGAGTGATTTAGAGAAACCATGGCTATCAGAAATCTGGATTTCCGGAGGGGGATTCGAACCTGCGCCCTCCCAAATGAGAGACTGGAACATTATTGGACTCTTTGATGTGACCTGCTTAGTT
Source organism: Vandiemenella viatica (assembly GCA_031002005.1). NCBI lineage: Eukaryota > Metazoa > Arthropoda > Insecta > Orthoptera > Morabidae > Vandiemenella > Vandiemenella viatica. Next base: position 139,732,292 of record CM061921.1, on the reverse strand, counting down.
GAATCTCAAGATGTAGTATGTGATGTACCGCCAACGTGTGTGATACTTCAGTATAATATTTAATGGGAAAACTGGAATAATTGCTTTGTACCTAAGCAAATAAATAGCAAACTGGATCAGGAACTGGAAGAATAATTCGTAATTGAGATAGAACGTATAAACGTTCCCCAGATATTTATATCATTTCTTTTATATAACTGCACGATAAGGCTTTAACAGGATCTAAGAGCGGTCTGGTGGCTTAGTGGCTAAGGTGTCTACTGCTCCTCGGTTGGAAGGCCCTTACCCCTACTTCCACCCCAGGCACAGCCTGTTGTATAATGTGAAGTACGCCAGAATTCTTCAGTGGCTCGGATTCCACCTTAAACTACAGGTCTCCTATACCCGGTAGGATTATCGAGTTAGGTTAAGGCGGCTAAGAGAGGGGCGGAATGCACAGCCACTAAAAACCACTGTTACCAGGTCATTACGACCACACGAGCCTTTATCTTTAACAGGATCAAATCGGTTTTGAGGTACTTTTCGTAATGGCGAGTTAAAACGTAAGCAACATTAAAAACATCACGTTCAAAGGGAATTTATGTCCAAGGAATAACAGTGACACAATCCACTTTTTTCCTTAAAGATTATAGTCATAGAAGTATGTGGCCATATACGAGTATTTTCTGTGCCTGACATAGTCCCCACACTTCTGCTATTCTAATTGTTAACCTCGTAAATAGGTAAAAAGAGATCTACATCTACATCTATACTCTGCAAATCACAAAACTGTGGGTGGCAGAGGGTGCTCAGCACCAAACCTAATCTCTTTGTTGTGCATTCCAATCCCTAATGGTACGAGGAAAAAAGGAATTCATATAAGAATCAGTGCGGCACCTTATTTCTCTAATTTTATCTTTCCTGTCATGCCGACCCAAATAGGTTGGTGGACGAAGTATTTCACTACACTCGTAAGTGAAAGTGGGAGTACGCATGTTTACCAATAAGTTTATACGAAACGTGCGTCGTCTATCTACCAGAGACTCCCAGCCTAGTTTACTAATCACTTCCGTAACGCTTTCATAAGGACTGTAGCAAGCGGTCACGAATCGAGCGGCTCTTCTCTGTACTTTCTCTGTACTCTCAATCAGCCCCTTACGAAACGGATCCCAAATGGCACAACAATAGTCCAAATGTGGACGTACAAGAGATTTGTACGTTATCTCCTTTGTTTGTTCATTACAATTTTTCAAAATTCGACCTAGGAACCGCAGCCTAGAATTAGCTCTACCTACCAACGTATTAATATGTAAGTCCCATTTCATGTTCCTTTGTACTGTTACTCCCAAATATTTCATAGAATCGACCACATCAATAACTGAACTGTTTACCTCGTATTTCTGAACAATTGGATTCTTTTTGTTAGTTATGCTCATTGTCTTATACTTTTTACAATTTAGTGTGAGTTGCCACTCAGCGCACCATGCCAAAATAACATCCAGATCACGCTGAATTGCTAAACAATCGGCCAAATTCCTTACTTCCCTATAAATAACCGCATCATCAGCAAACAATCTAAAAAGGCTTTTCACTTTGTCTCCGAGATCGTTTATAAAAATTAAAAAAAGAAGTGGTCCTATTACACTTCCTTGAGGTACACCCGATGTGACATCTAGATTAGAAGAACTTTCTCCTTCAACAACGACATACTGCGATCGACCAGTTAGAAAATCCTTTATCCATTCGCAAAGCTGATCTGATATACCGTACGCTCGTAGTTTCGCTAAAAGGCGGTTGTGTGGCACAGAGTCAAAGGCTTTCTGAAAATCTAAAAAAATTGCATCTACTTGTGAACCTGCATCAATAACTTTCATTACATCGTGTGTAAATAGGGCCAGCTGTGTTTCACATGATCTTTTCTTCCGAAATCCGTGTTGATTTGTTGTAAGCAAATTATTTTCATCTAGGAAATTCATAATGTTCGAGCATATAATATGCTCCATAACTCTACTACAAACAGATGTTATAGATATGGGACGATAGTTTCCAGGATCGCTGCGATCACCTTTCTTGAAAATCGGAGTTACTTGCGCTATTTTCCAGTCTGAAGGTACTTTTCGCTCTTCTAGGGATTTACTGAATATATCAGACAGAAATGGCCCGATTTCCACCGCATACTCTGAAAATACTCTTACTGGAATACCATCCGGGCCAGGTGCTTTTCCCCACTTTAGGAGCTCTAATTGCTTTATGATACCTGCAGTATCTATTCGTAATGATTCCATCTCCAACTCGACACGACGTGGGAAAACGGGAATGCTATCCTTATTTTCGTCAGTAAATGAATTTTTGAATACAGTATTTAGTACATTAGCTTTATCGCGGCTTTCAATAACCTCGGACCCTTCGCGAACTAGTGCTGGAATATTGCTGTTGGTACAACTGACTTTATGAACATACGACCAAAATTTCTTTGGGTTTTCTGCGAGACTCTTAGAGAGAGTGTTTGAATGAAAATCGTTGAAGGCCTCACGCATCACATTCTTCACACGTAGTCTTAACTCAGCCAAGGTTTCTAAATCGCTGCGAGACCTCTTCCTTCTGTAGCGTGCGTGTATCCTTCTTTGTTTTTTTGAGTAATCTTTTGACTTCGCATGTGTACCACGGTGGATCATTCTCCCCATTTATTTTCCGCTTCGGTATATGTACTTCCATACCTTCCTTGATTATATGTATAAATCGATGCCACATCTCTTCAACGGTGTCCTTTGTTAACTTAAAGTTATGGTAATTATTCCTCAGATAGGTTCTAAAACACTCCTTTGAGGCCTTACTGAATCTGTATACAATCCGTCCATTTCCCCTTTTTCGCTTGGTCATTAATTTGATAGTCGCAATTACCGCTTTGTGATCGCTTATTCCTGTGGTCGTTGAAATGTCGGTGAATAATTCTGGCCTGTTAGTAACTAGCAAATCTAAAATGTTTTCGCTACCGTTATGACACCGCGTAGGTTCATTCACTAGCTGCTCGAGATGATTATCGGAGAATAAATCGAGAATTACTTCAGAAGCTGCCTTATCCCTGCTACCAGTAATGTGAACATAATTTCGCCAGTCGATATAAGGCAGATTGAAGTCGCCTCCCAGAATCATAGCATGATCCTGAAAACGGCTAGCTATACTGTTAACATTACTTCTTAATTCCTCGGCGATAGCTATGTCAGAATCGGGTGGACGGTAGAAGGCGCCTATGACGAGTTTTGACCCAGCAACATTGAGTTAAATCCATATAATTTCACAGATAGTATCGACTTCTATTTCATTACATGGGAGGAATTTACTCACAGCTATAAATACCCCACCTCCATGAGAATGTAATCTGTCTTTACGAAAAACGTTCATGCTGTCTTTAAAAGTTTCGGCGGAACTTATTTCCGGTTTTAGCCAACTTTCTGTACCGATAATGATATCCGCTTCTGTGCTACAAATAATGCTTTCAAGTTCTGGTTGTTTTTTACAAACGCTTCTACAGTTAATTACGAGTACTTTTAACTGTTGTGACTGTTTTACGTTCCTCCTACATTCCAGTGTTGTATCTGATTGGGTTACCCGCAACTGTATTTCATGTTTCGGGTCTTCCTCCCTCAGCCTAAAAAACCACCCAGTGCATTCCACACGGCCCCTGCCACCCGTATAGCCGATTCACGTGTGTAGTGCACACCTGACCTATTCAAGGGAACCCTACACGACTCAACCCTATGACGGAGATCGAGAAATCTGCAGCCAATATCATCACAGAAACGTCGTAGTCTCTGGTTCAGCCCCTCAATACGGCTCTGAACCAGAGGTCCACAATCAACTCTGTCTACGATGCTACAGATGGTTAGCTTCGCCGAAATCTTGCGGCCACTTGCCACAGAGTTCACCCTTTCAGCCAGCCGCCGGAAGGAAGGGAGGATAACCTCTGACCCAAGGCGACAAGCATCGTTGGTGCCGACGTGAGCCACAATCTGCAGTTGGCTACACCCTGTCCGTTCAATGGCATCCGGGATGGCCTGCTCCACATCTCGGATCAGACCACCCGGAATACACACCGAATGGACGTTGGATTTCTTCCCCGAGTAATCCGCCATTTCCCTAAGGGGCTCTATAAACCGCCTAACATTAGAGCTCCCAACTACCAGAATACCCTTCTGCGATCGCCCAGACCTAGCGGGCTGGGGGGCCGTCAGCTCGCAGGATGACAATTGCGGGACTGAATCAGCCTCCGACAATACGTCATACCGGTTGGACAGTCGAACAAGTTCACCGTCTTCTTAAGGATTTATTGGTATTACTGACTGGCCAGACAGACAAGGAATGGGTTGGCAGTTCTGAAATCCGAAACAGGCGCATGCTCCTGCTATTTTAGCAAATTATTTTCGGAATACGGCATTGAAAATCTCATATTCGCCTCTTATATCTTACATTTCACAGAGCTGATGCCACTGACAGTCCCTAAATACGACTTCAATATCTTTGTAAGATTTTATTTTTTAGTAGTATCTTGAGAGGTACTGTTATAAAGCTTCACACTTCGTTATTTTCTCCTGCTCGTTAAGGCTTTAGATTTTCAACTTTGCATGTGTCAAGTTGCATCAACGAAGTGATCAACCGCAGAATAAAATGCTGTCATTTGTCGATTCTCCTGTGAACTACCCGGCAGATGGCGATAGTAACAGGCGAATTTCTATCTCAGATTTCGTATAATCAATACAAGTCTGCTGGTGTAAATAAAACTTGCGTCGAATTTAATAAATAAAAACATCAAACTGTAAACCCAGAAAGTGATTAATCACTAAAGTATTTAAAGACGTCAAGTTAACGACAGATTTTGAGAAAAGATCTCAATCACAAGAATAGGTGATAGCGATTGCAGAATTGACTAAAATAAAACTCAGGAGAATAAAACAGAAATTTTAAGGTTTCCTGAGGAAATGTGAGAAATGAGAGATGGTTGTGGGTGAGGTAGTAATTTGATCACTGTGTATTACAAATTATTTTGTTTCAACAGTCAGTTGGTATCAGTAACCCGCATCATATAAATCATAACAGTGTCAGCCAAATTCACGTTAAAAACAGAAGATACTTATGATGATGCTAGTTCATTCATATGACACCGTTGACAGAAAGAAAAGATTTCTTTTTTTCTTTCGGGCCATACGCCACGTCGACGTCGAGGTCTTTAGAGGCGTGACGGGACCGGGGGAAAGGAACGGGAATGAATTCGGTCATGGCCTTTTGCTGGAACCATCTCGGTGTTCATCTGGAGTGATTTCGTGAAACCGAAAACCGGATGTTGGACAGGGATATGAACCCGCGTCCTTTCGAATGCCAGGCCCTTGCGTTCCTAATCACCTGCCGGGCTTGCTAAGGAAAAGCAGTTTCGAACTACACCCTGACATCCTCAGCGTCGGATTAACTTCACACGGTTAAAAAGGGGAGGCTTTATACTTGTAAGGCCCAGTAATAACCGTAGACATTATCTTAGCGAAGTTGGTCTTAGTTATCGAAGTATGTGGGAAACTATTTGTTAGCTCTGTCAGCTTGTTGAATAAGCAGTTGATTGACCCGACGTCGGAAGAATCTCGTTGTGTAATAGTAATTGATATCTTTCCAAAATTTCAGATCATTAACAGAGTAAAACATTGCATCTTTCGTTTAATCTGCGAGATACGGTGAAAAAAAAAAAAAACCACAGAAGTTGGATCAACAGATTATTTTATATATTTTTTTCTTTTGCTTATGGCTCGACGTAGAATTAGAGGCGGGAAAGCACTATGAGCAAGGAACGGGAAGGAAATTGGCTATGGCACTTTTAAGGAACCATCTCGGCAATCAACTAGAGTTATTTGGAGCAACCATAGAAAACCCAAATCTGGATTGCCGGACTTGGATTCGAACCCACCTTCTCCCTAATGCGAAGCCAGAAAGTTTCCACTCACCCACCACGGTCGGTTTTGATCTTTTAACGAACAGTACATCCTGAAATAAAGGGAATGTATGATGGATCTCTAAAATCAGGAAATACACAGTATGGAAACACTAAAGCATTTGACATCAAAGTACCAAGCATGGTGGGTGAACGGTTAACGTTCTGGCCTCGTATTCGGGAGGACGCAGGTTCGAATCGCCGTCCGGACATCCAGATTTGGGTTTTCCATGGTTTCCCCAAATACTACAGGCGAATGCCGGGCTGCTTCCTTTAAAAATTCCATGACCGAATTCCTTCCCGTTCCTTGTCCACAGTGCCATCCCGCCTCTAATGACCTTAGCCGTCGACGAGGCGTAAAGCAACAAGTAAAAAAAAAAAAAAAAAAAAAAAAAAATACTTCAACGTATGATTACATCAGGGCTCAGCACTAAGTCCATTTCTAATTGTGCTGATAATGGATGTAATTAGTGAGCAAGTTAATGATGATGGCAGATGGGAGCTCCTGTTTTCCAATGACTTAGTAATCATAGCATACACAAAGAGTCTGGCAGTGGCAAGAAAAACTAGAGCAAAATGGTCTTAAGAACAAAGAAGACTTAAGTACTGTAACAGCAAACACACATGTTAAATTAACATTAAGGTCGCCAAGGGAACGCAGCTGTCCGAAGTAAATACACTTAGATATCTGGGTGGAATAATAAGTGCAGAAAGTTGCTGTGATTTATAGGTGACATATGTTACTGGAGTGATATGTTATAAAAGGATGCCTAAAAATCTGAAAGCAAAAGTATATACGACTATGGTAAGACCGGTAATCCTTTATGGGTCAGAAACGTGGGCTTTACGTAAAACAGAGGAAGCGCTCCTGGAGAGGACGGAAATGAGGATGCTAAGGTGGCTATTGGGTATTTCTCTGAGGGACAGACTTCGAAATGAAGAGATACGAAAGGTAGCTGGAGTGGTTAGTATTAGTGAAGTCATCAGAGGGAAGATTATGGTCATGTCATGACAAGGGGTGAGGTAGAACCAATCAAGAAAGCATGGGGGATTCCTGTTGGAGGCAGTGACGTAGCTAGGTCAACAAGGGCCCCGGTGCAAAACATTTATTTTGGGCCCTCAGGCCAGATGGGCGACTTGTTTTTGCTTTGTGTGCTGGTGGGGGTCCCCTGAGCTGAGGATGGGGGCCCTTGAGTTGTGCTTTGTGGTCCCCCTGAGTAGTGGTTGGGGGCCCCCCTAAGCAATGAGGGCCCTTAGTGAGGGGCTTCCTGGGGCCCCCTTAGACGACGGAAGAGCTAAAAATAAAAAGGTCGCCAGTTGGCCGTAAAGGCTCGTGGGCCCTCTAAGCTGCGCTTGGGGGCCCCCAGAGGTGCTTTGGGGACCCCCTGAGGTATGCTTGGGTGCCCCTTGAGCGTAGGGGCACCCGGTGCACTGCACCGGCTAGCCCCATAGTAGCTACGCCCCTGGTTGGAGGAAAAAGATCCACAGGGAAACCAAGAATAAGGTGGAAAGATCTAATTAAGGTGGCCCTCGTGAACTTAAGACTGAAAGAGGAGGAAATTATAAGACCGGGAAAGGTGGAAGAAACTCATTAAGGCAACGGATCCCTCATGTTGGGAATAGGTGGCGGAGAAGAAGAAGGGGAAAAACAGTAATAAATGAATTCACGAATTTAACCAATAAAACGCTATACAACACACTAAACACACAAAAAACAATCTCAAAACAAGAAAATGAATACAGTCACTAACACAATAATCACAAGCAATAACTCAAACACAAAAACAGAGAGATAATTTAATAGAATGAACAACACAGATACAATAACAACAGAAACTAAGTTGACACAACTGTAAGGATCTGGTAAAACAATACAAACCATGTGTAACGCACATGTGCAAATCAACAGAAAATATTCACTACAACAACAAGTGCAGCATAAAAAACAACCAATGATATAATGCTCAAATGTAACTGCAAAGAATAGTGATGTGAAAGTGTGTGAAGTGCTGTTCCATACCGGCATGTGAGGAATATCACTATATCTATGAGTACAGTGTGTACAGACACACACACACACATACACACACACACACACACACACACATATATATATATATATATATATATATATATATATATATAATAAGTTGTACTGTTGATAATTATTGTAACAACACACGTAAAAACACTTTACTGCCACTGAAGATGCCCTACACCACAAGGGCGAAACGCGTATGGGGAATCAAATAAAAACAAAATTCACCAAAACAGTTGTTTTTGAAGGAATTATTTATATAATTAAGAAGTTCTGGGTTTCCAGTTGGTCCCGTTAGCCTGGAGCTTTGTTTCTTACCTGAGAGAAAGAAGCGATTTAACAACACAGATGACGTCATCCTGGTTTTTTATACACTTGCAGGGCTTCTATTATGATGGATTGTGGAAGAGATCAAGAAGCTCAGGCAGAAATATGTCACTATAGTAGACAACTATGGTCAGACTTAAATATTACCTACCAATTTTAATTTTGTACCTCATTATGTTAATGGTGGCAATTAAAACAGCAGGATACATTCTCGCATTACACGCTCTTAATACCACAGAAGATAGCATACAGATATACATTCATATGGGAGATAAATTTATAAATCTGACTGAAATTAAAGCTTAAGTTTTCGTGTACTGACTACCGAGTAAGTAAAAATGCAGTGAACATACATTAACTGAACTGAGATATAAATGTGGCGCACTACATTCTTTATATGATAAGTTAAACACCGAGCGTGGTGGTGTAACGGCTAGCGTTCTGGCCACGCATTCGGGAGGACGGCGGTTCGAATCCCCGTCTGGGCATCCAGATTTGGGTTTTCCATGGTTTCCCAAATCACTCCAGGCAAATGCCGGGATGCTTCCTTCTAAAGGCCATGGCCGAATTCCTTCCCATTTCTTGCCCCCCATCCTTTCCTGTCTCTAAAGACCTCGCTGTTAGAGAGACATTAAGCAGATTAAAAAAAAAAAAAGATAAGTTAAACGTTCTTCATGACTGCACAATTCCCAGAATTTAAATTTAATTTGTATAGAGAAGATTTTATGATTATCTAACATATAGATGAGACAGTTCCTTTTTATAAAATCGAGTGAACTAGCAAATATTTGGTAGGAAAAATTTAAAATGGAATCAAGATATTGTGAACGATAATACGTAGGGCCTATGTGTTAAATATAATATAGCACAGGAAGCGGTGTAACGAATACTTAGATGAGGATAATGAAAGTAGGTTAATAATTCCGTATTAGCTTTCAGCATCTGACAGACAGCTCTGATCTAGAAATTTCAACCAATTACATGTGTGAATTTACAATAGAAAAACAATATTTAAAGTTTACAGGAAAGAGCTGTTACAATTACAGAGAAATATTGTTTCAATTATCCGCCAATAGTATGATTGAGAATGCTTAAAATCTACACCGTTATAAATCTGTAAGTGGACTTTGTCTATGTCTACCTTTGGAGAGGCATCACGTAAGAACTACCAAACCAATTTGAATGGGGTTTTTACTGTTTGAAAGACCATGGTCTAGCTTAAAATTTTCGTTATATCTTGTCACTACACGTGACCGAGTAGCATGAAAAGATAATTCAAATAATGTTCTCGGGTGACTAGCAGAGTTATAGGAGTGTTATCCTAATCACACAATATTTCGGCGCTCTCAATCGTCCATCTTCCGGAAGATGGCGCCGACGATTGAGAGGGCCGAAATATTGTGTGATTACGATAACACTCCTATAACTCGGCTAGTCACCCGAGAACATTATTTGTATTCTCAACGCCGAGAAAGACTACATAATTATATTAAAGATAATTCGTTCTTACCGGGAACATACAGGTGCCACAGATCACATTTCATCCGAATGAACACTCCTTCACGAGACACCCACCAAAGATCATACAACACAGATTAACACCTAATCCTTTAGATTCTCTTAATGTTGTTTATTGACTACAGCACTTTCGTTATTTAGTTCTTCGGTTTTAGAAAGTATAGTACGTAAGAATACACGGAAAAGTTTTAATTAACAATCCATTTTTATTTACTTATTGCTTTACGCCTCGTAGACGGCTAAGGTCATTAGAGGTGGGATGGGACTGGGGACAAGGAACGGGAAGGAATTCGGCCATGGCCTTTTTGAAGGAAGCATCCGGGCATTCGCCTGGAGTGATTTTGGGAAACCATGGAAAACCCAAATCTGGATGTTCGGACGGGGATTCGAACCCTCGTCCTCCCGAATGCGAGGTCAGAACGAATAACATTCCAATAACTGTAACGAAACGAAATTGTGGAATTTAATTTGCCATAAAGGTTATATACTACATTATATTCCAACGTTTGTGTTTTGCTGTAAGGATTAACTTAATTCACAACCTGAAGGAGGCATGCTATGTTATTGTGTCAGAGTTAGGAGGCTAGTTCCTATCCTCTGGGACCTACAGTTTAACGTGGAATTAGTACCATTGAACGTCCTAGCGCAGCTCATACAATCAAACATGGCTCTTAAAAATTCCTGCGCCCACCGGGATTTAAACTAGGGACTGGAGCAGCGAATTTTTTAAATCAAGCGCCTTGATCACTGAGCTACCAGACCGCTCTATGCTTTGTTATTAAAAAAGAGGGCAAATGCTCTATGCACAGCAAGGTCCGCGCGGATGAGGCAACAGGAAGATGTTAGTAATCTGATAAAGTCAAAGTATGGCATTCGTGGTGGTTGAACTCTGTATTCGCTTAACAACGTTCCATCCTAGGAATGAAGTGATGTTGTCAAAGCCACGCTACGACCTTTCTTTACATTCCCGAGACTGAAACTCCTCGGTACAATTTGGATACTCAGAGGGCATAGGGAGCCGTTGCGGACTTTCAGCTTGGAAAAAAAAAACCCTAAGGTTCATCGGCGATCAAATCCTGGTAGTCTAGGAAGTAGTCAGACACACTACTGCCTGAGCTACGCTGCTTGCCAATATTAACCGATAATATGCAAAAAATGACGACAATTTTCTTTCGTAAGATATTCCTACTTCCTGCCGCGATCTGATTGAGATATCTGTGCCACTACATTTTTAGTCTTTTAGTGTCGATCGCCAGTGCCGGACTGTTCCTTGTCAATGGTGACGTCGTTGAATGTTCTCTACTGCAGTGTGGGGAAGTCGCTGTGCTTGTACACAAACTATGGCATCCCTGCTATTCTGTTGTCTTTTGCTTGCTTCGCCTTTTTTCCTCATGTTATTTTCTCGCAGGGAATACATAGCCTGTCATTGGTGGGGTGCTCGCCGCCTCATTTTACGCATTTTGGGGTTTCCTTTCGACATTCTGATATTTTACGTTCTTCAATGGATTTTTTGCATCTTTTATTCCCTTTGAAAATATTTTCCACGTGTCCAAACCCCTGGCATTTAATACATTGTTTTACTGGGTGCATATTGCCACCTTAAATTTGAGGTAGTACATTTCGATGTATTCTGGCAGGTATTGACTGTCGAACGTATCTGTACTGTTTTTAGAAGTGTTGTACCCGTCTTTCCATCCAGTTGTGTTTTCTTGGTGAAGCGCCTTAGTCGATCTCCTAATTTCTTCTTAACTGTCCCCCCCATGTCTTGTTCGTTTTAGTACACAAATGCTATTTTCTTCTTTTTGAAAATTCGTTCCGCCACTTGCTTCAACCATTTCTCTCGCTTGTGACCGCGAATATTTTCTTACTCCTAAGGTCGTTAATTGTACACTTTAGTACCTGTACCCACAATTACACACTGACATCTTTGTAATTGATTGTTGTTCCCGGTTGACACTGGTTACTACACAATATCAGAGTTTAGCCTATATGGGCCGTTTAGCTGCTTTATCTACAACTACACGTTTCCCCTCTAATACCAAAGATTGAGCTTAACTGTATGAAAATGACCAAAGTTGAAATTCTTTGTGAAAGAACGACCACCAGAGTGCATTAGTAATATTCGAACTTAGTGTTGTTGCCATTTCTGGTAGGGTATATAAGAGTTGTTGAGTGATCACTGTGAAGGACAAGTAGGCGCCGCGTATTCTTGTGAGAAAGCGTTATCAGCACCTGACACCATCGAAAGGGCCTCATTGTGGGTCTCCGTTTAGCTGGCTGGTCGAATCCTCCAATATCCAGATTTGTGGGGCATTCTGTTGTGACAGTGGCCCGATGTTGGACTGTATGGGAACGTGAGGGCAGGCATACTCGTTGTCAACAACGTCTAACCACACAAGCAATGTACTGTCTGCAACATTCTGTGCCATCCCATATCATTGCTTGGACAATAGCAGTAGCCGGGCCGGTGAATTACCGTCTCATGCGTATGCTGCCGTTAACATCAAAACACAAACGGCTTCGTCTGGATTGGTGCCGTGACCGGGAATCATGGACTGCTGATGAAGGCGTCGTTTTGTGTTCAGCAATGAATCGCGGTTCGGCACTACCACGGATAACCATCGTCGGTGGGTAACGTAGCGATATGAGGAGAAGTCATTGTAGAGTCACTGCGGTGTTACTCCTGGCGTCATGGTGTGTGGAACCATCGGGTGTGACTTTAGGTCACGGCTGGTAGTGATTGATGGAAATGTCATGGCACCACGATACTATCACATGACAGATAACACATGAGGACGCAGGACGTCCATTTTCAACAGGACAATGCTTATCCACACACATCATGTGTGTCTATGAACCGGCTTGTGTCATGTTGAGTTGCTTCCGTGGCCAGTAAGATCCCAAGGTCTGTCCCTTGTAGAAGATGTGCAGGACCAGCTCGGACGTCAACTTCGTCCCATTGCCAGCCAGTATCCAGGATATCAAGGACCAGTTATAACAATTGTGGGCCAGCTTGCCTCAGGAGAGGATACAACAGATTCATGACACCCTCCTCAACGGATTCAGTGCATGCAACCAGGCCTTAGGGTTGCAACATTATATTGATAAGTGAGCCATACTGCAAAGTTCGTTGTAAATTTGAATTGTTTTCATAATAACTGAAATACCATCAAATATCAGCCTAAACTGGCAGGTTTCATTTCGTTTCCTCCTCCGTATTCAAGTTGTATGTTCTAAAGTCTCCCACGAGGAAAAATTTATTTTTCTTAAGTATAAAATCGTTCAGTATTTGCCCTTGTATTTCGCGTTATTGAGCGAATGACTGTAAATCGACGACAGGGGTTTAATCACAGGCGAAACGAAGCTGTTTGGGTATTAGAATCTGCTTCTAAGACCCAAACAGCTTACTGCGGATTGAGTGTCAATGTGACTCCTATCTCCAATGGCGAAAACTAGAATGGAAATACGATTCTCTACCTCCATTATCTCCTCTCCTCAGAATCATGAGGAACCGTTTAGCGTGCTAAATGCTTCATATAAATATATTTCTTTGCATTATGTCACTTGTATAATTAGTGTTTACTGACAACACATAACAGGCGCAAAATTAATATAAAAAGACGCATGCCTATTCCGAGCTGCCGTAGAACATGACAGCGCATCAGTATTGCATTTCATTGGCAGCTGAACTGATGAAAGAGAATTCCAGTATAAAAACTGCTAGTCCACGTAACGCACTACGTGTAGAAAATTAATACCGCTGTGTACAGAATTTATCAACACTAAAATATTTGACCTTACAGTTGTTTTATTGGCACATATTAACAAACTGTGATAATGTGGTAGATAAAGAACCTGATCTATGGTATTTAAGTGCAATTCCAAGCTGAGGTCTTTCGGTCAGTATAATAAGGTCTTTCCATGTTAACAACACCTAACTTTACCATCGTGAGTGATTTCATGGACGACAGTGGAACGTGTATTTTGACCGGCAACGAGTTGTTCGATTGGGTGCAGTAAAATTGTCTTTTGTCTGTCAGAATCTACGGTCGATGAAAGCTGTTTTTCATGGTGATGAATAAATGCAAGTACACTCTACTGGCATACTTTATGTTATTTTTATTGCTTGAAATGTGGGGAGCCACGTAACTGCAATCCGTATTAGCCTCCGTACGAGAGGAACGTCGTAAACTCAACCCAATCACTTAACGACAACTTTGCGCTGCGAGATAATAATCCTGATTTTTCCTAATTTACATTTTAGCCACGAAACGAGTACTTTTGGGTACTGAACACAAACGTTTTAAAGGCAAAACCAGTGACCCAATCTTCGGATATAAAAGAGCTGTACTTCCTTTCTTTCTTTTTTTAAACTAGTTCAAACTAAATGTAACAAAAAAAAATCTGAATGAAAAGTTTAAGAAATCAAGTTCGAAACTGTGAATTCATTGCAAAAATTTATATAAGAGTTCTGCGGCTGACTTGAAAGGAATCTTTAGTGCTAATATTTATTGTCACTTGCTGCCATGAACAAATTAATAACTTAGATTGATTCGTACACTAAGACATGTAATGAGTATTATGACAGAGAAATCAATGATTTCTACGAGTCTGGTAGTGCTTCAACAGTCCGTAACTTCTATAATTGATTTATTACTTTAAAGAATTCTGGAATTGGTTGCAACATAAATAACTTAAAAATTTAATCCTGTAGTACACCAGAAATGTCTTTCGCTTAAAATGTACAACGAATTAATAACAATTTAACAGACAACCAAACTAATTATTTCTGTTATAGAAATTGTTTAAAAAAAATAAAAAAATTATACTTTCATGGTCATTCGAATACGTGCATAACAATTTGTTTCATCACAAATTTGGATTAGTGGTGTACAACTGCACCTCCAGCTTCCCATAAGAAAATAGTAACAAATTGAGACCATAAAAAGGGCAAAATTAAGCAAACAGACCAAAAAGAAATACGAAAATAATCAATTCCACGACTTTCAAAACAACAACACATAAAATTTCTACAAAAACAAACTTATAGGTTATCAGCCATAAAGTTTCTGCTTTAAAAAAGGAGAATGGACAATAATAAAGAAAGCTGTATAGTACAATTTAAAATTTCTCTAAACCAAAACATCAATTTCCACCACAATAACATAAAGGACCAAATCCAGATTTATAGACACCAGATAAAAAAAAAATAAAAAAAATTGTCGCGCAAATCAAAAGACTCAGAAACAACGAAGCAGCTAGTGAAGATTCATGGCAGAACTTCTAGAACCAGCAGGAACTAAAACCATAAAAAAATTATGAAAATAATCCAAGACATTTGGGAAACAGAACGAATTCAGAAAGATTGGAGAAATAAATTAATACACTCTTATCACAAGAAAGGAGACAGAGCAGATGTCAATAACTACAGAGGAATTTCACAGCGGTCATTGCCATACAAAATTCTCTCCCAGTGCCTCCTAGATAGGGAATAGCAATAACTGGAACTGGGATTGGACAGTATCAAGCAATATTTATAACAGGCAGCTATTGCACAGAACAAATCTTCAACCTAAAGCTTATCCTCAAAGGTCAACGAATTTGTAGAAACAATTTAGTCTGCGCATCTGTCGATTTCAGTAAAGCATCTGACTCGGTTGAACTCGAATCACTCTTCCAACTACACAAAGAACAAGATTCTTGCTTCCATAAAACAAACACTAACAGATACAAAGTCCAAAATAAAATATCAGAACCCTTCAATAGTGGATCAGTATTAAAGCAAGGATATGAACATTACTATTCTACTGCATCCTGGAAAAAGTAATACAATAATGTTTAAAAAAAGTCAAATCTTATAATTAAGCAACTAATCACATTAGGCAGAGGAAAATTAAAGATAGATTGCCTAGCATTTGCAGACGACCTAGCAATCATAACCCGTGACATCGCAATAGCCCAAAAACATGTGGAACTCCTGAAGGAAACAGCAAAGAAAGTTCGATTACAGCTTTCATTTGACATAACAGAATTAATGCAACAAAAGTCACTAAACTAAATACAAACAAACTATCGGAAAATCACACGAGTCCCATACTTCAAGTATCTTGGCAAAACAATTCGGGAGAATGGAACTGAAACAAAAACTAATGACATTAGATGCCGAAATATGGAAACAGCGTGTCGCTTAACACAAAACATCTCCAAACACACAAAACCGAGATATTACAATACAGTCATCAAATCAGAATGTCTCTATGGATCGAAAACACTTATTTTTAACAGGAAAACTGATATAGAAAACATGTAGAAAAAAGAACAGGAAGTTATTACGAAAAAAATGTTAGGCTAGAAACTCACAGATTCAAAAGCAATCACGAAATATTATAATATACAGATATTCAGTGATAAAAAACGCAGACTGAAATTTTACACTGAAAGACTCACAAGACATATAGTTGAACTCTACGAAAACCGGAATAAAGCCATATTAGATACAACCAAATGGATTGGCGAAGTCAAGAAGGACCTCAGATTAGCAGGAATCACTCAGAATACATCTAAAACAGTCAGACGTTTAAATTTAAAATTCTCAAGTAACAGGTTGAATAGGATAAAAGGCCAAAGAAAATAACCTAAACAACTTTATGTGAGGAGAGAAAACAGCAAGCCCATGAAGGAAATATGGGCAAACGTGAAAGCAAGGGCATAGTCATAATGAACTTATCTCAAATAATATAATAAATAATAAATTTATTTATTTATCATATGATTATTAACAAGATATAGAAGTGGTGTGGACAAATGTTCACATCACAAGCTCTAGAGTTAATGTTTTGATCCATTCAGTTGCACAGATCGATGCATCATATATGTTTCCGCTGTTGTTCCCTTGTAGGCATCAAGAGGTCAGTAAGAAACGGTGTGGAGGATTGAAAGGTAGCTCCACATTAACAATTTGCAGAACTGACCCAACTCCATTTGTGTAACTAGTAACCGCATCTGTTTTGTCCTGTTCGAATCTGATTGATGACTCTCCATTGCTGTCTGGGGAGATCGAATTCTTGTAACCACAATGAAGGGTCCTCAACCATATGTTTATTGGCTACCGATGACTGCTCCCATTGAGTTATCCACAGCTTGTTGATATTGAAAGAGGACCCTGTAAGGTTGATTGCTGTGTGCCTTTATTTTAAGCGTTGGTGTTTAGCTTGTGTAATGTCTCTATGTATTGGCAGCAGAGGGATGTTTATCTAGACCTTTAGGATAGCTTCTGATCGTATTAGTGCTGGAGGTGAAATGTTACGGAGAACTGATAGCAATAGGGTGTTCATGCTAATTATTTGCATTGCCTAATTGAACTATACGTCTTTTTCGTATGGGCACTGTTGATCCAGATAAAGCAGCAGTATTCAGCAACAGATTATGACATCTGGATCATTATGGATCTTAGAATGTGAATACTGGCTTCCCATGTAGTACCAGCAAGAAGGTAGCAGAAACTTTTAACAGTGGACCTGCGATATTTTTCAATATTGATCAAGATGCTATGTAGGCTTTTCCTCAATTAAAACTTCCAACGAAGGCAATAGAAGCAGCCAAAGCAAAGAATAATAATTTGAGACCCATAGATAACCAGAAATATTTATCACTGTAAACGAACTATGGTGAAATATTAGATATGAAGATATAGATGGTGAACAGTGCATAGACGTTATTATAAGCCATCATCGACTCTAATAGTAACGAAACATAGCATGAAACATGTTGTTAGGTGACATGAAAAACCAACAAAAGGAAAAGAAGCAGATCTACCGAGCGTGGTGGATGAACGATTAACGTTCTGACCTCGCATTCGGGAGGACCCGGGTTCGAATCCCCGTCCGGGCATCCAGATTTGGGTTTTCCATGGTTTCCCCAAATCACTCCAGGCGAATGCCGAGATGCTTCCTTCAAAAAGGCCATGGCCGAATTCCTTCCCGTTCCTTGCCCCAATCCCATCCCACCTCTAATGACCTCGCTGTCGACGAGGCGTAAAGCCCAAGCAAAAAAAAAAAAAAACTTTTTTTAGAGATTCATATGCATAAAAAGGCACATGCTGTTTAAAAGAAAGAACGTAAAGGAATTATGTGCAAAACTTTAACTTTCTTCATGCCATTCTAGCAACCATTTCAGTTATTACTACATAACATTTATGGTGTGTTTTAAGCCAGAATACTGCTTCATCACCTGACACCGTGCTACATGGTCTAATCAGGTTGATTGGAGAATGCGTTGTTGCTTGGAATAGTCAGTGGAACAAGAAAGCGAGGCCATCAAAGAACGAAATGGCAACTATCGAATAATTTAAGCCTGCCTATAATAGACAGTGTACGTATAATCGGCATGAAAATGTATCAATTTCTAATGTAAGGAAATTATCCAGAAAACCTTTCGTATAACCAGCAACAAAGGCCTATACCCGCAGCGTAGGGGATAGCGGAGTCTAGAGTATAGTAACTGCTCCAAGAAATACGTGCAAATTGCATAATGACATAGTGCTGGCTGTGTGACCTGTAGCTAAATATCATTTTTAAATAAAACTAAAAGAAAGAAAAAAAATACAGCAACGCTGTAAGGTTCCTAGTCAAACAAAACAGGCGATGTTCTTGTCTGTCGACGGTGAACAATTTTTGTAAAGCGTGTGCTTACCATAGCCGAAAGCGCGCATTTCGCTAGCAACATCGTAATGTTAGGAACTACGAATTGATTTAAGCTTACTATAATTTAAGTAGTATATAAATGGGATCACGATGAAATAAATAAGCATATGCATTAGTAGTTTAGAAGAATATTTCTACTACGGATAACCTCTGTGGCGAATATGGGTACCAAAATTATTGCGTTTTCCTTAAATCAACAGGGGTCTAGAATTTATGTTCTTCACCAAAAATTGAGTTTTAATAATAAACTGAACGAATCTTCGTGTCTTTAAAACATTAAGTTTTTTTATACGCTAAAGTGTGGAGCTAGACACTAAAAATTGACAAATGATGTCGGTCTTCGGTATATACTATGTCATATTTAGGAGCCTGTAGTTACGTATATTATGTCGCATGCGAATAGAGAAATCCATCACTTGCTGAGTACTTCATGTAAAGCTAGCAGTTATTGCATAGGAAAATCTGAGGCGCTTTTTATTTTTATGAAAGATTTGGCTAGTGTAAATTCGCTTCTCCCAAGGGCCTACGACTTGGAGTCGAATTGTTTCCTCGTGGGTCAGGCACCTTCAACAAATTTTTTATCGATCTCCCTTTGTCAACTCTAGTTTTTTTTTCTGATGAATTTATTTGACGGGTGTGGAAAGGGTGTCAAATATAGGTGCAAAATGTGTCGGATTTAGGAGCACATCTACTTCAATGTGTCTATTATAATAGGAAGATGTTTATTATTTCCTAAAGATGTGTTTGCACTTACAATTTACCTGCCACTGTTATATAGAATGGAATAGAATTATTTAGGATGTAAAAAATGACTTTAGCATGCATAGTTATTAAAAAATATCGTCAGAGGCTTCCAAACCGGAAAAATAAATCCTTAACGTATCGGCAATAGGCCCGCTTACCTTACGTTAGCGAGAAATGAGACAGGGAATCGCTAAGATTCAGGTAAAACGAAATCGATATTATCGTCAAATTCAGTAATCTTAAAGTAGGAATAGCTCTCGGTCTTCCGAAACCGTGAAGTTTGGCTTTATGGGAAGGCTGTAAGATCTACGTAAAGCTTACACATCGGGAAATACTTCAGCAAAACGGGCGTGAAAATGTAAACAAAGTGGTGGTACATAGGAAAAAAAGAGATGTTTTGCCATCTTAAATGCATTCTGTCCGATTCAGTGTCAAATGAAAGCACCCAGTCCCATGAGCAAACATACCAGGTACGCCGGGCTTACGCAAGGCGGAAAATATTATTTTGTGAATTGTGTAGCCTGATGTAGGAAACATCAGTCGGTGGTAGTGTATCTTAAGCTAAGCATTCAACCCAAAGGAGGTATACTTAGTCTGGTACTGCAGAGAGTGTGGCCAGTTCATTTCCTTCTTACCTAACGTAACCCTAACCTTGTAATCCGATCAGATAAACGGGACATACAGTTTAACAAGGAATCCCTAATTCGGAAGCTTTTTGGCGCGCTTCACTTTACAAAGAAATCTGTACCAGAGGTGAAGGACGGGTTAAGGGTCTTTGAAAATCTCCGCCGAAACAGGGATTGGAATCGCCGACCTTTAGATTGTCAGTCAGACGACTCAACTATACGAACAGGAAATTCGATTATGCAGCTACAGTTATTGCTAATACTGTGGACTCTGTATAGAGACGTTCAACGAATATAACTGTAACAGTTAAAGCCTCCCAATCTTTCTTAGTGATTTAACAAGTTATAGATACAAAATCTTGCTCGGCCTTAAATTCTTGTTCACTCAGTTTTGATTTGCATTACTTTCAATCTTTGTCGTGTCCGCGTAGCTTACCCAAAGGGTAAAGGAAGTTTACAGTTTGATGTGAAATCCGGACCACGAAGTATCATAGCAACACTCTGTAAGAGCTGAAGGCCAGATTAAGGGCTCGTAAAAAGTTAGGGCACAGACTTCTCAATCTCCAGGCAGAAACTTAAACCACTGTTCCACGAAATCGCTCTATAAGCATGTAACATTCAACTGGGTTAGTGTCGGAGAACTTCTCTGCTCTGCTCTATATAACCCTGTTCTATTAATTACTGAAATATGAGTTCAAAACATATCAAGACTTAATGTTTATTGGAGAATATCACGGACATCTTACTGTAACTGAAGATGGTTTCATAGTCTAAAAATAGTATGTTGTTTCAAAGTATGGCCTCGCATTCAAAGGACGTGGGCTCATATCTGCGTCCAGTCATCCAGATTTTGGTTTTCCATGATTTCACTCTAGGCGAATACAGGGATGGTTCCTTCATCCGTTTCTAATCCATTCCTATTTCTTTCCAAGTCCTTTCTCGCGTCTAATGATCTCGATGTCGCAAAGGCAAAAAAGTAAAGAAAAAAGAAAAAATCATTGAATCAAAGTATTTTATGAGTTTGCAATTTTCGAGTGATGGCTTGAACCTAACTGTTTCTAATGATGCCATTAAGGTCATTCTAAAGACAAGATGGCATAAAACTGCAAACTGTGTCAATTCAGAAAGAATGTATTTTGTGTTATTCTGTTGAAGTAACGTGCAGTTTTTTCAGGTGGATCCGACTGGTCGTCTGCATTCTGAACGATCGTTATTAATTAATTTGATATAACTGCAATGGAGCACACGCTCCGGTGGCAATATCCCTACACACCCATCTTTCTCCTTTCCTCTTCCCACTTAATTCTGCCATCAACTAATCCGAACTTTAAATTCTTTCATTGCTTCTGGAGGATTATTCATAATTTTTCTTGCTAATTTATTCCAATCCCTTACACTCTTACCTACAAAAGAAAATGTTCCCTCACCCTTATGCGTGAAATCATGGTCATCTCTTCCCTTCCACCCAACTCTCTTAATTCTCCCACCAACATCCTTCCATGCTTCATCACCGATATAGGCCTTATACACATCCATAACTCTCTTCATCCTCCTTCTATCTTCCGACGAATCCCACTCCAGCTCGTTTATCATATTAATTACCGATTGCGTTCTGCGGTAATTTTCAAAGACAAATCTAGCAGCCCTTCTCTACATGCAAAAAATGTGGGTCCCATACTGCACTGCCATATTCAAGCAGTGGTCTAACCAATGTTTTGTAACCCAATTCCCTTACTTCTCTAGTATATCCTCTCATCACACTTTCTAACAGGTGAAGGATTTTCAAGCCTTTTCCTACCACCTGCCCAATGTGTCCTGGCCAGTTAAGTTTGCTATCAAATGTTATGCCAAGATGTTTACATTTCAAGTCTTCTACAAGCAATTCCTTCCCCACTTGATAATCATAATCAATCTTTTGCTTTTTATTTGTATACCTAATAAGCTGGTTATTATTTGCATTTAATTTCATCCCATGTTGAATAAGCCAGGTAGATATTCTATCTAGATCACCCTGCAGCTGTTTAAAGCCTTCTACTGTATTGATCCTATTACATAACATTATGTCATCTGCAAACTCATTTAAGCGTCGAATAATGATGATTAAACGTAAAGAAAATCAGTAGAATTACAACCCTCATTTTCTCTGAGTATGATTTAGAAATGACAATGTTACTCTTTCTTTTTTACCGAAGAGTTCAAACCTATAACTTTTATCTGTTGTCATTCCAAGGTCATTCGTGTGAGGGTAGTTGGCTGATACTTTTCTACAGGTCGTACAATAATCTTTTTCTGGGCACCAAGAAAACAGAAGAAGTTTTAACAACTGAAAGCAGTGACGTAGCCTTCACCGGGTGAACATGTAATTCCATAGCAGAAATTCCTACAGCAAAACAAAGACATTAGGCCCGTTTACACGTACGCGCCAAACTGGCGGTTTGGAACGGCGCTCCGGACTGCCGCGCCGGAGCGTGAGGTTGGACCGTCGCTCCTGGAGCGTGCGACTAAAAATGGTCAACACTCCAGTCGCGCGCGCCAGGACTGCGGGTTGGAGCGTACGCGCCAGAAATGACCGTTATCCCGTGGCGCGTGGACTTTCCGCCGGGTTGGAAAGTTTTGTAGACGGTCCAGCTTGCAACATTCGGTTTTCAGGTCGTTGTTGTTTTTGTTAGTTGTGCTTGTGTTTATAAGTGTATTTAAAATATCCTCCAAAAGAAATTACATAAACTGAGCAATATGAGCAGCTTTAATTTTTTTTTTTTTTTTTTTTTTTTTTTTTTTTTTTTGTACAGAAAGAATTAAATAAACAAAGTTTATATAGGCGGAAAGATGGCACGAAAAGAGAGATCTATATGGACACATGCCTCTTTAGTGAGAGCAACGGGAAAAATAAATGACCCAGATGATTTAAAAAATTGTCTACGAAACAACAGTTCCATATATAACTACATTTTAATAATAATAATATTTCATTAAATTGCAATGGAGCGCACGCTTCTGTGGCAATTTCCCTACACGCCCATCTTCCCTCTTTCCTGCACCCACCTACATTTGCCCTCTACAAATATTAACTTTAAATTCTTTCAACGTTTTTGGTAAATTGTTCATCATTTCCCTTTGTAGCTTATTCCAATACCTGACACCCTTACCTAAAAAGGTGAAGTTAAAGTTAGTATCTCCACAAATATCAAAACAAGACACAGTCTTGAGGAGAGCATAACTGCAGAGTAATGTTTGCCTCCTACTCTTCGTTTTTTGGCAACTGGAATATCCCTCCAAGATTTTAAATTGCTTGAATATATTTTGCTCAGTTCTTTTCGAATTGCCGCCGAGTTTCTTGAATCCTTTCAGTGACGAAATCTTTGTTTTCACTTTTACATACATTTACCCTGCTGAATTCTACTAATAATATTTACGATTTATTAAATTTTTATTTTTTTAGTCGTTTGATTTAACCTTCCACAAACAGAAAATTCTTATAAAGTTCTATAAATCCTTCCAAATTATCTCTTGACCACATTTTTTCAAGATTTATATTTTTATCTGTTAAAGCAGTGTAAAGTTAAATAAAGTCACCCAGAAATTCGAACCAACAACGAACTTGTACTGACGCATCAATACTGCAGACCGACAATGCACGTGTAAACACAAGGCCCCGTTAGATCTGCGCGCCAGATGTGCGCATTCGGAGCGCGCGCCAGGCCTCTCTGACCACCGAGCATTTACACGTAAAGGATTGATGCGCGCGCCTGGAGCGTACGCTCCAAAACCGTCGGAAAAACCGTGCGTGTAAACGGGCCTATTGTGGTTGTCTGCCGTTGGAATTTCTTCCTGAGAATTACTTCTTCAACTGATGAACACATCAGAGTTAAATCTTAGGAATGTTATGTGCACAGCCATAAAGCCAAGTTGCAGCAGTACCTTGGGAAATCCTCCGTTGTTTTAGGTAAGGAATAATTAACAGAGGCATTCTCTTTCTTGCTTGCACCGAGCCTGATGGTTGAGCAGTATCGCTAGGGTACGGAATTCGGAAGGACGCGGGTTCAAATCTCCGGTCCACATTTTGGCATTTAATGGTTTTCTGAAGTCACTCCAGGTTAATACCGTAATGGTTCCTTCAATAGGCAATGGCCCAATTCCTTCCTGTTCCTTGCCCTCCTCCCAGGCAAATTATTGTATTAAAAGTGTGTCAATGAATCTTAGATATAAGTACCCTTTCACGGAACACCACAAACACAACACTTAATTAAAAACCGGATTGGAAAATTCCTTGGAAATTTTTTACCTGCCAGTTTCAATCACGTATGACATCGCCTCTTTAGATTCATGGTAATCTCGTTTACTTTGAAGGATGTGAAGCTATTTATTTATTTAATGGCTTTCGGCCTTGTCGGCAATACAGCTTTATTCACCACGCCCGCTCCAAAGACAGATTGCCACCTATGTGCGAAAAGTTTAACTTGTGTGTTTTTTTTTTACTTATGGCTTTACGCCTTGTTGACGTTGAGGTCATTAGAGGGGGGATGGGACTGGGTACAAGAAACGGGAAGGAATTCGGCCGTGGCCTATTGAAGGAAGCATCCCGGCATTCTCCTGGAGTGATTTGGGGAAACCATAGAAATCCCAAATCTGGATGCCCCGACGGGAATTCGAACCGGCGTCTTCCCGGATGCGAGGCCAGAACGTTAACCGCTCACTCACCACACTCGGTGAGTTGGGAACCACCCTTGTCTTAACCTTGGTGAGTGCCGGAAAATACAATCACTACCGCCTGTTGGTGGGGTCCATGATTTGAATCTCGGACATCTGTACCTCCCTATCCAGGGTGATGGCGCTTTACGAAGACTGGTTGCGTGGTTAGAACAGTTACCTATAAAGGTATTACAAATATCATCCATAATTATTACCCTTATATAACATACGTCCTTGGAGCGGTCTGGTGGCTTAGTGGTTAAGGCATCTCACAGCAGATCATAAGGTCCTCGGTTCGATCTCGGTCTTGGCTAGAATTTTCGAAGACCATTAACCCAACCTCCACCTCTGGCACAGCTTGCGGTGTGTAGGTGAAGTCTGCCAGAATTCTCTTCCGTGGTTCTGATTCCAAGTTAAACGGTAGGTCCCCTATGCCACGTAAGATTAACACGTAGGTTAGGGTTCGTACGATAAGAGGTGCTTTTGCGGCGAATCGAAAGCTCTGTAATTAGGTGGCTGACCATCCAGGGATGCCATATGCATTTACTTTACTTTTCACCGTACGTATTAAACTAAAAACATGAAACGAACGTTCTAATGGTATGATAACCACAAAGGTGGAATGCAATTGAATACGTCGTTACTAAGGAGAACGAATTAACAACCCCAAGAACATATTACATCTTATTTCATCAATACTGTAAACGTTATCAGCACAGAACAAATGAAGACATGATTGCGACGTAATTGTCTATAAAAAAAGTTGTGCATCGTAGTTTTATTATAGACACGCTTAAAAAACTTTCATCATCATCATCAAGGGTTTTCTGCTATTCAGCAGGTCCATGCACAGTGACAGCCTCCCAAGCCTCCCTCTGTTCTGCCATTCTCTTAGTGTCTATATATTTCCCATTCACCATGCTGTTGATCGAAAGTATAGAGAAAGTACAGAGAAGAGCCGCTCGATTCATGACCGCTTGCTACAGTCCTTATGAAAGCGTAACAGAACTGATTAGTAGACTAGGCTGGGAGTCTCTGGTAGATAGACGACGCACGTTTCGTTTAAACTTATTGGTAAACATGTGTACTCCCACTTTCACTCACGAGTGTAGTGAAATACTTCGTCCACCAACGTATTTGAGCCGGAAAGATAAGATTAGAGAAATAAGGTGCCGCAATGATTCTTATATGAATTCTTTTTTCCCTCGTACCATTAGGGATTGGAATGCACAACAAAGAGATTATCTTTGGTGCTGAGCACCCTCTGCCACCCACAATTTTGTGAATTGCAGAGTATATATGTAGATGTAGATGTAGATGTCATCAATAATTTTCTTCCTTCGCCGACCTCTTCTTTTCCCTCCATTTACAATCCCCTCCAGAGCAGTTTTAAGCAGGCACTCATTCCTCAACACATGACTAAAAAACTTTGATTCTTAGATAATACTAGCAGATAATGATTTATAGACCTAAGACAATCTTCCCATTTTCAGGAACCCATGGACGAATTATATTAATGCAAATGGCAATACTGATTTATTTTAAAAAAAATTGACCATGAAATCTTTCGAATAGAAAATTGATTTTCAAATAACAATCTTCGATGAACGCCTTGCCCGTGTCGATGGAGGTGTTTAACCCTAATGGCAACGTCTTGGAAGATGAACTGGAGTGGTTTCCCCAGTGTGGCAGTGTTCGTAAGTATTGTTGTAACTGTGGGTGACTGTGATAGTGTGAGTGTTCAGTGTAAAGTGTTATTTGTGTTGTGGACGAGAGATGAAATAATGGAGAAAGTGAAACACGGTGGCGGCCCGTTCGGGCCTACTCTTACGAACGACATCAGCCACTGCCAAGCTTAACGTCCCCATCCCAAGAATGAATCACCAGCAACGGTGTTGTATGCCCTCACTCCATACGCATTGCGGAGAGGTTTGGGATTTAACCCGGGACATTGGTGCACAATCTGGTGACTATGAGCTGTGCACCTACCCAACCGGCCGAGCCCTGATGACAAAAATTTCTTCAACCACCACCACGATTCGAGCCAGCTAACTCCGTGTCAGAGTCCGACACCATCTCGGTGCCGCAGCCAAATGACCCAGCAGGGTGGGTAATTAAAACCTGTAATACGTAATATTTAGTTATGATTTATACATGTAAAAAAGGTTTTGGATTACGGTGGAATGTAACTAGCTGAAGAAAATTTACCGGCAGCTCTACGTCAAATTTTTGGTGCCTCATTGGGCTGTGTGTTAACTCAGTTAATGACGACATTAAGACGTGTAAAATGGATGTATTTTCAAAGGAAAAACTTTTAAAAGGACAAGCTGTGAAAATACAAGAGGCTGCGGGTAGGATGTGTCGAAACTTTTTTAAGTGTGCGATATATCACATGGAGGAAATCTGCTTGACGACCGAAAATAAAGTTTCTTGATAAAACTTTTGTCTTTATAGGATTTCGTTCTAATTAACTGTTAACCTCATTGTGTTCTTAGTAAACAAAAACGCATTTAATTTAGTTTATCACAGTCCAGAACCAGTTACTTCCTGTCTCCTAAACCCGGCTTTGTTGGATTGTTTGCAGAGGTCGATTGAACAGAGGATCTGCAAGAAGAATCGCAAAGCTGTTTTCTTTCTATCAATCACGGTTCTTGTACACTGAAAGTGAATGTCATATTTGACTGATGCCACTGTAAATGTCGTCTTTAGTGAGTACCCGTGTCAGCATTATTACGACTCAATATTCTGTTCGAATCCCCGTCCGGGCATCCAGATTTGGGTTTTCCATGGTTTCCAAAATCACTCCAGGCAAATGCCGGAATGCTTCCTTCAAAAGGCCATGGCCGAATTCCTTCCCATTCCTTGCCCCCATCCTTTCCAGTCTCTAAAGACCTCGTTGTTGAGAGAAGTAAAGCAGTTAAAAAAATCAATATTCTGAGACCAAAACAATTCTTCATGTACACAGCTTGTGTAAAAAGAAACTGGAGAATCGATTAAGGAGGAGAAAAATTGTAGAAAAAATTATATAAAAAAATTTATTATTTTAAATAAGCTCTCCCTTCAGCAATACAAGTTCACAGCGAGTAAGACCATTTCCAATAACTTTTCATCTCTTGTTTTGGCGCTTTGTTCGGTACTGCAGTTACGAATTGGCGAATTTCGTTATGAACATTTAGTATTATCGAAAATCTAAGTTCCTGGGACGAAAATAATCACAGGGATCAAGATGGAGTGAACATTGTGGTTGTTTTAACCAGAATTTCACGAAAGATGTTGTTGTTACAATGGGACTGCCATATCTGGTTAACATTGATTTCGAGTATTCTAATATATTTTATAACCCAGAACTTCATTAGTCAATGGTTCAAGAGATTTAATGCGACAGGCTTAAATTTCAGAGATATCGCACTCCAAAATTTTGGGAGCAGCTTTGGCTATCAAGCTGCAGAATAGTGTGTTCGCACCTGCTTGTTATTATCTCCCCGCCCCCACCCACCCCCCATCACCACTTGTTTTTCGTACTTCTAAAACTTCTATAATCATAATTTCCATTTTAATTTTATTTCAGTATTATTTTTCGTCATTAAATCAGTATCAAACATTTTCAATCGATTTCTGAAAATAAGCTTTATTAATATTTATTAATAAGGTTATTGATGAGTGAAGATACCAAGACTGTTACAAAGAAATAGATGATTTTTTACTATCAACCTATTAACTAGATTACAAACTGTCTATACTTACATACTTAACGCTTCAGTCATCATTATTGTCGGCATAAGAACTACTCGAGCATATGTTAGGAAGATATTGTCCATCAAAACACGAAAACTTAAATTTGATGCTGAAAAGCATAAATAGGTCAAAATCAATAAGGTATTTCTGCAGTTAATTAATTAGCATACTATATCATCGTTGAAAAGCTAGGGAAGCTGAACTGATGAAGATTAATAAAAGATTTCTCATGACACCAGTTAAAGCAATTTTCTTATTAGAATTTAAACGTATGGGAGAAGTTTCAATTTTTTGATCAAATTTTAAATAGGCTGAAACAGAGGTATGAATTTCCGAGGAATTATTTTTAAAGTACAAGACGATAGTTTTTCATTATTTTCAAAAATTTAAATTATTATCGTAGAAACGACGACTACAAAAAAGGTACCTGATGATCGTGCGCAAACTCGTTTTTCTAGTGTAATAGTAGTTGAACTTTGTTGGTGGGTAAACTGCTATGAAAATTTTGGAACACGAATCTCAGAAACATAGGCCCGTCTCATAAAATTCCTTGAACCTGTAAATAAGGTTTTACTGCACCACAACATATTTAATAATCTTCCAAACTCAAGAGTACCAAGTCCTGTGGTCCCCTTATCATGGGTTTCGAGCAGCGGCTTCTGGCTTCCTTGTAAGACATATTTCTACTTTGCGCGTAAAATTCTTTTCCCAAAATGTGGAAATATATAATTTTACCAGATTTTCTATCCACCTGTGATGAACCCCTTGTACACGAATCGTCTTCACTCTGTCGCATTTAAACCATACGCAGATTTGTGTGGAGAAAATCCCATTTATTGATTTCAGTATAAATTCTGAGCATTGTTCGATTGCTATTTTCGATTAGAGTCAATTAGCAAATAATACATTCTGAGTCACATATGGAACTGTTACGAGCTGATTCAAATTCTACACTGTAAGATCGATAATACTCGTCTGACGTTAAAAAAGAAAAAAACTGAATTCTGCAATTGATAACTAAATGACACGAATATTGCAAGTTCTGCGTCAGTTTCTTTTTATAGAAAACAAGTGCTTTTAAATAAATATAAAAAATAAAGCTGCCACCTCATTTCTCCGACCAACAGTAAGGGAATCCAATACACTTTCTTTTTCTTTATTATGTCTTAGCAGTTCGTCTGGATTGAGAATATGCGAGACGGGAGAAGATTTATGGCAAGGAACAGGAAGTAATTCGCTCATGATCTTCTGAAGGAACTATTCTGGCTTACGCCTGAGCTGATTTATAAAAACCTAAATTTGGATGTATGATCAACATACTTGTTCCGCTGTGGACCGTTCTGTCACCACGAACATGAAATATGTTGACTACCACCAAGTTATTGATTTGTTGAACTTAATACTTCCACTAGTTGTGACAGAATATTGCTGGAATCGAACACATATGTGTAGCACCAGAATTTATTCATCGTTAAGTACACTAGAGACGAAGTGAACATCGTCTGCCTAATTACTCAGGTAACTGACTCACAATCATGAGAATCGGGAGAGGAGCAGAGCCGAATATTGGTGGGGGAAGTGGGGGAGGGGGGCAAACCGGGACGCATGCCCGGGCGGCAACTTTAGGGGGGTGACCAAAATCGTGTTTGAAGGGCGGCAATTTATGTCGCGATGACCTAATCGGGGCTGCGGTACTCGGATTCTCACAGTTTTGGCCCCTAGGTCCGCCACTAATTGGGGAGGGAGAGAGTGTGTTTGTTACTTCTGGAGCATATAACCATAGAGAAGGAATGTTTGTGTTGCCATTTACTTGCGAAACGTGTAACTAATGCTCTGTATGATAAGTGCATTCTTGTTTGTGAAATGTGTTGTTTATAAGGCGCAGATTGGGGACCGTACTAGCATTCGCCTAAGTCAGGGGTCTCCAAACTACGGCCCGCGGGCCACATCCGGCCCGCGGACAGATTTTGTCTGGCCCGCGGAAAGCTAGCATACTTGAAAACTCTTTTTAGAGAACATATTTTTTATAGCAAATTAAATTTAGTTTACTGAAGTATTCTAATTTTATGTTGGTTTTGGCCCTCGGAACTTACTGGAGTAATCAGTATGGCCCTAAGGCTGGAAAGTTTGGAGACCCCTGGTCTAAGTGATTGCGGAAAACCGTAATCAGAACGGCCGATACGCGGGTCCAGAACTCTGTATGTTTGCGGCTTCATGCGCGCAGCCACAAAGCCGTATATACTAGAAATTTATTATTCATCCCGATTATCTTGTGAACTAATGATAGCGTTTTATTCAGGAAAATTATCTGACAAAATAAGGAACGTGTCGCTGTTTAATAACTATCCGATTTTCTTGAACAATAATGTATTTGAAGGCTCTGTCCAATCGTTTTCTGAAGGAGAATTAAAAATGATGTTGCGGTGTTAAACCAGTTAAATAATTGTTTTCTCTCGACAGTACATGAAGGTCAATTAAAAACGAAAAACAATAAAGTATTTAGTTCCGACGGTATTTCCAAGTATAAGTTAAGAGTCTCACAACTGAATCACCCTACAATCTCTACATGAAATATTGAACAGTTAACATTTTTTGCAATGTTCTTACCGTTTTAACACAAACGATGCCATTAGGTTGATAAATATATATCTCAAATAAACTTTTTTTCGAAATACTTTTATATATTCTGAAGTGAGAAAATTGCAATCTTAAAACATCTATATTATTTAATTTCTGCTTAAAGACGC
The DNA here is from genome assembly GCA_031002005.1 of Vandiemenella viatica. Classification (NCBI taxonomy): domain Eukaryota; kingdom Metazoa; phylum Arthropoda; class Insecta; order Orthoptera; family Morabidae; genus Vandiemenella; species Vandiemenella viatica. The sequence goes on along the minus strand of CM061921.1, from coordinate 139,701,216 downwards.
AATAACCATGCTATGTTCTGTTAAATATAAATTTTGAGATACCTCAGAACAACATTTACGCTTCAACAGGCTAATACATTTCTAGAAAACAGTTGGTTTTTATTTTTGGTACCTCGTTGCTGGTTACTTATACTTTAGCTTAAGTAATATTAGGAAGCTAACTTACCTTTTTACCTATCACAAGGAAACCCAATTCTCTCTTTCGTGAAGTTTTTCAATTCTTACCTGCGAACAGAAATGACAACAATTATTGCAACTAACTCGTACAGTACAAGAATACAGAAGAAATAAAGAAACTCTTATCAATGAAAAATTATAATTTTCTTGATGCTGTTTTAGAAATTCAAGCTATAAAATAGTACTATCGTGGGACAGACACTGTTTTAAGTAACACCAGATACAAGAAAATTTCTCATAAGCATACTATCATCCCAGTTATATTTAAAAGAATTACCTTAAACGTGTTAAATTAATGCTTTTAACATGTAATTTATCATAGCATTCAATGTACGTTGTCTACAGCTGATACAAAATTTTCAAACTCATGAGCTTAAGGTGGGATGCAAATGAACGTAGATGTAGCTGCATTTTAAATGTCATTGTAGTTAATATTTTTTCAGCTCTATTTTTAAGTAGTATGTACTTTGTGGCATGTTTTTATTATACTCATTTCATTCTATCCAGTCTTGAAAGCATATGGTGAACCTTTTGTTCATCTTACTCGATCTAGACAGTCTGCCTAACTGAAATACCGTGTTTGCATGAAAACTGCACATAGTCTATCGATAACAACATGGTGGCATGTATTTTTTAGCTAGGCAGTTAAAATAAAAAATGGAGATATTACACCCCTTAGTAACGCCGATGTTTCATTGGCTTGACTGATACAAGAACTCCATATTGCAAGCGCCAGGAACTAAGACGCCTATAACGTAAATTACTTAATTCAAAAATACTGATCGTAAGTTGTAATAACCAAACAGCAGGAAGTTTCTACCATTCTTTTTTATATAAAGATATGAGGCTAATGAAGTCGGCTTCCATCTCACAGATTGCCTGGGTCCCAACAACTAATAGGAATTCGTATGCTGTACTGGAAATAATGCGTAAATGAATGTCCGACAAACTAATGCAAGACATGGATGAGATTTACAACTAAAATCTCTCATCAACAGTAGATCTGACTCTGTTATGTTCTTTTCAAAATGAAAGACGTGAATAGTGATTAACATTTTTTCAGTTGTCTTTTTCTTGGCAATAACTTGTGGTAATTTATTCCGCAATGCCGTGATCTATATGAGATCCATCATCGTTCCTTGACTTTTTTAATTCTACTGTCAGTTTGGTAATATGATGTAGTATGGGGTATAGATTAAATCTAAGTTCATGTAAGTTCCACTTCTCGACACGGTTAGTAAGATTTTTCTAGATTGATTTTCGAGATGTATGCGGAGTAAAGTTAAGCTTTATACGAAAGCTGTAATATTCCCAAGGTTCCCTACTGTTTGCCTGTGTAATACTATCTTGTAAACTGCATTGGTGTATTTATAAAAACTTCTCGGGTTTCAAGCCGCGTCAAAATTGAGCCGTCTGGCGACGTTTCGGAAGCTTGCACTGCTTCCATTGTCAAGCCCCCGCTTAACATTGGTGTAAGTTGCAAGCCTAGTTTCGCATACAGTGCACTAAAATGGTTACAGCGAATTGTTGGTTGAAGTTCTGAATCTCCATACTAAAGATATCACTAGAAAGCCGGAATGGTCTATGAGTGAATGTTTTCTTTGTATTGTGAGATACAGGGCGTTCGCCGGAAAACGCTACCCTCCCAGTCTGTTGCCGTCGGCAACTTGCTCGGTCAGTCCCGCCAGCAGTTTCCGCCAACCGGCACCGTGAATCACCGCACTGTTTAACACCTCCGCTGCCCCAACAGTGCAGTGCAGTGACCCTTACATTGTTAAGAACGGTTTCTTTGCATTTTAGATAGTTTGTGACTTCAGTCTCTTATTAATGAGTGTTGTGAATAAACGTTTCTTTGCGGTTTGGCTGGTTTGGGGCTTCATACTCTTATTAATCTGTACCGTGTTTGAGTGTGAGTATAATTATGGTACGTTACAGTTTGCAACAAAGAATATTTCTCTACGATACATATGTGAAGAAGAAGTCGTTTAAAAAGTGTCGCAGTAAATTTCGTTGCGAATTTCCTGGCGCTTTACTGCCAGCTAAATCAACAATTCTGCGTCTGGTTAAAAAAGTAAGAGAAACGGGTTCATTTTTTAACAAAAAGAGACTGTCGGTCAACCGTATTCTCACAGAGGAGAAAATTAACGATATCGCTTTTCGACTAGAACAGTCACCCAAAAAATCATTAAGTCAGTTAGGGCAGCGTGTGTCTCGAAATATGTTCAGAAGATGTGAAATGTGCATTACACAAGAGGGTCAACACTTCCAGCATCTTTTATAAGGTAAGCTAATGAATTACGCCACATTTAAATGCTTAGCACACAAGTTTATGAAGTTTATGAAGCGTAATTATTATGAAATAGTCCGCGGCCGACGGTCGAACAATGCCGGAAACTGAGCGCTCGCTCGCCGGGAGCAGTTTCTTCCTTGTAGCGCTAACAGTGGGTTGCGTTTCCCGGCGAACGCCCTGTATTATGTTTAGTAAACTTTTTGTTGTGAATAGCCGGGAGTTTGACATATACTTTATACAACTTCGTAGTAGAAATATTACATCATTCTTTTGATGGTTGTTGGCATTTCTTTATCTCCTACCACAAGAACGCTTACAGGGGAGTTAATGGAAAGAACTGAGGTATTATCTTCATGGTGCAAACGTTATGGGTGAGTCGGGTGGATATTAATACAGATAAAGTTTTGTGAGAGCTCAAAATTATTAACTTCATTTAAAGTTGAATTTATTAAGCGAGGTGCATGCCGGGCTGCTGACCGCTCGCCGGTTGTTTGCGGCCGCGAAATTCGCTGACGGGCATCGGCAATTTCCGAACTTCGCTGACGCGAATCCGAGGTTACGAGGCCGGTCGGCACGCTTTGCGAACTCTCTTGGCCCGGCAACATCATAGTATTCACATCGGCTCTCGCACGGTTCCCCAGCTGCCTATCTTAAACTTATCGTCTGCTTGGGAAAGTTACCATTAATTGGAAGCGAAGTGGACCCGCTCCTCGGCCATATCTTTTGTAGCATTGTGGCCAATAAATAGAAATTAAATGTTCGCGGTGCTAATTCGTTTTTCGCAAGATTCCCCCGCATTCCAACCAGTCCTGCGACTGATAGATTAAATCGCAGTGGTGTCAGGAAATTTATAGTAACAACAGCAGAACGCTGTAAGGAGCGGCAGAAGAATTCCGAGAACGGCAGAGGACGTCATGGTAACGATTCGCTGCAGGTTGGTGAACCCTTCCCCACGCGCCAAAGCCATCCGACCTCCTTGACAGTTTAGAGAGAAAACGAGAGGCCGGTACTAACACATCGTATATGAAACACATTCGGTAAGCACCCACCACGCTCGGTCTCTGGGTTCAGAGTTCGTAGGGATAACGCCTTTCATAGTATTTGGGTTCACGGCAGTGTACCCGCCAAGTCGAGTCAACGGCGGCACTGCCTACCCTTTTCTCGAAGCGATTCCGGCCATTTTTGAACCTCAATTTCTTCGGTCGTATTCAAGCTACATATCTCAAATTTCTGGTATGCACAGATATCAGAAGTCTTAGGAAACACAATAAATTTTATTTCATTACTGTTGTTAGTTCTGATGTTATTCGGGTGCAAACTTCAGCGATTTTGTCACACACTGACCGACTGACTGTCTGATGATCATCAAAACTCTAATGTACTTCCCGTAACCCTAGAAAGCTGAAATTTGGTACACACAGATAGCAGTTTACCTACATATTATAAGAAAAGTCTGAAACTCGTAAATGTCCATATATACTCCTTACCTACCCCTAACGTGAAATCGCTTTCTATCCTAATAACTTTATATACCTGAGATTTTCATTGTGGAGAGAGCTTACTATGTGAAACTAATGTGTTAAATTTTACTTCTTTCCTTTTCGTACTTTGGAAGTAATTGAAATCAAAAATTTTATTTCGGCACGACACCCCGACATCAAAATTTCACTGTACTTCAAGTAATCTCAGAAACAAAAAATTTGGTACACATATATGGTTTCGCCCCTAAATCATAAGAAAAATCTAAACTTGGAGTTTCTCCCCGTATTTATTTAATTACAATCCCAAACATGAAAAATTCTGGCACATATTTTCGGCTTAATTGCTTTGCTCTTGATGAAGCTATAAACTTGAGATTTCTATACTACATAGAGGTGAGCAAGTTTAACCAAAGCCTTAAAATTTACTTTGTTCCTATGCTTACTACGGAAATGATTTGGAATTTGCTTAGAGTGGGGGTTGATTCTATGGCAATCGAGACTGGCCACCCAAGATTCACACTCATTGTTTGCAGAGAACGTAGCATTGAAGTGATATTTATAGTTCAATGTTTCATATGAAATAACGCTGTACAATAAACTTTACGAGGCTTGTCAGAAATGTTTTCCCAGCGTATTTTTAATGTGCAAAGCGGCGTCAGTGAGCTGAGGAAGCATATTAAGCAGCAAAAAGAAATCATTCCCTGGTATTATAGAAAGAAAAGTGATAGAAACTGCAACCAAAAATGTAGTTCTTAGTATTTTTTTGTGGCATGTATAGTTTGTTCTATTTTATCCATAATGATAGCGATGAGAAGAATGTTTTTAGCAACATCAAGAAAAAAAGGATCCCTCACTGTGCCCGGGAAAGAGGTTTTCCCAATAATTAAATCATTTGTATTATTGATAGTGTCACCATTTCTGTGAGAATATTTGTAATTACAAAAAGTAAATAAAGCAAATATCGGTCCTGTTTGTTATATACATAATAATTTTAATGCAGTATGGTATGAGATACAGCAGAAAATATAATAAGGACATAATTATGTTCCACTCAAGGGTGTGGCGTCAGGGTACATGGGGGAAGCAAGGTGTCAAATGAGGCCAAACTGTAATCACGTAGTTTGTGGACGCACCCTTACAAAAAGTAATGAAATACCACAAAAACAATTGTTGTAAAAATAACCCAAATCTCGTGTTTGTTTAGTGACAAGAAGTTATTATATCTTGTCCTGAACCATGTCTACTTTTTACGGTTTGAATTCACTGCACTTTCTAAAACAGAATGATTTCTCTGGTTGCTATAGATCGTGGATTTAAAATAAAAAATCTGGTGACCACCACTATGCATGTGTAATTTAAACTGAAATGACAGTCATATTATTTATTACTAGCTGATACCCGCGACTTCGTACGAGTGGACTTAGAATTTCATTGCCAGAATCGAATATAGAAACCTGTTAGTAACGTTGTATTGGTCCCAAACTACACCAAGTCGGCATAATATGACAGGAAAGCCATCACTAAATCATTCTACCGTCGAACCTGTCTCATGAAGAGAAAAAATTTCCAACATATTTAAAAACAGAAAAAAAAACGAAGGTGCGGGGATGTGGGGGGGGGGGGGGAGGGTGGTTAACTAAGAACAGCTTTATTTCAGCTTGGTCGTTTCTTCCTTCTTTAGTATGAGCATCAGATTCTTGGGTTCTAATAACTTCAGCTGCTCGTGCTCTGTTAGAGCTACAACTTAGACCATGTTTACGCCCACAAGGCATCTAAAAAAGGATGACAAAATAAACTGGTGCCCGAAACTTTTAGGCAGACACAAAATAATTGTACAGTGCAGAGCAAATTGACATCTATACTAAATAATACGTTTTGTCTCTAAACGAAATTTAATAAAAATTCATACACTAATAGACCGCGCGAGAAGCACAGCTTGAACAACCGACTCAACATTACACACTAACACACGCATCCGTCTGTCTGTCACCATTCGATAAGTTCTCAAAATTTCGTGACTACAACTGTTACCCCATACCGAAAAAATGTCCTGTGACGTCACAGATATAACGTATTTCCTTGTCAAATTCCATCATTATCGGTATAGCCATTTAGTTGTCAAAACGTAACAAAAAGACAGAAACTTACTCCCGCATTTATAACATTTCTAGTGCGACACACACACACACACACACACACACACACACACACACTGACTGCAAGGGTAACGACCCCTCAGAGTTCAATATAGCGTAAAAAAGTTTGCACCTAAAGCATCGTAAGACCACCTACGATTTCCACGCTTTGCACCCCTAAATTTGTAGTATCTACAGCTTAACATGGAATCCGAACAACCGACCGTCCAGGCGTGCCTCATACGATCAAAAACAACTCTTGAAAATCTTTGTTTCCACTGGAATTTGAACCGGAGACCACGCGCCAAACATCAACAAGCAAGCGCATTAACCACTGAGCTACCATACAGCTATGCCGAAAGGTACTACAGTGACGTACACATCCTATGCTTCTGTCTATCGCCGTTCAGTAATTTTTCAAAATTATATGACAACATGTATTTGGGTGCACAGCAGTGCACCCAAGTCGAGTCAACGGCGGCACTGCCTACATTTCGGGCCCACAGAAACAATTCTTGGAAAAATAGGCCAAATCTCGTGTTCATGTAGTAGCAAAAAGAAATGAGATCTTCTTCTGATCCAAGTCTACACTAAACAGATTGATTTCTCTCGGTGTCATAGATCGTTTAAATCTGATGGTAGTGGTAGAGCTAGGGGGGGGGGGGGAAAGTTTACGTCACTGCTACGAACGCTTACCTGGGGTCCGAGAATCCTAGCCCCGGCCCTGTCATTTGCACATAAGTTTTAACTTATTGTAATCGTACAACGATATATGTGCATCACTTGGACGGATATGATTGTAACTAGTGACGCCAGTACACCACTTTGAGTTGGTTTTCTCCAACAACTCTTGCTGCAGAACTTCCTCCCTGTAGATGACACAGCCAACAAATCAGAAGAAAATTTTCCATTGGAAGTGCTCCGCGGAATTTAATGAGAATTCATGGCTTTCTGATTTGGACGAGATGGCATTTTTGGCTGCGAGACCCCCAAAGGTTGTTCAGCCGCCAACTGACAGAGTTTCGATTTTCCTCGAATCCGCCTTTGTCACGGCTGAACCTGGAAAATAAGCTGGTTGCGTCCTGGCATATTCGTATGATCAAAATAAAACTGGTAATAGTTCTTGGTATCATTGGTATTTGAACCAGGAACAAGCTACTGCACATGTCATATATGTTATCTCTTCAAACCCCACTCTCTTCATGACTTGAAAATTAGAAACACCAGAAAATCTAATAATATGATTCCCGATCCATCCAATCTTTTTTATAGTAGACTTCTACAAAAAGCGTACTATCTTTAAAGATGCAGTTTTACAAAATTCAATTTGACGGCTCTAGATTTCTTCTTTTGAAGAAGTTACGTTTTTCTAAAGTTAATATTTTTGATATCATCCTTGTTCCAGTTTATAACAAAGTTATCTTACTTATTCTAATGACCGTGTTTCACTTTTTACGTCTCGTCTGTTACTATCGTTATGTACTTCATCACTTCTGCTTTTGTTTGTGTTCATTCGAGTTCCTCTGCCATCATATTTTTACGAAATTTAGTAATTTTTTTTTACGAAATTTAGTAATTTTTTTATATCTTTACTCTTAGGAAAATAACATCAGAAAATCTTATTATCTGGAGTTTCTCATCATGACTCCTAAATGGGCATTGATATTTTGTTTATAATTGTTTTTTTTTTTTCATTTATAATGTTCCACCTTGCCTCCGGAAAGATATATTTATGAAAAACTGTTAGAAGGAGAGTGCAATCATGACATGTACCTGCCAATGTCGATAAAAAGCTGTGGATGGTTGCCGGAATTAAGATTTTATTAGGAGTACGTTGAAAAGGAAGGAACTTAGCATACAATTGACGCGTGAAACTAGCATCATTTTCTTAAAGACGAAGGTAAGGTCTCCATCGTATTTAGTCCGAACTCAACAAAAATGCTTTCCGCAAACTGCAGTGTCAGACCTGATAAATTAGTGGTGGGACTATCCAGATCGTGGGACTATGTAGTGCCTTAAATATTGGTGGTGCCTTCACATGCTTGTAAGCTTTGAAAGCAACCTAAAAATATGTTTCTTGAGAAACGCGTTTTTATTCCAGGACGCTGAGAAATTCACCAAATTTGTTAAGGTGACCGAACCAATCACATATCTGATTTCTGTGCTTGGTAACAAACTCTTATTTTCTGTTACCTGTGAGCCAGCTGGAGATTGGTGGAACTATTCCCCTTCATACGACACGAGACAAACCTAGCTGAACTGTCACCTCACGAGGAGGTTCAATATTATTACGTCTCCGTCTTCAGTGAGAAAACCTTAAGTAGACAGCTGAAGGAGACGCCTGCTTTGCGAGATTGCTATACACAGCAGTTGTCTGGCATCCTTACAGTCGGAGAACGACCTGCCATCCGACTGAAAACTTCCACTATTTGATTAATAGTCGGTCTATGTTTATTCACAGCAAACAACCAGTCTGCAAGCGACCCTCGCCGCTAAAAACGTACACCATTCTTGTGTTCTTAACCCGAAATTCTAAGATAGTGACTTGTTTAATCTGAATTGCATTAAATTTATACTATACTATTATAAATCTGTAAACAAGCTGCGTGTGTCTCTTTATTTGAACGGGAGCACCACAAAAACTACAGCAGCATTTTGGACGGGGTTTTCAAATTTTGAAGATATTGGTGGAAGAATTAAGAAATGTGCATGGAAGGAAAAAGAAGACCGTAACCACAAGCTGGCACTCGATTTCATGCATAATGGATTGGATTTTTTTTTTGTAAGGGTGTCAGGGATTGGAACAAATTACCAAGAGAAGTGATGGAATAATTTACCAAAAACGCTTAAGGAGTTTATAATTAAAAATTTGTAAATCAGAAAAGTAAATGGGGGAGGGATTTAACACTCCAATTATAAAAGAAAATGTTAAAAAATAATTAAGAAAGGGTAATTAGATGACTAGGGGAATTGCCACTGGAGCGTTAGTTCCATCGTAATAAAATTAATAATAATAGTAAATCGTGCAGTCATCTGTTTCAGCATGGCACCACAGAGGCATTGCAGTGAGCGACCTACTAAGTAACGTAAAGGTAATATTAAACATTGCTGCACCTACTTAAATCACAAAAATAAAACCCTTTCTAAACTTTTTTTTTTTTACTTCGCACGCTAATTACCTCTACGAACTAGTAGAGTTAATTTTTCAGATAGATTTTCTACTATTTCATAAACTGTATTACATTAAAATATGAATGAAACAAAACTCTCGGACATCAGTATGAAAACCGAGAAAACAGAGGAAAGTTTTAAGAAGACCTTTAGAATGCATGCCTCTCAAGTTTAATATTTGGTAATAGAATAAAATCGATAAAAAAAATTTACACATACCAAAGTACACGCGCGCAAATCAGCGGGCAAATGCTAGTTAATAATAAACCCATTTGATTCCACATAATAAAAATCCGTGAGATGCGTTATATTAATTTAGTACTAATGTATATTCAATCCGTGAGATATGTTAAATTAATTTTTTTACTAATTTATATTAAATATCCTGTAAGTTAATTAAGCTGAAATATAAACTAGATCTACAGATCTCGATACGTATTAAGTCGACAATTTAGCAAATAGTTCCTGCGAATCGGAATTCGAGTGCAATGAAACACCACTGGGATACTGTAACCACTCTGAGGCGTGTTTACTGCTTAGTGCTAGGTACTTAAGGTTCGGTGTCATGCAGCAGGCAGTTTGATGGCAGAGTGGAGCTCTGTGGCACCGATTACGGGATAACAGCTGGAGTTCATTACATTGGGAGTTCTTAATGCACATTAAACGATTAACTCGACAATTCGCTGCACTTGGACACTTGCAAATGACTTCCATAGCACACGCTATTAACGAAATGGCACGAAAGCGATCGTTAATATGTACTAACACATCTACTTACTGCCACATCAGTATGCCATTTGCGAGAGCTAAAACATTTTTGCCACTGACTGCTATAATATTATCTTCTTTTAACACAAAGTTCCGTGGGAATGCCGGGTAATAATTTAAGAACATATCTACCTCGATATACAGGGTGTTACAAAAAGGTACGGCCAAACTTTCAGGAAACATTCCTCACACACAAACAAAGAAAATATGTTATGTGGACATGTGTCCGGAAACGCTTACTTTCCATGTTAGAGCTCATTTTATTACTTCTCTTCAAGTCACATTAAACATGGAATGGAAACACACAGCAACAGAACGTACCAGCGTGACTTCAAACACTTTGTTACAGGAAATGTTCAAAATGTCCTCCGTTAGCGAGGATACATGCATCCACCCTCCGTCGCATGGAATCCCTGATGCGCTGATGCAGCCCTGGAGAATGGCGTATTGTATCACAGCGGTCCACAATACGAGCACGAAGAGTCCTCTACATTTGGTACCGGGGTTGCGTAGACAAGGGCTTTCAAATGCCCCCATAAATGGAAGTCAAAAGGGTTGAGGTCAGGAGAGCGTGGGAGCCATGGAATTGGTCCGTACAGTACAGTACATACTAACGAAACTAAAAGGAGCTCTAACATGGAAAGTAAGCGTTTCCGGACACATGTTCACATAACATATTTTCTTTGTTTGTGTGTGAGGAATGTTTCCTGAAAGTTTGGCCGTACCTTTTTGTAACACCCTGTATATCTACTTAATATTCTACCAAGTTCCAACCCGTGACAGTATGCAAGACGTTTTTTGCTTTATGCCTCGTCAACGTCGAAGTCATTATAGGCGGGAAAGGACTGAAGAAAGGAACGGGATTCGACTAGAGCGATTTTGGGAAACAATGGAAAAAACAAAATCTCAATGTCCGGATGGCGGTTCGAACCCACGCCCTCCCGAATGCGAGGCCAGAGCGTTACCGCTTATTTGCCATATTCGGTCTGTAAGACATACGTTTATGCATCACTGAGGCAGAAGGTTTAAGTTATTTAAATGGTATCTCTACCTGACTTAACAAAATCGTCGCAGTTAGTATATGACACTGTATGACAGATGCTGATGCTTGGTTTATATTGCGTACATTACATGATTTGTGAATATAGTCGTGAATCATTGTCGAGATATTGCTTACCCTAACGCTGTCGAAATTGCCTAATTATTTATAAAATCGCAATATGAACATAGACTATACCCTAAGCTTACGTCGTTGTGCAAAATTTGCTTTGAAATGTATATTAAAGCTTGTTGAAATGAGATATACTTCGTTTCTTTCCCGGTTTTTATTAGCCTTCTTTTGTGAGTATACCTCGAGGGTCCATTGAGTCTGCGATAAAGGGATATTTAAAATACATCATTCAATCTTCCGGGCTACTTCAATAGCTAAGAGAGCTTTGCCTTTAGCATTTATATTGTCTCATCAAGTTCTGATAGACCCGTAACCCCGCTGTTGGTTCAGCCCTGAAAAACGTGTGTTAACATCACATTACTGTTCCCATTCAGAAACCAAGTATCATACATGTGACGTAAAATACTAGTACTGACAATCACAAGCTGTTAAAGAATAATGAAATATTAACTATTCGCTAAATGAGGAGTATTTTCACTGTACAGTGTGCGGAAATCAGTCCTCCAATTCGGAATATTTATTTATTTATTTTATTTATTTTCAAATAGCCTATAGCTACTATATATTCATTACAACAGAGAGAAAAACAATGTGTTAATTTCATTGAATCCTTTACAAGAAAATGTTACAATCTCTCTCCCATTTTCCCAGCATTCTCTGAAACTTGCAACAGTTTTGGTCCTTTTTATTTGTTCTGGTAATTTGTTATATGTTATTAAACCTTTGTGCAACGTTGTTTTTTGCGCTTTACTACTTCTATTATAATTAGAATGGAAATGATTTGCCTGCCTTACCTTATAATTATGTACATCATTATTCTTTTGTTAGTCTATACAAATATCTTGGTAACAATCCACTTTCGAGCCTATATACAAAAGACAGTACATCTCTAACTATTTCCTTTTCAGTATACAGATATCCTAAGTTCTTTAGAATTTAACTGACATTTTCAGTTCGCCTTTTATTTAGAACAGCCCTCATTTCCTTATTGCAATTTAATTTGTAAGGACGGCTTACCTGATGCATCTGTCGTTCTATACATACTAGGTAACATCATATCCTTTGTGACTCCTCTTCAAAGAGATATCAATTCTACCATTGTACTTCATTTAAGGAAATGTTTTGAGGAGAGTGATCATCAGACATTTTATCCCACTGAACATGTTAAAAATACGTTAATTATAGAATAAGTTACGATTACTGAACATTTTTTCTTTTGAACGTTTGATGCAACCCTTTAGTAAATACTGCCACTTTTCCGTATCTCCCTCATCATTAAAGTCAAATTTACTTCTTAAACGATATAGCACCTTGAACATTGATATCTAATATTACTTCAGGATTTATTGATAAATATTTAGATAACAAAGATTAATGGGCTCTTGATATACTGTAAGTGATTATAATATTACGTAATTTCATTAAGGATTTAACAAACGTTCTTGCTTGGAGTACAGAGTTCTGAATTTACCAATAAAAAAATTGTTTAGCATTTATTCGAAGCTATGTATGTTTAGCATGTCTGAGCTAAGCTCTGCTTGTAACATTACTGAATTACCGCGTACATGAAGCAATGAGTAATATTTTAAAACTGAGTTGATTCAAAGTCGGGTTAAATGAGTAATTTACTGATTCGCGTGACCCACGGGCGACAAGCGATTACATAAAACGGCTGAATCATTCTTCAATTAGCGCTAAAATGGGTTAGTGAGGCAGACAGACAGTTACTATGCTAAAGAGAGTTGTCAAGCTATCCAATGCGCATACCATTAATCGAAAACACACAGGAATGCTTCGAGGATGCAAATAATAATTTAACACAGAACTATATTTACCACTTCTCAAAAATTTATTTCCTAGAAATGACTTTCCCAGCTTCCTGGCGTATATAGCGTTTCTGGGTAGATAATTATTTCTCACTAATTCTTATCTTATTTGTTATGAAATATAACAGAGTTACCTGTGTAGTTTGAAAGAAGTGACACCTCTGAGTTTTCATGGCAACCAAGTTCAGGTAAATTTATTTGTTTTGTTTAGGTCTGAAGTTCTGGGACTCATCCTTCGGTTGTTCCTGATAGTGCACAGAGGAAATAGTTTCCAAGGACAGACACTGTTAATACCTCTAAATATCGAAACACTGGATAGAAGCGAGCAGCGAAAAACATCAGAAACCTTTTTTTTACTTATTGCTTTACGCCTCGTCACTGCTAAGGTCATTAGAGGCGGGATGGGACTGGGGACAAGGGACGGGAAGGAATTCGGCCATGGACTTTTTTGAATGAAACATCCCGGCATTCGCCTGGAGTGATTTGTGGAAACCATGGAAAATCCAAATCTGGATGCCCGGACGGGGATTCGAACCCGCATCCTCCCGAATGCGAGGCCAGAACGTTAACCGTTCACCCACAACGCTCGGTCAGCAGAAACCCGCCCAGCCTCAGTTTGCTGCACACCGTGATGGTGCCCTATGTCTGACAGGGGGTTAGCTGGTTCGAGTCCTAGTAGTGGAAGAAATGTTCAACATCAGGAATTGGTGACCAGGGTAGGAGAGGTGGTGGTGCACAATTCTTAATCACCAGATTGTAATTTTGAGTTAAGTCTTAAACAATTCCGCAGTGCTTATGAAGAGGGAGCATACGACACTGTTGACGGTGATTCGTCCACCGGATGAGGACGTTAAGCCTGGCGGCCCCAGGTATCCTTCGGAAGGGTAGGCCTGAATACGCCGGCTTCTGTTTTCACTCTCTTCCTGTTTCCGTCTTTCATTCATTCACATCGTAAGCAACACCGAACATACATACATCAGAGTTATCCACGATAAACAATAAACACACGTATATAACTGGGGAAGGCAAAGGGAAAATATATTTTCCAAGAATAAGTACATACCCGCCCAACGGTTGAGGAGAAAAGGAGAAAAAGGCAGATACAGTGGACTTAAATTTTTAACGTTTAACCTGGTGACTATCCGATTTCATTAGTTTATTGACCACTATCGCAGCTACTTTTCTAGCAAAGAGCCATTATTTCTGCGAAACACTAATAAAATTGGCACTCATGTAGGAACTCTTAACGCAACAGATTTAACTTGCACATTTCCATTCTTTTTACTGCCAGGTAATATGCTATATGTGAAGACAAGAGTACTTTCTCACCATTGTGGATATGTCACGGAATTACTAGCTGACAGCTCAAGCTCTGTAATATCAGAATAATTATTTAGTGGGTTATTTGAAGAGTGAAGGTCGCCGTGTTGCTTAGCCAGTGCAGCTTGGCTGACGGGGGTAGTTGACGTCTTGAAAGGAAGTGCAAAACTTTATTTCTACCAAACGCATAATAAAGGCATTAGAAAATACTGTGGAAAGAGCTTTACCTCAGCTGAAAGCTAGACATTAGAGAATATTATGGAACGACTGAAAATTAAAGGAACATAAAATACCCGTTTTGGATGACTAGATATTGTTTTCTCCGCTCTATCTCTCCCACTTTTCCTGTACTAACCACTGGTTACTCATTCGGGGAGATTTTTTCTTATAAAAAAAATCGATTTGACAGTTTCTAAATATCGCCTTTACTATGTGCACAAATGGAAGACCTGTTTGAGGCTTCATTGTACTTTACCTAAGCCTATGAATGTTTTTTTTTTTTATTTCTTGATCAGCAAACCACACCGTTTTTCATTGTATGTTTCTAGTTTCAACAAAAGTACAAAAAATGAATTCGCAGCTGAAATGCTTACTTCTTCTTATTTTTATGGCTTTACGCCTCGTCGACGTCGAGGTCATTAGAGGCGGGAAAGGGCTGGAGACTAGGAACGGGAAGGAATTCGGCCAGGACCTTTTGAAAGAAGTACCCCAGCATTCACCTGGAGTGATTTGGGGAAACCATGGAAAACCCAAGTCTGGATGCCCGTACGGGGATTCGACCCCGCATCCTGCCGAATGCGAAACCGCCACGCTCGGTAAAATGCTCACATTTCTGATATTATTTTCTCTTAACGAACTAATTTGGTCAAAAAATTTCTCGTATATCAACTTAAATATGCCACATAGAAATACGAGAGAAATTTGAAAATTTCTAGACCTCGACCATATGACTGGCGGTGCCATAGGCAAATCTGAAAAATAAATTTTCACGAAAATTTGGAAGTAATTACTTTCAGTAAGCAAATATTACTTTCTCCTAACAGTCTGCAAATCATAACTTTACAGCGTGTAATAATGTACGATCGCAATTCAGGTCGAGACCGGAAACTTTTCAGACCATCCTCATACGAACATTTTTGGCTTCTAAAGTCTCTGAACAGGAAAAAAAGCTTAAAATTCACAACCTGAATAGAGGGTTATTTTACAGGAAGAAGACTGGAACTTCCACAGACATGATGGTTAGTTTTGTAGCGTCAGACTTATACTAAAGTATACTATCTGATTCCAATAAAAAATTTAAATCATATACCCAGTACGTGCTGGGATATATAGTTAATAGTGCAGGCACCATAGCTGGTGTATTCCCATCGATTCAACTTCAACGCCTCAAACATAAATATTTACAATATTTTGTTACTAAACCTAAGTATGCCATCCATAAGGATACAAGAAAATCGGAATAATTAATATTGCCAACCCTATTTGTGGATCAAAAGACAATCTACAGGTGGTACTTATGAAATTTTCTGTGTAGCTGTGGAACTCGAATATATAGGGTTTAATCTTCTCTAACGGTTTTAACTGGGGTTGTAACGCATTCTGGGGGACACGGGTTCGAATCCTCGTCCTGCTATCCAGATTTTTTTTCTATAGTTTCCCGAAATGATTCTAGGTGAATGCCGGGAAGGTTCCTTCAAAATGCCATTGCCAAGTTACTACACGTTCATTGTCTTCAATCCTCTGCCGCCTGTAATGACTCGACGTCGATGAGACATAAAGCCATAAGAAAAAATTAGTTAGTTGCTGACCAGTTTAAGCAAATGTTCATCATATGTGCAGAATACCTGTGTATTTGGTACTGTAGAGTATAGACGAGGAAAATATACAAATCTTTCAAGCATTCAGATGAAATTGATTTCACGCCATTTCCGTACCTGCACTTTTAAAGTCTTCACAGATGTACAGCCGGATTGTGCTGTCAAAACACAATATTTCGTCTCCATTCTTACACTGCAGTTTTACTGAACTACTAGAAAGTCATATGCGAACATTCTTGTCTTAAAATTTTATTTGTTAGATATAAGCACATAGCTTGCAATACTTGTCTGGTTTATTCGTTAAATTAATGACCGACGTTATCTTCTGTTTTAAATATCTCTCTTGACTACACAACACTATCCCTGTTAAGCTAATCGTTGTTAACATTCACAACAATACATCATGCCAAACATTCAAAGTTTACACTAAGGGCCTTATTACACTAGGCGACTTGGCGGCGCAACCAGCCGGGCAACTGGTGGCTCTGCTCGTCGCTGGGCACAGAGTGTTATGGAGCTTATTACACTAGGGCAGCCAGTGGCGCCGCCAGAAACTGGCGGCCGGCTGGTTGCCGAGCCCGGCCACCAGACCGGCAACCACTGGTGGCCGAGAGTCGTGGCGGGGCATTGTATCTTACGTAGCTTATTACACTAGGCCGCCAAGCGGCGCCGCCAGACTCGCCACCACGCGTTCAGTCTACTGTTCATATACTCCTTCCTACTTTACAATTTTAAAATTGCAGAGAAACTGAGTGACAGGTTTGGTGAGACAACTAGGGACAGTCATCCTCTGATGGGAGGGAATGAATCAGAGGAGAGTATAAATGGCGAACCTACAAAATTTGAAATAAATTCTCAGGAAATTGCGAAGCAACTCAGAAAGCTAAAAGTGGTGTAGGTAATATTACTACAGATTTATTAAAGATTGTGGGATACGATATTGTACCTTACCTTAAAATTTTGTTTAAAATGAGTTTGGAGACTTGCTGCTTACCAGAGGATTGGAAAAGACCTATAGTAGTACCAGTTCATAAAGAAAGGGTTAAAAATATGGTGAAAATTCCTGGCCAATTAGTTTGTCATCAGTGATAGGCAGAATGATCGAGAGATTGATATGCATCTATATCAGAAATGTCTGTGAAGAAAGAAACTAGTTTTCAGATCGACAACATGGCTTTAAAAGGATATTCATTTGAATCTCAGATAGTGGGCTATATGCAAGATATTTCAAATGAATTGGAAATGGGAGGCCAAGTTGATAGTGTGGCACTAGATCTTTTTAAGGCATTTGACAGAGTGAGCGATAAAATGGTTTTAAATAAACTGAAATGTATTGAATTGGATGAAATAGTTACTTGCTGGGCACAGGAATTCTTAAAAGTCAGAAAGCAAATGGTTAGAGTAGGAAATACATTATCAAGAGAAGTGGAAGTAAATATGGGAGTTGCTGTTCATTATTCTAATGAATAACTGTGTTACGGTCAGAATCTAGGTATTTCTCAAATGGTACAATGGTATACAATAGGATAAAAACAGGTGAAGACTGAACAGTTGCAGGATGATCTGGATAGAATATCTAAATGGGTAGGTCAGCATGGAATGAAAGATAAATGCCAAGAAGAGTCGGCATTATAAGATACACAGATAAATAGATCTAAAGGTTAATTATGATTACAGAGTGGGGTCAGATTTGCTTGATGAAGTGTAAATTCTTTGCATAACGTTTGATAAACTCAATTGGGAAGGTGGTAGAAAAAGGTTACAAAATCCTTCATTTGCTGAAGAGGGTGATGAGAGAATATAACAGAGAAGTTAGGGACTTGGGTTACAAAACTTTGGTCAGATCATTTGTTGAACATGGTGTTGTAGTTTGGGACCCATATTTTGGAGATCAAATACAGGAGTTAGAAGGTGTGCAAAGAAGAGCAGCTAGATTTGTTTGTGGAAATTATAGCACGGCCCAGTCAGTAAATGATATTATACAGAAGCTGGATTGGGACTCATTGGAGGAAAGGAGGAGGGTGAAGAGAGTGCTGTAAATGTGCAGGGCACATGTTGGTGATGGAACTTGGAGGGAAATTGGTAAAACAATTAAGAATAGTGCATGGAAGGAGAAAGGCGAACATGACCACAAGCTTTGGCTGGATTTCTTGCATAAGAGAGTGGAAAAATTTTTCTTTTGTTGTTAAGGGCGTGAGGAATTGGAACAAATTACCAAGTGTAGTGATAAATTATATATATATATAAGGATTTTAAAATTAAAATTTAAAAATCGGAAAAGTAAATGGGGGAGGAATTTATCATTCCAGCTATAAAAGAAAATTTAAATATATACATAAAGGGGAAATTAGATGACTAGGGAAATTGCTACCGGAGTGTTAGCTCCATCGCAATTAAATTAATTAAAAATAATTAAAATGAAAAAGGAAGGCTAATGGAGAGAAAGATGTATGTACATCATATTCTATTGCTAAGAGAATCTATACTCTTTTTGATGAACTGTATTCAGACGACAACAAGTTTTTTAATTACTTAAGAATGTCTAAATCGTCTTTCATTTAATCATTGTACTTAGTAAAGGTTGATATTACCAGGAAAGATACGAAAATGAGAAATTCTTCTTGTTTTACCCCTTTGTCTTCTCTACACTTTCACTTCCCGTCATTTCCACAGTGACATTCTGTAGTTCACTGGACATATTCAACCTCACAATTCGCGTACAATGCGAGGATAACAGCAAAGAGACTGTTCGGTTGTGCGAGTGGCTGGCTGGCTGCGCCACCAGAATCCTGGTTGCGTCGCCAACAGAGACACCAGTGCCGCGGCTGGTTGCGCCGCCAAGTCGCCTAGTGTAATAAGGCCCTAACAGAAAACAATGAAATATTTTATATAAAAAAGTTTTATTTTGCTGCTTCTGTATGTGCGTTGTTAATAGATTTTAAACAATGCTATCGAGCAATTAGTTCGTCTCAAATTTTACTTAACCATATTTTAGTGGTCCTGTGAACTTCTTGCCCGTAGTTTTGGCATTAACTTCCACTGAAAAAATGGCATCAGTAGACAATAATTAGAACATCAGAGTCACATATGGTTATGTAAAATCGAATTCGAGTGCAACAAAAAATTATTTGTTGTTAGAACCTATTAGTGTCTTTATCCAATAAATGCATCACTTTTGTATGGGGTCGCTTGGCTTATATCTAGGATCGAAGGAAAATTACATTAAATGGTAGGACAAACGGACAGTAACATTTTCAAGATTAGTACTGTGAACGCTTATCAAGTATAGTAACATGTGAAACTTGCACTTTTTTAGTATGCAAGAAGTGTAATTAATCAACCTAACTGTTCAATAAGACCATTTAGTTTGATGACCCTTTCTTAGAGACAAGACCAAAGGTACAAGAGATTTTAGTTCAAGTTACTTCATGATTCCAAATCAGTTAAATACTAACTAACAACTACGTTTTTTTTGTTTCAGTTAGATAATGTGCATAACGATCTTTATAAAATGAACTGTTTGATAAGAAAAAGAATTACAGTTACAGATTAACAACAAATTATTGTTTCAATACCGTTGTGATATTTTCACAAAACTGTTGTAAATGAAATGAGAAAACTTTTGTTGGAATTGAGGAGAATAGCATAACTGGGATAGGATTTTGTGACTTGTCATAAAATTATTTGCCGTGAATATGTGGGAGTAACAGTACAAAGGAACATGAAATGGGACATACACATTAATTCTTTAGTAGGTAGAGCAAATTCTAGGCTGCGATTCATAGGTAGAATCTTGAAAAATTGTAATGAACAAACAAAGGAGATAGCGTACAAATCTCTTGTGCGTCCACATTTGGATTATTGTTGTGCCATTTGGGACCCGTTTCGTAAGGGATTGATCGAAAGTATAGAGAAAGTACAGAGAAGAGCCGCTCGATTCGTGACCGCTTGCTACAGTCCTTATGAAAGCGTCACAGAACTGATTAGTAGATTAGGTTGGGAGTCTCTGGTAGATAGACGACACACGTTTCGTTTAAACTTATTGGAAAACATGCGTACTCCAACTTTCACTCATGAGTGTAGTGAAATACTTCTTCCACCAACCTATTTGAGTCGGAAGGACAGGAAAGATAAAATTAGAGAAATAAGGTGCCGGACTGATTCTTATATGAATTCTTTTTTCCCTCGTACCATTAGGGATTGGAATGCACAGCAAAGAGATTAGCTTTGGTGCTGAGCACCCTCTGCCACCCACAATTTTGTGAATTGCAGAGTATATATGTAGATGTAGAATCTGTTATGCGGAATTAAAGCGATAACATTAGTCTTCAGCTCTCGTTTCTTGTTCAGGGTAACTTTTCTAGACTGGAATTAAGAAACAGTTATGACACGTTCTCAAACGTGGCTTTTGAAATCTTCGTTTTGATATCGCCCCAGATGAATGCTGGGATGGTTATTTCAAAAGACCCAAGCCGAATTCCTGCCCGTTCCTTGCCCCCATTCCTTTTCCGCATCTAATGATTTCGACGTCGATAAGAAAAAAATCACTACCGAAGTTCGAACCAATAAGCATCGCCTAGAGAGCCATCCAGACATACTGAGCCTTAACAATCACTGATACAAGACGGTTTTATAGACAGAAAAGTGTCTGTTACTTCTCCTGCACCACAAATTACATTTAGCAATTTGTTATCATGTGCATTAAAGTAAGACTAATTAATTATGATAGAGCGCACTCTGCGTTGTTTGGTAAATCATTCATCACTTCCCTTGATAATTTATTCCAACCCCTCATTCAATTAAAAAAAATCCCATTTGCTTGAAATCAAATGCCGGCTTGTGGTCATTATTACTTTTCCCTTCCATGCGCAACTGTTAATTCTTTCAACAATAACTTTCCAAGCCACATTACCAACATACACCATGTAAACTCCCAACACTCTTTTCACCTAGCTCCTGTCTTTCAGTAACTCCCAACACGGCATATTTACCATATCAGTTACTGTTTGTGTTCTGCGTTAATTTTCACAGTCAAATCTACTGCCCTTCGGAATCATTTTTCCTAAATACATCACGAATGCACCGTTGTACGGACTCACGTTAAGCTGCATTTATATTTTACATTGGTTGATCAGAAGAAAGTACAACACCCATGAAACTGACAGGCCACGCGTTTCATACATCAATTTTGAATTTTTAAGTAACTCTGAATTTTAAGTTCCAAGGTCAAAGCATGTCAAGATGAATATAATGGATCTCTGGAAAATAAAGAACAGTCGATATAGAGTTGAAGAAAAGATTTGAAAGGAAGAGGACGAGTTGGTTTTGGAAAGAACATGTTTTAAGAGAAGAGATGGAACAGAATGGCTAGATGGAAGCCACGAAGAATCCTGGCGGGATTAAGAAGAGGAAAATATTAGCCTGTGGGCAGAAGATTTAGGGTTTTAAATAAAGATAATGGAATATGAGTTTTGGAAATGATAACTGTTTGTTTAATAGAAAATATAGGAATTATGAGATAAGTAGAAAGTGTTTTATTTGATATTGAGATTGAAATATAGATATAAGCAAAGGGGTTGGTAAGTTTGCATGGTAAGAATTTGATTAATAATAATTTGATTTACAGCGTGAGTATCGAAATATAACCAGCAACGGACAAAGAGGGATTAAGGAAATCCTTATGTACTGGTCTGGTGCAGGAAATATAAGCAAAAGTATTAACTTAAAAGTATGATAAAGTAACACTCACATGTGTTCTCTACAAAATAATGGAGCAACACAAAGTGGTACGTTATATCCTCAAAACAGAAGTACAATACAATATTAAAGTCAAAGGAGTGGTCTGGAGGATTAGTGTTGAAGGCATCTGACTGGAGATCGAAAGGTCCCTGTTTGAATCCCTGTCTCGCAGGGATTTTCATCAGCTCCAAACCCGACCTTAACCTCCAGCACAGCTTACTGTATAATGTGAAGTATACCAGAACGCTTCCGTTTTTCGGATTCCACGTTAAACTGTAGGTCTCCTCTAGGACTAACAACCCTATCTGTAACACTGATGAGTACACATCACAAAAAATTCAAACCGAACAAAGGCTTAACGTGGTCCTGATTGGCCCAAACTAACATACATTAAAATAAAAGTTGTGCCTGTGTGTTGGTATGAGTAGTTCATATTACATGTGTTGAACAGTACTGTACTCAGACAGTACCTTGCTGTACTTTTTACGAGTTTCTGTGTTCCAAGTGTGAAAAAACTTATATCATTGCCTTTTTTTTTTTGGTATTGTAGGAACTTCCTCGCATCGATTACGACTGGCTGTTTAACTTTACTAGCAGCTGTAAAAACTTGAATGCGTTCATTGATGTTTCAGCATTTTGCCACATAGGATAGTGATGCTAATTGTATGCGGTATTCCACATAAAACCTATTCAAGCAAATATAGAGGTACAGTCGATAGTGTTCGGATAATTTTTTTATTATGCTATAAGACTGACATTGTTATTTGAATTTTCCGCCCGAACTTGTTTTGTTGGGAGTCATAAAAATCCAACTAAATCAATACGGCCACTTCTGTGATTCTGCAATCCGATTGTTGGTGTTGTAACTCACAGTGCTAATCATATCCTCTACACGGTTTTTTTTATTTTTTATTTTTTTTGTAACTGCTTTACGTCTCTTTTTAACATCGAGGTCTTTAGAGACGGGCAAGGATGGGGGGCAAGGATGGGGGGCAAGGATGGGGGGCAAGGATGGGGGCAAGGAATGGGAAGGAATTCGGCCATGGCCTTTTGAAGGAAGCATCCCGGCATTTGCCTGGAGTGATTTGGGGAAACCATGGAAAACCCAAATCTGGATGCCCGGACGGGGATTCGAACCGCCGTCCTCCCGAATGCGAGGCGAGAACGCTAACCGTTACACCGCCCCGCTCGGTACACGGTTTTAGTTGATTGTTCATAAAGCATTCAGTAAAACGCGTGGTGATTACGTTGGAACTGTTTCGATGTTTTAATTTAAAAGTAATGAAGTTGGATGCCTTATGTCATTTAAACGGCCCTACGCCCCTACCGTTATTATTTATTACTAGTGTGAGCTCGTGACCGTGATTTTGGATATGTTCACGGATCTTGAATAGTTGCACAATTGCTGCCTGGATCATGATTAAAACTGATATTACTAATAATTCTATTAGTTTGATAAATAGATCAAAATCACTACAAAAACATACACAGAAAACACAATGAAGAAATACACGTAATGACCAAGCTACAGTGAACACACATACAAATTAAAAATAAATAAATGACTCACGTTTTTACTTTTAATAGCCTTAACCTCACTGTAGCAGAAATGATACCAATAGTAGTAGATTAAATATAAAAATAGGATTGGATGCAATTGTATTCTGTTACTTGGGAAGCAAAATTACAACCGATGGCCAAAGCTGGAATGATGTTAAAAGCATAATAGCACTAGCAAAAAGAGCCTTCATGAAAAAGAGAAACCTTTTAGTTTCAAATATTGATTTAGGAATTAGAAAGAACTTTTTAAAACTCTTTGTGTGGAGCACAGCACTTTATGGTAGCGAAACATGGACTTTAGGAATACCAGAAATAAAGAAAATTGAAGCATTTGAAATGTGGTGCTACAGAAGAATGCAGAAAATTAAGTGGGCTGACAAAGTAAGAAATGAACTAGTTTTGGAAATGATGGGTAAGAAAAGAAGTTTGTGGAAGAAGCTTACGGAAAGAAGAGACTGGCTGGTAGGTCATATTTTGAGACATGCAGGATTGGTTAATTTGCTTGTGGAGGGAACACTGGAAGGTAAGAACTGTAGAGGAAGACAGAGATTAGAATATATGAAGCAGATAATTGAAGACGCGGGTTGTAAGGGGTATGTAGAAATGAAGAGATTAGCACACTATAGGAAGGGATGGAGGATTGCATCAAACCTGTCAAAAGACTGACGACAGCAAGGGGAAAAAAAAAAAAAAAAAAAAAAAACCTCACTTCTGATCTAATCTCAAATTTGACATCCAGTATGAATATCTAAATACGTAAAGATTGCCGAGCAAAGAACTTTTCGATAAAAACAATGTCTACCCTCATTTTTAATCAACTGAAGCTGATCTGGCGTTGTAGTTGTTTGCGGAAATGGTAGAAGACAAACGCCGGACCTAAGCGGTAACGTCATTCTCCATTACCGGGATAGAGTGGAATCATCCAGCCGAGGCATTGGTGAAGACTATGGGCTCGCCCTCAAAAGAATTTAGATTGAGAATTGGCCGAGCCTGGTGCGTGAACAGTAACGCTCAGGCATAGCATTCAGAGGAATCGGGTTCAAATCCCCGTCCAGTAATCCAGGTTTCGGTTTCCACGGTATTCCGAAATCACTCCAAGCGAAATGCAGGAATGGTTCCTTCAAAATACCATGGTAAAATTCCTTCTCATTAATTGCCTCTATCCTCTACCAGCTCTACTCAAACTGACGTCAATGGACGAAAAAGCTCGAAGCAAAAAAACAAAAAACAAAAACTTAACGAATTACAGGAAATCGTATATTTCTTTTAAAAACACGTTAATTGCATTGCACTTTCTATTCTAATATTTGCATTATTCTATAGAGGAAATTATTGACGTTCTTCACTTTGTTTTAGAGTTCCGTATTTTCTGAATGTAAGACAGATGGTAGTCGGAAAGAAACAGAGAGGAACTCCGGGAATGGAGCAGAGTTTCGGAACTGCTACACTTGCACAAGATAACCTCCTGTGTGAATTCTGGTATCAAAGTCATGGTTCCTCAGGACCACTTACGTCTTCACACTGACCGCTTTCCGGAAAATATTATTCTTGTCCTCAGTAAGATTAAAGAACAAACTTCAGAAATTCCAGTTCATCAGTTCATCAATTCTTACGCTGCAGGACTTCATTTATTGGTGCATATTACCTACTGATGACAAGTTGTAGGTATTTTATGTCCCACCCCGGCCTGTATGGACTATTGGCAATCGCTGTTAGCTGCATATTGTTGAGCAGACTATAAAAGGCATCAACGGGGAGTGGAGACTATGAGCATTGCGGATGCAAGGATGCATGGTGAGAATTACCCTGTGTCCAGAAGGATTGATACACGTTTTACTCGATCGCACTTGGTAAGGCTTTTAAATGTTAGACTTTGTTTACATACAGTCGGTGATATTGATATTCATAGCAAAAAAATTCATTGATAATTTGTTATGGGTTGTTATTCGATAAACAGTGTGTTACGCGTTAGTCTAAAAACATATGACACCGATATCACATATTTTACCATATAAAACAATTTAATTTCCACATCTCTTCTTCGTTTTTTTTTTTTTTTTTACATTTGGCTTTACGCCTCGTCGACGTCGGGGTCATTACAGGCGGGATGGGACTGGGGACAGGGAACGGGAAGTAATTCGGCCGTGGCCTTTTGTAGGAAGCATCACGGCATTCGCCTGGTGTGATTTGGGGAAACCATGGAAAACCCAAATTCTGGATGCCCGGAAGGGGATTGAACAGGCGTCCTCCCGAATGCGAGGCCAGAGTGTTAACCGCTCACCCACCGCGCTCGGTATTTCTTCTTATAAATCATTGGTATGATTTCTTTCACATCTCCAAGTTTAATAACAGCCAATGAATAGCAAATCTAAAAGTCACATTTGACTTTTTTTAATGGCTTTACTCCTCGTTGACGTTGAAGTTATTTGGGTAAGGGAGGATTAGGTACCAGGAAATTGAAGGAATTGGGCCATGGATTTTTGAAGGAACCATCCCAGCATTCGCTTGGAATGATTTCAAGAAACTATGGAAAAAGCAAATCTGAGTTGCCGAAAGAGGATTTTAAAGCGCATACTCCCAAATGCTAGGCCAGAACGTTACTGCTCCCCCATTGGGATCGGTAGTGAAATCCGACGTCATAGTGTTTTTATATAATACTTTAATGGTCTAAAGCTTTGTCCAAATGCTTTTTCTCTCACGATTACTTAAAACATACGTGGAGATGTTGTTACTTGCTGAAAAGGCAAACGATGACTTGTAATAATGAATTTTTTCGGCGTGTTGTATTTGAACAAAATTTTTACAGAAAACAAGCCTATTGAATCCAGTGATAAAACACGACTTTTTTCGCTATTAAAATCCGTATCGCCGTTGTCAAGTTGACAATTGCGAGAGAGAATCTTATCGCCGAAACGTCGCGTTTTATCACCGGACTCAATAGGCTAGTTTCCCGATAAAGTATAATTCAAATTATGATCTTACCTGTATTTATCTCTGCTGAAGAGCTTCCATACTCGACGTGTATAAAACATATTTGATGAACTTTTTGCTATTATTTTTAATAATTTGGTTGAGAACTCCTACATGAAATGGTGCTATATAATAGTAAATATTTTCAAGGAAATCAAAAATGTTTTCATTCCAGAAGGCATATTTGGACTGTATGCCTATACTTTACGGATGTGGTAAGGACTAGTCTAAACTAATGAAATCTGATTCACTGGAATCCAATTAACTTCAGTCGCTAGTCTTTATAAGATGTGTCATACTTCAGTTAGTTAAATATTAGGAATCTATTCACTTTACAGGGTCATACAAGCTGCTGCTCACTCCACATAATAAACGCGGTAAATCATCGACTTGTAAAGATTCAAAATGACATAATGTGGAATCACATATTTTCTGTAAGTGAAAAGGTGAATTTCAAATTCCACTTGATGCAACAAATTTTCAAGAAATACAGCGAAGGTAAAAATGGAGTTATGAAACTCAAGCACAAACAAATAAATTCCATAATTCTGGCGTATACCAGCTGGCATGTCAAAATTGCGATGCAGTTTATATCGGCAAAACAAGGAGGCAATTCCAGACAAGATATAAGGAACAGAACACTTGCGAGCATTAAAGTATAGTAATCATTCAACTTTTGCCGAACATCTCTTAGAGAATAACCATTTTCCCACTAACATAAATACAGACATGAAAATCCAAACAATACGAAGCACAATATTCTAACTCTTCAAGAAAATTATCAAATTCAAAAAGCAATAGTCTCAGGAAAACACGTAATTAATGACTATATAAACTTAACCAATGAAACTTTATTCAAGTTAATAAACATCAAAACTGACACATAACAGCATTAAACACTCAAATTTCACCACAACAGTAAATTAACACCACATTACGTTTTCCCCCATCCACAACACATACACATTTTGGCTAAAACAAAGCAAAACACACACACGAAATGTAATTACGAAATTCAAATTCTCCGCTCACGCCACTTCCTACAGAGCACCACCAGATAAATAGCTGAACAAATAACAGCGTGCACACAAAAACTGAAGTTTGACAATGTCGTGTACCAAAACTGTGCTTAAAAGTGAATTCATAAGATCCCAGTTTTGTACAAACTGTGTAAATGTGTACTATAGTGTAAACAGCATGCTGGTTGAGGTCAGAGGCGACCAACAACCACAACTTAAAACAGAAATGTAAAATGTAAGTGATAATATAAATCCTACCTTATTACACCTATGTAAACAAGACGTTCTGCTTGATAATTAAAAACTGATATGTATATTTAGCTCATATTTATGCTTCCTATATACAAGAAAAATTTCGTTAGGCCTATATGTTAAAAAAAAAAACATGTTAAAATATCACATATTACAGAAAACATTGTACGCTGAAGATACCTCGACGAGAGGCGAAACGCGTCCACAAATAAACAATATCTAACAACAGTTGTATCGGCGTAATTATTAAAGAATAATTAATAATTTAATAAAAATGAAGTGAACTAAGAACTTCTGAGACCGTGCATAAATATTATAGTACCGTTTTGAAGTTGCGTTTTGTAGTAACGTCTATAACATTTGACGATAGAAACCATTGAATAAGTTCAAAGAACTTATAACTGCAGCATCTACCGGTATATGACCGTACTGACTCTAATTTAGGACTAAACAGAGAAAGTATGGCTGACAGGAAGAAAAAAAATATCAATACTGAACCGAGCCCGATGAGGGAAAGGTAGCACTAGGACCTAGCATTCGAGAGAACGCGAGTTCAAATCCATGTCCGTCCGTTCGGTTTTCCATGGTTTCCAGAAACCATTCCAGGCAAACGCCGGGATGGTTGCTTCAATAGGCCATAGCCGAATTCCTTCCCGTTCCTTATCTCTCTAGCGGCTCTAACAACCTACATGGCCCGTAAAACCCAAAAGAATAAAAAAATATCAGTATTGATTCACAGTTCACTGTGAGCATTCGAAAATTGAACTACTTCTCCGTCTCACGCAGGGTTCTCCCGAGGGCATGGGTGGCTTTGATATTTTTTTCCCCCTTCAAGCTTCGTAGACGTCGAGGACATTGGAGGCGGTAAAGAACCGTGGGAAAGGAACGGGAAGGAATTTGGTCGCGGCATCCGCCTGGAGTGATATGTGGATAACATGGAAAAAGGAGATCTAGGTGACCGGGTCGGGATTCGAACCAGCGTCCTCCTTAATGCGAGGCCATAGCGTTACGCCTCACCCAGGACGCTTACGATGTATATATACGAAGAAGAAGTTTAACAACAATTGTTGATAATACAATCGTAGCAGACTGTATGGCCGAAAATCCCAATGCCATGTAAAAAATTGTATATACTTCGTGGCTAGTACCGCATCCAAGATCTCATGATATCTCGAATTTCAAACCAAGAATTGCTCAAATTATCACCTTAAAGTAATTGGCAGCGAGCCATTCTTCTACATGGTCAAACAGTAGGCGCAGCATAAGAAACGATGGACACCAGCGATATGTTCGCAGCAACAACCTTCAGCAGTCACAATATCTCTTATTGCTGGCAAGTCAGAACAACTTCGGAAACAGGAGCAGTTCCCGACGCTGCACATTTATCGGATAAACATCGGAATTGTACGCAATCGCCTCCTACAACGGAGAAAAACGGCGAACCGGAAGCATCGGTCACCAAGCAAGACAAGAGGATGGCAGAAACATGGATGAAATGGGAGCGCAGAGAATAGAGGCGGAAGGAGTTGGTCAGCTATCCTCCTGTAACGAAAAACTTTCTGCTCTGTTTATTTGTATCAGATTCATCCAGTATGAAACGAGATTGATATTACTTTTCTGTTTATATTACTTTTGTGTTTGATTTGCTTACTAGCCTGCACAAATAAGACTAGAGGAGAAATCTATATATTAATACGCTAAGCGAAAACTTATGTTACATTTTTAAGAATATTGCGCGGACGGAGAAATGTGAGATTTGGCATAGTTAAAGATTTTATGGAGAAGAAGTGAAGGAAGCTAAAGTCTATATATATATGCGTTACAAATACATTAAATTATGTAAAATGAGACGCTCGCTCGCCTACGTAGTTCGCTCAGATGGCTGGTTGATGGCGCAGCTAGTGGCCTTACTTTGTCTTCTTTGGTGAAACAATACAGTCGAAATTAATCTCTGAACTTATATAGAAGCAAGAAGCAACATTTCGAGGGCTGGTAGAGAGCGCAGCTAGTGGCCAGAATATTGGGCGAACGGAGGAACTTAAAGAAACACAGAAAGCTAAAACTATGTATAATATATTTTACAAACCTTGGAATCGATATAAGCAGTCAGAGATAATCGATTGCTTCAGTTGTAAACAAATGCGCAGTTTGTCTCTGGTTTGCGACATGGGCTGCACAGAACGAATTTCCCGTAAACTTTTTACTCTTGGTCCAGGCCGAATTTCAACTAACCATGATCACTATGACAAAACTAACCTATTTAGGTTGATATGATGCCTGTACCGATAATTTTTGTGTCATTTTTACAGTGCTGCTAACATTTCGCGGTTGCGGAGCATCCCATATTTCGGCATTTTTAAATTAATTAGTGGAGACTTTTCCGGAAAAGGAGAGTGCTAAACATGAAGAGGACACTATAAGGAAACAGTTAATACAAATTTCAAAAGGTCAGTAACAGTCTTTCACTGGTGGAGAATGTCCCACCCCACCCAAAAATATAATAAGTATAGTTAATACATGTTACAAATAGTTTATTAAAATAAAAAATTAATTTGCGATCGTGTGTGTGCGCGTGAAATAGGATAGGAACTAACGTTCTTACGTGAATTCCCCGCATTGAGACACTCTGTGGTCTTTGGTAAAACGAAAGACTCGGATAAAGTAGAGATTAATGTTTTAGGTTATGAAAGGAATACTTTGAAAAGGAATGTAGCAATTCTGCCAGATACTATATGGTCATTTGATTATTTAAAATGTTAAACTTTGGTTAAGTGTCTTTTGATTTTTTAATTTATTAAGTAATTTCATTGGAAAGAGAGAGAGAGAGACAAGAAATAAGGAATACTTATTTGCCTGAAATTCAAAATGATAATAGACCAAATTTAAACAGCGAACACACAAAATGACGAAATTATTTTGATAGATACATTTAAATGCTCATGTTTCATAAAGCTAAAGCATTTTTCCGGCCTTAAGTCAAAATGAATATTTTGAATTAAAATGAACCATCGATAAATACATTTCATCATTTGCTATGGTTAGAATAGAAGCTAAAATTTAGCATACAGTCACTCGTGGAGTGTATCATTTTAATTTTGTAGGTAATGCAGAGAATTACTAGATTATTACTCTTTCATGAATGAAACTAAACAACTTAATGAATTACGGTCGAATTTCGATCGCTGGGCGATCACTAGTACTCACTTGAATGTCACAAATTCATTATTAATTCTCTTTTCAACAAAGTAATAATGTTTATTATTTTTGTTGCCCCTTCCATTTACTGGATCAGAACTAATCCTTACATCGCAGAAACTAAACAACAATGGTTTTCGCAGGCATTCCACCAAATTCAAAGTGAATATGATATTCAGAACGATGATTTAAAATACACAGACGGAAAAAAAAATCCCAACACCAAGAAAGACTTGTGTTAGATAAACGAAATTTGGTAGGCGTGTTTATACATCTGAAAGATGACATCGATTCAAATTTCACGCTTCGCGCATAAGTGTGGCGCTAGTAGCGCTACTCAGAGCTTGCAAATCAGGTTTGCTTTAAATACGCGCTGTAAAGTTTGTGAACGTTATTTACCGCTGAGATTTGACATAGTGAGTTGATGTTAGCCAAGAATGCCTTTAAGAAGACGAAGAAGCCATTATCAACAGCTCACCGAGTTTGAACGAGGTCGTGTAATAGGGCTACGAGAAGGTGGATTTTCTTTTCGCGATATTGCAGAAAGACTTGGCCGGAATGTATCCACTGTGCATGATTGTTGGGTGCAGTGGTCAAGGGATGGTACTGCCTCAAGAAGACCGGGTTCCGGGAGGCCACGTGGCACTACTGAGAGGGAAGACCGCCGTATTCGGCGTACAGCTGTGGCGCATCGTAATGCGTCTGCGGCAGTTGGTACCACAGTGACACAACGAACTGTTAGAAATCGGTTACTTCAAGGACAGCTCCGAGCCAGGCGCCCTGTAGCGTGCATTCCACTGACTACAAGCCATCGCCGTTTGCGACTCCAGTGGTGTCAAGCCAGAGCTCATTGGAGGACGGAGTGGAGATCTGTTGTGTTTTCTGATGAAAGCAGGTTCTGCCTTGGTGCCAGTGATGGCCGAGTGTTGGTCAGAAGGAGGCCAGGGGAACGCCTGCAACCAAACTGTCTGCGGCCTAGACACACTGGACCTACACCTGGAGTCATGGTCTGGGGAGCAATTTCCTATGACAGCAGGAGCACTCTTGTGGTTATACCAAACACACTGACTGCAAATTTGTACGTCAGTCTGGTAATTCAACCTGTAGTGCTGCCATTCATGAACAGCATTCAAGGGGGAGTTTTTTCAACAGGATAACGCTCGCCCTCATACCGCTGTTGTCTCGCAACGTGCTCTACAGAGTGTCGACATGTTACCTTGGCCTGCGAGATCACCAGATCTGTCTCCAATTGAACACGTATGGGATATCATTGGACGACAACTCCAGCATCATCCACAGCCAGCACTGACCGTCCCAGTATTGACAGCACAAGTACAACAAGCATGGAACTCCATACCACAAAGTGACATTCGAAACCTGTATGACACAATGCATTCACGTTTGCAGGCTTGCATTCAAAATTCTGGAGGTTACACCGGCTATTAATTTAACAGTATTTCACATTTGAAATGCATTTTCTTGAGCTTAAATTAACCTGTGATCTTGAAAATTTAATCAATTAAACATGTTAACTTGACAAATGCATTGTCCAAATTTCATTACTCTACAATAATTTTTTCTTGGTGTTGGGATTTTTTTTTCCGTCTGTGTAAACGTTGCATTTGTGTTTAAGTTCTCAATGGAATTGAATATTCATTACTTAATATTATTTATTAGTTATATGACCATTATCGTTATTGTTTAATATATGTGGCTCAGTGCGTTAAGGCGTGGATCGGGGAGGTACAACGGGACCATGTACGTGTTGTGGTCCTCGTGCAACAGCCGTCCTAATTGCGCTTTTAGGCGATTTTCCACAGTCATCCAGGAAAAAGCTGAGACGATCCCCAGTCTGTGCCTCATAAATTACACATTTCACAAACAAAATAACATTTATCATACATAACACAAAGAGCTGCACAGATGGCAATACAGACTTTTCTTCCATAGGTTAAGTAAGCCGGGTCTAACAAACCTTGTTTAAATTCGAGCAGGACACAAGTCCTTCCCTCTCTCTCATGATTCACACTAGCCTCCTGGGAACAAAAGGGTGCGCCAAAAAAGATGATAAGAATGTAACGGGAAATACGTCTGAACATTTGAGATTTTTTTTTTTTTTTTAAAGTTGAGTTTGGGATACTATTAGTTAGCTACAAAGAGGTAATCAACTGTTTATTTTAAATATATATATATTTATATGTATTAATCATTATTATTCTTTAATAAATTCGTCAATACAACTTTTGTTGGATATTATTTATTTCACGGACGCGTTTTGCCTCTCGTCGAGGTATGCTTCCTGTAAAATGTAATATTTTGAACATAATGGGTTTTTTTTTTTTACGTAAAACGAAATTATTCCTATATATAGGAAGCATAATATGACTTGTATTTACATATCAGTTTTGAATTATCAAGCATAATGTCTTGCTTTACATATGTGTAATAAGGTAGCATTTATATTACATTTACATTTCCGTTTTGAGGTGTGGTTGTTGGTCACCTGTAACCTCAGCCAGCATGCTGTTTACACTATTGCACTTAATTACACGGTTTGTACAAAGTTGGAATCTTCTGAATCCACTAGTAGTCAACTTTGAAGCAAAGTTTTTGGTGCACGACATTTCAAACTTCAGTTTTTGTGTGCGCGCTGCCGCTGTTCAGCTGTTTCTCTCGGAAGTGGCTGAGTTGAGGTCACAGGAGACCATAAACCACACCTCAAAACGGAAATGTAAATGTAACTTATAATATAAATCCTGCCTTGTTACACCTATGTAAACAAGACGTTCTGCTTGATAATTCAAAACTGATATGTAAATATAAGTCATATTATGCTTCCTATATATAAAAATAATTTCGTTATATGTAAAAAAAAAATATTAACGCTGGAGATACCTCGACGAGAGGCGAAAGGCGTCCGTGAAATAAATAATATCCAACAATAGTTGTATTGGCGTGTCTAATACTTATTAGTTTAACATGCAATTGTGTAAAAAATGGCCTACAATAATTACATATTTTATATACAGGGTGGTCAGAAATTCACTCATCGGCGGGTAAGGGCAGTGTTCGGAACGTTGCACTAAAGAAAAAAAAAATACAAAAAAAATAATCTAGTGAAAGTCGTACCTTTTTTGAGTTATTCGCAAATAAAGTTGGCCAATAAGAACGCTGCGCGGGCGAATTCAAACAGCCTTCCACAGGCGGTGTTGCCAAGCGTACTCGAGGCATGGGACTGCCAAAGAAAACGAAAATAAAAACTCTCTTCGGAAGTGGGGATCGAACCCACAACCTTGAGAGTAAGAGCTTGCTATCTTACCGGCTACGCTGCCAAGGCACTAGAATTTCCTTGTTTTTAGAAGCCACTAGAGCGAACTGTTTGTTCGTAATCGGAATTGATCGGTAATCCACGACATTTTTCGGGAAGCCGGTGGTGGGGCTAAAGGACCATGCCAGAAGAAGTCTCGCAGTTGAACGCAACTTACCGATAAAGACACTGTCATCATGCAACGTCATCAATTTTCGTTTGAAGAGTACGCCGATATGCATTTGGCGTATGGCGCTGCTGGACAAAACAGGGCCGAAGCAGTTAAGATTTACACGACTCTATTTCCTAACCATGTGATTCCATCGGCCAACACTTTTGTGTTGGTTGACAGAAGGTTGAGGGAGACGGGAAGTATTGTTGTCCACAGGCCCGACGGCGGACGAAATCGGTTCAGGCGGAGTGTAGGATTTGAAGACAATGTCCTGGAAATGACTGCTGATAATCCGAGGACAAGCTCTAGGGTTATTGCCAACGCATTGAAGGTACGTCCAGTCTAAGTGATCCCTCAAATTCTCCGTTTAAATGCAGACTTTCAAGAGGGTCATTTTTGTTGTTTTTTAATTACAAGGCCTCACTTGCTACTGTTTTGGACGTCCTTCACGAAGAAGGGTTACATCCCTTTCACTTTCAAAAGGTCCAAGATTTGGAGGAAGACGATTTTCCACTTCGAGTTCAGTTTACACAGTGGTACCTGTTGCAAAATAATAGCAAGGATATTCACGTTAATCAATAAAAATGTTGTGATTGAAATCTAGTGAAATACGATTACATGGAATAAAAGAAGCTTCTTTGCAACGAATAAATTATGTTTGCAGATTTTTTTTTGGTGCCAGTAACTAAACGATTTTTGTACAAAAATTAAAGATTAATCTAGCAAGCAGATCAACTAATTAAAAATCAATTCCCATAAAAAAAAAAATCCTTTAGCCCCACCACCGACTTCCCGAAAAATGTCGCGGATTACCGATCAAATCCGATTACGAACAAACAGTCCGCCATAGTGGCTTCTAAAAACAAGGAAATTCTAGTGCCTTGGCAGCGTAGTCGGTAAGATGGCAAACTCTCAGTCTCAAGGTTGCGGGTCCGATCCCCACTTCCGAAGAGAGTTTTTATTTTCGTTTTCTTTGGCAGTCCCATGCCTCGAGTACGCTTGGCAACACCGCCTGTGGAAGGCTGTTTGAATTCGCCCGCGCAGCGCTCTTATTGGCCAACTTTAGCTGCGAATAACTCAAAAACGGTACGACTTTTACTAGATTTTTTTGTATTTATTTCGTTAGTGCAACGTCCCGAACACTGCCCTTACCCGCCGATGAGTGAATTTCTGACCACCCTGTATATGTCTATGAACAAGCTATGGTCCCGGTTGTTAAGTATGGTATGTTTCATTTTCTTTCTGGGGGATTTACGCATTGACGTCGTCGTAGTCATTCTAGGAAGGATAGGATTTGGGACAAGGAACAGGAAGCAATTCGGACAGGGCCTATTGAATGACCTATGCCAGCAATCGCCTGGATTGATTTCGGGAGACATGGAAAACCGAAATCTGGTTGGCCGGAAGGAGATTTGAACCTGCGTTTTCTCGAATGTGAGGCCCGAGAGTTGTCGCTCACTCACTGAGCTCGGTTGTGAAGTCGGAATATTAATAATTTTAAGCTAAAAGTGCTGATAAATTTGTATCCAGTTTTCACTAAATTGATCGGATTTTTGTGGTGTTTCGAATAACCTACAGCCCACGGTCCCAGGAGACAAAATAGGATAGACATATTTTTATGTGACTGAGAACTTAAGATAAAAGTGTCCACAAATTAATATCCATGTAAAGTAAGTGACTTCTTGCAACAGAAATGTTAATCGTGATTTCAGCTTGCGAGTGGCATCGTATTATTCGAAGATGAAGTTACAGTTTATTGTTCGGATCCTTCATCCAAAAAGAATTTGTGTTCAGTGAGGCACAGGGGCGCTGCATTATGTAGCTCTTCATCATACTGGTTTAAGACAGTGGTCCGCAACGTTTTCCCACTCATGGCACACCATAAGGATATCCATAAATCTCGCGGCACACCTTACCGGTCGGACGGCTGTTATATGTTACTATTAAAGTAAATAAATGTACACATACCTTCAATTAACACTTGTGTCTGCTTAACTGCACACAGGTGGCTGATCCATGGAAAAATCTCTTCATCAATGGATTTGAGTGTTTCCCTGTTGGATGTTCTAATGTCAGTAAACGTCGAGAAGCCCAATTCACATAAATATGTAGTTTGAAATGGCAATAACAC
This sequence comes from Vandiemenella viatica, assembly GCA_031002005.1. Lineage (NCBI taxonomy): Eukaryota > Metazoa > Arthropoda > Insecta > Orthoptera > Morabidae > Vandiemenella > Vandiemenella viatica. The sequence continues at coordinate 139,664,715 of CM061921.1, read as the reverse complement.
ATTTACTTCGATGTCGGACATAGCCGGATATTCTTTCCTTATTGTTTGCCAAAATGTGTCTAAAGGAATTTCAAAGTTCTGTCAGCTTTTCAATCCGCGAGTTCCTCTTGAATATTAATTGGAAGTTGTTCCAAGTTTGCAACGAATGGATCACGAACCCAGTTGAAATCTTCAACACATTCTCCAAAGAACTTTTTGAATCTGCCGCAGGGCTTCTAAATGTTCTATAATTAAGTCCATCACCATTTTATTACCGTCATCAAGTGACCATACAGTCTGGACCATCTCACACGAACCATTTTCAATCCTCTGTAACCACAAATCCAGCTTATTTTCAAATCCTTTAATCTTATCCATACTAATGAGAATATTTTCGTTCCCACCTTGCGTTTTGATGTTCAGCACATTCAAGTGTACGAAAATGTAGGAAAGATATGTCAACTTACATACCCATTCACTATTTGCGAATCAATCCGCGTACTCCAACAGTCAAAAATATCTGGACCTCTTCTCTAAGTTCAAATATTCGCGTTAACACCTTTCCTCGTGACAGCCAGCGTACTTCTGTATGTAGAAGGAATGTAGTGTGTTCTGAACCCATTTCCTGACATAAAACTGAAAAAAGTCGCGAATTTAGCGGCTGCGATTTTATGAAGGTCAGGACTTTTACTACTTCGTCCGGCACATCTTTCAGAGAAGATGGCAGAGAATTAGTAACAATGGCTTCGCGGTGAATGAGACAGTGATCACATCGTGTATTGGGATTTACTTCGAGTACTTTAGCTGCAAATCCTTTCACTGGGCCTGTCATATAAGCCGGAGCGGCTGTACAAACACTAACGCAATCCTTCCATCTTAATTCATTAAGGAGCAAATATTCATCAGTCAAACGAAATATTTCTCCATCGGTAGTTTGCTCTGGAAGTTCTTTGCAAAGAAGAAGTTACTTACAATTATATCTCCATCGAACCCAGCAGAAATTGTGCGTTGCGGCTAATATATGTGGACTTGTCGATCGGAATTGAGAATTTCTGACTGTTGTTGATATTCTCCTTCGTATCGTCTTCAACATCACGAAACATATCGATAACTCGGTGATTGATTGTTTCAGCAGAAAGAGGAATTTTTGAAATTTCACTAGCAGATTCTAAACTCAGAACTATTCTCACCATCTCTTTACAAACACGTTTTAACAGCGTTTGAATTATTGTATATGGTTTCTTGGTCTTTACTATCAGTTCGGTTGTCTTATAACTAGCTTCCTGTACTTCTTCCGAAACACGTACTGTAGCGATCATGAGTGTTCTTTGTACTAATTTTCCAATAATAATAATTTACATCTTTACTTGACATGTTTTGTTTCAATTTACTAGGAACCATAGCAGTGGTACTGAGTATTTCACCACAAACGATACACTCGGGAATTGAAGACGTTATTTCACCACACCAAAAAAAAAAAAAAAGGATAAGTAATTATCAATATCTTTCCACTACATCAACTTTTATTTCTTTCTTTCAGGCTCAACGCTTTCACTAGTTGCCCTCATAGACGGAATACCCCGTTCAAGGAATTTGTCCATCTTGAAGAAATAACATAGTCTGCTAATTGTAATAGAAAATATCAAGACCAATTATTAAAAGTTTTCTGATCACTTCAGAGCACAGCTATGATGCAACTGGAGTAATGTTAAGAAGCGGGATTTTTACTCTTCAGAGAAGTTACATATACCGTGCCGATTGTTTTTACAGTGATGTCTATCAATGCGCCGGTGCAACGGTACAGAAACAAAGAAGTACCGACAACGTAATCAAATAATATAAGGTTTGGAAAGTCCTGTTAATCCAAGCAGTTTAGACTGTCAGAAAAGCACATACACAGTACATGCGGTAAATATAACAGAACCTCAAAGCGCAGCAGCAGAGCCGTGGAATAAAAAAAATTCAGACATGAATAAACAAAACTAACAGCAACTGTGAGTAAATAAATGACATTTAATTCCTTAGAATACGATAATACCTAACAATTCGCGGCACATGAAACTAAAATATAAATAATAAAAAACTTGACAATTAATTCCTCATAATGATTTAAATTTCGCGGCACACCTTTCATCTTCCCGCGGCACACCAGTGTGCCGCGGCACACCGGTTGCGGACCACAGGTCTCAACATTAACAGTCCAACAGCTAGTTGAGAATGTAACTCTCCACCATTAGCCTTTCAGTTTCTTTCTCCCACGATTTCTTTAATAAATTAACCCATTTATTGGACAACTACGATGAACTCGTTCCACGCATAGACTTTTAACTCACGATTTTTTTTTTTTTACTTACGGCTTTACGCCTCTTTGTCGGATAAGGTCATTAGAGGTGGGATGGGACTGGGGACAAGGAACGGGAAGGAATTCGGTCATGGCCTTTTTGAAGGCAGCATCCCGGCATTCACCTGGAATGATTTGGGGAAACAATGGAAAACCCAAATCTGGATTCCCGGACGGGGATTCGAACCCGCGTCCTCCCGAATGCGAGGCTAGAACGTTAACCGTTCACCCACCACACTCGGTTTAACTCATCTGTTCCACATTACGAGAGTGCTTGACACCAACTGCATACATAACTTCAAACAACGCGACCAAAAGCAAAGCTGGAAGGTCTGATTCTGTAAGACAACATAACCCGTCTAACAATACTAAAGAGAAAAAGCAACTACATTAACCTAACATATCTACTAAATCAGAAAAAGAAAATTGATAGCCGAAATAATTTTTAACAGGCTCTATAAGCGAAAAAAATAATAATCTGATGCAAGGTGCAAACCAAGAAAATTTAAACGCGAATAACAAATATTTTGCTTCAAACAAAAGTACATTTCTACTGTGGTACAATTTGTTAACAGCAGCGTTGGGATGTGGCATCCCTTGGCACCAAGAAACTGTATTTTTAACACCACACCCTTATGAGTAAAACAGTGGACAAAAGTTGTTTTCTGTTGATGTAGGAGTGCACCTGAACAATTTTAAAATCTTTGTTGTTCGGTGTTGTATAACGTCTCCATCCTGCCGTCATCGGTGGTAAACAATGACGCATTTATACTTATTTCACAGTATAAATTGTGATTATAACAGAAGTAGAATAGAATACCAGTATGGGGAAGTAGTAAATCATGTAACTGACTTAAAATGATGAGCCAAAACATTATGACCACCTGCTTAATAGCTTGTTGGTCGACCTTTGGAACGCAATACTAAAGCGGTTTGGTGTGGAAAGGATCCGGAAAGTCCTTGGTAGGTTTCCGGAGGTATCTGTCTCCAGATGCCTACGTACAGGTCACTCAACTCCCTTAAATCACGAGCGGGTGTTTTGTGCGTACGGAGCTGGTGCCCGATAGCGTTCCACAAGTGTAAAGTTGAGACCAGGCAAATTTGGTGGCCAACATATCAACTTTAGCTAACTAACATGCTCATAGAACCAATGTAGCATGATTATGGCACTGGGATACGGGCAATTATCCAGCTGGAAGATGCATGAAGCATGTAAAACTCTGGTTGATCACAGATGCTATGGTGTCTTCGATCACTGCCCCACGTCCCAGGGAAGTTCAGGTGAATGTCCCCCATAGCATAATACTGCTCCCATCGGCATGCGTCCATGACACGGTGCAAGTATCGAACAGCCGATCACTTGGAAGACGGCGTATCCGGACAGGATCATCGACCTGGTGTAACAAAATACGTGATGAGGCATGGACGTCCACCACCTTGTCGCCTATTTGTGGTTTCACCGTCCTTCAACCACTTTCCGTACTACAGTAGCACGTGAACAGCCGTCCAACCTCGCCGTTTCCGAGATGCTCGTTCCCAGGTGCCGGGTCATAACCATCTGCATTTCGTTAACGTCTCTTATGTCAGTGTATTTCCCCATTTACCACATGTATCGTCGCTGAAATAACTCACCAAGCGTCTCTGCTCCTCTTACATAGTTATTTTACCACATGACCTACCAACTAGGCGACATTCAGTCTCGCAGTGGGCAGTGGTCATTATGTTTTGGCACATTAGTGTAGTATCCTGTAAGCGATCTGGTGGCTCAGTGGTTAAGGTCTCTGACTGGAGCACAAAGCATTTTCTGGAATTCATTCAATCCTAGTATTAAACTTACTGATGCCAGTTGTTTCTGGAAAAAGTAGTTATACAATGGGAAAGAAATCCCATAAACTTAACAATATTGTATCAATTGCGAAGCATTCGTAAAATAGTGTAAAAAAGAGGGGTGTGCCTGCGCGCAATATAACACAGCAACCACCTGAATTTGTTAATGTATATGAGCTGCAGTACAAACTCAATACACCTCTACCGCCACTTACTGTTATGACGTTTGACATTAAACTTTGCAATAGCTCAGTGTGGCACTCGTCAAAGATGCAACCAGTTCTCCACCAAGTTAACAAACTCCATGCTGCTCTCCCGTACACCAGACATGGCGAAAAATAAAATATATCCGAGGTATATCGTAATTTCTGGGTGATCTCTTCTAAATAAACACATTTATGCAACAATTATAGTGTAATTACTACAGGTTCAATCTCACCATATCTGTTGAGACGGCCAACAACAAATTTAGTACGATGTTCAGCGCGCGCGATAATTTTCTCATACAAATACAACTTCTACAATAATTCACCATATTTACAGGACAGAAAAGATTGTGTTGGGTTATAGTCACGTCATCGTGTGACACACAAAGCTACAGTTGGTTGTTAACAGTGTGATAATCACTGTTGTGCCATTAATGTGTGATATCCTATCCCAGATGGTTCAGTTCGACGCTTGTGGTTGTATTTTACATTAAATAAACCTATCATGAATGTCGCTTGTTTTATAATTGTTCGTAACCACTTGACAAGACAACCGAGTGTGGTTGGTGAGCGGCTAACGCTCTGGCCTCGCATTTGTGAGGACGCCGGTTGGAATCCCCGTCCGGACATCCAGATTTGGGTTTTCCATGGTTTTCCCAAATCACTCCAGGTGAATGCCAGGATGCTTCCTTCAAAAGTCCATGGCCGAATTCCTTCCCGTTCCTTGCCCCATTCCCATCCCGTCTCTAATGACCTCGACGTCGCGACGAGGCGTAAAGCCATAAGTAAAAAAAATTGACAAGAAAAGAGTATAAACACTGGTTTTAGTGTTTACTGTGCATTAAAACGACATTCTTAGGTATACTACGTACTTGTGCGACCTTCAACCGGTAGATTAGATTGACTCCTCCCTCTGCCCAGAATTAAGGCCCTTAAAATTCTGGCCGATATTCGAGTAGGAGGAGTCTGGATACCCATTCACAAGCCTCAACCATATGAGTTAGCAGATCACTTGTGAAACGTGTACTTTTGAAGCAGAGAGTAGATACCTCCCAGAATTCGACTGTACAATCATTAAAATTTTGATAAAACCGTGAACAGAGTGGCAGGCATGTTCTGTAAGTATATGTCAGAGTCCTTGGAGTTTCTAAGCAGAAAAGTGGAAGCAATTATTAGCAACCATCCGTTCGTATTCTTAACAAGCGATGTCCTATTATGTATTCGGCTTTTATTTTTAACTATAATTTCTTCACTTCCTGTGTTGTCTATGCTCAGGCATTTAAAAATATTTACGAAACCATTGGTTTAGGCAATGTCAAGGTTTTTCGTTAAGTCGTAGGTCGATTGGGATATATATATATCTTTCATCGGCCTGGAGATCTGCTCACGTTCTGTAATGCTGATACACAGACCATTTAGAATGTTAAATGTTGATTTATACCGACCACCTTTGCATGTAGCTCAAATGTTGCTCGTAAATACTAATTACAATAAAAATAAGCGTGAAATTACAGAGAATAAATATTTTTAAAGAAAGCGTATAGTTATGGATTACTAGTTAATAGAGAATCACAATATTTGTGTTCGAAATTTTCAGGGTTCAGTTCTTGCGAAATATCAAACCCATTTCTGGTAACTAATGGTAATTTTACTAAAAATACAATTCAATGCACGTAGTGGCACGGGGTAAGCGTACCATGCAACATGATATGTATGTCGGTATAGAGGGTTTGAATCTCATCGGGACTTGAGGCTATGTCCAACACACCCAGAACATCGCAAAGTATTTTTTAGTAGCCAGACTCCAGAATTAATTCTTTGAAAGGAACAAATAGTTTCTGAAAGTGAAAATTTTTCGGAACAACTTAAGAAGGAAGGTACTTATCAATATATCTCAAACAGTGAAAGACTTTGAAGCAAAAAAAAGTAAACATTATTATCAGCTGAGTAAAGAAAAATTGCGCCTAAGTGGGCGGATGAATAATTAACGGTTGGGTGGCTGCGGTTTCGATACTACACCTGTCTCTCACTGTGCTGAAGGCGCTGCTCACTGGATATGACAGGTACAATGGGACCGGGCACGAGGCTACCGGCCGTCATGACTGCCACCAACGCGAATACCTTGCCGGCTCCCAATCTCCACTTCATTAACTACACATCTCAAAAATAATTATAAAAAAACACACAGAACATAGTTACGCTTTTTACAGATAGGTGGCAACAATTCACTTCCCCCATTCGTACGTAATACGCCCTGACAGTAGATATAAAATGCTTGGTGTCAGCAAGGGTATGCGGTCGTAAACTCAAAACCCCAACTTTTATCATTCCTGTGAAAAGTAAAACATATCAAAGGCAGCCTACCTGCGTTGGGTTTTTACGATATATGATTTAATATGATATGTGGAGCGTGTGATCGAGCGTGCATGGACATACACTAATGAGCCCAAACATTATGACTACTGCCCACTGGTACGTCAAGCTGTAAGGAAAATATATAAGCGGAGTAAAGACGCATGGGGAAGCATTTAGTGGCAATATATGACACAACTGTAGAAATCAACTGACGTAAGTGACTGTGAGAAAAGGAAATCGGAGGCTTGCTCGCTCCGTAAAGCAGGATAAAAGGCGATCTGTGGAAGATTTGACGGCAGAGTACAACACTGGTGCGGGCACAAGTGTTTCGGAGCACACCGTTCAAAGCACAATACGCTATGTAGTATATGGGCACTATAAGTTCCAATCTTGATCCAAGAACATAGTCAATTACAATTACAGTGGGAGTGAGATCATCGAAATTGTACCGTGGAACAATGGAAACGTGTCGCGTGTTCGCATGGATCAGATGAAAGGCGCGTACTGCCTACCACGCGCCGTGGGAATGCACCTTAAAGGCGCATTCCCATGGCGCGTGGTAGGCAGTACGCATCTTTCATCTTTTACCTCCTGGCGGTGGGTTGAGGCTCGCCGTCCCTGCTAGCATATGCGGCAAAGATGAATGGCGTTCCCTACCACGCGCCGAGGGACGCGCGGTTGGTCGTGTCCAGATACGCCGTCTTCCAGGCGATCTGCTGCTGGAAACATGCATCGCGCCATTGAAACAGGGGCGGTGGGGGCAGTATTATGCAGTAGGGTGTAGGGGATATTCGCCGGGGCTTCCAAGAGACCTGTTATAGTGATCGTAGGAACCATGACAGCTACGTACAATGTTAAAATTATTGCGGATCACCTGCATCCCTTAATGCTTCATGTCTTCCACGACGTCGATAGCATCTTCCAGCGGGACAAATGTCGGTGTCACAAGGCAGGAATTGTGCTACAGTGTTTTAAGGAGCACGATATTGAACTAACGTTGATGTCTTGACCACCAGATTCACACGATCTCAAATCGACTTATGGGACGCTATCTGACAGAAGCCCGCGCCTTCAAACCACCGGTCCGTAATTTAAGGGAATTGCGTGACCTGTGCGTAGACATCAGGTGCCAGACACATTCGTAAACCTGCCAAGAACTTGTCGAATCCATGCCACGTAGGTTCGCAGTAGTATTGCGTTTCAAATGTGAAATCAACACGCTATTAAAAAGGTGGAAATTCCGTTTTGGCTCATCAGTGTATAGATTCCGGTTTGCAGATGCGTTATGATGTAAGGCCTGAATGCGAAGGGAGGAGAGTGGAAGAGGTGGAGGGAGGATGGTATGAGTCGTTGGCTGGAAGGTGATACATGCAAGTTTTATTCTGCACAGTCATAAATTAAAATTATAGCCGTCGTAGACACCTGCAAATAGCTGTCGTAACCATTTTAATAAAATCGTTAGTAAATCACGTGTCGGTGCCTTCTCCATCTTGGAAGCAATCAGCTTCAACTTTCCACTTCATTCTAGCTGCGTGGCCATAAGGGATTTGTAGGCTTATGGATTAAGGTTCAAACTGTTCCGAGATGATACAACACTGCCAACCCTTGTAAGGCGAACGAGTCACAAGACACTGCATTCTTATATTCTATATATTATTTGAGCCTCTATCAATAAAATATTCTTGGATACCCAATTTCGCCTCCGCGATACACACTACTTAAGAATAAATGTTACTCGAGAATAGCTTTAAGATGATTATAGACTTTAATTGATACAGTAGCTTAAATTGTCACTACATCAGAGGCAATAGATACAATTTAGTATAACTTTCAGCAAGACCGGACAATAATACATAGTTGAATGTTTAAACTGTGTGAACCTTATTTTCACGGCTCATTAACGTGGAGGTCATTACTTCTGGAGAGGAATGGGGGCAAGGAAAGGGAAGGAATTCGGCCACTACTTTCTTTCAAAGAATTGCCTCGGCATTCGCCTGGAGTAATTTTTGTAAACCATAGAAACCCGAAATCTGGAATTTGTTTTTGCTAGACCGCTGCGTTGTATTCGTTGTTCTACGATTTAGATAATGACACTCCTATAACAGTAGACCGTATTTAGTCTGCAGTGGTATGGAATACCATCATACATCATGATGCTATTTGTTAAATATATATATACATATGGCTTTACGCCTCGTCGACGTCGAGGTCATCAGAGGCAGGATAGTACTGAGGCAATGAACAGGAAGTAATTCGGTCATGGCCTTTTCAAGGAAGCATCCCGGCATTTGCCTGTAGTGATTTGGGTAAAATATGGAAAACCCAAATCTGGATGCCCGGGCGGGGATTCGAACCGCCGTCCTCCCGAATGTGAGGCCAAAGCGTTAACCGCTCACCCACCACGTTCGTTATATTTTTAAAAATATTCTGTGAGGCCGTAGAGGAGTTCTTAGATGGATTTAACTTGTTTATACTGAATGACTCATCGGCAACTGCATTAAATCAGCTGGACATCAAACATTAACATTTCCCTTCCCTCTGAACTGAATTCCTCCGGAAACAACAGCAATAGTCATGAGATCTGATCATTTCTCTACCATCATGAAAGCATAACAGCAGCATTTCTAATATCAAATGAATCAAATAGAAATGGATAAACGAGCCAAGAATGCCATAAGATCTGAGTTAGACATTCGCCATGATATATTAAAAGGATTTTGTAACCGTCATCAATATAGCAGCAGAGATTTCGATATCAAAGAGAAAAAGACCTGAGAACTGCTTTTTTAAATAGACACAGAGGTGTATAAAGTAATGAAGACGGTAGATACGTGATAGCCAAAACAAAGCGCAGATAGGTACTTAAAAGAATGTTTTACTATAAGAAATTAGGCTCTATTATTAAACTAGGTTTTTAGATCTCAGGAATGGAGCTTGCTGGACGGATTTCTGCCATAATCTGAGTAAAGAACTTCCTGTATCCACTCTACGGACAACGATGAACAAGCTTGGACCGAGCGTGGTGGGTGAGTTCATTCCCGATGAATGCTGGTATGGTTCCTTCAAAAGGCCATTGAAGAATACCTTCCCGTTCGTAGTCCCAAGTCCTTTCCCGCCTGCAATGACTTCGACGTCGACAAGGCACTAAGCCAAAAGAAGAAGAAAAAAAACTTCAGAAGAAATCTCCTTAAATAATGTTCCATAATATTTGTCCTGTAGACTTTATAAATAATGTTTCATAGTAATTTGTTGACCAATAAATCCATCAAATCAGTAGGACATAAAACATTCATATGTGGAGTATGTGTTTACATTTGGCACCTGTAAATAGAAAATGACCATTAAACAAACGTTTACAACCTATCGTATCAAGTTACTCTTGCTATGCTGCAAGTGTTTACAAGAAAATGTCGGACAAGTGAGTTCCCAATCCAATGGGAAAAACAAATTATTGTTGCAGTTCTGAATTCTGGGATAAGCTCCAGAAACGCTTATCCAATAGCTATTTATTCCCGTATATATTAATATAAAAAAAGTTTCTACTAGGATTATATTTCAAACTAGCTGTTACCCGCGACTTCGTACGCATGGACTTGGAGTTTCATTGCGAGAATTGGATATAGAAAACTGTTAGTAAGATTTGTCCCAAACAACACCGAGTCGACATAATATGATGGAAAGCCATCATTATATCATCCTATCGTCTAATCAGTCTCATGAAGAGAATCAATTTACAACATATTTAAAAACAGAAAAGTAAGCGAAGGTGCGGGGATGTGTGTGTGTGTGTGTGTGTGTGTGTGTGTGTGGTGGGGGGGGGGGGGGGTTAACTGATGGCAGCTTTATTTCAGCTTGGTTTTTTCTTCTTTATTCAACATGAGCATCTGAATCTTATAATCTAATAGCAGCACATTGTCTTCTAGACCTGCACCTTAGGCCAGGTTTACGTCCGTAAGGCATGTCAAAAAGGAAGGCAAATTGGTGCCAGAAACTTTTATACAGACACAAATGAATAGTACAGTGCAGAGCAAATTGACTTCTATACTAAATAATAAGTTTTGTTTCTTATCGAAATTTATTAACAAATCAAACACTAACAGACTGCGCGACTGAGCAACCAACGTAACATTACAGACTAACACACGAATCTGTCTGTCTTTCATCATTCGATAAGTTCTTAAAATTTCGTGACTAAAACTGTTATTCATACCGAAAAAAATATCCTGTGTCCTTCCTACACTATTTCATTGTTAAATTCCATCAATATTGATATAGCCATTTAGTCGTCAAAACGTAACAAAAGGACAGAAACTTACTTCCACAATTATAATATAATAGCTGGTACCCACAAATTCGTTCGTGATTGTAAAGTATTCATATTGACAGCTGTAGACATCTAACCACCATAGTGCACGATGGGAGACTCGATACTATTACCACACACAAATACCAGTCTTCTGCGCTATATAGTTCCGGCAGCAAAGTAAAATTTACGGATACACACAAGTCTTTGGATGAAATACGAAAATATTCATGATCGACCAATTTCAAACACCATATCTCACACGCTCCCACAGTTACCGAATTCGGCCAACGTTGAGATCGATGGGTGACTCTGTGTTACTACCACACAAAAACGCCGGTGATAGTTTTCACTCAAAAGTGATACACCGAGACACATGCGTCTTAGGCTGAAATATGAAATTGCCGCAGGTCGATCATTTTCATCCCCCATGTCTTCCACACCCCCATAGCTAGAGACATCTAACAACCATAGTGCACAACAACAGACACGATTCTACCACCACACATAAACACCAATGCTCTATGCTATGTAGTCGTGGCAGAAACGATAAATCTGCAGAGACACATGCCTTTCGTCGAAATACGAAAATATCCTTGGTCGGCCACTTACAACCACAATATCTAACACAGTACCAAAGTTTCTGAAATTCGGCCGCTGTTGTGATCGAAAGGTGACTCTGTGCTACTACTACACACAAACGCCAGTTATCTGTGATCTATAGTTTTCGCTGAAAAGTGATACACCATGACACTTTTGTCTTTGGCAGAAGTATGAAATTGCCACAGGTCGAGCACCTTCAACCCCAATATATCCCACACCCCCATAGCTACCGACATCTAAGAACCATAGTGCACTACATGAGATACGATTCTACTACCAAACACAAACACCAATGTTCTATGCTATGCAGTTGTGGCAGAAAAGTGACATATGCGGAAACAGTCAAAATACGAAAATATCCTTGGTCGGCCACTTACAACCACCATATCTACCACAGTACCACAGTTTCTGAAAATCGGCCGCTGTTGTGATCGAAAGGTGACTCTGTGCTACTACTACACACAAACGCCAGTTATCTGTGAACTATAGTTTTCGCTGAAAAGTGATACACCATGACACTTTTGTCTTTGGCAGAAGTATGAAATTGCCACAGGTCGATCACTTTCAACCCCCATATCTCCCACACCTCCATAGCTACCGACAGCTAACAACCATAGTGCACCACATAAGATACGATTCTACTACCAAACACAAACACCAATGCTCTATGCTATGTAGTTGTGGCAGAAAAGTGACATATGCGGAAACAGTCGAAATACGAAAATATCCTTGGTCGGCCACTTACAACCACCATATCTACCACAGTACCACAGTTTCTGAAAATCGGCCGCTGTTGTGATCGAAAGGTGACTCTGTGCTACTACTACACACAAACGCCAGTTATCTGTGATCTATAGTTTTCGCTGAAAAGTGATACACCATGACACTTTTGTCTTTGGCAGAAGTATGAAATTGCCACAGGTTGATCACTTTCAACCCCGATATCTCCCACACCCCCATAGCTACCGACATCTAAGAACCATAGTGCACTACATGAGATACGATTCTACTACCAAACACAAACACCAATGCTCTATGCTATGTAGTTGTGGCAGAAAAGTGACATATGCGGAAACAGTCGAAATACGAAAATATCCTTGGTCGGCCACTTACAACCACCATATCTACCACAGTACCACAGTTTCTGAAAATCGGCCGCTGTTGTGATCGAAAGGTGACTCTGTGCTACTACTACACACAAACGCCAGTTATCTGTGATCTATAGTTTTCGCTGAAAAGTGATACACCATGACACTTTTGTCTTTGGCAGAAGTATGAAATTGCCACAGGTCGACCACTTTCAACCCCCGTTTCTCCCACACCCCCATAGCTACCGACATCTAACAACCATAGTGCACTACATGAGATATGATTCTACTGCCAAACACAAACACCAATGCTCTGTGCTATGTAGTTGTGGCAGAAAAGTGACATATGCGGAAACAGTCGAAATACGAAAATATCCTTGGTCGGCCACTTACAACCCCCATATCTACCACAGTACCACAGTTTCTGAAAATCGGCCGCTGTTGTGATCGAAAGGTGACTCTGTGCTACTACTACACACAAACGCCAGTTATCTGTGATCTATAGTTTTCGCTGAAAAGTGATACACCATGACACTTTTGTCTTTGGCAGAAGTATGAAATTGCCACAGGTCGACCACTTTCAACCCCCGTTTCTCCCACACCCCCATAGCTACCGACATCTAACAACCATAGTGCACTACATGAGATATGATTCTACTGCCAAACACAAACACCAATGCTCTGTGCTATGTAGTTGTGGCAGAAAAGTGACATATGCTGAAACAGTCGAAATACGAAAATATCCTTGGTCGGCCACTTACAACCCCCATATCTACCACAGTACCACAGTTTCTGAAAATCGGCCGCTGTTGTGATCGAAAGGTGACTCTGTGCTACTACTACACACAAACGCCAGTTATCTGTGATCTATAGTTTTCGCTGAAAAGTGATACACCATGACACTTTTGTCTTTGGCAGAAGTATGAAATTGCCACAGGTCGACCACTTTCAACCCCCGTTTCTCCCACACCCCCATAGCTACCGACATCTAACAACCATAGTGCACTACATGAGATATGATTCTACTGCCAAACACAAACACCAATGCTCTGTGCTATGTAGTTGTGGCAGAAAAGTGACATATGCGGAAACAGTCGAAATACGAAAATATCCTTGGTCGGCCACTTACAACCCCCATATCTACCACAGTACCACAGTTTCTGAAAATCGGCCGCTGTTGTGATCGAAAGGTGACTCTGTGCTACTACTACACACAAACGCCAGTTATCTGTGATCTATAGTTTTCGCTGAAAAGTGATACACCATGACACTTTTGTCTTTGGCAGAAGTATGAAATTGCCACAGGTCGATCACTTTCAACCCCCATATCTCCCACACCTCCATAGCTACCGACAGCTAACAACCATAGTGCACTACATAAGATACGATTCTACTACCAAACACAAACACCAATGCTCTATGCTATGTAGTTGTGGCAGAAAAGTGACATATGCGGAAACAGTCGAAATACGAAAATATCCTTGGTCGGCCACTTACAACCACCATATCTACCACAGTACTACAGTTTCTGAAAATCGGCCGCTGTTGTGATCGAAAGGTGACTCTGTGCTACTACTACACACAAACGCAAGTTATCTGTGATCTATAGTTTTCGCTGAAAAGTGATACACCATGACACTTTTGTCTTTGGCAGAAGTATGAAATTGCCACAGGTCGACCACTTTCAACCCCCATATCTCCCACACCCCCATAGCTACCGACATCTAACAACCATAGTGCGTGACAGGAAAGACGATTCTACTACCACACACAAACACCAAAGCTCTATGTTATGTAGTTGTGGCAGGAAAGAGAAGTATACGGAGATTAGAATTTTTGGTCGAAATATGAAAACGCCCTGCACTGACCAACTTTAATCATTATATCTCCCACATCCCCACAGCTATCGGCATTCGGCCAACGTTGTGCACGACAGGAAACTCCATGCTACTTCCACCCACAAACATCAGTGATCTGTGCTAGGTAGTGTTGGCTCAAAAGTGAAATATAGGAAAAACACGTCTATTTTTATATATATATAAGATTACAATGGTCACTGGAATGTCAACGCCAGCTGCGGAATCATTTAATAGCAGGATAAGGGAATACCACCTTAGTATCCTCACCATAGAATGATGCTTCATAAATCAAGAATATCTATTTGTAACATTTCGTAACGGTGTCTGTGCTTGAGATATAAGGGGCAAATTTAAAACAAAATTTAAGGTTATTACGTTTTTTTAGAAATGGAGGTGTATGGAATTCAACGTATTATTCATCATGATAATATATACATTTATCTGCAAGATAATTCTTTATAAGGTGTACGTCACGTACACAAATCCTCTATTCGATATTATTTCGATTACGAATGTTCTTGTGATGGAAACGCCTGAAATATCTTACAGAATTTACATAGAAGCTATGAAGCCTTGCTTGTGTATACCTCTTGACATTTTCTTAAGCAAAAAATCTGAAAAACCAATACTTTACCCCACTTATGCAGAAAAGGATTTTACTTGCTCTCCTGGATGCAGAACACAATACTTACTCTAACTATGTGCAGTTTCTCTAAAAACTAATCATCAGTTTTTGCTTGAGTCACGTACACACAGACAAAGATTCCCAAATTTAGGGTTCTAGCCTCTGTATCATCGGGAACTATGTTAAGTTACCTAGATGAAAAGTATTCTGTATGTTAACTAATGACATAAGCTATCACTATTCGAAACTACGCTGAAATGCGTTCTATAGTTTATGCAAGAAGCGCCCACGTATAGACAAAAAATAAAAATTTAAGGTATAATCGGGGAGCATGCTACTAATATCGTTAAAAAGTATACTGTATGTTACCCAGGGATATAAACTATCACTTCATGTAGTTTCATTAAAATCCGTTTATCAGTTTTTTCATGATATATTGAGATAAAGAAAAAACATTGAAAATTCTCGATTTCGGACTCTGTATCATATGCAATTTTGTATCTTATCGAGATAAAAATTATCATATGTCGTGACCATTGGTTTTTGGGTTATGCTCATGCAAAAAACTCCAAATTTTAAGGTTTTTGCATCTCTATTATCAGTGGTATATATGGCAGATTTTAAAATTAATTTCATTTTTCGACTCAACTTTTCTACAATTTTACTATATACGTAGTGTAGTTGAAAGAAAATCGTACTACGACGCACAGTAAATAAATAGTTTATCAGTTGGATGGGTCGTGTGGTCGTAATGACCTGGTCACAGGGCTTATATGGGCGTAGCCACCTTAACCTAATAGGGTAATCTTACAGGGTATTGAGGAATTACAGTTTACCTTAAAATCAGAACCATGAAAGCGTTAAGGCGTACTTCACATTACAGAGCAAGCTATGCCAGGGGTGAAGGTCGGGTTAATCACTCCAGGCAAATGCCGGGATGCTTCCTTCAAAAGGCCATGGCCGAATTCCTTCCCATTCCTTGCCCCCATCCTTGCCCCCCATCCTTTCCCGTCTCTAAAGACCTAGTTGTTGAGAGACGTAAATACATTAAAAAAAAAAAAAAAAAAAAAAAAATTGAAAATCCCTGCCGAAACAGGGTTTCGAACCGGTGATCTTTCCCATCAGACGTCTTAACCAGTAAGCCAACCACGTTTATAAGGATAATACACTTTCCCTATACAGATTTTTACCTCGCTCTTAAGAAGAAACAAATGGGCAATTGGATGTGCAACCACACAATCTCAGAGATAAAAGAAAAAAGCTCCAATCCAAGTTCCTTTCAAGTTACGGTATAGAGATTGTTGAGGAGACATAAAACATTTATAACAGGAATGAGACTGTAGCGTGTATGGTATCCAAGTAGCAGTGATAGACTTGTCCACTTACGCTTTGTATCGAGAACACGTACTGGATCTGAGCCAGGTAAAATCTGCATATACGCTTGTGAGAGCTCATGTCGAACGTTGTAACAGTACATGAATGACAAAAAATAATGAAAAGTATCAGCTGTCTGAGACTTCTCGTGTGCAAGTACGTGAAATTTAATATTGTCACTATTGTCGCGTTTTTAGAAGACGTAGTAACAGCCTGATTCATACCCGACTGCCGAAGTCAAATCAGACTGCAACGATATTTATTTTCCGGCGTCTCGGTTGGTTAACATAAAAGAGATACGCTTCATAACATGCCGAACTGGCATATTTTTTTATCTCATACGTCTACTGGCAGGTATAAACATCTCTCACGAACTCCCTTATCTTTGGCTCTGTGGAACCTATGAAGTAATTTTGATCTCTTAGTTTAAAATTTCTTTCGCTATATTAAACTTCTGTAATATTTTCTTACAGCGTTTCTCAACTTGATATTTGGTGAGCTTTTAGTGTTCGAAGTAAAGATTTCTTCGTTTATTGTTTGAATCCTTGTCGACGTAGAGGTCATTAGAAGCAGAAACGGACGAGCGATAAGGAACGGGAAGGAATTTGGCCTTTTTGAAGGAACCATCCCAGAATTCGCCTGAAGTGATTTGAGGAAACCATGGAAAACACAAATCTGAATGGCCGGACGGGGATTCGAAACAGCGTCCTCCCGAATTCTAGGCCAGAGCTTTATCGCTAACTCACCATGCTCGGTTTGGACATGGAATTAATACCCTAAAAAACTGACTCTACGACATAAAAATGTAATTTTTTCGTCTGTGTCTCTTTATCCATTCTCAGTGACCACAGATAACTGTTCTTCCTTAAACAAAGGTTTCGAAGATGATTTACAATATTTTTCGAAATTTTACTTATATGGGAATAAAATAATACTTTAGGAAGAAAATAATCTGAGTTAGCGAAAAAACTCCCTCGTTATATGTAGTTGCCAATAAATTGTTAATCATTTTACGCCTGCTGAAAATGCTTCCAATCGCTATCTTTCGTACAACGGCTGTTTTGTTTTGTTTTTATTTTATTTTTTATTTTTTTGCTCATGTCTTTGTCGACACTGAGGTATTTATAGGCGGGAGATGACGGGGAGCAAGGAACGGGATGGAATTCACCCATGACCCCGGCATTCGCCTGGAGCGATTTAAGGAAATTATGGAAAACTCAGATTTGGATGGCCGGACGGGGATTCGAATTCGCGTTCCCCTGAATGCGAGCACAACTGCAATTTACTCTCCACCTTCCGGCTTCTATTCCGTGAGTTTTTTAAAATTATTATTACTTGAACTATGGAAACAGTGAATTTCTTACTGTTTGGATACTCCCTGACTATATAATCATTCTTAGGGTTATTAAATTCGGTTCGAATCCCCGTCCGGGCATCCAGATTTGGGTTTTCCATGGTTTCCCAAAATCACTCTAGGCGAATACTTCCTTTAAAAGGACGTGGCCAAATTCCTTCCCGTTCGTTGCCCCCATCGTTTCCCACCTCTGATATCGTCGATAAGGCTATATTTTTTCTTTTCAGCAGTGCAAGAACCTAAGAAATGCCACATCGTTTCATACCAATTGCTGGTGCAGGAACAAGAAAACTCTTCGCAAACGAACAAAACAACGACATGATAAGTGGAAAGGAATGAAAAACAGTGTGATAAAAATCTTTGTGCATATCCCTAGCACCAGTAGACATAATTATTTGTGGTCTGGAATATGATCCTAATAGTATGCTCCAAATGAAATAAACAATGAAAAACAGGAAGTATGAGGCTTTAAATTTGGCAACTCTTCGGAAAATGGGGATACCAAAGATCTCAAAACTTAAGATGAGTAAAATGAAATACGATCGATTTCTTTGGAGAATCTAATTTCTAGATAATCTCTAGATAAATATTTATATAATGGTAACTACTTTTGTGAATACACAACAGAGGAAGATGGGAATTAAAAGAATATCCATAGTGAAGTATGACGGATAAATATTCCATTAAAATTTGAAGGGTAAAAATAATTGATAGCCTCATAGTCAAGTTTTCGTTCTAATTTCCAACGAAGGCAATTGAAGAACCAATATTTATTCAATTGGGGAGAGATTGTAAAAGAAATGAATATATGTATGGAATTTCTATTAGTGCGTCCAAGTAGGGAATTTTGACTGTATCTAATAAAGAACAAACTGCAAGGAACTGAAACGGAATTTATTTTCGATATACTCTTCTCTTATATTTATTCATCTCAGCATATAAATTATGATTTGAAAGCTCTGGCCAAAAACCGTCATCACTGCTTAAATGCTGACCATTGGGGAACTCTTTTTAAGATTTCAAGCTGATGGAACCCTAATAGGTCAGGGGGATTTGTCAATTTATCCCAGCTATAGTACTGTGAGCACTCGTGGTTTGTAATGGAGAAACAAGTCCGTCCCAAAGACAGATTCATCTACTGTGCTATTTTACGACAGATTAAGCACTATTATTCACTACCAGGTCATCCATATGCTGATTTTTCACAGGAATTAGTACTGTAGACCGGTAACCACCATCTTCACTGAAGGAGGAACGGCCATCATAGAAACGTTTACACGATGCAAACGTTTTAATGCGTCTGGGAATCTCGCCACTATATAGTACTTGAAGGTGTTTGGGTTTTATGCCTTCGTTCACCAGAAACTTCATCAGAACACGCTGCCCATGCACGCACAGCACTGTCGTCTGCCATCTTGATTACAAATGTGAGTCAATTGTGCATCTTCTTTCATTAATAGGGCACACTTGTCAATGCCTATGGCGTACGGTAACTCACGTCACTCCACACCTGCAATCGAATGAGTGCCAGTTTGACTTGCTGCTACTTGGATGCTGTGGTGGGGGTAGGAAGAGAGTGTAAAATGGGGTAATGTTGGCGGGAAAAACGAGAGGAAGACTCCAGCAGTGAAGTTCTGCTGTAACATATCCTCTTCAGTCCCGAGGTATCATATATGATAACCTCCAGGAATTATTTTTTTCTTGGGCCACTGCACAGCTGAATCTTTTCTGACCTATCGTATCATCTACAATATACATCGCGCTTCTCACAGCTCATATGTTCGCTCTTCTGCTTTTGGCATCCCTGATTGGAAACTTGGGAATCTGCAGCTTTACAACATGGCTCGTCGAAATAAAGGTAAATACATATATTTTTTCCATGAAATAAAGTAACATGAAGCAGTAAAATTGTGTGTATAATTTTTCTGCTTGACTCCCAAGGTATCATATATATACCAACTATAAAAAATTAATTATAGTTTCAAAAAAAAATTTATGGTCATTCACTTTTAACTAGCATTAACAAAAAGTAAATAACACAATAGTAGTTCTCTTGCACTTTTATTATGAGCTCGGGACTGAAGAGGATATGGGTATATTTTAAGCTAGTAGAAGCAAACATATTCATTTGGAGTGCCTTTCTCATGCCCTTGGTTCATGTAACATAACCCTTTTGACGACGCAGCTTGCTCCAAGTTTATGTTGGTCGTACACAGTCTGGGGAGAGAGCACCCCACCCCATTCTATTTGAAACCCTAACTATGCTGAAATGAGCCAAATGCAGTGTCCTAATGCGAGGCAGATGGGAACGTTAGCTAACCAGGGCTTAAGATCCCCCTTTGGATTCGCGCCCAGGAGCGCAGTTCACCATTGGTACTCGAGGAGTTCATCTCCACCCCTCACAGATGTTACATTGTTACTTTACGAAGTAGAGATGGGCAGGTCCGAGATTTTAAAGGAGTCGGGTCCGGATGTACATCCAGCGCTGCGGATCTGCATCCAGGTTCCGTGTTCGCGGACCTGTATGGGTCCGGCTCTGCAATCGGGCGAGCGGAGTGTACGGCGGAACTGGATGTGTACGGACCTACATCCATTACGTGTCCGGCGGAACTGCATGGGTCCGGATCTACAATCGGGCGGGCGGAGTGTATGGCGGATCTGGATGTATACGGACCTACATCCAGTAATACATGTCCGGCGGAGCTGTATGGGTCCGAACCTACAATCGAGCGTATGGTGGATACAAATCCGACCAAGAACTGCAGTATGAGTTATATCGTGTTCATCTAAAAATTCTGTGGGCTTCTATAAGAATAAAATGAAATCATTTCTTAATAATGTATAAATACTACTAAATAAATTTTTTTTAAAATCGAAATTCTTTGGTTTTTTTTTTTTTTTTTTTTTTTTTTTTTTACAAAAATTGAAATAATTCAAGACAACATTTTGAGATAATTATTGCCTTTCCACAATATACCAGCTTAAGAAACAGTGTATTATAAATGAACAAAATTGCAAGTGTAACTTATTTTAAATTGTGAGCGAGAAATTACGTGAGATTTGTTCTTATATTATGTATAGTGTTTTCCTCTGTATACTTTGTGAAACTGTTTTGATTGAGTGAATAAAACATTGTCGTGAGTGCTAAATCGAGTGCAATACAATGCATTTTAATTAATCAGTAATATTTATGTTTTGCCAGCTACCGTAACGTGTATTTGGTGCTTTAAAAAATCTTTATTTTATTTTGTGCAATTTCAAAAACTTTTAATTTCTTAGCAATTTTATTTCCAATTTAGTTTAAAGTATTTTTAAGCAAGATTTAATTCTTAGTAATAATAACCGATTGTTTGAGCCATTGTCAGACGTTCTAGAAACGGCTGGATGCGTATTTTTTATTTTTTTTTCAATGTTGGATTATAAAATATTGCTGTAAAGCGGTCAGCAGAGTCGCTCGCAATAATGCCACATAATCATATTTATATATACATTACTACCTGTTACCCGCGACATCGTACGCGTGGATTTAGGATTTGATTGCTAGAATTGGTTATACAAAGCTGAAAATTATCTAAGATGTCCCAAACAACACTGAGTCGGCATAATATAATGGGAACGCCATCGATATACCATTCTACCTTCGAACCTGTGTCATGACTAAAACTTATTCATATCGGAAAAAAAAGTATCCTAGTTCGTTCCTAAATATACAAAGTATTTCCTTGTCACCGGTATACACATATAGTCGTCAAAACGCAAAAAAGATGGAAACTCACTTTCGCATATACGATATTATTAGTTTAGATCACAATAAAACTAACTGTGGAACCAGTATACCGTAAATAAAGTAAACGCTTAGGGCACTATTCTACCGCCAAAGGCTTGCCACAACATGGTATCCTTACTATAAAATCCTAGGCTTGGCTCAAACTATGAAAAACAATTCATAAAATATATACAGACAGTGGGATTTGAACCCAAATCAACGCTGAAGTTTTCTTTACAAGCAAGCGCGTTACCACTACGCCATCCTATCATAACAAATACAAATACACGTAGATATTATACATTTGTCTTTCACTGTTAGATAGTCTTCATAATTTAATGACAATATGTTCTTATCTATACATAATATAGTATCCCATCTCGATCCTAATGTCAAACAGAATCTCCATGTCAAATTTCATCACGATCGGAATATCCGTTTAGCACAAGAAATGTAACAAACAGACATAAAGACAGACAGAGTTACTTTCGCATTTATAATATTAGTATAGATATGTATAATGTTCCTTGGAAACCCTACGAACCGTGTTTCTGCAATAAAGAGATGTTAAATGTATTATCTAATTTGTCCTTAAGCCATCAGAATTGAGAAAGTTAAAAATTCTAGAGACTTTGTGATTAATCAAACTGAACGTTAAAAGTTTAATAAGACTGCAACGCATTAAAATCACAAGTTAAATTATAAGTCCATTCTTATTTAGCACGTAAAACACTCCTCACCTTACAAGCATGAACCTGACCAATAAGAAAGTACTACCGGGTTTTAGCTACCCATTGACATTTAATAGTTATTGTAATTATCTACTAGTAGTCAGCCATTAAGAAATAGTTTTTCATTTATAATCTTATCTTTAAACAGAACTGTAATCGAATCGTACAGTAAATGACATTAAACTCTTCAGAACATAGATTTCAAATCGGAACTGTAATGAAAAATTGCGTTCCAGCTCCGCGTTGCAGGTCCGGCCGTGGTTCAACCTCCGGCCACGCGAGAACTGTGGCGCTGTTACAGGTCCGGCTGGAAGCAGATCCGACAAGCGCTCGGATGTACATCCATCCCTAGCGCAAGTGATACGGGTCCGCGGAACTGCATCCATCCGGACCTACCCATCTCTATTTCGAAGAATTAGCAGGTACTGGCTGATGCATTCGTTACCCCTCTGTCGGCTAGGAAAGGTACTTCAGTTAGCGCGGATTTTATTACTGACATTGTGGAATTGCTGCAGTTTTTTCTTCATATTGTGATTTACGTATTTACCCATGTATTTTGTAATTTGCGTAGCAGTTGATTTGAATTCACTAAAGCTAACTTGACCTTTCTTCGTTATTTCACTTGCCAATAATAATTTACTGCTTCATTGCTGGCACTAATTGAAAGTGTGTGATATTTCGGTCACAAAAACCACATATATCGGATAAAACTGATTTGAAAGTGTGTCGACCAAAGCGAACCATAAGTTTATGTTGTGTTTGGCCGTTCGGTAGACGACACTGCATCGACGTTAACCAATAGTAGTGAATACGTGGTTCCAACACTATTCCTATACAAGGCATACACCGAAATCACTTAATGAACATCGAAAGTGCATGCCGAACTGTGTATTAATACAAAGTGGATTTGTGTGAACCAGATCAAGTGCAGTAAAGGCTACACACGAGCTGAGAGAGAGACTGATGACAATGGGTTCTCTCAGACCCCTGTTTTCGATTAAAGGTTCATATGATAAACATGTAATATTTTGGAACAGTTCAAGGAGAAAGAAGCGCTTTCTTTATTCATCGAATATACGGTAGGTGTGACAGCATAAATTAAACGTGGGAAGTGAAGGACTGTACAAGAACAATAGTGGAAGAAATTTCTGGCAGTTGGAAGCAAATGGATATCTGTTAATCTGAAGTAAAAAAAAAAAAAAAAAATGGGAAATGAAAATTAAGAGACTCGCGTACATTGGAGGACTGCAGCAAAAGAGATCGCTTTGCATATACAGCAACGTGGGCATTTTAATGTATACATTCTTGAAATAAAGGTTAATAAATGAAGAGGAGCTCCCAAAATAATAATTATGAACATCGTGCATCATATTTAAAAATTTCTTCCGGAAGCAAGAGAGAAGACACTACGGCAGAAAAGCTGAACATTCGAGCAACGAGAAGTCATCAATACATTGAAAAATTACGTGTTGGATAAAAGGTACTGAATGAAAGCACAGTGAAGGAACTTTACCAGGGTAACAGATTTGAGGAAATACAAGGTAGCATAATGAGTCTGAGAAGAGTGGTTAACGCTCTGGCCTCGCATTCTGGAGGACGCTGGTTCGAATCCCCGTCCGGGCATCCAGATTTGGGTTTTCCATGGATTCCCCAAATTACTCCAGGCGAATGCCGGTATGCTTCCTACAAAAGGCCAAGGCCGCCTTCCCGTTCCTTATCCCCAGTCCCATCCAACCTCTAATAACCTCAACTTCGACGAGGCGAAAAGTCTGAGAAGCAGCAAAGATTGATGGATTTAAGTCAAAGCATCTACAGTCATCCAAGAAGTACACGCAATAAACCGTATAAATTATAGTCAGTGGATATTCTGAAAAGGTTGAGATCCTAAACAAGTTAAAAAAAATCGTGTACTAACAATACTCTCAGAGATACTATCTCACAACAGTTACCAATCCGCCCCGTTAACTCAATTGGTTCTGGCAGCGTGATGGTGTCCGGCGCTGACATGGGGCTAGCTGGTTCGAGTACCGGTGCTTGAAGAAATTTTCATCGCTAGGAAAAGTAGTGGTGCGCAATTCCTACTCACCAGACTGTGCACCAAAGTTACGGGTTAAATCTCTCCCGCAGTGGGTATTGAGAGAGGACATACGACACTGATGATTCATCCGTCAGATGGGGACGTTAAGCCTGTTCTCTGGTGTCTTTGGAAGAGTAGGCTTGAATGGGCTGGCATCTGCTTTCACCTTCTCCCTTCTTTATCTCTCATTTCATACATCACAAACAACACTCTATACAGAACACGCACCCTATTACAGTCATCCACACTTACAGTAACACAAAAAAACACACAATGAGGGAAGGCAACGGAAAACCACCCCAGTTCATCCTCCCAAGAGTGAACTGTCTGGTGGCTTAGTGGTTAAGGCGTCTGACAGGAGATGGAATGGTCACCGGTTCGAATCCCTGTCTCGGCGGGGATCTTCATAATCCCTTCACCTTGCATTAACCTCTGGCACAGCTTACTGTGTAACGTGAAGTACGCCAAAACGCTTCCGCAGATCGGATTCCACGTTAAACTTCATGTTCCCTGTACCCGGTAGGATTGCCGGGTTAGGTTAAGGCGGCTATGACAGGGGTGGAATGCGGATCCAATAGATACACTGTCACCACGTTATTGCGACAACACAGAATCATTATCATTCCAAGAAAGTTCCTATCGAGTCCGGAGGAATCAGGCATGGCCTCTCAAGAATAATAGTTATCATCACTATTACACATTGAGACCCACTTACACGCTTTAAAAATACTGTTTATTATTGTTTTCACAGCAATAAAAATAATTTGGAGGCTTTTTTTAAATTTTAGATAAATAAAATTATCTATATAGCTGTTCGTGAAAAATCAATTCACAGTTTTGAATAAAGCACTGAAAACAACAGGAAGAATTATTAGGAACCTGTACGTGGAGGAAATGGCCACAAGAACAGACATGTGATGATGAATCCGGTACAGGGAGAGAATTTTTATTCCTGGTTTCTCATCCCGACACTTGTTCACAGCTTACATGGCTAATTAAACACATGACGGAAGTGTATTGCGTGAAAAGAAAACCGAAACCCTCCCTCTTAGTCGGCCGATCTACACTTCGTGGTCTACTGGTCGATAATGCAACACACGTATACATGCGATAACGTGCGTCGAAGTGCAGCAGCTCGATGCGGCAAAGGCTTGACTAGTCGCCAGTAATTCCAATGGGGTGCTGGAGCCATGATAGTTTCATTGCCACCCACAATTCCTTGGTTGTGGTAGGTGCTGTACCAAGCGTACGAACCGCTAATAATATCAAATCGCAAATATGGCGCACTTGACTCAAGCCTGGAGATATAACAGGCCAAATCACATGCTGGAGCTTTCTATAAACTCCGACAATTATTCCTCGTCAAATTCAGTTAATTCTCAACAGAAAGCAATTCACGTTAGCTTCACGACTCAAGCTGTGAATACTGATAACCATTAACCATTTTATATCCTTTTGATGCGATGCTTGTAATACATATATAAAGTGTTGACACCGAACTGTTCCATCCAGCATTCGCCTGTAATGGGGAAACCATAGAAAACCCATATCTGGATGGCCGGAAGGGGATTCGAACGTAAAAAATGGAAGCAATATTATCTGGTTTGATATCTGCACGAATAATAAATTATAATTTAAAAAAAGACCTTCTTTAAAAGGAAAAAACAAGCAGTACAAACGTTAATTGTCCTAGAGAACGTAGAAATATTTGTCTCTTTCAGAAGAAAGATTTTTTTTTTTTTTTTTTGCTTATAGCTTTATGACTCGTCGAATTTATTGGAGGTGGGAAAATACTGTGATCAAGAAACTGCAAGGAATTCGGCCATGGCCTTTTGAAGGAACCACTCCAATGTTCGCCTGGTGTAATGTAGGTAATCCATGGAAAACCGAAATTTGTTTGGCCTGACGGAGATTCGATCTCACTTCCTCTCGCATGCCAGTGCGTATGGAATGAGGTCATACGACAATGTTGAAAGTGATTCTTCCTTAAGATGGGGACATTTAGTTTGGCTACTCTTTTCTAGTCTTTCTGAAGATTAGACCTGTATGGGCGGACACCGGGTATTACCCTAAACCTTCTCAAAGACCCTTAACCCTACCCGCACCCCTGCATTGCTTGCTATTTAAGGTGAAGTACGCCAGAACGCTTCCGTAGTTAGGATTACACGTTCATCTGTACGTGGGATTACTGGGTTAGGTTAACGTGTCTACGATAGGGGCGGATTGATCAGCCAGTGAAAAGCCTGTCATCAGGTCATAACGACCATTCCAGCATTAACCTTTACTCTAACCCTTCCTTCATCTTTCATTCATCCATATCGCCTAAAACACACTACACTAAACATACCAAATCACAGTCACTAACGCAAAATATTAAGATGTAGTGTACATACACTTCCATCACTGTGGAATGCAAGGGGAAACCACCAAAATTAAATTTCCCAACAATTCTTCCTTCGAAGAGTAACTTCCTCCACGCTAGATACCAAACCGGGGCCATTGGATGATTGAGATAATCAACAAGTAGAAGTAGCTTCACCATTTGTGACACTCACATGGGGGCTGAAGGCAGTG
This sequence comes from Vandiemenella viatica, assembly GCA_031002005.1. Taxonomy (NCBI): domain Eukaryota; kingdom Metazoa; phylum Arthropoda; class Insecta; order Orthoptera; family Morabidae; genus Vandiemenella; species Vandiemenella viatica. The sequence continues at coordinate 139,637,653 of CM061921.1, read as the reverse complement.
CCGGATCCAGAGGGTGGGGGAAAACCTGAGAACGTGCCCCGGGATGCAAATTCAGGGGGGCGTAAAATCGTGAGGAACGGTGGCAATTTATGTAGCAGCGATTTTTTAAAAAATAAAATCTCCACTACTGCGCCGCCGGTGACAGTGGGTGACAATCAGGGTGGCGACAATGCGGGCGAAAATCTCATAGTTTTTGCCTCGGCTTGGAAAACTCGGAAAATTCCTAGATCCACCACTGGCTGAAGGAAAAAAGAATATTACAGGTTGGCTAATGTGTTATACAGCGTAACAATTACCTAATTCAAATAAGGTGAGGACATATATATAAGTAAATTCGCTTGTTTTATTACCGTTTTAAGAAGGATATCTTCTTTCTCGAAGAAAGCCGTTTTTTCCATTAACGTTCCTCCCTTAGGCTGAAAGAAATTCGGAGCTGACTAGGGCATAAGGAATGGAAGACATGGTCTCGCATTATTGGATCTGCAATTACTCTTTGACGCTCTTATTTCGGAGAAGGAAAAATTAAAACTCTGTGAAATAATCTAAAATAAGTAACTTGAGGGATTCATTGGCTGAAAGAAATTCAGCATTCAATGATTGCCATATATATTCGGATCTACGCAGTGGCGTAGCTAGGTTAACAAGGGCCCCAGTGCAAAAAAAAAAAAAAAAAAAAAAAAATTAAGTCCCTCAGGCCAGATGGGCAACCTTTTTTTTTTTTAGCTCTACTGAGCTTTAGGGGGCCTCTCTGAGCTGCGCTTGGGGGCCCCGAAGCACGGCACCACCTAACCCTCCGATATCTACGCCTCTGGATCTACGTATATTTCAGAACGTGACGTACATACTCGTAATAATTTGTAATGTTCATCCTTGCTCATTATAAAATCTGACTGATCAAAATAAAACGAAAGGTATAAACACAGAAGCAAGTTTCTTACAGCTTTATTTTTCATATCTTCTGGGGTAAACTTGGAGTAATATAAGTGCGGGATGTTCCTAACAAAATGGTCTCAGATATATTTCAGTATTGATTGAAACTATAAGTAAGGATACTGAAGTAATAATATCCGCCACTTTTATTGCAAAATTTACATTATCGGCCATATGTTACATCACATGAACAACATAATCCGCCGAATGCTGCATATTACGCCGTTGATCCAACTTCGTTACGATGTTCCCTATTTTGCTTTGCTTGCTCTCGATGTCGGAGCCAAATGTTGGAAGTGTGACTGTAAAGTCTGAAGCTTTGATGACTTCAGACTGCAGCACGGGAACAGTTTCGTAAAATGGCGTCAGACGTGGAAGTAAAGACTTCTTCGACGCGGAAGAAAATTACGTCCTTTGGAATTTATGAACGACTGCAGAATGAAACAGTTGATGTAAATACTCAAACGATGTGAGATACAAGATACTGTACAGTGACCGCATCACGTGTGTGTCATATGATTTGTTTAAACCCTTGAATTACGCCAGCAGGATGATCACGAAGTTAAATTGTTGATTAAATGAGCAACGAATGAAGTTGGAAAGACTGGTAATACTAAGTACGTGTGAACAAGGTCAGTTCATTCAGGAATAGAAAAAACTATTGGAGTTGATAAATAGGTGATTTGCTGGGTAGAAGAAATCCTGAAAGGTATAAAGCAAAAAGTTTGGGTAGGAAATGCAGTATCAAAAGAAGAAGGAGTGAACATGGGAGTAGTGGTAGTGTATTGGGACTATTGATATTCGTTATTCTAATGAATTATCGTGTTAATGGCTTACTGTTAGAAGTTAGATTGTTTGAAGATGACATAATGTTATATAAAAGAATCAAAACAATAGAACATTGTAGGCAGCTGCAGGGTGATCTAGATAGGATAACTAACTGGGTGAGTCAACATGGGATGAAGATAAATGCAAAGAAGAGCCAGCTTATTAGATACACAGATAAAAAGCTAAACGTTAATTATAATTCTAAAGTGGAGAAGGAGCTACTTATTGAAGACTGGAATGAAAATACCTCGGCATAACATTGGATAGCAGACCTAACTGGGCAGGAAACATTGGACAGGTAGTAGGGAAAGGGTTCAAAGTCCTTCATCTGTTGGAAACCGTGATGAGGGGATGCACTAGAGAAGTAAGGGGATTGGGGAAAAAAATTTTGGTCAGACCACTGCTGGAATATGGTGGTGTAGTATGGGACCCACATCTTGGGTATCAAATACAGGGGTTGGAAGGGGTGCAGAGAAGGGCTGCCAGTTTTGTCTTTGGAAACTATCGCAAAACACAATCTGTAACTAATATGAAACAGGAGCTGAAGCGGGATTCATTGGAGGATAGAAGGAGGGTGAAGAGAGGCATGGGCATTCGGGAGGACGCGGGTTCGAATCGCCGTCCGGGCATCCAGATTTGGGTTTTCCATGGTTTCCCCAAATCACTCCAGGTGAATGCCGGGATGTTTTCTTCAAAAAGGCCATGGCTGAATTCCTTCCCGTTCCTTGTCCCCAGTCCCATCCCGCCTCTAATGACCTTAGCCGTCGACGAGGTGTAAAGCCCTAAGTAAAAAAAAAAGATAGTCATGGATGTCTACAAGGCCTATATTGGGGATGAAGCATGGAAAGTTATTGGTGAGGAAATTAGAGAGGTGCATGGAAGGGTAAAGATGACCATGACCACAAGATGGCAATTGATTTCAGCCATAAGGGTGTGGGAAAATTTTCTTTCGTAAAAAGGGATGTAAGGGTGTAAGGGATTGAAATAAATTACCAAGAGAAGTGATGAATAATTTACGAAAAACACTGAAAGAACTTAAAGTTAAAATTAGTAGAGGTTAAAACTAAGTAGGAAGAGGAAAGGAGAAAGACGGGTGTGTAGGGAGATTGCCACCGGTGCGTGCACTCCATCGTAATTTTTTTCAATTATTATTATTATTATTAACTGCAGGAGATGGTATGTTGATAACTCATGAATCAGTATGAAACACCGACCTCAGTGTGCGAGCTGTAACGCTCTGGCCTCTCACGCGGGTTCGAATCCTCGTCCGGCCATCCATATTCCTCTTTTCCATTGTTTTTCTCCGAAATCACTTCAGGCGAATACTGGGATGGTTCCATCAAAAGGCCATTGCTGTATTCTTACCTGTTCCTTGCCAACAGTCCATTCCAGTCTCCAAATACCTCGACGTTGACTATGTGTAAAGCCACGAAAAGTATGAAATTTCATGCACGGTATCATCAACGCTCATCTTCATTTCAAGCAAATAATTTACAAATAATGATTACAAAGAAAAATTAAATTTTGGATTTCAAATTTGTTAGAATATATTATTGATTAAAAAGTAACTTGAAATGTATTCTATTACGTTGCAGAATAGTCTTGCTATTATTTCCAATATAGTAGTGCCACCTGTCTGATAGTTAATTTATTTGTTACAATTTTTTTCCCCGACATTGTGAGTGCAGTTCAATCTCGAATCAACCATGCTTGAAAATATTTTCCCTTTTATAGTCATTATGTATGTCAAATGTTCACTGAGTCTTGTGGGTGAGCTCTAATGCTTGGGCGTGGTATTCGGGAGGACTCGGGCTCAAATCCCTGTCCGTCGATCCCCTTTTTATGGCTTTTCGCCTCGTCGACGTCGAGGTCGTTAGAGACGGGAAAGGATTGGGGCCAAGGAAAGTGCAGGAATTCAGTAATGACCTTTTGAAGTAACAATCCCGGCATTCAACTGGAGTGATTTGGGGCAACCATGGAAAACCCAAATCTGGATGGCCGGACGGTGATTCGAATCCACGTCCTCCCGAATGCGAGGCGAGAACGTTACCGCTCACACCGACCGTGGTGGGTGAACGATTAACGTACTGGCCTCGCATTCGGGAGGACGCGGGTTCGAATCACCCTCCGGGCATCAGTATTTGAGTTTTCCATCGTTTCCCCAAATCACTCCAGGTGAATGCTGGGATGCTTCCTTCAATAAGTCCATGGCCGAATTCCTTCCCGTTCCTTGTCCCCAGTCCCATCCCGCCTCTAATGACCTTAGCCGTCGACGAGGTGTAAAGCTGTAAAAAAAAAAAAAAAGTTACCGCTCATCCACCACGCTCGGTCCGTCAGTCCCCACTTCGTGTTGATAGGCCCTTTTCCTCAGCTGCTTTACTACTAATGGGTTTCTAGTATTTCTTTCAACCATCTATTGCAGCTAAAGTAATAACTTTTTTTCGTAAGCGTTTCGACTCATTAGATCATCAGATTCCTAAAACATGTTAAGAACATTTTTTTATATATTGCTGTAGTATGTTTATTATAATTATAATCTAGTATTAAATGTTTATATAACTATTTGAATTTTATCACAGTTATTATTTTTTAGTACATCTCAACTTGGAAATAAGCAGAAAAGACTAACCTGGAACACTTTCGGAATGAAATATACTATGGACATAATAAATGCAACTAAAATGAAATAGTGATTACAAACAAATAATATCAGATTATTATTATTATTGTTATTACTTACATAAACAAATTATTTTGTATATCAAAATTAGAACATAACTTGTTTTAGAGCAACGATGATGGTCTAATAAATCGAAACGCTTATGCCAAAACAATGTTTTTATTTTCGCTGCAGTAGAGGAAAAAAAACCGCTGGAAAAACCACTATGCTATTTCCGGTTTTCCATGATTTCCCAAAATAACTCCAGGTGAATGCCAGGATGGTTCCTTCAAAATGTTATGGCTGATCTCCTTCCGTTCTCGGCGGTCCTTTCCTGCCTCTAATGACCTGAATTATAGTAATAAAGGCCGCTCATTAGAATATTTCTTATCTTTTCAAAATTTTATAGTGGTTCCTGGTTTTCGTTTGTGGGCTGCATCTGTCGAGCAAATGACATTGCTCAGCGATCAAACAGATCAGTATTCGAAACTTAGGTCCACACATAATACAAATCCGTGCTCCATACATAAGTAGGATGTGTCGTTCTCCTATACACTTTTGTAGATTTTTTAATGGAAACAATATTAATTGTTTAGCGATTCAGGAAGGAAGATTCATATCACTATTTCTCTTTTTTTTTCTTTTTTTTTTTTTAAAAAAAGAAATTATTTAGTTCATTCTACTAACACGAGAAAGAGGGATGTTGCACATAGTTTTCAATAAAACAATGTTTAACGATTGACTCTAGCACTAACTGTCAGTGTGACAGTAGGCATACTGTTATTTTATAAGGAACAAAATAGTTCCAATGCAGTTATAACTAGATTGGGCTTGCATTCGGGAACGTGAGTCCAAATCTCTATCCAGCCATCCAAATTTCGGTTTTACGTGTTTCCCAGAAATCACTCCAGACTCAATGGCCATGGTCGAATTTCTTCCTGTTCCTTATACGCTACCCTATTCCGTCTCTAATGTCCTCGATGAGGCGTAGACCCAAAAATAAAAAATAAATCAGTAGATAGATAATAACAATGCCGTGTGATCGTAATGACCTGGCGACAGGGTTTCTATTGGCTGCGCATTCCGCCCCTGTCGTAGCCGCCTTAACTCAACCCGGCAATCCTACCGGGTACAGGGGACCTACGGTTCAACGTGGAATCCGAACCACGGAAGCGTTCTGGTGTACTTCACATTACACAGAAAGCTATGGCAGAGGTGAAGGTCGGGTTAAGTGCCTATCAAAATCGCCACCGAGGCAGTGATTCGAACCGGGGACCTTTCGATCTCCAGTAAGATACTTTAACCACTGAGCCACCAGACCGCTCTACTAGATAGATAAGGAGGCAATTTTATTCTTTGAATTGGCAAACTAAAAGCTAATCTTATTTAAATGTAAATTACAGAGCCATTCTCTTTCATCCATATCTAAGTCAGTATTAGTTATAGGATACGAAATATGCCACATTTTTCCTGAAGGCCTAGAAAGGATACTGTCGATAAGAGATTAACTGCCAAAACATCACTACTCGTAAATCCGAAATTAAATGATATTAACGCCACACAATGCCGAAATCTGTAAGAAGAACGGATTATACTAAGAATACGGGAACTCAAAAGTTCAAATTTTTAAATATTTAATTATTTAAATAGCGTATTAGTGAAGTCGTGTGCGTTTGTGGCGACCGTGAGTAGACGCGGCAGTAACAGGCGCCCCTCTGTCCGCGACGCCATCGACCCAACTCCGCCGCCAACACGCCACTTGCTTCCACTTCTTACACCGAAACTGTTGGCTCTATGAATTTCAAACGCCCATATGATAAGGGATATCTTCCTTTCACCGATATGTAATGTCCAGTACTTGCTTGTTATTGCTTTAGGTCTCGTCGAAGTCATTAGAGGCGGGAAATGACGGCAGGATGGAGGGGAAAGTGTGGCAAGGAGCGGGAAGGAGCTTGGCCATGGCCTGTTGAAGGAACCATTTCGGAAACCATGGAAAACCTAAATGGGTTGACGGGGATTCGAACTCGTGTCCTCCCGAATGCGAGGCCAAAGCTATATCACTCACCCACTACGCTCGGTTGTCCAGTACTACATTTAAGCTTGACAGTTTGATAGTGCATGTTTATAGCGCTGCAAAACAACATAGCCTCATCTGTCCCGCTATACTGATCATCCTGATATCAATATTTAGATGGACGTCTCTGAGAATGATGGGATGTTCCCCATTAACCGTCAGTACAACACAAATTAAAAAAGGAAATAATAAAAAAAATATTTGCGAACATCAGACGGATGGCAACGTTAACGAGCACTGTGCCTGTCACCATCAGCCTGGCAAGTATAAGTTTTGTCCTGTATGCTAAATGTTAATTTGTTTGCGCGTCGTGTAATTTTTGAGGCGGGAACTATTTGGCTTGGACCATTACGGAAAACCACCAAAAATGAGCTCATAAGGGTCAAATTCACGGTATTTTTTTTTTTAAAAAAAAAACTCATGGATTTACGCCTCGTCGACGGTAAGGTCATTAGAGGCGGGAAAAAACTGGGAGGCCAGGAACGGGAAGGAAAGGAAGCATCCCAGCATTCGCCTGGAGTGATTTGGGGAAACTATGGAAAACCCAAATCTGGATGTCTGGACGGGGATTCAAACCCACGTCCTTCCGAATGCGAGGATAGAGCGTTAACCGCTCATCCAACACGCTCGGTAAAATACAAGACTTTTGGCCTGTTGTAACTTGTATGGTATGAGGGTGCTTTAACGTTCTCAGCAAATCTGGTGGCTTAAAAAATGACAAAAAAAAAGAAGAAGAAGAAACAAATGTCGTCATACATCCAGCTATGATTTTGCATATTCAATGGTGGATTGATAAGTTGGTGACTTTGACAGTTATTGGCGCGGGAATCATAGGATTCTTTTTGCTCCGAAGTCGTTGATGTATTCTGCGTATTATAGCTGGAATTCATAGTCATCCGTTTATCCCAACATTGGGGATTGTGCATATACTACGTGGCTCGGTCTAAGGGGACAGAGGGGTTGGCTGGAAAGCTACGCTTGGCTACACAGAAGCATGTAAATGTTTATTTCCATCATTTAATTATCCCGTATGTAATGAAACAGTGCAAAATGTCTTCTGAAATCAATATGGAAAAAAGCTACGCGCTACGAGGGGGGAGGGGGGGGGGTTCACAGGAGGCCAAAATGGAGCTACGTGGTTTATGGACGCTCCCTTGCTAGCAGCGTCCAACAAAGCAGTAGATCTGCCACATACTGAAAATGGAAAAAAGTGAATTTCGAGTTCTGATAACACTACTTTTCGCTTGGGTAAACGATGAAGGGAACGGAAGAAAAGCTGGGAAAGCATTATAGGGACTCTGCTCCTGATGGTAAATATACAAGCGGTCTACGGAATTTTGTTGCGGCTTGCGAGTGCAAGTGTTGCTGGAAGTTCAGGACGGCAGGTTGGGGTCACAGCTGAAGAAATCTTGAACAAAATTCACGATATTGCGCTGAAAGATCTACGAGTCAAAATCCGTGAGATGGCCAAGGTCGTAAATATCTCAAGTGGAAGAGTAAATTATATTTTGCATGAGCATTTGTGTATTAGAAAGCTCTTGGTAAGATGGGTACCGCGACCACTGGCAATAGGCAACATGCGAAATCGGGTGACTAATTCAAAAGTGTGTTTGAACATGATCAAACGCAATGCAAATGAGTTTTTGTGGCATCATATCATTGTTGATGAAACTTGGATCCATTGCGGAGACCAATCTAGAATCCAAACATTGGATTTTCTGTGACAAAAGTCCTCCAATGACGTCACTAACACTCCGTCGGTGGAACTAATTATGGCGACCATTTTCTGGCAGTTTCGAAGTGTGATCATAATCGATTACACATAAATGGGTAACACGATCACAAGTTCATATCACGCTGCTTTCTGGATCTGTTTCACCAGGAATTGTTGAAGAAATGACCCCATTTTTTCGAAGAAAAAGATTGTTTCATCAGGACAACGCAATTGCAGCTATTGCAATGAATAAATTTGTAAATTTAGGCTGCGAATTGCTACCTGAACAACTCTATTCTACATATTTCACCCCCAGCGACTTTTTTCTCTTCAGAAATTTGAAGAATTGGATCTGGGGTAAGAAATTCACCTCCAATAAAGATATCATGAGAGAAACAAATTCGTATTTTGCAGACTTTGAAAAAAATTTTTTTTGTTTTTTTTGTTTTGTTTTGTTTGTAGGCGTAGTGAATTGTATAAATTTTGTGCTGAGAGGAGACTATGCTGGGAAACAAAAGTGATTTTTTGTTTGTTTGTAATAAACAATTTATTCATTAAAACGTCTCGGAATTATCAATACATTCTCGCATGTTCTCTCAACAAATGTACGTATTCGTCATATTATTAACGTATTTTACATTAAGGAAGAGACAAGGCGAAAATCCTCATTTAAAAGCACACTTGCCTTGGCAGGACTCAACGGGCGACACACGTATGTGACTGGTTGGGTTAGATCGTCCTTAATGCCTCCGATGTTGGCATGATGTTAACCCCAAGCTATCAGAACAGTTAGACGTAAACAGAGGTACATCAAACTAGAGACTAGAGAAACTTGAGACGAGCGGTTTGTTAGGCCTGTAATAAGCTCTCGCATTCTGGATGACGCCCGTTCGAATCCCCGTCAGGGAATAAAGATTTGGGTTTTCCATGGTTTCCCCAAATCACTCCATGCGAACTCCGGGATGCTTCCTTCAGAAGCCATGGCGTTACTTGTCGCCATTCCTTTCCTGCCGCTATTGGCCTTGACGTCTACGATGCGTAAAGCTATAAGTAATAAAAAGTGATAAGCTGTCTTTTTTTTTTTTAACTGCTTAACGTCTCCTATAACAACTAGGTCTTTAGAGACGGGAAAGGATGGGGGGCAAGGAATGGGAAGGAATTCGGCCATGGCCTTTTGAAGGAAGCATCCCGGCATTCACCTGGAGTGATTTGGGGAAACCATGGAAAACCCAAATCTGGATGCCCGGACGGGGATTCGAACCGCCGTCCTCCCGAATGCGAGGCCAGAACGCTAGCCGTTACACCACCACGCTCGGTATAAGCTGTGTGATTGCTCGTCCAAATGTCACCGGTTTGAATCCCGTTTCCGTCCTGGATATTCCCGTTTCCTTAAAATGGCATGTAATACCTCTGGCGTTGTATGTGTCAAGCAGGTACAGTTCCATGCTTCAGAGCCATAGTGAATTCGCTGATCCCTTAACCCGAAAAGATTTTACTAGCGGATTACGTGTCAGGTCGAAATTCTGTCACATTTGCGGCCAAAATGACCAAATAACGTCAAACCATGTTCACTTCAAATGCTAAGATTTTTTTTATAGTTGCAAGTATTCAGCTTTAATAAAACGTAAGCCTGTTCGACGAATGGTAAATTTTGGAATAGATATTCTAGAGGACGCAGATTTATTTCAGGTCTAGCAATACAGATTCGGTTTTTCGTAGTTTTCAGAAATCAGTCCAACTGAATGTTTGGATTTTTCATTCATAAAAAGTTATTACCACATTCCTATCTTTTCTTGACCACAATTATCTCCCGGCTCAAATGTGGTCAAATAGCCATTAAAAAAGTTTTAAACAAATTGACGAGTGAGTGCTGGATTTTTGAAAAGCACTACAACTTTATCATGATTAAAATAGAATCTGAGAAAATAGGACAAGACATATGGGCCCAGCAATCAACGTAGCTTGGTGACGCGAGATCCAACATTGTCAAAGCTCAGATCAAGATTACAGGTATCCGTCGTTTTCTGAAATCATTCAAGGCAAATGGCGTTATGGTTCTTATAAAAGGTCGTGGTCCAATTCCTTGCCCACTTTCCTCTCCTGCTTCTAATAACATCATCTTTGACGAGGCGTAAGGCCGAAGGGAAAAAAATGCTCAGTCTCAAGTCTAAGATTCTCTCTTGCTATTGCGCATAATGCGATATTACATTCGATATTCATTATTCCCTTGACACAGTCAGCTTGACAGGGAAGATAGAACAAACAAGCCCTGCTTTAAACCTATTCAACACGTCCTTGTTATGATATTTTGGTTGATTGCCTCAACCACCAATGCTGAATGCATCGACGGTCCTCAATTTCCATCTCAGCAACTATAAAATTCACAGATGACGATACTTGAACTATCCCTAGCAGACGGAGTGAATACAAAAATTTAACTGGTAAATAAAGTTGTCGTAAGAAACAGTGCGAAAATGGTAGAAAGAAGAAGATTGATTTTGAAGTGAATATGTCTTCCGAAGTGGCCTGCTGGCTTAGTGGTTAAGGCGTCTGATTGGAGATCTAATGGCCCACGATTCAAATCCCTGTCTCGGCTCAGATAACGGGTGTTTAAAAAATGACCGGTATATTTGAAAAATCAATAAAAACTAAACGGGCAGCGATAGAAATACACCGTTTGTTGCAATATACTTGGGATAACAGTAAATTTTCAGACAGACAAACTTTCGAAATTAGTTACAATTTTCAACAACAGATGGCGCTGCAGGCGATTTGAAAGATATAGAAGTAAACGAAGTCTGTGAGTTCGCCATTCTGTAAGTCGTCTTTCTGCTGTAAGCGTGTGTTGTTCACAGATTGCAAGTTTGCTGTGAAAAAATGGTTTATTCCTGTGGAAAATATCGTACTTTAGATTGTTTTCAGACTGCAGCGCCATCTGTTGTTGAAAATTGTAACTAATTTCGAAAGTTTGTCTGCCTGAAAATTTACTGTTGTCCCAAGCATATTGCAACAAACGGTTTATTTCTATCGCTGCCCGTTCGGCCATTTTTGAAACACCCTGTAGCTTTGTAATGTGAAGTACGGTAGGAAGCTTCCGTGGTTCGGATACCGCGATAAACTCTAGGTTCCCTTTACTCGGTAGGATTATTGGGTTAGAACAGGTAAGGAGGAAAGGAAGGATACCAGGCTAAGTATACTTTCTTCGACGGTCCAAGCAACCTTTGCCGGGCTAGGTTAAGGCAGCTACGACAGGGGCGGTATGCGCAGCCAATAGAAACCCTGTCACCAGGTCATTACGTCCGCACGAAACTATTAGCCGGCCTCGGTAACGTAGGGGCTAGAGTACTGTCCGCGCGTGCCTAAGGTCACCGGTTCAAGTCCGGCGGAGGGCATGGGTGTTTAAATGTTGTGTGTGTGAATATCGTGTCTGGCCGGTGGTGTTCCTACTTGGAAGATACAATATATACTGGAGATACTGACTTACCGGAAGATACATGATATTAGCACTGAGCTAGCTGTATGGCGTTAGTTGGCGAAAGCCATTAAAACAAAAAACAACAAAAAAGTGTGTAACAGAGAAAGTAATGATAACAATAATAAAACCTTCGGGTTGAATAACAAGCTTAGCTTTATGTTTTCTACATTTGTGACTGGGTGGAATCCAAGAATTACACGCGACATGAAGACTGCCCAGTTTGAAACAACTGTTTACTCAAAGACTGCTGAACGGAGGAGAACTCTATTGTAAGTATTCGACAGAGAAAGCTTGAAAGAATGAAGTATATTAGATAGCTTCCAGCGCGATTGGCCGGGTTACCAAACGGATTTCAGCTCACGAGTGCCGTTTAGACTGAAACCCACTCGTATGTCGCGTGAAGTGAGGAAAATAATATAATTTCAAATGAAATAAACTGCGGTGGAAATTTAAGACTATTTCAAGATAGATAGTGAAAGTAAGTCTAGAAAAACCGTAATACTTTACGGGCTTTGACTGTCCAGAGGAAAACAATGACACCACATTCGACAAGCATGGGCTTCATTAATTATGTAAAACTGCTTTGAAAAATTATTTGTAGCAGTTTGGTGCTGAGTTGCTTTTCTCTTTTGTATCTAAATCCAATGTTTAACTGTCAAGTACCTAGAAGTAGCTTCTCTTGTGTACCTAAATAAAATGTTAATTCATAAACAATATTTGTTGTTTCATTGGTTATTTGGCTAAAGAAAGACGTATTCACGCTAAAACTTGCTTTAGTAGCTTCCATCACAACCTACCCCAAATTTTTTTGCTTGCGCTGGAAATTCTTTATTATTGAACAGTAAATTCCTCTTCTCGCCGCAATACAAAAGTAATGCTCTTGTCGGTTATTTGACAACGAAGTACTCATTATTTTAATCACCGTGCTGAACGATTGATACGTTTAATAAAAACGCGACACGACGAACCAGCTTCAAGAAGTCCAAAGAGCTTCTCAAACTTCTTGAACTTGTCTGTGATATATACTCCATTTCAGAGGATGCATCCAAAGTTAAATGCCCTTACAATACCTGCAGTGCCTCGCACTAAGGACATCTAGTAATTTACTGCATGCATACTACACGTAGCCGGTATAAACCGAGTATGGTTGGTGAGCGGTAACGCTCTGATCTCCTATTTGGGAGGACGCGTGTTCGAATTCCCGTCCGGCCATCCAGATTTGGATTTTACATGGTTTCCCTAAATCACTCCATCACTCTAGGAGAATACCGGAATGGTTTCTTCAAAAGGCAGTGGCTTAATTCCTTCCCGTTCCTTTCCCCTCTCTCTTTCCGCCTCTAATGACCTCAACGTCAACGAGGCGTAAAGCCAAAAAAAATGTGTTATAACCGAATGTAGCTTAGTTTTTCGTATTTTTTTATTTTTTATTAACATGGAAGCGGAATACAGTGCCTATAGAGCAATCAAATCACATAATTAATAACTCGCTTTCCAGTAATTCAATTATGTTTTAAATTGTTTGACGTTTATTCTTTGTTCATAACAGACCATCAGTTATTCTTGGAGACAATGGGAAGCTGAATTAATTATAGAACAAGGTCAGTTCAGTACGGCTAGCGGTTTACTCAACAGGAAATGAGGCAGTTTCCTTCAGACATTCAGGCGGCAACTGCAAAGACTGGCATACTGCATTTTGTCACCAAGAAACTGTAGCTGTTTCGTAAGTCTTATGTTTTACGAACATATTTTGCAGTTCTCGCTTTTTAGATGTACTCATCACTACGCCTATAATCCAAATTAGTTAAACTTGGCACCGATGGCTCTTTATTTGTAAGAATATCAACGACTTAATTTTTGTTCAATTAATAGAAACAGTAGTGCGAAATTTCTTCAACTAGGCTGTTTAAATTGGTTTTACTGGCCCGTAGTAGCTGAAACTGCTATGGTCGACTCTCAACAGTTGAAGATTCGAGGCCGGCATTGAATGTGGAAGGTAGTAACTAAGAGTCTTGTGTGTCTTTTATGTGTTTAGGAAAACTATCGAAATGCTAAAACTGTATTCCTAGATTGGGATTCGAACATGTATCTTCCGAATCAAGCCAAGAGATGTTGGTGGATATTGTATTTCTCTCCCTGAGTACTGTTGTATTCGTTCAATTTCTTTATAGCAAAACTAGCTGATACCCGCGACTTCGTACGCGTGGATTAAGAATTTCTTTGCCAGAATTCAATGTAGAAAGTTGTTGGTAACGAAGGATTGGTCCCAAACAACACCGAGTTGGCAAAATATGACAAGAAAGCTATCACTATATCATTCTACCGTCGAACCTGTCTCTTGAAGAGAATCAATTTCCAACAAATTTCTGTCGCCATTCAATAAGATCTCAAAATTTCGTGACTACAACTGTTAATTATACCGGAAAAAAATGTCCTGTGCCCTTCCTACAGATTTTCTTGTCAAATTCCACACACACACACACACACACACACACACACACACACACACACACACACACACACACACACACACACACAGACTGCGAACTACCCCTGAGGGATCATTATAACGTAAAAAGTGTACACCTTCAGCATTGCAAGACTACCTACGATTTTCCTCGCATTGAACCCCTAAATTTGTGACATCTGCAGTTTAACATTCAATCCGAATAACCGATGGTCCAGGCGTGGCTCTTGCGATCGAAAACAATTTTTAAAAATCTTTGCCTGCACGGAGATTTGAACCGAAGACCACGAACCAAACAGCAGTAAGCAAACGCTTTAGGCACTGAGCTACCAGACTGCTATATCGAAATACAGTACAGAGATCTACACATCCTACGCGTCTGTCTATCACCGTTTAGTAATTTTTCGAAATTATAAAACAACTTGTATTGTTTATACAGAAAAATTTTCAAAAAAATGTTGACAGTACTTTTCTCCTTTTTTCAAAGGATAATTGCGCAAACTTTCATCGAAATCGGATGAAAACTGTGGATTTGTATGAAGAACAAACAAACCAACAAACATACATACATTCATCTTTATATATATAGATACGTTTGAAAAGAGCACTCGGAACAGGTTTATTGTTCAGCCATCCACATATTGGTTTTCCACGGTTTCTTGAAATCACTCCAGGCGAATGACGGGATCCTTGAAATTGTAATGGCCGAATTCCTTCCAGCCACTAATGACCTCAATGTCAACGAGGTGTAAAACAAACTGGTCCTAAAGTTTAAAAATCATAGCTGAGTGCATTAGCATACGTTAATGCAGTTGATAAATATGGCTAGCGCAGTTTCAAATCTTGTCAACGACACATCAGCTATCCTTATCAAGGTATCTAAATGCTGTAACGATCACCCATTTCGGTCTTCTATTTTTCACAAGCAAAAAATACGAGTCACAACACCATCAGCTTACGTATTTGGAAGCCCTCGCAGTAAAATCGTGTTTTATAACCTGTATATCGACAAGGCGTAAAACAAACCACACGTCCTAAAACTTATCCGATAAAAGAATAATTTAAGACTACGTCTTCAGTAACCATGTATTCTACAAGACCAGATTACGGCGAATCGTTTCATGTAGATTGCTTCCAGTATCCGTCTTATAAGATACCACATCAAATCTAATCTAGTCGACCATGGTAGCACAGGGCTAGCGAGCTGGTTTCGCGTTGCAGGAGTCACCGACTTGAGTCCGGCCTAGGGGCATAAGTCTTTTTTTTTTTTTTTTTTTACTTATGGCTTTACGCCTCATCGACGTCCAGGTCATTAGAGGCTGTATGGGACTGAAAACAAGGAACGGGAAGTAATTCGGCCATAGTCCTTTTGAAGGAAACATCCCGGCATTCGCCTGGAGTGATTCGGGGAAACCATGGAAAACCCAAATCTGGATGCCCGGACGGGGATTCGAACCGGCGTCCTCCCGAATGCGAGGCCAGAGCGCTAACCGCTGACCCACCACGTTTGGTGGCATGGGTGGTTTTAATTAAAAGGCTGAATACCATATAAAAAATAAAAAAATCTGATCTACTCTAACGATTGAGCTTGTTATGGAGGTTTCACCAAAAGGAGTTAGAGATAAAATCTTAATTAAAACACACACAAAAACAATATCCAGTAATTAAAACTTAAATATTTATCAGGAGGCTAGTTTATAATTAATGTTAGTAACACAGGATACAATGATGAATAAACTTAAACGTTTATTCATTAGAGTATCAGTTTCGTCTTTGCAGATAAATCTTCAATGAGTGCTTAGAATGGGTGAAAAATTTGGCTGCTGAAGATTCCAATACCAGCACTGAGTATGAGCCACGGCTGATTGACAGCATTTTGTTTATAACTGGAATAAGACTTTATTCTGTATCACTAAAGGTTAAGTAGCAAGTGGCCTTAGTAACTACACCGGTATCACCTAAACAATATCTAAATCCGAGATCTGTGTGACTTCTAAAATACAGTATCCCCACTTCCCAGTGAATTCAGAATTAGTCCAAAAACTATTCTAGGTTACTAGATATTGATTTATGTCAATCATTTTTTCCGGAAATTCATTTCCTCAACAAAATACGGAGAAAAAGTTTCTTACTGTTTCGCTTAACTGTGTTTTGCTTAGATATAAAACAAAAACCTGCAACAAAAGGTGTTAAATAATGAATGCACTGATTGAAATGGCTCTTTCTTGGTGAGCAGTTTTCACATCACGTGCGAAGATTTTTTTTTTTTTTTTTTTTTTTACTTATGGCTTAACGCCTCGTCGACGTCGCGGTCATTAGAGGCGGGATGGGACTGGGGACGAGGAAGGTGAAATAATTCGGCCATGGGCTTTTGAAGGAAGCATCCCGGCATTCACCTGGAGTAATTTGAGGAAACCTTGGAAAACCCAAATATGGATGCCTGGACGGGGATTCCAACCGGCGTCCTCCCTAATGCGAGGCCAGAGCGTTAACCACTCACCCACCACGCTCTGTGATTTATTTTTAATAGGGGCCTTACGGTTAATGGAGTTCATTACAGCCGAGAGAGTATTGTGGACAAGGGGCAGGAGAGAATTCTGATCTTGTGGCATTCACCTCTAATGATTTCGGGAAACAATGGAAAAACAGAAATCTGGATCATCCAAACAGAAATCTAACTCGTATCCTCCGTTTTCTAGCCCCGAACGTTAACCAATCACTAACAGAAATCGGTTGTAGATGATTGGTAAACCTCACGTCTACCGCATGGAGTGTCCTTATCTTAATGTCATGCTGACTATATTCTTTGTTGGCCGATGGATTAGGACTAGCCACTGATTCTGGAGAATTAGAGGAAAGCTGCAACCAACATGAGACGCCGCGGATTTGAGAGATATCATATCATCAAGGAATTCCGGAGGACGTGGATCCCGCTGAAAATCCGTCCTTGAAAAAAGAAAAAAAAAACCTGACTTTCATACCGTATTTAGCAGTAGCGTAGTACAATTTGTTGTAAAATAGTGGTGGTGAGTTAATTAAGGGGTTATGTTATTTTTATGTATTATTTCATTGTTATTATAATGTATTATTATTTTATTTTATTGAAATTTATCCGACACTTTGTCAAGTACTTAAGTTTCTGTAATAAAACGCCTATCCTTACAACAGTACTCTAACTGTAAATAGCAATTCATGTGATTTCGCTAGGTAGCGGAAATCTATGTAACAACTTAATCATATTCTGATTGTAAATGTGGCCTAATTTAGATACTAGATGTTAGGCTGTAGAAGATTGTAATTAAAAAAAAAAAACACTTATAAGCGTTTGATCTTTACGTCCTACCACTCAGTTCACCAATCGTGTTGCCGTAACACTTGTTGCGAATTTTTGGAACAAATAGACACAGTCGACATGGATGGCGTGTGAGTACAAGGTGAAGTAATTTCGCCATGTGATTTTCATGGGTAAGCAGTGCTTCGACGCTGATTTCTCCTACCTCACTTCGAGGTTCATGCCTCATTGACGACGTCATTAGAGGCCGGAAAGGATGGGAAGATGGGCTAAAATGGGAAATAATACGTCCCTGGCCTTTTTCAAGAACCATCCCGGTATTTTCCTGGAGTGATTATTGTAAGTCTTGAAAACCGGAGTCCTGATGGCCAGAGGCCCAAGCGTACCGCTCGTCCGTCGTGCTCGGTATTGACGTCAATATGTCTTCTCTGAACAAGGTATGGCTAAAGGCAAATATTCTAATGAGATTTTTGAGAATTTAAAAACTTAATAACAGGTTGAAGAAGCTCTACAAAGACTGAGCCATGTTTCTCGAACTTTCTGACAGGGAAAGCCACGATCACACATTTTAGCTGAATCAGGATTGAGTGTTCAAACTGTAGGAACTATTTCATGTTATCCTACATGACTTTGTCTCTACGCTGTATGACGATGGATGGACTATTCAAGATTCAAACCAATCTCGAAATTATGATAACTGAGTGGAACCGTTCCAGCTGCACTGAACATACACTGAAGAGCAAAAGAAACTGGCACACTTGCCTAATATCATGTAGGGCGCCCGCGAGCACGCAGAAGTGCCGCAACACGTAGTGGCATGTACTCGACTAGTGTCTGAAGTAGTGCTGGAGGGAATTGACACCATTCATCCTGCTGGGCTGTCCATAAATCCGTAAGAGTACGAAGGGGTCGAGATATCTCCCGAAAGGCACGTTGCAAGGCATCCCAGGGTGTTCATGTCTGGGGAGTTTGTTGGCCAGCGTAGGTGTTTAAACTCAGAATGTTCCTGGAGCCACTCTGTAGCAATTCTGGACGTTTGGGGTGTCGCATTGTTCTGCGGGAATGGCACAAGTCCATCGGAATGCACAATGGACATGAATGGATGCAGGTGATCAGCCAGCATGCGTACGTACGTGCCACCTCTCAGAGTCATATCTAGACGAATCAGGGGTCCCATGTCACTCCAACTGCACACACCCCATACAATTACAGAGCCTGCACCAGCTTGAACAGTCCCCTGCTGACATACAGGGTCCATGAATTCATGAGGTTGTCTCCATACCCGTACACGTCCATCCGCTCGATACAATTGGAAATGAGACTCGTCAGACCAGGCAACATGTTTCCAATCATCAACAGTCCAATGTCGGTGTAGATGAGCCCAGGTAAGGCGTTAAGCTTTGTGTCGTGTACTAAGAAAAGGTAAATGAGTGGGTCTTCGGCTCCGAAAGCCCATATCAATGATGTTTCCAGTAAAGTGTAGTGTAACGCGAATACAGTGAAATACTCTTCTGTGTTCTCTTTAGCGAAGGAATTGTATAAACAAGGGGACCAGATCTTAGTGCAACGCGTGTGTGACCCGTAGGGTCAGACAGTGATGTCAGAAGAAAGTGATGGAGTAATGGCAGAAGCCATTACACAGATACCAATTCAACCTGCGGTATCTATGGCTGACACAGCGGAAGCAGTAAACACGGCACTAACACTATGCTATTCCGAGGACGATACTAATAACCAAGTAAGTGCAACACAGCCCTATAAATTATCGGCATCCAGTAACAGTAGCAGAACACAAAGTGTAGGCGGATTTAAACGTAAGAACAAAGACAAAGAAACAACTCAAATTCCGGTAGTCAAAGTTAAAATACTCCAGGCACAAAAGGCTAACCAGCTAAATTATAACCAAATAGATTCTAATCAAACTGAAGATGAAGAAGATCTTTTCGACAACTATACAGGCGAAACGAGCAATCAGCGAGATAGAAGACCCTCTTGGAGTGAAGAGATGGAGGTGGCACAGGCAGAAACCGCCAGTAAACCAACTCAGGAAACTAAAACTCTTAAATCAGTTCCGAACGCAACAGGAAGCATGGACCACAACGCGGCCAACAACAGGAGAGAGGAAAACGCTGCACCACTCTAACAGTACCAGGAAAACGATGTGGGACCATTCTACGTCTACGCTGAATATACTGAACAACAAGAGAGAACCACAGGGCATAAATTGGGCAGATTACATCCAATGGCCATAGGAAAAATAATTAGAGATGTATCACCGGAAATGAAGAATTCCATTTTAAACATCGCCCCAAAGGGAAAGAACCGAGTCATGATACAGTTAGCAGTGCTAAATGTGCCAACAGACTAGCATCAATTCAGAAACATGAGAAAAACATCAAATTTTATCTTCCACGGATGTGCGTTGTCAAAGAGGGGATCATAAAAAATGTAGACACAAATCTTTCTTTTTTTTTTTTTTTTGTAACAGTTTAACGTCCCTTTTTAACAACGTGGTCTTTAGAGACGGGAAAGGATGGGGGCAAGGAATGGGAAGGAATTCGGCCATGGCCTTTTGAAGGAAGCATCCCGGCATTCACCTGGAGTGATTTGGGGAAACCATGGAAAACCCAAATCTGGATGCCCGGACGGGGATTCGAACCGCCGTCCTCCCGAATGCGAGGCCAGAACGCTATCCGTTACACCACCACGCTCGGTAAATCTTTCTGAGAATGAGATACAAGATGAGATCGAATCCCCGATCCAAGTCTTAGAGGTGCGAAGGATCATGCGGGAAAGTCAAAAGGAATGGTGTACACGAACCTATACCAAGGCAGCCAGTACGACTGACATTTGCAGGACAACGGCTACCACAACATGTAACAATCCTCAGTACAAGATGCCCAGTGGAGCCGTACGTGCAAAGAGTAATACAATGCTTCAACTGTTTAAGATATGGACATGTCGGAAACCAATGCCGAAGCTCTACCCGCTGTGCCAAATGTCCAGGCCCTCATAAGACAACAGAATGCGCGTTGAATAGACCTCAAAAGTGCCTTCACTGAAATGCTAACCATCTAGCAACCGACTGGGAATGCCCAGAATACTTGAAGCAAAAAATAATTAAATATAATATGATATACTATAATATGTCCCTGGAAGAAGCTTTGGCACGAGAAGATCCTACATCCTACTCTCGAATAGCCACCTCTAGTCCTCTACACTACATGTGAACCATAGAGTACCAATACTCCAGCTGAATGATATAAGCGCCTTCCCACCTCTGCTAGGACATGATGCCAAGGCAAACTACTAGCAAGCTGTAGGACAGGGAGTCGCCAACACCTATGCATGTCGCGTGGAAAACATTCCACGACAAACCTTCACTACACGCCCACCAGCCCAGGTAACCCCATTTGAGTGCATCATGGGGCAACAACGGGCAACACCTGCAGAACAACAACCACTAATGAAGATGCCTGACAGAAGCCCAGCTCCAACCAACCATGCACAACGTCCATTTACGAGAGCATCGCTACCCCAAGCCGCTGGTGGATGACGAACAACCGACCACCATCAGATGCCAGCGCATCCCGCTATGCAGCCCTCCTCACTGTCCGGGATACAGTTCCATAGAACATCAGCGGATCTCACCCCACCCAACAACTCTGATTATCCACAGACAGTACCAGCAGAATCGAAGCTAGAGAAATCACAGAGAACAACCACTCAATGTGAAGAACATCAGGCCGCCACGCTGTGGTGGTCACCAGGAACATCGCCACACAACTATATCGTATCACCGAATCAACAAGAGCAGTAGCATCCATCCCAGCCGCACCGGTTAGCACAAGGGCAGAATCCAGACCATTTGCACCAGTCGCACAAACAGCAGCAGGTGACGAGGAGCAGGCAGTATGGTTCTCGACCTCCGCTGTATGATATGTACTCTGATGTCTACCAGCTTCCACATACTGGCCCTCTACCACCTAACCCTTACAATCCAACAACGACATCACCGCTCGACGCCTTAGTAGATAGAATCTGTGAACTAATTTGTCCCATTATTAATGTGACTCCAACGGGTATTACACCACAAAATGTGATAGATAAAATTAGCTCTATTCTTACTTCATACACAAATGGCTTCACAACAAATCAATAATTTGCTAAACTGTAACGCAAGGTCCTTGCGGTCTAATAAAGAAAGTTTTGAGCAGGCCTTAAAATTACATGACGTATCTATCGGGGCGGTAGTAGAAACCTGGCTAAGGCCAGAAGAAAAATTGACATTTAAAGGCTACAACACAGTAAGATGTGACAGGGTATATGGATATGGAGGGGAAGCGCTACTCATTAAAAAATGCATAGGTTATAGGACTATACTGCTAGCCAACATAAATATAGCCATCGAGGTCTGTGAAGCCAGTATCAAAAGCGAACACGCCCAAATAACAGTAGCAGCAGTATATAGAGCACCCAATACAGTTATCTGTAAACAACAACTGATATCACTCTTACGACAATTCCACAACCATATATCATCATGGGTGACTTTAACGGTCACCATACAGCTTGGGGAAGTAGCAACACAGAACGAATGGTAAGAATCCTCATGGAGACAATAGAAGACGAAAACTTGGTAATACTAAATGACTGTTCGGAAACCCGGATTACTAAGCCATCAGAAAGTAAGTCCGCAGTGGACATTACCATTACTTCACCTTAGCTTGCATATCTATACAATTGGGAAGTCCTCCATGAACCATTAGGTTCGGATCATCTTCCCATCTTGATTAGATCGAGATATCGCAGACCGAAAGAAAGGGCACCCTCTCCAACATACAAATGGAACTTGGCAAAGGCTGATTCGACAAAATATCGAGAAACAATAAGTGCATACGTAGAAGAAGTTAATATATCAGATGACGGAAGAAAGAGTTACAACTTTATCCTCAAAACCATAGAGAGGGCCTCAAGGCAATCCATCCCAGTAAAAAACTGAGAAAGCCATACTCACGTTCAACTCCCCCGTGGTGGGACGATGAATGCAATCGCTTGGTGCATGAAAGGAAAGAGGCTCTGAAAAACTACAAAAGGTGCAGCACAGAAGAAAAATATATTACATTTATGGAAGTACAGGCACGTACAAAGAAGATATTTAAAGAGAAAAAGAGGCAAGGGTGGAGAAAGTTCTGCGAAACTTTGAATAAAATCACACCTTTGATACAAGTATGGAAACGAGTGAAGAGCTTTCGTCATGCTGTCGAATACTACCAACCTACTCCAGAGATTAAGTTAGAAATCGCAGAAAAAAATACTTGCCGGGCTGACTCCCCCTGCAGCACACAACCACATATGGCTGCAACCAAGCATGAATCAGGTGCACTTGCTCCTCAAACCATTCGACATGACAGAGTTGGAAAGGACCCTATCAAAATGCAGCAATACAGCTCCCGGACCTGATATCATTTCATAATCAACGCTAAAACACCTTCATACCTCCGGAAAGGCCATTCTTCTAAACGCACTAAATAACATATGGCAAGAAGGGAGGTACACACCTGAATTAAAAACTGCCAAAATAGTACCCCTTCTAAAACCAGGAAAGGACCCGCAAGATGAAGCCTCCTATCGACCAATAACTCTCTTACCGTGCCCTTTAAAGATCCTAGAAAAAATGATCAAACACAGGATGGAGTGGTACATCGAATATCACAATCTGCTACCAGAACACCAGTTGGGATTCCGGAAAGGTAAAGGAACCAATGATTTATTTGCGCAACTTCTAACAGACATACAAAATTGCCAGAGTAGGAACGGATATCTGTACGCCGTATATATCGATCTGTCTAGTGCGCACAATAATGTCAGCATCCCAGTATTGGCAAATAAACTAAAACGCATGAGAATCCCTCATAGGTTCATAGGAAATTTGTGCTCTCTGCTCCAAAACAGAATTCTGATTATCAACAGTAAAACAAGCACGGCTGGTCCAAAAGAGACTAGTACTGGGCTACCGCAAGGCTCTACACTATCTCCCTTACTGTTTAATATATACACATCAGATTTAGCCAAGGTATTAGCAGAGAACACATTCATACTACAATATGCTGTGACCTATGCATATATGCGATTGGCAACACCATACTAGAGGTCAAGGAAGCCCTCGCCACCACTCTGAGGAATCTTGAAAAATGGTTAGTGGAATGACGATTGCCCCTGCAAAATCAGAAGCTTGTATATATACGCGTCACAGACTACCAAATATAACCTCAGTCGACATAGGTCCTTACAGAATACCATACAAAAAGAACGTAAAATACCTAGGATTAATTATAGACTCAAAACTGACCTGGTCACACCACATAAAATATATTTTAACGAAATGTGAAAAAGCTATTAATTTAATGAGAGCTACTATTGGATATTGGTGGGGGACGGATCCGCAAACAAGTATACTACTGTATCGAACGCTAGCGCGCCCAAACTTCGACTACGGTTGCATATGTTATGGAGGCGCATCAGACAGCTTGATCCAACAACTGGATAAAGTGCGATACAAGGTGATACGTCTGTGTACTGTGGCGATGCCTTCAACGCCTATAAATGCCCTCCTAGTAGAAGCACTGGAACCACCACTGGAAATACGAAGGCAATATATAAGTTCCAAATTCTTGCTAAGGCAATTACAAACGCCTAACATTACATTGACGAATGCAATAGCAACATTGGAAAGAAACTGTCAAGCACTCCACTTCTGGAAACGGAAACGGATAACTCCGCTAGCTACGGTATACTCCGAATTAAAACGATATCAAAAAATGATATATACTCTGTCGAAACTCCCATGCTTCGAAGCTAGCTATGACACAACAATCATGAAACCTACAACTACACTGAATATACCATTTAGGGAAAACTCGGCGCTGAATAGAGCTCTATTAGCCGACCATAATGACGCAGAAAATGATGTATATCACATATACACTGATGGCTCCAAGACTGAAGAGGGCGTAGGGTGTGCATATGTAGACACCCAAACTGCAAATGTGGGCAAGTACAAACTCCCGAAAGAAGCAACAGTATACACCGCAGAAATGACAGCTATCCTAAAGGCATTACAATACGTGCAAGATATACCGCAAAATAATATTATCATCTGGTCAGACTCAAGAAGCGCTATCGAAACACTCCACAATCTGCATACTGGTAATGGGAGAAATATATTGGGGTATAAAATTATGGAACAAATACAACACCTACAGGGCGCCCAAAAACAGGTACATTTGAACTGGATCAAAGCTCACACAGGCATGCCAGGAAATGAATTGGCGGATACATCAGCCAAAACGGCAATAAAATCAGGAATACACCACCACTTAATCCCAGCGATAGACATAATACAGGGCGTTCGACGGGAAACGCAACCCTCCCAGTCTGTTGCCGTCGGCAACTTGCTCGGTCAGCGGGGCCAGCGGTTCCCGCCACACGATACCGTGAATCACCGCACTGTTTAACACCTCCGCTGCCCCAACAGTGCAGTGGCACAGTATAATGGGACCCTTACATGGTTAAGAACGGCTTCTTTGCATTGTAGCTAGTTTGTGACTTCAGTCTCTTATTAATCAGTGTTGTGAATAAACGTTTCTTTGCGGTTTGGCTGGTTTAGGGCTTCATACTCTTACTAATCTGTACCGTGTTTGAGTGTGAGTAAAATTATGGTACGTTACAGTTTGCAACAAAGAATATTTCTCTACGATACATATGTGAAGAAGAAGTCGTTTAAAAAGTGTCGCAGTAAATTTCGTCGCGAATATCCTGGCGCTTTACTGCCAGCTAAATCAACAATTCTGCGTCTGGTTAAAAAAGTAAGAGAAACGGGTTAATTTTTTAACAAAAAGAGACTGTCGGTCAACCGTATTCTCACAGAGGAGAAAATTGACGATATCGCTTTTCGACTAGAACAGTCACCCAAAAAATCATTAAGTCAGTTAGGGCAGCAGGCAGGCGTATCTAAGACGTCAGCTTGGAAAGTAACAAAGCTAGTTCACTTAAAGCCGTAAAAAACAATTGTGGTGCATAAAATTACAGAAATAGACCAGGGGCCTAGGATTAGATTTTGCAACTGGTACCTGCAGGGTGTCCACGATGGCACTGTTGATCCGCAACTGACGTTTTTCTCTGATGAGGCCTGGTTTCATCTGAGTGGTTATGTTAACGCTCAAAACAGTCGACACTGGAGTTCAGAAAAACCAAATACTCTACTCCAACTGCCATTGCATGACTTAAAAGTGGGTGTTTGGTGTGCGATTAGTGCTTCGAGAATCATAGGTCCAATTTTCTTCCGTGAAACTCTTACTTCCGCAAGATATATCGAAAATATTGTGAAACCGTTTTTCGAGAAACTTACTGAAGAAGAAAAATTGTACGGCTATTTTCAACAGGATGGGGCGACAGCTCACACCGCTAGAAATTCGCTTGCTGCACTTGACGAAGTGTTTTATGATCGTGTAATCAGCCGTGGGTTGTGGCCCGCCAGATCACCGGATTTAAACCCTTGTGACTTCTACCTTTGGAGTAAACTTAAGGGTAAGGTGTACGAAGGAAATCCTCACACATTGGAAGAACTTGAGGAAAAAATCTATCAAGTAATAATGTCCATTGACAAAGGTGAAATCCAGCGTGTGTCTCGAAATATGTTCAGTAGATGTGAAATGTGCATTACACAAGAGGGTCAACACTTCCAGCATCTTTTATAAGGTAAGCTAATGAATTACGACACATTTAAATGCTTAGCACATACAAGTTTATGAAGCGTAATTATTGTGAAATAGTCCGCGGCCGACGGTCGAACAATGCCGGAAGCTGATCGCTCGCTCGCCGGGAGCAGTTTCTTCCTTGTAGCGCTAACAGTGGGTTGCGTTTCCCGGCGAACGCCCTGTATCTACGATTAGGATCACCAACAGAGATAAATGGAACAACATATGGAGGAAATCTATAGAAAATAAAGGCAAACACTACGGCTGTTTACACCCGACGATACCAACAAAACAGTGGTACCAAAGACGTACACCACAAGAAAAACTAGATTAAAATACAACCACGGCTGTTTTCCTAAACATTTATACAGATTACATCTAATACCATTCCCTCTATGCGGCTGTGGCGAGAAAAGTGAGGGAGATTTAAACCACGCGATATTCTCTTGCAAAAGAAATTGGCAGCAGTCCACCAAACTGCTGGAAGACCTACAACAACTAGGCATAAACCTCCCAACAAACATGTTGAACCTTTTAGCTATGGAAGACCAAAGAGTATACAAGGCCATTGTAACGTTTATAGAAAACAACCAAATAAAAATATAAACCAGTCCGAGATATAAGTGTGATGAACATTGTATTGTTACCCATATACCAAAATACTTGTATAGCAAAATAATTGTATTACCTTGAAATGTTCGTATGACTTCGAAATGTCCTTATAGCAAAATACTTGTACTACTTTGAAATGTTTGTAATCCTTGGAAATATCTGTATAGCAAAATACTTGTATTGTTTTGAAATGTCTCTATAGCAAAATACTTTTCTTACTTTAAGATGTATGTATTACTCTGAAATGTTTGCAATACAATGTAAAAGCTGGCTGTATAGTCCTGGAACCAAGTGCCTATTAAAAAAATAAAAAAATAAAAAAAATGATGTTTCGTTGGATGTTTCGCACGCTGACACTTGTTGATGGCCCAGCATTGAAATCCGCAGTAATTTGCGGAAGGGTTGCACTTCTGTCACATTGTAAGATTCTCTTCAATCATCGTTGTCCTGTTCTTGCAGGATCTTTTTCCGGCCGCAGCGATGTCGGAGATTTGGTGTTTTACCTGATTCCCGATATTCACGGTCCATTCGTGAAATGATCGTACGGGAAAATCCCCACCTTATCGCTACCTCGGAGATGCTGTCTGTGTCTCATCTCTCGTGCGCCGACTGTAACAACACGTTCAAACTCACTTAAATCGTGATAACCTGCCATCGTAGCAGCAGTAACCGATCTAACGCCTGTGCCAAACACTTGTTTTATATGGGCTTTGCCGACCGCAGCGCCGTATTCGGAATGTTTACTTATCTCTGTGTTTGCATACGCATGCCTATACCAGTTTCTTTGACTCTTCAGTGTATCTCAGAACTAATACAAGTAACCTGTATAACATTGCACTAGCCGATGCTGGATCGAATCTTTTTTCCCCCTTCCTGGCATTACGGCTCGTCCACGTCGATGTTATTAGGAATGCGAGAGGATGGGGATGCAAGGATCGGTAAAGAATTCGCCTGGAGCGATATCAGGAAACCATGGAAAGTCATCGGGAAGCCATGGAAAATCAAAATCGGGATCTCTGGACAGGAATTTGAACCCGTGTTCTTCCGAATACCAGGCCCGAGAGACACCACTCACTCACAATCGTCGATTGGAAAGAACTTCTGATCTGACTTACGTTAAGCAAGTTTTCATTAATCACTTGAAATTATTTGGAGCAGTTATGCTAAGCTCAAATAGTTTTAGTGGATTATTAAACTGGATTCTCCCGACATCGACCTGAAAGACGAATCTACTTTAATGAAGCGCGTTGTTCCTGTGGAGTGGACATGAACTCAACGGCTCGGTAAACTTCGGTGAGCGATGGCGCCCGAAGCTCTAGTCACACTGGCCACCACGACAGCGCTGTCAGGCTAACCAGGAAATTTCAAATGAATTGCTGCATTTGATTTCATTTACACTTATATTGTTTTTTTTTTTTTTTTTTTTTTATGGCATTCGGCAACGGAGGCCATACAGCCAGCTCGATGTGTATTTTTTTCCAATGTATGGACGCCACAGGACGGACAAGACATTCACACAGACACACAACACTTAACATCCATGCCCGCGGCCGGATTCGAACCGGCGGCCTTCGGCACGTGGAGCTAGCACTCTAGCCCCTACGCTACCGAGGCCGGCCACTTATATTGTTAGAATGAACTGATATGCCAGCTAAAAGGCAATTATCTGTTGAGGAAATTACTGCACACATGTACGTACAAAGGACAGATAAAAAAAAGTGATAATGCGATGTACAAATAGTTGTGACTTTCTTTTAAAGTTACATGTTGCTACTTGTTTATGTACGACGATTAAATGTATTAATTTATGTCAGAGAAGAGCATCTGATGTTTGTTGTAGGAGTTACTAAACCGGGTCGCAACATACCCTAAGAAATTATGAAAGATGAAACATGAAATTTTATCAAAAATTCAGAGAAAAATTATACGAAACGTGAGAAATCATGAAATATATCAAATAAATAAGTAATCGATTTTTAAATTATGCTTTCCTTAGAAACTTTTTCACATTAATAAAAATGTCCGCCATTTTTTACTGGCTTTGTGGAAGGAATTTCAAGTAGCACAGAAATGGAGGTCAGAGATTTTTATTTTAAAAAAAATGCATTATCCCAGGCAGAGTTGCAATGTTTGTTTTCTCTCTGGGAGTCTGTTATAATCATTGTGTATTCTCTTCACCTCCCATTGCCTGTTGCGGAAAATTAATGAAAAAACGAAAGGCAGAGCGGGATTTTACTATGTCGAAAGTATTTTTTTATCACAACTTTATGAGGTGGTTAACGGTACGCACTTCAAAAAATCTGTCAGTAACCACGCACGCTTCCCGTGTATGTAATACTGGTAACAGGTTATAGTTACTCTCTTTCTACTATCTGTTGATAACTCAAAGACTTATTTTTTTATGCAAGCCTTACAGATCCACATGTGTTAGAACTTACGGTCTCAGATTCCTTCTTACTTTTGAAATTTCAAATATTGTTTCTGTATTTCGGTGTCTCCCTAGCTTAGTGGTGATATTCATTGGTGTTGATATTCGCGTCCAGGGCTGGTGTTGATATCACTACTTTTTGTGTAGCACCTCGTCAATTTATTATCTTGATTCCGTGCTCATTTAGCTGTTTTCCAAAACGAATTCTTAAACATCAAATGTTTGTGTCCAAAATTCAATTAATTCCTTATATCCAGTATCGTGCTAACTACCGTATTTCATGGTGTTAAAGAATTGCGTGGGGACTTGGTTTCCTAATTTTGCTACTGTTGAGAAGTACATTGTTTCAGTACCTTAATACTGGATATACAGACGGTGACCTATTTTGTACAAGCCGCTTTGAAGAAACTCACTAAACTTGCTCTGAGTTCGATGCCCCCAAGCAATTAATCATTTGATTTCTTTTCTCAAAAGAATACATTTACAAGATTATATTATACTCTTTCTGACAATATATAAAATCCGTAATAGAAAATAAATGGTTCTACAACAGTAATGGATTTATTCCTGAACACGTTTCTTTCTTTGTTTGGAACGTACACTCAATCGTTTGTTAACAATTCGTTTTATCCTCAGGTAATAATAAGGAACTTTTTTTTTACTTATGACTTTACGCCGCGTCGACGTCGAGGTCATTAGAGGCGGGATGGGACTGGGGACAAGGAACGGGAAGAAATTCGGCCATGGCCATTTGAAGGAAGCATCCCGGCACTCGCCTGGAGTGATTTGGGGAAACCTTGGAAAACCCAAATCTGGATACCCGGACGGGGATTCGAACCGCCGTCCTCCTGAATGCGAGGCCAGAACATTAACCGTTCACCCACCAAGCTGAACTGACTTGAAAATACTAAGACTAAGCCGTTTATAGGGAATGAGAGGCCTGTTAAAACGTGAAAGGAAACTCTGTAACTCAGTGAAACAATAAATAACTTTTACTTCAGTGTTTATTTCAAAGTATTCCAGTTCGTTATTACATTAACTGTATAGACTGGAAGCTGAAATGTAGTAAACAGAAAAACATATAAATTAGAAGTGGAATTTGATGAAGTGAGTCTCCATCAAAAAATGTCAGTCCGTCACTTACGATAAATTTCAAGCAGATTTATTCCAATTTCGATTACCTTTCTTTTCTTTTTCTTTTTTGCTTATGGCTATACGCCTCTTCGACGTGGAGGTCATTGAAGGTGGGAAAGGACTTGGGCAAGAAGTGGGAAGTAATTCGGCCATGGTATTTTGAAAGAAGCATCCCGACATTTACCTGGAGCGATTTTGGAGAACCATGGAAAACGCAAATCTGGATGCCCGTATGGGGGATTCGAACCCCCGTCCACCCGAATGCGAGGGCACTCGCCCACCACGCGCGGTTTAGATTACCTTTTTGATGTAAAAACCATCACTTATTCCTAAGTTGTAGTGGCTTTGTATGGTCAGACAAATTAATGAAATACTGAACAGTAGTTGTCCTTCGAGTGTAAAAGGCGAGTTGGAGACTGGTGTGAAGGCACGGATCATGCGGCGTTGAGATTACTCCATTACTGTATGAAGCTAACGTGGTTTAAGGATAGATGGTGTGGCGAGACTCGCCTTGTCAGTTATCTAGTTACTTGAATTATCCTATAAAGTGAGTCTCCCGCCTCTCCAAATGAGATTATTGCATCAAGCAATCTCAAGAAGCACATAAACGTCACATCAAATTAACCGATTTGGGCTTAGTGCTTAGCTTAGCGCCAAGCCTCGTCTGCAAGTTCTGTTAGCCTCATCATATATTTTGTAACATTTTACGTGCTGTGAACCTCGCAAGGTTTGAAATTTCTTAGTTAGCTGTAATACACCAGATAACTGCTTAACAGCTTTCTGGAAGATACAGTTTTAGTCTGGTCAGCTTTCATCATACGACACATTAATTCATGTTATTCTATTGAAGATGACTCCTGCGTGATGTGATCCTGGCACTACTTATATAATTCACAAAGCGTGGTCTCGCATTAGGGAAGACGTAGGTTCGAATACCAGTCTGGCCATCCAGATTCGGGTTTTCCATTGTTTCCAAAAAAACACTCCTGGTTGATTCCTTCAAAATGCCATTGGTGAATTTCTTCCCGGCCCTTGCCCCCATTCCCGTGTTTAATGACGAAGTCGACGAGGCGTAAAGCCATAAGCCAAGAAATCACATGGAGACGATCAGGGGGCATAAAGCGATAAATAAAAAAGCGAAAATTTATTAACTTATTACCAGGATGATTGTGATCGTTGTATTCTTCGACTATTTTTTTTGTTAGGTCGTAAGGGCTCTTTTTTATTTCATTTGCGTTTTAATTATTTTTGCTTATGGCTTTACGCCTCGTCGACGTCGAGGTCATTAGAGGCGGGATGGGACTGAGGACAAGGAACGGGAAGGAATTCGACCATGGCCCTTTTAAAGGCAGTATCCCTGCATTCGCCTGGAGTGATTTGGGGAAACCATGGAAAACCCAAATCAGGATACCCGGACGGGGATTCGAACCGGCGTCCTCCAGAATGCGATACCAGAGCGTTAACCGCTCACCCACCACGCTCGGTTGTAAGGGCTCGTCGATGTTGAGATTATTAGAGCATGGAGAGGACTACGGGCAAGGAATGGGAATGAATTCATTCATGGTCTTTTAAGAAACCTGCAGTAATTTCGGAAGAAAACGGAAAACCGAAATCCGTATTCCCTGCATGTGAATTGAAACTTTAATCTAAGCCCGAGCCTCGATTATCAAATTTCGAGGAAATGTGTTGATCGTCATTCTCTATAAACAAATATAAGTTTGTTACAGCATTGTGCAGCTTAATTAGCTACTAGCTTTGTCCGCGACACGTGGACGAGAAAAGCTCTCTGTCGGTTTCCCTTCGAGATATATATATATATTTGCTTTAAGCCTCGTCGACGTTGAGGTGATTAGAGGGAAAGTACTGGTCGCAAGGAATGGGAAGGAATTCGGCCATGGTATTTTGAAAGAACCATCCCGCCATTAGCTTTTAGTGATTTGGAGGAACGGTGGAAAACCAAAATCTAGATGGCTGGACGGAGACTGGAATCCGCATCCTCCCGAATGCGAGGCCACAGCGTTACTGCTCACCCACCACAGTCCGTATGACATTTTGTGTCTGTGTCATCTGAAACTATTTCATTAATATTATTCATTAGTTAATTCATTAGTGATACGCAGACAGACAGCATAACATTTCTACAATTTTAGAATGTAGTAGAGATTACAATAAAGATTAATGTACTGAACATTCCAGTCCAAGAATTTTTAATATCACTCTCATTAATTACCTTAGTGTATTCTCCATTTTTCGTATCACCTAATTCAAAAGAAAATCGATTGGAATTACGTTAGAATTAATTTGACAGCATATGTTTCGAAAACGTTTATTATTGTTTATTGTTTTATGTAGTACCTCATGTACAGCTCGCACCTAAAATGATCAATATGTAATATGACTGTTTTTTTTTAACACTAGAGCTTTACGGCTCGTCGAAATAGAGCAAGGAGAGGATGGAGAACAAAGAACGGAAAGAAAATGGTCAATGAGGTTTAGAAGAAACCATCCGAGCAGTCACCGGGGTTGATTTTTTGATAAAAACTGTATAGTCAAATGAGGGGAGTCGGAATGAAACCCGCGTCCTTCCAAACACAATGCACGAACACCATCGCTCTCTCACTAGGTTCGGTATTTCTTTCTGAAAGATTCGCATTTTTTTTTTAATCACAATGTGCAATATTGTTCCAGAGGAAGTCCCTCAATAGGAAGATTTACATCGACCCTTATTTTTCTCCAACGCCATTAAATTAAGTAATTGCACAAATAATAATTTAAATATCCTGTTTTATATGTAATTCTAAGTCGCTGAATGAGAAACAAGATCTAGATAATGCACGTGACGAACACAAAAAAGATGTCGTGTACGAGTATTGAATTGGGGCCTCATGGCGTAGACATTCTGCACAGTGAAACCGACATATGAAGTAATATTTTCGAGGACTGTTTTGATTTTTTGTTTAACTATGGCTTTACGCCTCGTCGACGTTGAGGTTATTAGAGGCGGGAGGGGACTGGGGACAAGGAGCGGGAAGGAGTTCGGCCATGTCCTTTTAAATGAAGCATCCCGTCATTCGCCTGCAGTGATATGGGGAAACCATGGAAAACCCAAATCTGGATACCCGGACGGGGATTCGAACCGGCGTCCTCCCGAATACGAGGGCAGAGCGTTAACCACACACCCACCACGCTCGGCCACTGTTTTGAAAAAGTTTTATGGATGGTAGAAACTTGTAACATGAGGTAAGGTACTAATATGAAGGATTAACTGATGACAATAATATACTCCGAGAAATATTGTGGGTGCCTGAGCATTTTATGTGCTAATAGACATCTAACAACACAGGTGAAATTAAATTACGTAATGAAACGAAACAGTTGAAGGTAGCTGATGGGCTGAATCATCTGCGACTGCTAAACGTATACTTCAGTTCGTATTCCTGATTCCAAATTTGAAATAATTGTTACGTAATTGACAATTTGCATAAAAAATGATATCGCAATGTCGGGCTGATCTAAATCTTTTCTCAACATTTCACAGAAAACTGTGTGATGATTCATTATCTAGTTGCAAGACACTACAACATTTCACAGCTTGGCGCAACATAAGTTTATATCATTCGGAAGATTGTTATCACTAACATATTTTCAGTCTGTATAAGTCGTTTTCATTGATTCAGAGATTAACGCATGCATTCAAGTACCAACAGTGATCCAGTGATATTATTCAGCAGCAATTAAGAATACACGATAGGAAATACTTAACTTATCATCATAGTGATTATTGAAAGTTATTGTTATATTTGAGGAGGTGGCGAACAAAACGTAATATTACACAAATTCAAATTTTACAGGAAGAGTAAAAAACTAAAATGACATACTTGCAGGGGGATTTTGGGGTGATTTTTTATTTACTCTTATTGCGTTTTGAACTCTATTTGACATTATGTTAAATCGAAATTTCTATCTTTAATAAAACGAAAAATATTCAAATTTGAAAAATTCAGTTATGCCGTTTTGTTTGCCACCGATGCAGTTATTACGTTTTCATTGCCACCAGGACGAAATTAAGCCATTTTGATTGCTAACGCTAATTTTTTTTGTGAAATAGGTTAGGTTAATTAAAGCACAATTAGTTTAGAAAACATTTATTGAGTCTAGTCTAATAACATTTCTACTTATTAATCATTAAAAATTAAGACTGAAAAAAACTTCTTTGTTAAATAAAAAATCATCAATGCAAAAAAAAAAATTATGCATGTCATTTATTTTGTTTTTGATTGGCCTCGGACGAATTTGTATGAAAATTATTCCATTTTGAATGAAATCAGTCTCGAGTCTTTAGTGTAGTTATACCGTTTTGATCAAAATCACAATCTTTGGGCTCACTTTTAGTACAGTTTTACGCCGTTTTGTTTGAAAATGAGTTTAGATTCAGATTCAGCGGACCAAAAACTACAGGATTTAAAAAAAATGTGTTTTGACCAGATATGTAGTTATTACGTTTTGTTCGCCACCTCCTCATTTTATAGATATACTACTTATCTAGTACTGTCCAATGATTATAACCATCCATCAACAGAAGCTGAAAATTATGGCGGAAGCTTTGAAATTAGGATACGATTTACAACATTACAAAAAGAGATGGCAGTGAGATGATTATTTTCTATTAAATTCTATCTATGGAAGGAGCTAACACCGCGAAAGATCGGCATTAGTTAACAGATTTGGTGAAAACCTAAACTGTCTTCCGACTTTCCCGACGACAGCGTTGTGGCGCGGCAAATTACGAGAGAGTTATTTAAGAGCCAGACGGAGAAAATTATCAGGCCGTTAGGAGAGCAGGCCCGCCAGCCGCATTAACAAGCTTGCTCTCTCCAAAAAGCAACACCGCCGCCAAACCGCTACAATTATATAAATCAGTCTGCCTCACACACTCGGTGTCTGGCCTAAAATAAACAGCCGATATGCAAAGTTGCCGGCTTTGTCAAATTTCTGTGCCATTACAAATAATTTAGTAGCAAATAAAAGTAGTCGTGATTTATTATAATCACGTATCACTTAATTTTCACAGTTATAGTTTATTGAGGTTCTCTTCCATATATGTAACGACTTAAACTGTATCTCAAAGCAGAATGTTGCTTTAAGGTTGTGCCGACGTGCTCCCGTCTGGACTCAACAATCGTTGTTAACCCAGATACATAACTACAGAGTCGCGGACGAAGTAGTAAATGCAGTGAACCTTGCCACCGTTACTCGCGTGTCACTTCAAATGTCTCTGACAGGCGTCACATTAAACAGACAACTATGAACGTACACTGAACCTCCGAATGGCGGAACACTACCCAGTATCTTTTAGTACATGTCCTTGAAAACATTCTGTGAAGGATATTTCACCCTGCCGACTGCAAGTTCTTCCGATAACATTATTTTCCGAATGCTGGCATAGCTAGCGACCGCTTCCCAGAAACTTTATCTTTGAAATAAAACTTAACTTAGTTCACAACTCGTATGATGGCTGCATTCTCTTGTAGGAGTCGTAATAAGCCGTTGTGTCAGATGTAGGACGGCCAGTTCCTTTCCTCTGGGACCTACACGTGGAATCCGAACCACTGAGTGACCAGGCATACCTCATATGAACAAAGCACAACCCATAAAAATTCCACGCCACAGTGGGATTCGAACCCGGGACCATGAATTTAATAGGAGATCGCCTTATCCATGACCTACCAACCGTTGCAATAACTAGTCATAAATTTAACCACGCAAGACTCAATAAGCATCTACACCAAACAAATACTTAACCCTGATCAATAGGGTTCGGTTCTTTAGGACAAGTAATATTTTTCCCTGTCTTCTTTTTGAGCTGAAATGCTGAATTAAACACTGATTCAACGTTTCTGATGTATTTTATATAGCATATAAATTAAAGTGACCAGATTTTAACATTGGTAAAGCGGGACAATATTCACGGGGAAGGGGGGGATGTTATTGATTAAAATGTTGGTCTATATGGAGCAACAAAAATTTATATAGGACGCAAAAATAGTATTGGAATATATTTTTTAAAATTTCAACGTAAGTATACTTTACAAATATAATACATTAAAAATATGTATACTATTATTTTATTCTTTGTCATATTTCTGATTTGAGTAATTTTTTCAGTAGATTGCTGTCATTGTATAAAGCTCATTAAATTTTTCACAAGACTTTGTTAAATTATATTTCACACAAGTCTCAGCACTTAGTTGTGACTTTTCTGATGTCCACACTTTATTTACCGCAGAAAAAAACGCATTCAGTCGCAGAATTAGTTTCTGGTAAGGAGAGCGCGTACTATACAATTTTTATATGGAACGTGGTTTTTTCAAAATGATGAAATATTTCTAACCATTTGTTCTCTGTTGTGACTTTTAATGAAGAACAAGATTTAACCCTTTTCGGAAATATTACTATACGGAAAATTTTGAGTAATATGATCGACTGATTTTTGCACATCAGTCTAAGTTCTGAATTTGCCGTAATGTTAGTCGTGTCACTTTCAAGGCCGGCGCTAGACTTTTTGCCGCCTGTATATAATATAGTATAAGTAATACCAGTACTGTCTGATAAATTCAAAAACATTTATGTATTTATTAAATAAATTATTTACCTTTATTATCTGAATAGCTGATTTGTTGACATCACTTGTTTAACTAGCACGCAGCACGATGTGTATCGTCTGAGAGGTAGTTACAAAATGTTATCGTCGTTGCCAATGTTGAAAAATGTCATTTTTCATTAAGTCTAAACAAGGTTGATCAACAATGCGACATTTGATAGACACTTCTCGATAATCAGTTCTCAACAATTATTTGTTTTTATTAAAGTTTAACATTATAAAATTAACAAAAATAATATAAAACTCATATCTGGCGAAATAGTCGCATGGCCGCCGAAAGCCGTATATTCCATTCCTGTTCTCCTGCCGTTCTCAAACTTGTCGTGCATTCTTTCCAAAAAGCGGGACTTTTTTAAAACGCCGCGGGACGCGGGACAAGTTGTTAAAAATGGGACTGTCCCGCCAAAAGCGGGACGTCTGGTCACCTTAATATAAATCAGGGGTCCCCAAAGTAGTCGATATCGACCCCTTGGGGTCGATAAGAGATCTCCGGGGGTCGATTAATTCATGGGGGTCGAAAGGGGGTCGATTAATACTAAAGAGGATCAATTAAATTGTACAGGAAAAAATAGGAATGCTCTACTAACAATCAGGTCTATAAGTAAAATTAAAGCTCATCCTTTCAAATCTCGTCTGTTTGTGAAGTCATGTGAAGTAAATGATGAAACTTGTGACAAGTTAAAACAGTACAACAATCCTCTGCTCTGTTTGGCAGGTCTTTATTTGAAATTTATTCCATCTATCCATGGTTTTTGAGATTATAATAATAGTGGAAAGTATCTCGTTTTTCTGTTAATTTTATTGGATGAATTTAATAAATTATTTCGTTGAGTTGTTATGCAAGCCTCCTTATTGCTTAGCATCAGAAATGCCAAAAATGATTTAATGTTTTTATTAAATACTTGTGGGGGTCGATAAGAACGCAAATATCGTATCAAGGGGTCGACGGGGTAAAAAGTTTGGGGACCCCCGATATAAATGCATATTCAGACCATTATCCTAGTTCTGGTTATATTTCGATAATATTTATGGTCATATGGCCATATATTGAGGGAAAATCTGGTAGTTTTTTAATAGTACCGGGAATTTACTAGATGAGAAGAAATTAAGATATTCATTCACAGAACTGCACCTCTGCTATACAGGTGGGGGAAAAAACTCATTTTCACTGTAGTCAAAATTCACCAGTCAAGAATTAAAGTTGTACATTATTGTCACTCTCTAAACGTAATGTTCCGCCCGCCTTTTTGATCTCGACAATGCAGCTGAAACATGCCTGTGTCGATCGGCGTCAATCAATATCTCAATGAAATATCTTCAATCATCGTTAAATCTTTAGTGGATCAGTGAGTAGATCTACCGCCATACCGGCTGTAAAATTTTCTGAAAGTGCATAATTACATAAGGGAATTTAGAGAGCAGTATTTTAGAACAGATGAAGGAGTTATCCCGTAAATTTACTGAAATTAAAGTGACTTCAGCTAAACGATTTAAAATTTAATTTCCCAATGGTGCAGCGGGGGCGAGGAAGCACACTATGCCGCCTGCATGAAATCGAAACTACTAGATTAAATACATGATGTATAATTGAGCAAGTTTTGATGTATAGTAAATTTAAATGTTTGGTCATATTTTGTCATTTTGAGGTCATATTTACACATTTTAAGGTCATATTTGCCTGCATATTTCACTAGTTTTTTTTTTTTTTTTTTTTGCCGTAAGGATCCGAACCCTACTGATTTTATGTTGAGCCAATAACAGGGAGCAACCGAGCGTGGTGGGTGAGCGGTAACGTTCTGGCCTCGCATTCGGGAGGACGTGGGCTCAAATCCCCGTCCGGGCATCCAGATTTGGGTTTTCCATGGCTTTTCAAAATCACTCCAGGCGAATGCCGAAATGCTTCCTTCAATAGGCCATGGCCGAATTCCTTCCAGCTCCTAGCCCCAAGTCCTTTCCCGTCTCTAAAGACCTAAACGTCGAAGATGCGTAAGGCCATAAGCAAATAATAAAAAAAACAACAACAACACAGTGAAGACAAGCACTCCTCTTAAAGAATTCATCAAGAGGAGACAACAGCTTCCAACGAGTACTACTATTTTATTTGGCAATAAATGAAACTGAAATATTTGATTGATTGTAGAAGTTCATCGCATCATTAGACTGAAAAGTTTAATGTGATATTCACGCATTTAATTACGGCATTGAGTCATTAATTATTTATACGAATTATGTGCACGCATTTTATAATTTCTGCATTTAATTACGATTTAAAAAAACTTTATTTGTAGATTTCTGTACGGTTCTGTGATCAAAACTAAAAAATAAAATATTAAAAACGTGTTTGTTATAAATCTTGATTCAACAGTCCCAATAACCTTACTCCATTTACAGGTTCAATGGACCATTGGTACTTTGCGCCAAATCTATTGAAAGGAACAAACCTAATTGATGGATGTGTTATAATAAATTGTAGCATTGGTATTTGTGACCTTCCTGTTTACTTGTAAGATTCCCTATAATCACCTAGGACCTCTCATATCGAGGATAATTTTACGAATGAGTAACAATTTCCTCCTACAAGGTTTCGCTGCTTCATGCAATCACAGCGAGCCGTGAGATTATTTTCCTTATAACTTTACGCCTCGTTGACGTTGAGGTAGTTGGAGGTGGGAAAGGACGGACGGCAAGGAAAGAGATGGAATTTAGCCATGGCCTTTTGAGGGAACCATCACGGGATTCGCATAGTGTGATTTCGGGAAACCATGAAAAACCGAAATCTGGATGGCCAGACAGATTCGAACCTGCATCCTCCCGAATGGAAAACCACGTCAGCAGCACGCTCTCTGTGAGACTACCGCCTTGAGATTATTAGTCGTGTGTCTGTTCGGGAATGTCTAGCACTTGCATTACAACTTAAACAGCTCCATTAATAATCAACGAAACAGTAAACATAACGAAACATCCGTGAACATTAGAATTTTGAAGGGTACCATCTTATGGTTCATGATAAGTTACACTGAGTAGGTATCTCAAATAAGCTGGTCAGTCAGCTGAATTTTTCTTATAACTTTTCATCTCAAACTAAGATGTCGTTAAGTCCAGTTAACAGCATGTCAATGCACTCAATCACACAGCGGATTGCATCATTTTAACGCGAAGTTTGCAAGGATCATTGCATTATACCTACAAGAGATGCCTTTACTTTCTCGTTTCATAAAAGAACGTATACAAAAACCTCCTAGCCATCTACGACGAAATTGTTCGGAACATTGTACGGAAGAATAATGGTATACTTTCCTAATACGTACAGTAAC
This sequence comes from Vandiemenella viatica, assembly GCA_031002005.1. NCBI lineage: Eukaryota > Metazoa > Arthropoda > Insecta > Orthoptera > Morabidae > Vandiemenella > Vandiemenella viatica. The sequence continues at coordinate 139,597,309 of CM061921.1, read as the reverse complement.
TAATCTTACCTTAGTAAACAGAAATCTTACTGATGTTATGACCTACGACGACTCAACTAATAGGAGAAAAAAATGGTTTTTCCTTCCTGTAAGTATATTTATGAAAATAGCTTTTCTTGGTTTTTACTGTGATTTAATATGATTTGCAACAAACAATGAGGATAAGTAAACATCAAACTATTGGATACATTTAAAATTAAGTTAAGGTAATAAATTATGAGATTGATTCTATGAAAAAGAATTTTTTGACAACACTTTGGATCACATCGACTGTGGATTTCTACTGCGATGTGATTGTTCATAGATATACAAATAATGCAGCAAATTTGATATCGAAGCCCGTTCAGTTAATACAGGTGGCTCAAGGACAATCGGCTTTATACCCACACCACCACATTCCACTCAGATATTTACCACCTGCCTACCTGGGCACATCAGCGTTGAGTAGTAGGAATGGAGGGAATGGTGAATTAATGAGCAGGTACAGGGGAATATGGCCTTTAACCGCCAGTTTTGAGTGAACAGGGTGTAAAAATGGTTTTGTCCATTAACGGTTGCAATAAAGTAGAAATAGTATTATCTATGTTAGCTACTTATCATATAACTATATAGCTGCGCCCGGTGGGTGAGCGGTAACGCTCTTGTAGGCAGTCGGGAGGGCTTGGGTTCAAAACATCGCCCTGCCAACAAAATTTCGGTATTCCGTGGTTTGGGTAATCTCTATGAGCGAATTCTATGGTTATATTTCTTCCCGTCCCTAATAATATCAATGACGACTATGAGTAAAGCTCTCAGGAAAAAACTGTATACATAATTAGTGAAAAATCAATAAATACGGCATTCTCGTTATTTTAGCTGTAATGTCAAAGAGTTGGTATTTCACTCACCTAACAGGTTAATCACAAATGAATATTTGACTCGGTGAAAATTCCAAAAACGACGGGATTTGATATGGAGACCATACGATCTGCCTTATAAATGAGCATCCGTTGTCAGCCACAATATCTGGACCTCAGACTAGCTGCATCTACTTTGCACCCAAACTTCTTGAAGACGTTTGCCTATCAATTCCTTGCATTTCATGTTTTTTTAGTTTTAAAACATGGATCATTTGTCTTGCAAACTTTTGTTAGTACGCCTATGATCCGTAAATTTCAGTATTCTCGGTTATGACAAAAGTTTCCTGATGTTTCTTTCGCTGTGTCATCTACTTTAATTACTGTGTAGCCTTCATATATAATATAAATTGGTATTAATATGTTTTTTCGGTACTGTACTAGCTTTCTCTTCGGCGTGTTCCATCCTTCTTCAATCAAATAGTAATTACCGATTCCGGTAGAAGTATTTTACATTTTGAAACAGTAGTAGAACCTAGATTTCTAAATATTTCAATTCTTCTTCAATTTATCATTCCAGTCAGTCATTATCAGATTCTATATACTGTTCTGTCCGTATTCTCCTTCTTGCGAGATTAACATATTATTGTTGCACCATTGTGATTGGGCTGAGCAGCTTTTTAGCCCTTATAAACCGAGCGTGGTGGGTGATCGGTAACGCTCTGGCTTTGCATTCGAGAGGGGGAGGGTTCGAATGCACGTCGGGGCATACAAATTTGGGTTTTCCATGGTTTTCCCAAATCGCTCCAGGCGAATGCCAGGACGCTTCCTTCAAAAGGTAATCACCGAGCTCCTTCCCGTTCCCTGCCCCCAGTCCCTTCCCACATTTAATGACCTCAGTAATACATTCCAGTGTATCCTTTCGACTTCGCCAATCTGCACTAAATATAGATAATGATGAGACAATTCTTTTCCTCCTACGTACGTACCTAAGTCGAGCTTCTAAAGTTCCATGAACCAAGTCAGTGTTCTGCCGATTCATTTCTGTGGTTTCATTCTTGCAGTTCGGATTGGGGGACTATGTTACCTGCATAATATTTTACGGCGTGAATTTTGAGGTATGCTCTTCTGTATGAGCAGTTCAATGACAGTCCATTGCCTTCTCCATCCTCTTACAGTTCTGCCTCACTTATATGTTGGGCTTTAAATCCTGTTTTCGCCCATAAGGGCAATAAGATAGCTGACTCACTAAATTTTTATTACCCTACCCTCTTACTAGCTTTACAAGCAGCGAGTGACACACCTTGCACCGCGAGCAGTTTGTCGACTGACGATAAATTTGTAATAACAGATGTGCTTCTTTAAATGGAGGTTGACATTTCGTAGCGAAAATGTAAAGTGTTTGTAGCCCAACCCTTACGAGTTGTTCCTGTTTTTGGATTATTTTATAGACTTTTAAACTGACGTGAAATTCTGTCAACACTTTGCTTTATTCATATTAATTACACTGGGACGTTGTAGGATCGCTCAATTTGATAAGATTACAAGGTTAGGTTAATCCATGATGGAGCAAGGCTAGTCTGTAACATGTGTGAAAGGTTTGTGACCTTAATATAGTGAAATTGTATGTGTAGATGCAACATTCGTGGCGTAAATGGATTGCGGAAGACCACGTCAGTGCTATTATATATATATATATATATATATATATATATATATATCACATTTGAATCTGTCATATTGCAATGTAGTAATGAAACAAAAACATTTATTTAAGGTGGTTAAAACAAAAAAACAAATCTGGTATCTTTGTAAAATCTTGCAGTGATTTTTGTCGGGTAATTTTATTACTAGTGTGACTATAATAAATGGGATCTCAGCTAATATGATCACAAATATGCGTCACAATTCCACAGACAGTCATTATTTAACTAGAGAAACGTTTATTGGGAAGTCTAGGAGGAAGGAAGTTTTCTTTGTAACTACTAGCCTTATAAGCTGAGAGAGTAAAATGGTGTAAGGCTACAATCACCTATACATTTCAATCGTAATGACAGCGAAAGTAAAATAAGGCAAGAAGGTTGCCTTAGCAATGCATTTATGTATCTCTTTTAATGAATGCAGGGACTGCGGGAGGGGCTGCATAGACGTAAAACATCGCCCCAGACACACTTATCGCCGTATACAGCTTACGAATGTGTGTTGAGTCTCGCCGTGAATGCGAGAGAACTGTTTCTCGTTACGTTGGATCATGTTAGCTTCATTTGCATACCTATAATCTTATACGCTGGCTCAGTACTTGCGCTCTGGAATGTTTTACTAAAACAACGAGACATCTGAACAGTTTATACTGACGCGGTATATTTCCGTCTTTTTATTAAGACCTTACGACGTCTCTCACTTTCGTGCTGTTATCTCCGTAAATCTTCTGTTCATTGTAGAAGCTGGCACACTTTACATGTATACGACCTTTGTTTTCAAGACACTATAACATTTGTTTAGTAACAACCAGAGGGTTTCAAGTATTAAGTTTAAGGAGAGTATAACTTCTCGTCTGAGCAATTTTATCAATTACTTTCTCACGTAGCGTTTTAGTTTGCTTCTGTGCCATAGTAATTCGTTCCATGGGGAACATTATAGAAGTTACAACAAACTGATTACTTCATATTTCGGTTTTTCTAGGCGCAACCTCGTGTTAATTCTCAAACATCGTACATAAAATGGTAGCAATTACAGTGTTGATGGTTATTTTTCCGTCAGATGGGAGCGTTAAACATGTTTCTGTTATGAACCTACATATCAGATCACCTTCCAGGAGTTAACCCTACTTTTTTTTATTACGTATGGTTCCTTTCCTATAAACCTTTTTAGAATCATCAATGCTGAGGAATTCTGACCCGTAGGCTAACATTTATTGAATATTTTTAATGAAACGTGATGTTAAAGTTGTTATATTTCTTCAGGATGCTGGTGGAAGTTATTTTGCTTGGTGATTTTGCCTTTTTCTTTTATACTAGCAGCAGAAGGTAAAGGAGGTTTCTGGCAGTAATATCATTAAACTCTCAATTTTTTATAAAGGTGAATAACACGCCAATGCAATTGATTTTTTTTTAATAAAACAAAAATTCAATTGCATTGGGGTGTTATTCACCTTTAAAAAAAATTGCTTAACTTGCAATTGAGGAAATGGCCCACAATATCCAGTTATTCATTAAACTCTCATCATACGAAACAAGGGGTGTACAGCATTCAGTAATTATTATTAAATAACGTCTATCCTTTTCTTTCTTATGGCATTACGCCTCATCGACCTCATTATAAGCGAAAAAGGACTGGGAGCAAGTAAATGGGAATGAAATCGGTCATTGTATTTTGAAGGAACCATTTCGACATTCACCTGGAGGGATTTCGGGACGGAGATTCGAACCCTAATCCTTCCGAACGCGACGCTCACCCACCGCGCTCGGTACGAGTAATCCACCCTTCCATATGTAATACGTGCTGTAGTTAATGATGTAATACACAAACAGGGGGAAAAATGTGTATTTCCATTTGTGACGCTTCGTTGTGCTTATCATTAGATTTTCAGCTAGTTGATTTAATTTTTCGGCATGTCTCATTTAAGCGAGACAACTCACGTATCCGTCCGAGTGAAGGAGTGCAAAAATACGCACCCACTCTGTGAATCGTCAGTTCGAGTCTTTTCTTGCGAACAGAAAATTTTTATTCGGGGTTTGTACGTCCTTCATTGACCGCGTTCTATAGTCAAAGGATGAATCATATGCCCGATGCAAATTGAAACTATACGACAGTCTAAAGTCCCTAAATGATTAAATGCCTATGCTTTTTAAAAGTGTGTAAAGAATAACCTTTCAGTTCCACCACTGCAGCAATTACCTTCGTTGATTTACTTACATGAAATTATAAGAGAAGACTTAAGCTAACTTATGGCTTTACGCCTCGTCGACGTCGAGGTCATTAGAGGCGGGAAAGTACTGGGTACAAGGAACGGGGAGGAATTCGACTATGACCTTTTGAAGGAAGCATACCAGCATTCGCCTGGAGTGATTTTGGGAAACCTTGGAAAACCCAAATCTGGATGCCCGGACGGGGATTCGTACCGGCGTCCCCCCGAATGCGAGGTCAGAGCTTAAGCTAAATTAGCTGATCATTTCTCATAATCCGTACCTTAAAATTTTCAATGACGTTTTAAATTCGCATGACAGCAGGAATGAACGCACCATTTGCAAGCATTCTTTGCTCAATAAATACTTGTGCTATTTTAAAATTAAATTCGTTCGCTGGTGGGTACGGGGTGTCATAGTACACTGCGATGTATTTTTGTGTATATGGTGTTCAGAGAGGTCTTCGGTCATAGCTATGAACTTTTTTCTTTCTCATACCTTTCTCAAAATAGTTAATCTATATGCAGGAGCTGACTGATCTATTCGTGCGTTTGTAGGACGCCTGTGTTTGGATAACAATGCTCATTCTTTTCCGTGCACCATCGAGTAACATGCGCCGACGGGGCAAGGTCAACTTACCTGTTAGGCTGTTGTCTTGTTTTTACTGTATAACCACTTGAAAAGTAATGTTTACGACAGTTCTTAGGTGTGGTCGGAAGCAAGCGGGAACCGCCCACCATCCACTTGGAATGTAACTGGTCCGTGTGGTATATTGCGTTTAATACTGTATGAGCAGGTATGGCTATTGTCCAGCCCTTCTGAATGAGAGACATTCATATGTTTCCATGCAGCATTATTATATTCTAAAGATATGAAAGGAGTGTTGATGTAACGAATATATACTGAAAGGAAAGGATACTTAAGGTTACATGTTGTTGTTGTTGTTGTTGTTTTAGGGCGCGTCGACGGCGAAGTCATTAGCACCCTTAAGATTACAGATTTGAGATGAAATTGTAGGTATCATGAAATTTAATTTGACAATAAACTGAATTGGGAAGGACACATTCGGAATTTCGCAGCAAAGATTTATGAAACTTTCACCTAACGCAGAAGCGGGTCTAGCGATCGGGGGTTTTCCTTCGAAAGGACATGTTCTGTTTCTTTCGATTTTCTTGTCCACAGCTTTAATAACTTCGTCGTCGACGATGCATAGCTCCAGTGCACGCAAAGTAATTGGTAGCGACTTCCCAAACATAATGCAGTGTGCTACTAAATAAAGTTCGTTCGAGTAAGACTGGTATGTAACAAGTGTGAAAGGTTTGTGACTTTAATATAGTGAAATTGTGGGTGTAGATGCAACATTCGTGGCTTATATGGACTGCAGAATATCTCTCTCTGTAAACAGATCATTTCTAATCCAATTATTGGTAAATCACTGACGTTTATTATTATGCAGGACTTAAACTCTCACCATAACCTGCAGGGCTGCAGAACTATGGTCCGAGATGTATAGCAATTCGTTGAAGTGCTAGATAGTGTAGAGAAAAGAATTTTAGAGCTGTTGCTGCAACCGGCTTTTCACTTAAATGTTGGTTTCAGTCGCAGCCAAATGGCGGATCTTCAAATAATGCGGATTTGCTTTCCGTTGTCCAGACAAGTGGTAATGCTTAAACGTGTGCTATATCAATAGCATGCGGTTATTACAGATTGACCAAGTTATGAGATGGATCTCATCACAGGCCTCCAAGATTTTACTATTCTGGTGATCTAACATCTGATAGCAGAAACTTAATAAACACAACCAAAAAATAATGTAGTCCTTCGTTCGGTAAATATCTCTGCAGTATTGCTATCTCTCGAGTTGGAAGGAATTGTCAAATCACGAACCATTTGTATCTATACAGTAACAACTTATTTCAGATTCGCCAAATCGTGTACCTAAGAGATAAATCTTTGCAGAACTTAGCTATCCATTTCGTAAAGGATATCTAAGATATTACTGCTCAGATGCCGAGCTTATGGCCTTGTACGTACCATGTTCAGGCACTTAAGTTAATGTGGGGACATACTGGGTGTTTAAAAAATAACCAGTATATTTGAAAAATCAATAAAAACTAAACGGGCAGCGATAGAAATACACCGTTTGTTGCAATATGCTTGGGACAACAGTAAATTTTCAGGCAGACAAACTTTCGAAATTAGTTACAATTTTCAACAACAGATTGCGCTGCAGGCGATTTGAAAGATATAGAAGTAAACGCAGTCTGTGAGTTCGCCATTCTGTAAGTCGTCTTTCTGTTGTAAGCGTGTGCTGTTCACAGATTACAAGTTTGCTGTGAAAAAATGGTTTATTCCTGTGGAAAATATCGTACTTTAGATTTTTTCAGACTGCAGCGCCATCTGTTGTTGAAAATTGTAACTAATTTCGAAAGTTTGTCTGCCTGAAAATTTACTGTTGTCCCAAGCATATTGCAACAAACGGTTTATTTCTATCGCTGCCCGTTTAGTTTTTATTGATTTTTCAAATATACCGGTCATTTTTGAAACACCCTGCATAAACTCTCTAAGAAGTTTATTGGAAATGGATCTAATCAACGAATTTGCGTTAAACCTTATTTCAAGCAAGCTAACGAGTAATTAGTAACCTGCAACAACGACACTTGAGTAACAGCTGATAATCTTCCTCAAGACTTTACACTGTTACTCTTGTTATATAACGTGTATAGTACTAGCGATGCAACTAGGGTGGTATGGAATGTGAAGTACTCGTATATCCAGTATTCAGTTAAGAGTGAGAAAAACCCTCCGAAATGCGCTTGATGACTTGATCTGCTGCTTTCAGGAGTGAATTATGGATAATAGCTTGTATATATCCTCAAACAATTCAGAGGTATCTGTTTATAGGAGACACAGAACTCCTGATGCGGGTAATCTATAAAGCGGACCATACCATTTTACATACTAAGGAAAATCCATCACTGTCACCGCAAACAGCAGATATAATTGGACGCAGCAAATGGAAGCATCTTGAGATAGTATTGAACTTCATGAGAGAGATCACAAGGCTATATGGGAACACCAACTCCAAAGTGCCCATGTCATGCTACACCTTGAAAATGTTAGAATCTTCCAAATTTCTACATAAGAGAGTATTAGCCAGAGTTTTAACAAACAACAATAATTCGTTTCTGTGACCGCGCTAAATTAGGAGAAGAATTACAACTACCATTTCATTTTCCGACGGCTACAACTATGTATACAGTTCCTAATCACGCAAATGAAACTTAATTATAAATAACACATCCACAAAATCGAATCGTTTTAAAAACACCCGCTCAGCTATAGACGATTGTCACCCGGCAGAACTCTATTGAACTCATTCCATGTTACAAAGTAAATTTATACTGTTTGCCCTGCGAGGCAATCTTCATTCCATTCAGTGTGAATATGGAAATACTGTCAACTTAATTTCAGGCAGAATGGCACATTGGATTCCATTTTATACTGTTGAGTCTAAACCAAGGAAATAGCGTATAAAACACTAGTGCGTCCGCATCTGGATTACTGTTGTGGGGTTTGGGATCCGTATCGCAAGGGCCTGGTTGACTCAGTAGAGAGGGTACAGAGGAGAGCTGCTCGATTCGTGACTGGTTGCTACAGCCCTTATGATAGCATCACAGAATTGATACATAGATCGTGCTGGGAACGTTTGGAAGACAGACGACGTCATTTGCGTTTGAATATATTGGAGAATATGCGAAATTCTATTACCTATGAGCGTAGTGAGATACTTCTTCCGCCAACCTATTTGGGTCGCAATGACTGGAGGGATAAGATTCGAGAAATAAGATGCCGTTCTGATGCTTTTATGTATTCTTTCTTTCCTCACGCTATTCGGGATTGGAATGCGCGGAATTAAGATGGGTTTTAGCACCCTCTCCCACCCACAATGATTGTGAATTGCAGAGTATGGATGTAGATGTAGATGTAGATATCAGTTGGCTTCGTGGACATGGACTGAACGAAGAAGCGATTCTTAGGGAAGCATTAATATGTCCAGTCAAAATATCATTAATTCAGAAGGCTGTGGATTACGCAGAGAGATCATCCATCATCATATCAGATTAGCAATCCTCATTGATCAAACATCTTACCCTTATGCTCGACTTCAACAAGGGTCATGCCATCCGTATGATTCTAGACTCGGTAACCCGATAGTAAATTAAAAGAAAACTCTGATAGTCGTATGATTCAAACATCACATAGGGCTAGCAGGAAAGGAGACCAATCACATTACTAAAGATATCCTCTGCAGTAGACCGAGCGTGGTTGGTGAGTGGTAACGCCTGGCCTCGCATTCGGGAGGACGCGGATTCGAATCCCTGTCCAGGCATCCAGATTTGTGTTTTCCATGGTTTCCCCAAATCACTCCAGTTGAATCCTGTGATGCTTCCTTCATAAGACCCATCTCTAATGACTTCGATGTGGACTAGACTTAAAGCCATAGGTGGTGCTTATCTGTCTTTGATTGTGAGGAGCCAAACATCTGTACTAATAATAAAACTGTAACCAGGAAAAGCCTGTTTGTTTGATTTTTTTTAAAATGAGTTGAATACTACTAATAAACTTAAGAGTTAGAATCAACAATTTATTTTAAAAACAATTGTGTCTGCCTGCTTTTCTATGAACGGGATTCACGCAAAAATTGTTGGTCGGCTTTTAACGGGGTCTAGTTTTATGCACAACCCATGGTCACGCTAGTAAAATAGATTACGTTTCATTTTGATATGCGATCGAAAAAAAATTAGATTTAAAAAAAATTGTGTCTGTTTTTCATTGAACTGGAATGATTCAAAACGTATTGTTCGTATTTTGATAAGGTTTCGATTAATCTACATGCCGAGGTCCTACGAGTAAAATAAGTTTTGAAAAAAAAGGATAATCTTTTGTTGAAAACGATTCACGCCAAACTACAGGGGTTTCGCAGCCAGTGATCCCGTGGATAAAAGAGGGGATGTTTCATTTCGATATTATGTTGAAAAAGTGGGAAATTAAAAATAATTTTTCGTCTACCGCTATTGACGCAAATTCTACTGGTTGTACACTAATTTATAGCCCTTGGTGCAGAGGGAAAAATAGGGTACGTTTTAATTTAATATGACAGTGTGAAGTTATGAATTTAATATAATTTTTTGGTGAACACGATTCAGGCTAAAACTTCAGATGGTATTTTTTTTATGGATTTTCGATTAATGTATGTCCTTTTGACCCTCTGGTAAATTACGGTATATTCCAGTTTGATGTGACGCAAAGTGATAAATTTAAGACCTTTAGAAAACTATTGGTTGTATTTTGCTATTTTTTCGATTAAAATAAGGTATATTTCATTCTGACGTGACATCGTGATAGGTTTAATATAATTCTTCGCTGAACACGATTTTCGTAAAACCTACTGATTGGATTACAGTTAATTTAGATCCCGTGGTAACGTGTATAAAATATGATACGTTTCATATCGATATGACGTCCAAAGTTATGAAATTTACCAAATTAATATTATTATTGGTTTAAGATGGATATAAGATGACCATATAATGTTAGATCAAAGCTTTGATACATTTCCAGCAGTTTATTTTACAGACTATGGTAGGATTGTTTCGTTTGAAAGAACCATAGAAACACTGCACATTTTTCACGCGCCATAAAATAACACGCAAATTGTTATAAATCTTTGTGCAACATATGAGACTGACAGATCATTATTTTTTTTTTCAAGTAAGACATTATTTTGTACTTGTTTGTACTCCTGCGTCTTCGGCTTGGTAGATGTCTTGATCCGACAATTTTCTTTAAGAATTCTGCTAGTTATGTATGGTTTAACTAAACTTGTTAATTCGATTTTAATATCTAACTCCCATTTCTTGCAAAACTACTTTGTTAGACGGGAAAATGGTTCTAATATAAGATTCGACATACCAGTTTTGTCGTTCAATTTAAATATCAGCCTAAATTGATGTCCATTTATCTCACAAATAATTTACGAACTTTACTTGACCAAAGGAGGCAATTGGGGTAGTGTCTTCATAAAAATATCGATTAGTTAGAAAGTAAAATACCAACCGGTAATTTAGTTTTTTTTTTTTTTAACTTGGTAAACTGATTTGTTTAGTATTAAAGATCGAAAACAATGTCGGTTTATGTAATAACGTGCTTATATGACATCTTGTTGTTTGATACAAAAGAGTCTGCTGCATAGTTCCGTCTCTGTACAAAACATTGACACTGTACTATTTCTACCGACAAACATTCAAGTATGCGAGGTCACTGATCATAGAAAAGTAGTTGTCAATATTCCATACACCTTGTTTAGACCCCCTCCCCCTCTGTTATTGGAAACAGGAGAGGGTTGGAAACATCGAACGGAAAGGAATTCTACCATAGCCTTACGAAGGAACCATCACGGAATTCGCCTGGAGTGATTTTGGGAAGCCATGGAATACCCAAATCTGGATGACCAGATGGGGATTCAAACCGGCGTCCACCCGAATGTGAGACCAGAGGGTTACTGCTCACTCATCAAGCTCTGTTTTGACGCCGAAATGGCTTCTCTGAACAGAATATTTTGGCAGGAAAATATTGGAATGGTATCGAAATACAGTGAGACTTTGCCTCATTTTGTTACTTCTTTTTGAAATTTCAGTTTAAAAAAAATGAATGCAGGCCACAAACTAAAACATTTGAACAACTGGATGTTGTGGGCCATTTCCTCGATTGCAAGTTAATCAGTTCTTATAAAAGATTAATGATAGGCCAATGCAATTGAGTTTTATTTTATTTTTTGCCATAAGCGTTTCACTCCATTTTTCACCAGCCTACGAGAGGTAGTATCTGATAATAGAGAACAAGTAAAGCAAATCCCCATTGGGAAACTTAATGTCGGAGATACATTTTCATTATCATGCTTCATTCAGATGTTACCCGCGAATCAAAACTCAACACGAAATTTGGCAGTCTGAAAATAACAGTACTCAAGAGGTTCAGCAATTCGGCTTGGCGCATTAAAGTTCCGCCATACTTGAATTCAGAAGAGTTTGATTTTCCGCACCATTCTAATTACGGCTTATTGACAGTTTTACGTAATCATTTTGGCAAAGGCATGGCTGGTCCTTACTTTCCATCTCAGACACGACTCAAGAAACGGTTTAACACGACACACATTAGCAGAAGCTTACACGGTATTCTGACAGATCGCAACAATCACGTCCCATCCATAATAACCCCTTAGCTATCGACAGAACGTGGAGCGTCCATTTAAAAATCAAATCCCAAGAGACAAAGGGAAGGTACATATAATTTTACACCTAAAATTACTGCCACAGAAAAAAAAGGAGTACCAAAGCGTGATTTCAACTCAAAAGGAACAAATATTTTTCGACATTAACCTTAAGTACCTGGAAAGGGTCTGTGTACGAAATGATGCGTATTTTTTAAAAATAAACCCAAACGAGTGCTTTTATTATTATGACTTTACGCCTTGTCAACGTCGAGGTCATTATAGGTCAAAGAGGCCTGGGGGCATGGAACTAGTTCGGTCATGGCATTTTTAAAAGAAATGGAAAGAGCAATCGCAGCATTCGTTTGGAGTGATTTGGGGAAATCGTAGAAAACCCAAATCTGGATGGCCGGACGGAGATTCGAACACGCGTCCTCTCGAATCGTTATCACTCAGTCTCCTCGCTCGGTAAACGAGTGGTGGTGGATTTCCATCATTTTTTGACAACATTAGTTTGTACAGAAAGGGATAAAATTCACTGGAGCATCTTTGCTCAATGTCCTACCACAATAAAATAAAACGTTATCCTGGCCTAGCATTCGGGAGGACGGCGGTTAGAATCCCCGTCCGGGCATCCAGATTTGGGTTTTCCATGGTTTCCCCAAATCACTCCAGGTGAATGCCGGGATGCTTCCTTCAAAAAGGCCATGGCCGAATTCCTTCCCATTCCTTGCCCCCCATCCTTTCCCGTCTCTAAAGACCTCGTAGTTATAGGAGACTTAAAACAGTTAAAAAAAAAAAAAACGTTATCTAATATTTTAAATCCGAACTGAAAAAGTTTTTCTTCAGAACCCATTTTACTCTGTAAACGAGTTTTATTCTTCGAAATTCGTAACCAAGAATAACTCAGAAAGTGCTATATATGAGAAAATGCTACATTTTAGGAGTATGGAAGTATAAGGTGATTAAGTCATTCGGAATTACTAAAATGGTGTATTGAAACCGTCTACAAATGCAGAAATTACATTATTTGGAAATGGCACTCATAGTAACTCACGCGGGGTAACATGTATTTGCAGATTACAGCAGAATATTATTATACTAACGAGATTTTAAGTAACTATCCGGTTATCAGTTGTTGGTAATATCATTAATACTGTTAGTAATTGTACATCCCCAAGACTGTTCTCATGTGGGATCAAAGTAAATATATCTGTCTGTCTAACTAAAATACTAATTTAAATAACAATTTGTCCACGAAATTAATGATATTTCGCAGCTGTTATTTTTTAGAAAGGTATATGCTACAAAAAAATTGACTGACGCTCGTACAAATTTTTAGTAGAGATAACAAACTCCTATCTAACAAAATATTTTAGAGCTGCTATTATTATTCTACCTAGATGAAAGGATTGGAAGAAAAAAATACACGTCGATGTTGGTGCAAATGCAAGCTAAATTGCATTGCCCATTATCATATTCCCCACTTTCCTTCTGGAAACTGTCAACGAAACTGCATTAATCAAACGGCTATGCATTATGCAGCCCACACTACTGTCTAGTTTCAAATTGGATCACACATCATGCTGCACAAACCGCCTTATGACCTTTCCTATCGAATTTACATAGCGGGTTATCATAACTGAGAAAACTACTTTGTGTCTACATGCAGACGATTCAAATACGATTCCATTTACATGATGCCAGGTTATGAACCTCACAAGACTTCAACTGCATCTATTTACAACAGTGTCTACACAATGCAGTCAATTATCCGTGTCTCCTATTTACTTAAACCACATTCTAGCATACCTCACATTATATTCCGACTCAGGGATATTTCAAGCTGAAATTCACATGTGCATACGCGTGTTCATTTCTTCAGATTCTCGTTCTTTTAGTCACGTATACTGTTACGAGCTCCGTAGCATCAAATGGCTGTAATTCGAAATAAATTCAGTCATTCCGAGATGCCGAGTGAGATTGAGTAAGATAGTGATGGGCGTTGCTGTTGTCGGTCCAAACGAATTCAGTCAGTTACAAGGTGTATTCATGTCCGAAAAAGTTATGGCGGTGTTGGGACGGGTACCACGCAGAATATGCAAATGTGGCGAGTCCAGGCCGTAAAGAAGAGGCGCCAGACGAGATGGGCTCCGCCTTGTCTGGCAGGCGCCTCGCGCCCATTGTCTCCACACAGACCGGCAACATGTGACCAACTCCGTGCTTGTCACCCACTAGTGGCTCCGCGACAATTTAATTTCATTGCAATGGTGCGCATACTCCGGTGGCAATTTCCCTATACACATTTTCCCCCTTTCCTGCACCCACCTACATTTGCCTCTACAAACATCAACTTAAATTCTTTCAACTTTTCGATAAATTATTCATAATTTTTTATGGTAACTTATTCCAATCCCTGACCTTGTTACCTAAAAAAGAGAATCTTCCTACACCCTTGTGCCTGAAATCGAGTGCCAGCATGTGGTCATGGCCATCTTTTCCCTTCCATGCATTACTTTTAATTTTTACGCCAATGTCTTTCCATGCCTCATCACTAGGGTACGGATCTTTATGACCAAAAAAAAAAAAAAGAGAGAGAAATATGCAGGAAAATATGACCTTAAAAATGGGTAAATATGAACAAACATTTAAATTTACTATACATCAAAACATGCTCAATTATAAGTCATTTATTTTATCTAGTAGTGTCGCTATCATGTATACAGCATAATTTTCTTCCATACACTCGCTGCACCATTGGAAAATTAAATTGTAAAACCTTTTGTTGAAGTCACTTTAATTTCAGATAATTTACAGAATATAACTCTTTCACCTGTACTACAATACTCCTCTCTAAATTCCCTTACATAACTTCGCACTTTCAGCAAATTTTACTTTCGGTATGGAGGTAGGTCTACACACTGATCCACTGCAGATTTAACGACGACTAAGGATATTTCATTGAGATATTGATTGACGCTGATCGACACAGACATGTTTCTGCTTCATTGGTGAGATTAAAAGGCGGACGGAACATTACGCTTAAAGAGTTACAATAATGTATAACTTTAATTCTTGACTGGTGAATTCTGACTACGGTGAAACTGAGTTTTTTCCCCCACCTGTATAGCAGAAATACAGTTCTGAGAATAATTATCTTAATTTATTCTCATCTATATCTAGTAAATTCCGGGTACTATTAAAATTGCCAGATTTTTCCTCATAATATGACCATATGACCACAAATATTATCGAAATATGAGCAAAACTATGAAAATGGTCTGAATATGCATTTATATGCTCTATAAAATACATTTATATACAATCAGAAATGTTGAATAAGAGTTTAATTCAGCGTTTCAGCTCAAAAAGAAGGCAGGAAAAAATATGACTTCTCCTAAAGATCCGAACCCTACTCATCACCAATATACGCCCTGTACACTCCCAAGACCCTCTTCATCCTCCTCCTGTCTTCCAATGAATCCCTTCCAACTCTTCTATCATATCCGTTACTGCTTTCATTCTGCGGTAATTTCCAGAAACAAATCTAGCAACCCTTTCTTGCACCCTCTCCAACTCCTGTATTTGTTACTCAAAACGTGGGTCCCATACTACACTACCATATTCAAGCAATGGTCTGACCAGTGTTTTGTAACCCAATTCCTCTACTTCTCCCGTACATCCCCTCATCACCCTCTCCAATTCGGCAAAAAATCTCGGACAAGATATCCAGTGAACAGAGTAGCGAACTAAGCCCAAAACTTTTCGTGCAAGGTATCTTTATGAAATCTTAAAAAACCTAATAAAAATAAAACGTAGATGCCATGATTTGTTCAAGTAGAAAGCCGTGACTGTGTGAAATTATGAAGCTTTTTTGACGTGAAAACGTCTATTCGCTCATTAAATATAATGATAAGTGCTCCAACATTCTTGTATTACAAAATACCGTCAGATTTGAATCGCTAATAACTACGAGACTAATAATGCTTTTGAGTCCACAACAGGTAGAGAATGTCATTACAAGTACATCGTGCAGCAATTTCTTTGCCTGTGATGTCATCGGACTGGTGTGAATGCATGTCGGCTATTATTTCCAATTATTGTGGAGTAAAGTTATAAATTACCGTAGAGTAAAAAAGCCGTTCAGCTAGGCCGTTAATTCAAGTGTTATTGTAAAGAGCATGCTACGCACTACGAGGAGCCAAACAAAGTAAGGTAGTAACAATATTAGTGGGAACATAAGTAAAGATCGATATTATATTGAAAATTACAACAACAAAAAAATCAAGATGTCGTCTCATATGATTCGTAAATATGATCGGAATTATAGTAAACGGAACGTCAAAAGGAACCCAAGAATCCTGAAAAGTCCAGTGTAGAACAAATGTGAGAGCTACGATACCGTCGAAAATAAATTAAAATGAAGTGTATGTGTGTTACTTTAGCTATCACATACCTCTGATACATGTGATAACCTTTATCTGCTTTGTAACTGTTATACTATTTTAAGTGTCCATTGTATTAAAGAGATTGGTAAGTAAAATAAATATTAATACAAAATACATGTTATGTTTTTATCACGACTTTTTCACTAAATATCTACGGCGGTTGCACGAAATGCATCTTTCTGTATCTTTTATTTGGGTTATGGCTTCACGCTTAGTCAGGGTCATTAGATTCAAGAAATGGGAAGAAATTCTGCCATGGCCTTTTTAA
Organism: Vandiemenella viatica; assembly: GCA_031002005.1. Classification (NCBI taxonomy): domain Eukaryota; kingdom Metazoa; phylum Arthropoda; class Insecta; order Orthoptera; family Morabidae; genus Vandiemenella; species Vandiemenella viatica. The sequence continues at coordinate 139,580,579 of CM061921.1, read as the reverse complement.
GGAAATATCCCGATATTCCCTCTGAGTGATTTCGGGAAACCATGGAAAACCGAAATCTGGATAGCCAGATTCGAACGTGTGTCCGTCCCGGATACGAGGCCTAAGAGATACCGTTCACTGAACAACCTCAGTTAATGTAGCTCCTCAGAGGTCATGTCTATACCGAGATTTAAATATTGATTACCACAAAAATATTATTCCGAAAATTGGATACTTATGATAGCAGAATTTTGTAAAGTGTGCTTCGCGTTTTAGTGGTCCGATCGCCTAGTTGTAAAATCGTCCAATACCTTTTCATCATTAACGGTATGTAAAGCTTTTATATTTGGAGTCATTAGATGAGTCAGTGTGACATTCGCGTGGACGTGGATTTCATCCAGTCATCCAGTATTCGATTTTCCACGATTTACCGAAACCCTAGATGAATGCCGGAATGATTCCTTCAAAAGGCCAGGCCCGAATTTCTTAATGCTCCTTGTCGACAGCCTTCTTCCGGTTTTAATGATTACGACGTCGACGAGCCCTGAATTCCAAAAAAAAAGTAAAACGCCTATTGAATATTATTGATTGGTTCATGGATGTTAATATTGAGCTGTGGAATTTCAGCTTACATAACAAATGTAAATTTGGTTTTGTTTCAGGAAAACGTAGCTGAGAAAAGATATAGTAAATCAGAAAAATCGTTGCGATAAAGGGAAAATTTAATGTCGCCAAATAAATCCAGAAAACTACCTAACTCGTAGATTACCCCCTTCTATGATTTCTGGGAATATTTACTTTTCACAAAGGTTATACAGGATGATTAAAGAGGGATGGCAAATATTTAAGGAGGTGGTAGTATGGACAATATTGAGTAGAAAAGTTAATATGAACATGTATCAGATTACCATTCGTTTTGGAGATACAGGTGCTGGAATGTTATGCATAAAATAAATCACAGAAAATGGTCAAGAGCACAAAAATAACTTACTGAAGTACTTTACTCACGCAAAAAACATGCATATTTTACAAAAGTTTAAATTAAATGTTGTAAAATCCCACCATCTACTTCAATACACTTTGCAGCTCTCTTCGCAACAGTAGACTTTTAGCTCTTCCGAGTGCGTCTTGATGTACTTTTATGAGGGTAGCAATATTTACAGGATGGGATTTTCGAACATTTAATTTAAACCTTTGTAAAATATGAGTGTGTTTTTGTATGAATGAAGTATTTAATTAAGTTATTTGTGTGATCTTGATCATTATCTGAAGTTATATTATGCATAATATTTCAGTACCTGTATCTTCAAAACGAATGGTAATCAGACACATGTATAATGGTAACTGTATATACTGAAAGTTTCTCCAGGAAGATTTTGAGAAATAGAGTAATTAGATTCAGGGTATTAGCTACTATGGGGCTAGGCGGTGCAGTGCACCGGGGCCCCTACGCTCAGGGGGCCTCCAACCACTGCTCAGGTGGCCCCCAAGCACAACTAATGGGCCCCCAGCCTCTGCTCAGGGGGCCCCTACCAGCAACACAAAGCAAAACAAAGGTCGCCCATCTGGCCTGAGGGTCCAAAATTAATTTTTTGCACTGGGGCTAGTGTTGACTTATTAAAAACAAAAAATCCTTCCACAACTGGAATACCAAGACGGCTACAAACATTAAACTTCTTCAAAGTCATCACCGATGAAAACTTCAACAAAGAATTTCCCATTGTAAAAGGCGTTTTATTTGTTCTAATCATATTTTTCAACAAAACTATTCACTATATAATGGTCACAGAAAATATTAGTAAATAGACCTGACAGTTAACAAATAAGATTTAATATAGTCGCGTAATGAATCATTGGCCCAAAATATGTTAAATAGCAACTTTATTTTCGAGGAAAGAGCACAATTTAAATCTCAGTGGCCTAATCTCTGTGGTTTTCAGTTCCCTCACTGATACAACAGGATACTATCACACAGTAGAAACTGAGCTGGACCGAGCGTGGTGGGTGAACGGTTTACGTTCTGGCCTCGCGTTCGTATCCCCGTCCGGGCATCCAGATTTTGGTTTTCCATGGTTTCCCCAAATCACTCCAGGCGAATGCCGGGATGCTTTCTTCAAAAAGGCCATGGCCGAATTCCTTCCCGTTCCTTGTTCCCAGTCCCATCCCGCCTCTATTGACCTTAGCCGTCGACGAGGCGTAAAGCCATAAGTAAAAAAAAAAAAAAAAAAAAAAAAAAAAAAAAAAAAAAAACTGAGCTGGACTCATCTACCATATGTAACTGCTCGCAACATCCAACAGCGAAAGAAGAAAGGTGTAGACACAATCCAAATAAAATTTAAATCGATACTGATATAACAGAAGTCAGGAACAATTGTCTCACTAGATTTAGAACTTATGTATATATTAGTCATCTCATTGCAGGAAAGATGTTTGCTAGATTATGTTAATGAAATCTGCTGATTTCAAACTAAAGCGAATACTATTTACGTATGCCATAGACCGAGAGGATATCTAGGAGACGGTTTTAGAGAGTAAATCAACTCTGGAATCTGAATCACGCAAGATGCAAAAGTAGCTCTACAAAAATTATTATTATTACTTTTTTTAATTATGGCTTTACGCCTCGTCGCATCGAGGTCATTAGAGGCGGGAAAGAAGGTGGGTAAGAAATCCGGCCATGGCCTTTTTACAGTATTCGCCTGTAGTGATTCGGGGAAACCATGGAAAACCCAAATCTGTATGCCCGGACAGGGATACGAAGCCGTGTCCTCTCGAATGCGAGTCCATAGCGTTACTATTCGCCCACCACGCTCGGTACAAAAATATCGCCATCTACTTTGGAATAACTATTCCTGAGAATAGAATGATCAGATGATGGTCTTGTTCAATGCAGCAGCTATCTGTAAAAGAGTCTAATGGTTTAACGTTATAAAACAAGTTTACACGAACGAAAACAAATATTGCTGGTTATAGATTATTAAGAATCTTGGTAATTACGTATCTAAGAAGCAGCTACTAAAGAAAAATCCTCGTATCAATCACCGGGTGTTTCTAGGTCGAAACAGGACCATAAGAATTCGAAGAATGGGTAGGTAGCAGAATTCGAGAATACAATCATTCACTTCAGATACTTTATATCTGCAGAAACAGCAGTATGAAGCCTAGCAAGGCACCCGAAGTTGATAAATGACAAAGCAGATAAAACACTTTGGACCATGTTAGTCGTGTTGCATGGTATCAGTAATATGTAGATTCGTCACATGAGGAAAAATGCCCATGTTGTTGCTTTTTAGACAGGAAGTCAATGGAAGCCTTGTCCAACTGTTTAGTTTTTGAATGAATTGATTCTAACTGAATTTCACTTTTGCTAACCCGTTCAGACGTATCTTACAAACGTGTGAACGGAGTCCCAACGCAAAAAATTAGTGGTGCAAAGAACATTACAGAAATTACTTTTATATATATTTGGATAACTTATATCACGATGGGCGCTTAACGTATATCAAACAAGCATTGAGCTTGAAAAAAAGTTTCTGAACTTTATCTAGATGTATAAAGATGAATGTATGTATGTTTGTTCTTCATACAAATCCACTGTTTTCATCCGATTTCGATGAAAGTTTGCACACTTATCCTTTGAAACAAGGAGAAAAGTACTGTCTACATTTGGTTGGAAAATTTTCTGTATAAATGATACATGTTGTCTTATAATTTCGAAAAATTACTGAACGATGATAGGCAGACGCGTAGGATGTGTAGGTCTCTGTACTGCCTTTCCATAAAGCGTTCTGGTAGCTCAGTGGTTAAAGCGCTTGCTTACTTCTGTTTGGATCATGGTCTCCGGTTCAAATCTCCGTGAAGGTAAAAAAATTTTAAAAATTGGTTTTGATCGTTAGACTCACGCCTGGACCGTCGGTTATTCGCATTGAATGTTAAACTGTAGATGTCACTAATTTAGGGGTCCAATGCGAGGCAAATCGTAGGTAGTCTTGCAATGCTGTACGTGTACACTTTTCTACGTTATAATGATCCCTCAGGGGTTGTTCGCAGTTAGTGTGTGTGTGATCTGTAGTGATAATACTATAAATGCGGAAGTAAGTCTCTGTCTTTTTTACGTTTTGACGACTAAATGGCTATTCCGATATTGATGGAAGTTGACAAGAAAATCTGTAGGAAGGGCACAGGACATTTTTTCCGTTATGATTAACAGTTATAGTCGCGAAATTTTGAGAACTTATCGAATGGCGACAGAAATATGTTGGAAATTGATTCACTTCAAGAGAGAGGTTCGATGGTAGAATTATATAGTGATAGCTTTCCTGTCATATTGTGCTGACTCGGTGTTGTTTGCGACCAATCCTTCGTTACCAACAACTTTCAATATTCAATTCTGGCAAAGAAATTCTTCCCACGCATACGAAGTCGCGGGTATCAGCTAGTATTCTATAATACCCGAGTAATCCTCCAATGATTTATAGCTTTCTCGTCTCTGTTGTGCACATAAACTTATGTCTACGTCTAGTTCATTTTCAGTGACTGTAGTGACACACGATTACAAGATAGTTGGAACAGACCTATAAAGTACTTTCCCAAATTTACGACCCCATCTGCTAAAAATTAAATATCTGTACAACAAAAATTTTCGATTTCCAATTAAGTAGCAAACATGCTGATATACTTCATCTGACGCTCGCAGGGAATATTGTCAAATTACCGAACATATGTCAGGATTAACAGCAGCCACAAATTGACGATCACATTGTTGGGTGCTCAACGTGAAGTTCTCATTCTATCATTCAAGGATAATATTTCGTGGCGGGATTTAACCCTGTAGAAAATAGCCAGTGGGTGCGTTGGGGTATGCTCCAACTTGGGACTTATAGGCCTAGCTTTATCTTAGTTGCCAAGGATCAATCAACCAATTAACGTTTCTTTGCTTCATCTGTAGCAGCTAAATCCAAGTCAGGTTATGGAAGAGTTTTCTAAAGCAGTTTAAACTAATTTAGCTAAAGAATATCAAACAATAATGTTTGAGATAGAACAAAAAGAAAAGGAAAGCAATTTCTATCTGTTCTCCAACTAATTATGCAATTAAATGTCACTTAACCGACTAAAATCAGGAGTCTCATTTATATGAATTTAAACGTGTCACTCAGAGAGCCCTACGAATAGTTGCAAAATGTCGATAGTGAAAGAATGTATACCATCGGTTTTTTTGTTTTCAACCTGCAAGATGACTCATTGGTAAGTGACAAAGGTCAAGACAATTTGAGAACCGAAAATGTAATATGTGAGGGTAAATCCAGCTGTGGAATTTTAAACACTTGGGACTCGCATCTGGGAGGGCGAAGTTTCGAATCCCCGTCTGGTGATCCAGATTTTGGTTTTCCATGGATTCCACAAATCTTTCCAGGCATATTCCTTCCTGTTCCTTGCCCATTTCCTTTCCCGCCTCTAATCACCTCGACGACAATGAGGCGTAAAGCCATAAAAAATATTAAAGATTAATTTTATTATTCACTAATCAGCAGTATTACACAATAACAAGTAAAAAAGTTGTAGGACTCACTTCTATAAAACTGGAAAGATACATAATTAGTTTATTAAAAGCGTATCACATATATTTCTTTATTTAAACCAATACTTCTTTTCACGCTATGTCCACGATAATGTATTAATCCTTATATACATTTATAAAAGTTTTCTATGTAAATTTACTTTAGTATTCTAACCGTCAGCGATTTCTGTTGAAAAAATTCAATATCTTTAATTTCATCACTGCCATAAAGTTATAGTTTTAAACAAATTTCCATTTCCAAACTCACGTAGGTGTTGAATAAGGCTTTGTGAATGTGATAAGTGGATGATTATTTTCGGACATGTGGTTTTGGTACTATCAGGTATGATAATACTCAGTCCGCACCAGGGCTTCTTACTGTAATATGGATTAATTAAATGGTATAGAAGCTTAATAACTGTTTACAGTTTCATAAAAGTTTCCGAATTAAGCAACGGACAGATTAGCTTTTGTATATGTGCGGGCGAAGGGAAGGGACGAGTGTTATCTCTTCTTCTTTATTTACTACACAATTCCGTTGTCGTGCAGCATTTGTCATCGGCATGATAAAACTGACAAATCTACGTCATAAAACATCTGATAGAGTTGTTATCTGACATAACAAAGTTTCCCCTGTTGCACTGAAATATTCTGATTATCAGTATACTGGGGAGCCGCATGTGTCATTTGTAAAAGATATGGAGAGAAAAAGCTGACAGAAGCCCTCGTCTAATCCGCTTATAAGTTTAACTTCTTAGATTATTTAAGCATTTTGATCGTGACATCTGATGCTCTGACGAATATGTCCTTTACTATCATTCAAGGACTGAAGTAGAAAACTGAGAACGCGCTTTGAATTATTTGCGTTGGAGGCACGTGTTGAAGGTGATCTCGATTCTAGAACAGACTGTAAAGCAACTCGAGTTTTGAAAACTTACGATGCAGGGTTATCGCAGAAAGAATAGAACGGTGTCAGTAGGCTTAAAGGGAGAATACAGTTTCCACAAGATTGGAACAATATTTTTAAGTACTGAAAACATAAGTGAGGATTTTCTTCAGATCTGGGAAATAGTTATGTTACGGGTTTAAAAGCAAAGCGACAATTCAATATGGGACAGAATTTTTATATCTCTAAAACATTTAGTTTATGACATGACAGAATCCTCTGTAACATTTCTAAACTGATAAAATTGCAGGAAAGACGGTCAAATACTGGAGAGGGATCTAAACTATTCTTTAAAAGAACAGATGTTACATTCTCATTTATTCCACTTGATCGTTATAATTCCCAAAAAATTTGCTAACCTAAATGTTGATTTTGCCAGAATTCTCGATCGTTACTATGGACCCTGCACACCAAACCACTTGTGGAGAGTGCAGGACGAAGGGCAGAAGTTGAAATGTCACCGTAATGAATATGGGTTTGCCAATTTTTCTACTTTTTTGGATTTACGCCTCATCGGCGTGGAGACCGTTAGAGGCGTGTAAGGACAAGGGCCGAGGAACGGGAAAGTATTTGGCGATGACTTTTTTAAGGAACTATCCCGGCATTCGCCTGGAGTGGTTTTACGAAACCATGGAAAAAAGAAATCTGGTTGGCCGGGTGGGGATTCGAACCCGTGTCCACCGGAACCTGAAGAGAAAGCGTTATCGCTCACCCAATCTGCGTGATCTATGGAATGGTTCATTAGCATTCTCTCAAAAGTAAGTTTTTCACATGAAGCATAGCACAAAACACTCTACCAAAGTATTACATAGCTGGCAGAATAATGGTAATATTCACCGAGCGTAGAGGGTGAGCGGTAACGCTCTGACCTCGCATTCCGGAGGACGCCGGCTCGAATCCCCGTCCGGGCGTTGAGATTTGGGTTTTCCATGGTTTCGCCAAATTAATCCAGGCGAATGCCGGGATTCTTCATACAAACATCCATGGCCGAATTCCTTCCCGGTCCTTGCCCCCACTCCTATCCCGCCTCTAATGACTTCGATGTCGACGAGGCGTAAAGCCATAAATATAAAAAATAATACTCTACTGTAAACGAAGGACATTAATGGCACGATGGTTAAAAAAAGCCTTAAGTACTGTTTAAGATAAACTGATTGTTGTGAAAGTTACAGAATAAGAATATGTCCTAAGGAAATGTAGAAATGTCAAACCAATATTCCTAACCATGGTTTCCGACATGCACGGTACCTTAATTTCTGTAAGGAAACGCCCCATGAAGTAACTAAAGTTAGTAATACATACAAGAGATAGTACTAAGATAAGACAAAATCCTCGTACCTACGTTTCTCTTCAAAAGATAATGTTTCTTTAACAATTATACATGGACTGTAAATTTTTTTTCGCTGTTAATACTTATATTACACCCACTAGGATGTTAGCACTAATGTAAATCAACTTCTGTGTTCAATTTGCTCTAGAAAGTAGGCAAATTATTGTTGTTAGCACCTCGCTCATTTGTTACTTACCAGTATATAAAATTCCCCCTACAAAATTTCAGTAGAGATTACTATTTCTAAAACTGATGAAGATCAAAACATTGAAGTATAAAAAAAGGCTGAAGTTATACGTAAATTGGAATACTTAAACATTAATTCAGTTGCTTTCAGTTAGGAAGTAAATTTTATTTCTTTTATAGAACTGAATAGTCAGCTGTTGCAGCACTACAATGGTATCAAAATATCTTAGAGCAATAACACAGAATTTTACTACCAAGGTAGGAAAAAATAAGATTAAATGTTCCGTAACTCATTAGAATACGTATTTTATACTACAGAAGTTAAAAAATTTTGTGACTCTACGATGCTTTAACACAGGCGAGGTTTAAAGGAATTTTACGAAGTATTAATGAATTATTCTGGCGTGCACCTGAAATAATTACGTAAAAATGTATTATCTCAACTTCGATGGCTAGAGAAATTTTGAAACCTGATCCCTCGAAAAACTGGCGCTCAAACTGTCAGTTGAACCCCTTTGACTAGGTACTGGGTATATTTTTCGTTATCATGTTCGGGTTGGTGATACTAAGGCTGAAGCATAATAATTCGTTTGTGAGAGTCGAAAAACAGACTCCTTCGAAGGGAGCAGTTCATCAGGGATTTTTGATACTTTTAGAATCCGAATAAGCGATCGTTCAACATTCTTTGATTTTATTGCTGGGTTCATCATATAACAGAGAGTCGGTGCTCCATTACTTTAGAATCAGATGAACACCTCTAGTCCGGTAGGTTCCTTGTAGTTAAAAGTTTGTTTTAAAAAATCTTATCCTCACATGCTAAAATAAATTCTTTGTTATTGTCGTCATCAGTTTTTCGTCTCGTTTGATGCAATCCTCCAACACTTCCTATCTTGTGCTAACCTTTTCATATTAACATACCACTTACAACCAAAGTCGTCAATTATCTGCTTCATATATTCTAATCTCTGTCTTTCTTCACAGTTTTTATTTTCGACTGTTCCTTCCACTAACAAGTTAACCAATTCTGCATGTCTCAAAATATGACCTACCATCTTGTCTCTCCTTTCTGTAACGCTCTTCCACAAACTTCTTTCCTCACCCATCATTTCTAAAACTCGCTCATTTCTTAATTTATCTGTTCACTTAATTTTCAGCATCCTTCTATAGCATCGCATTTCAAATGCTTACTTTTATTCTGGTATTCCTAAAGTCCATGTTTCGCTACTGTAAAGTGCTGTGCTTCACACATAGATTTTTAAACAGTTCTGAATCTTAGATCAATATTTGAAACTAAAATATTTCTCTTTTTCATGAAAGCTCTTTTCGCTAGTGCTATTTATTCTTTTAACATCGTTCCTGTTTCGGCCATCAGTTGCAATTTTACTCCCTAAGTAGCAGAATTCATTTACTTCTCCAAACGCATCCAATCACATTTTTGTATTTATTCCACTATATCTGCAATCATTTCTACCACATTTCATCTCTTTTTGGTTTATATTTAGTCTAAAATCTTCCTTCAGTATTTTATTCATGACATGAGTAAATTCTCAGTACCCTCAGCCTGTTCTGTTAACAAGACAATGTCATCTATACCATTTTAAAAAAAATCAAAATGTGAATGATATATTTCCTTTCATTTATTTTTCTGAAAATGTATTACTAAATAGATTCCTCGTCACAGTAACACATTACGTTGATAAAAATAAAGTGCGCAGACAAAATTATTTTTGAGTATTTTTTCAAATATTGATAAGCCATACACAGTTTGGCTACTTTCCAATGTTCACTGATGCAGTCTTTCGAGTTCTTTGTTATCCATAATCACACAACCATCTTCAGTTTCCTGGAATATTGCTTACCGTCATATTCTTCTAATCAGTTTTTCCTTGTTGCTTTATATCTCGTCGAGGACATTGTGGGCGGGGCATGGAACGGGAAGGAATTCGGTCACGACATTTTTAATGAACCATCCCCGCATTCGCATAACGTGATTTCTTAAACCCATAGAAAAATAAATTCTGGATTGCCGGACGGGGATTCGAACCCGCGTCTCTCCGAACATGAGGCCAGAGCGTTACCACTCAACCACCACGCTCGATTATTGTCAGTAGTTTCCTTTCATTAATCAGTTTATCCCTTGGTCCTTTAATATTTCTTCCTCTCGACATTCCCCATCCTTCCTTCTCACCGGCAATCCCGTTCCTCTATATTTGTAGCAGTAATCTGTTATTCCATTCTGTTTCTATTAATTTTCCGATAACTTGAGAAGAAAATATTTTGTTCACTCTTAAATATGCAGTATTTGGATGTATTTGAACATAAATATCTGTGAAGGCATTATTTACTGTAGTCTTATATTAAAAAATTGCTTAAGTACAATTTTTTATGTTTTTTGTTTCGGGCTTTGGGGCTAGTCAACGTCGAGGTCATTAGAGGAAGATAATGGACAAGTAACGGGAAGAAATTTAGCCATGGCCATCTGATGAAACCATCCCCCCATTGGCCAGGAGTGATTTCGGGAAAACCGAAATCTTGATGGCTGGACGGGTTTTCAAAATCGCGATGCCTCTTACCCACCATGCTGCGAAATAGATACGGTACTTCCGTACATTCATTAAAGCCACTATACTTGAAAGGAATGATTTAAATGTTACGGCTACCTATTAATATTCCTTTTCTCCCTTTACTTTAGGCTTTCGAATGTATCGACTTAGCATAGTACAATGAACTGCGTCCCCTTTGTTGTAGAAAAGGTGTCATGCAGGCTCGTTTTTCCTCATCGTAAACTTGTTTAGTTTATTCATGGTGACACATCCTCATTACCTATTTAAAAAGCTGGCGCTGAAAAAAGGAAGGCGAGAGCTAAGCTAGCGCAGAAACGGAAACGTGAGCATGTGGTAGAAAGCAGCGGAAACATGAGTTGCTTCCGTTTCTTCAATTATTAATGAGAGGGTCAGGGCCCCCGTGTGTTCGCTAGGCACTCATTTCCATTTACATCCAGTTCTGGGTCAACCTGCACTATGCTGACATCTTAACTAAAGTTTTTTTCACGTACCTACAGTTAATGCTAATCGTATCGATTCTTTCGTACGTGATGCACAGAGAATGATTCTGGACCTGTGATCAGTTTGAAGCAGCTATCGGCAAGAAAATTGAGATTTTAAGTTGGAAAGAAGGAACGATCAGGAGAAAGAAGTGTTAATACTTAATAATAATAATGAAAGATTTTGTTAATGTTAAGGTGGTTTTTTAATAGCAGTTAAATAAAATAAAAACTAATTCTTTCCAACATACATACAAAGTCCAGCGCATGAGATTAAAATGAAAATCTTTTCGAACTTATTTCGTCATTTTCAAATATTTTTCTGATAAATCTTCTGTTACTAGAAACTTTTTTAAATCGTTTTCCTCACTCAGGAAAAATACCCACCTCGTCGTATGTGCATCTACGTAGGCCGACGTTTGCAGATGTCGAAACTTACGTTTTTTTCCTTATGGCTTTACGCGTCGTCGATGACGATTTCACTAGAGGCGGGAGAAGAGTGGGGTCAAGGAACGGGAAGTAATTCGGCTGTGGCCTTTTGAAGGAACTATCTTGGCATTCATTTCAAGTGATTTCGAGTGAGGGCCGAGCGGGGATTCAAACTCCCATCATCCAGAATGCCAGGCCCATCAGGCCCGAGCATTACTGCTCACCCTCTATGCATGATTACACGATTGTTATACAAACAGAAATCGCACGAGCTGGTTCGAGCTTGAATGTTCGGTGTAAAAAGATTTTTTTTAAAAAATAAGGCTTTGCGGCTAGTTGTCATCGAGATGATTAGATATGAGAGAGAATCTGGGGCATTCGTCTGGAGTGATTTCGGGAAACCATGGAACACGAAAATCAAGATGGCGTGACAGGGGATAGAACACGTGATGTACCAAATTAAAGACACGCCAGAGATTACATTTTGATGCTAGGCTGCTCATAGTAAACCATTAGAGGATACTCTTATTTCAGTTCCCATCTGAAGGCTTTATAGGCACTGACCACTGCTGTAGTACTTTCAGCGTCGCTTGAAAAGTTAGGTTACAATTTTTTTTCTTTTTTTTTGTGATCAGGTGTGGGGCTTCGACTGTTAGGGTCACTTAGGAGGATTTAACCTAAGACAACTTTTGGAAGGTTCTTGGATAATACCCTCTGTCTGTGAACATTCTAAGCTATCAGTAAATATGCCTCATGTTACGCTGTTAATATACTGTGCATATGCTGTGGCGTAAATTTAGAACCAGCCAAAAAATCCTTTAGCCCACTCCGAAAAATAACCTCCAATACCAAGCTCTGATCTCTGGTTCATTGTACCCTGTTGTGGCTTGTGTAGTGACGATTTTCGAGTATTAATCATGCGCAAAATATAAGAGAAATCCACACTTTCGTAGAACTGGCATACATAGAGGGCGTTTACAATTGAATTCGTAACAATGATGTCCTGGCTGTCACGTGGAAACGAACATCATAAGAAAAGATTAATTTTAATTTCTTTGAATCGGCAGTTTGGATTATTGTGAACGAATGGGTAGGTATTAGGTATCAGCAAAGCATCCATGGGCATTCGTTGTTTTAAAGAAGTGGCGAGCAACATTGTACCGAACCTGAATAAGCTGACTGTTCCCATTGAAGCAAAGCGGTTTACTGCGAAGCGAAGGCTCCCCCACATCATAGTCGTCAATGGAGAGGGCAATGAACCAAGAGTCGATATGTGAATGGTTAGTATAGCACTGTATTGATCCTCCTGATTTACGACAACTTGTGCTATTCACCGGCGAGGCCTAATTTAGCTGTCATCAAATTCAACAGTCTGTGTTACATAATTAACATTCTAACGCTGAATTCCTACATTTTGAAAAGCACTATATCTGAATGTCCCGTATCTTATATCTGCCGTCTCATGGATAACAGATACGACCGCTTTCGTGCAGGCAGTTATGTCTTAGCTGCAGGGAAGTGTCCTTGGTTGTCAGTGGGAAGATTAACTACAGTATGAGGCAACTACTCGCACACCCCATTTTAGTTTAAATTTCCATACCATTCCAACCAGATTCATCGTTTTCTGATCACTAGGTTGCAAGTAGAGACAGTATTCCATGACTTCCTAGGACACCAGCCCCGATCCTGGAGATTTATTATCTAAGAGAGATCCAAAACCAGTTGTTTATGAGATTCCAGTTAAAAAGGGATACAGAATTAACTGCCAACATCTTACACATCAGCGACGTGATTAATAAAACGCCAGGGATTATCTAACTGGAGCGCGACAGTGACATTAATGCTTTATTTATGTGCTGTTTGATATTTCCAGCAACCTTTGTCAGATCCAAAGCATTGCATTGTGTACGAAAGTTTTCTAAGAAATAAGAAAAATAAACAATGGGAAAAGCAACGATTAATATACCTGGCCCCGCATCTGTAAGCTGGTTTCTTAGACTACAAATTCCCTATCTCAGAATCTTCAGCATGGTATTCTTCTTTTAATATTTGAAAGTTCACTCAGAATCATCCATTGATAGGTACATCAAGAGCAGCATATTTGTCACTGCCTCTGGTGAATAGGTTGTGGGTTCTTACGCCTCATTGACGTCGAGGTGATTAGAGGAGGGATAGGACTGGGGGCAAGAAATGGGAAGAATTCGCCCATGATCTTTTGAAGGAACCATCCCTACATTTGCCTGGATTGATTTGGAGAAAACATGGAAAACAGAAATATGGATGGCTGGACGAGGGTTCGAACCTGCGTCCTTCAATATGGGAGGCCAAAGCGTTACCACTCACCTACAACGCTTTTTAGGTGGGTATTGCATTCCTGGAAGTATTGTTATTATTCACTAAAAGTGGTGGTGGAGGGTGCATTGCACCAATCCAAATGTGTAACCATTTGTTAATAGGAAGGGATATACGGGATATTGCAGGAGGCACCCATGGGCTGTTTTTAGGAACCATCCCGGAATTTGCCTGGAGCGATGGGAAAACCACGAAAAACCCTGATCAGGATGGCTGAAGGGGTTTATAGATACGTACTCCTATCGGAATCTAAGTTGTTTTGCTCGATAACTCCTTCCTATTCCACTCCCTAATCGCTCGTGGAAAAAATAGGTACAAATATGAATCGTTTCTGGTCATATTAATGTTGCTGCTAGAAATATGTTTTTTCCGTCGTCCTGAAATAGGTGAGTAGTGAATTTTTCTATCAGCTTCTGCCTTCTGTGTTCCAGGTCTTCCCAACCCAACTCATTCAACATCGCACCGAGCGTGATGGTGTAACGGCTAGCGTTCTGGCCTCGCATTCGGGAGGACGGCGGTTCGAATCCCCGTCCAGGCATCCAGATTTGAGTTTTCCATGGTTTCCCAAATCACTCCAGGCAAATGCCGGGATGCTTCCTTCAAAAGGCAATGACCGAATTCTTTCCCATTCCTTGCCCCCCATCCTTTCTCGTCTCTAAAGACCTCGCTGTTAGAGAGACGGTAAGCAGATAAAAAAAAAATTCAACTTCGCACTTATGCTTTCCCTCCAGCTATACCAGTATATACCTGTCACGAATCTGGCGGCTCTTCTTTGGACCTTCTTCAGTGCATCCATTAGCCCATTTTGATATGGACTCCATACAGAACAGCAATATTCTAAGTGAAGACGCACCAGAGCTTTATATGCAATCGATTTAACTTCCGGTGTATATTGCTTTAAATTACGATCTAGAAATCGGAGCATATGATTTTCTTTCCCAGTTACCTTCTCAATATGTTCATTCCACAACAAATTATTACGAATTGTTGCATCTAGGAATTTAGCGGAATCTACCGTGCCTCAGAGAATATCAAGCAGCAAGAGCAGAAGAATGACTTCGAGAATTTATTATTATTTTGGCTTTGTTGATTATCGACTTCGAGGATATTAGATTTTAGGGAGAATTCTGGGCATGTAGTGTTAAGATATTCGAACATGGCACTTAAAAGGAATCTTCCCGGCATTCGCTTGGAACAACTTTGAGAAATGACGGAAAAACCAAATATGGATAGGTTACCAGGGATCGAACCCACATCCTCCCAAATGTCAGATCCTCACTGACTACGCTCGATAGATGACTAAGAGAGGGCCGCTTCATTCGCCTCCCTGAATCGGCCAACTTACCAGTAGATCTTACGTAATCATAGCTAGATTCTGGAAGCCAGTGAATACAAGAAGGCACTTACCTACTTGGTGGGGGGTCTGTCAGACTGTGAATGAGCCGAAATCCTCGTCATGTGGACAGCGACTCCATGAATCATCCTGTATACTGCTGCTCCATTGCTGGACAGCTACGCGAAAGCAATGTGCAGCAAGTCATGTACACCTTCGGGTGTCCAATCCGGGTTTATTCTTAGCAGTAATGTCTGTGTGGATGTACATTCAGTAAAGTCAAATATTTAGTGGGCCTCACATTTTTGGTATCCGTTGCGGACAATTTAACGTTGCGCCTATTCTTACGAATGGTCTGCAGTATAATACATATAATCGTTTAATTATATCTCCGTCAATTCAGGACAAAGCCAGTCAGTTAAATCACCATCTACAGGATATTCTTTTCTATCTTTGACCAAGTACTAGTAGACTGAGGCTAGACACGTTCTTGGCAAGTAATGTCTGTCAGAATCGCGTGAGGAGAGTCAAAATGAATGAATGGCTGTATCTGATTACAGCATTAGAAACAGTTGCAAATACATTTCCAGAAATGCGACGGTTTGTACGAGAAAGAAAGGAAATGGAATTCTGTATTGAGTTAGTATTAATAAACTATTTGCGTATACCTGATAAATTTTGATAATTTATTGTCGCTTATAAATTCTATCTCCATTTAAAATTCCTCTGAACTCTAACACTTCTAGTGTGCTAAGAGACTGGTTGCTTAATTCTACAGACGCTACACCGGAATTTAGGTAGAACTAATAAGTTGTTATTTCTTTACCAACTATATAAGCTAATGATACTGATTAATGTACGATCATATCCTATGATTAATCTCAGTTTCATACAATTACTTTATTTTGTAGAAAACAAATGCTGACAAGATTATCCCTCTTGGTGCTTTGCAGCTCGCCACTTTCAAAGTCATTGGAGGCGGGAGAGAGTTTTGTGAAGTAACAGGAAGGAATTCGGCCATGGCCTTTTGTTGGTATCATCCAGGTATTTGTCTGGAGTGATTTCGGGAAACCATGGAAAACGGCTATCTGGGTGGCCTTACGTGGATTAGAACCCGCGTCCTCCCTAATGCGAGGTGCGAGCGTTACCGCTCACCCACGACGCATCGGCAACAAGATTACAACTTACCAGACACTGTGAGAATTATTTACAATACATAAATTATTTCCAACATTGGATGTTGGCTGGTTGAAGAAGGGAGTGTGAAATCCGTTCTAAGTAGCTCATACCATCTCAGTACTTCACTGGAATTTCTTAAGTGTTAGTAGTTAATTAATGAGCATGACACACAACGTAATAATGGACTGGAGTCATACTGTCTTTCTAGAAATACCATCTTCAGCGGAGAGTTTATATAGATTACTTACTGCAGTGCCACAAGTGCTGAGTAACTAGTTCTACACAGAAGCAGCTAGTATACAGGGACATAAAAGACGCCCTCTGGATTCCGAGCATGCCGCATCTCTCATTACAGTTCGTTTATACTGGTGGAAAGTTTCTGTGTGAGAAGAGTTAATTACGAGTTTGTGCAGAATATATAGAGTGTAATATCAAATATAAACGGTGTTAATACTTTTCACAGATCTGAACTCAGAAACAGTTTTGCAAGATTTCCTGACGCTGAAATATCATTTGCACCACAGTAATGTAATATTTACCAGAGAACAAGATATATTCTATTGGCACACTACGTTTGTACGTAAATAAAACTACATAATTAATTTACAAGGGAGCGCATTAAAATGACCCGTAAATATCAAACTGCTAGGATAGTAAAACATAAGTCAATAATTTATTCGTTTGTATTAAAAGTGAATATTTCTATAGCATGTTCTCAAATAAGGAATCCAAATCACAAAGTTAGCGTAGGCTGTATGCTGCCGGGTGGAAAGAGTATCTACTTGGTTCCTGGACAGGAAATATTCAGAATTTTCGTTGGCTGTGAGATTCATCGCAAGTTTGTCACTTTCGGTATTTTTCTGTTGTATCTTCCTATTAAACAGATGCAGCAGTAGTAATAGAGTTGATTAGTTTCATACTGAATGACTGCAGATATGGGGGAAAGTAATTTTTTTTTTTTTAGACCTTGTCGTGGTTATTAGAGGCGGAAAAGGAATGGAGACAAGGAACGCGAAGAAATTCAGCCATCAACTATTTAAGGAACTATTCCGGCACTCACCCGGGGATATTTAGGGAAACCATGGAAAACCTAAATCTGGATAGCCGGATGGGGGATTCGAACGCACGGCCTCCCGAATGCGAGGCCAGAGCCTTTCAGCTCACCCACTACGATTATTACAGGGGGGGGGGGGGTGGAAGATGAAAAGGATATTTTTTTTTCTTCAAAAGACAAATATAGCGCTGTATTTATTTTAATGATTGAAGGTCAGTATTACGTTACATATCAAGCTCTTTACTGAAGTAATAGTCTTCTAAGCAAAATAATTCCTTTTTCTTTTTATGACTGTGGCTATGGTAGCCTACTTTTCTTGTTACAGAACGTGGTGGTTGTGTTTGAGCGGTAACGTTCTGGCACCTCATTCAGGCATCCAGATTTGGGTTTTCTATGACTTTTCCTTATCACCCCAGGTAAATGACGAAATGCTTTCTTGTAAATGCCATGACCAAATTCCTTCCCATTCCTTGCCCCCAGTCCTTTCCTGCCTCTACAGACTTAGACGTCAACGAGGTTAAAATCCATAAGGAAAAAAAAAAATTGTTGGTTGATGGGTTAGTGCTGTTAATGTGTTAACCTGAGGTCCTCGCAAATGAGGAGGCTCGTACAGTAATGTTTTACTTTGTTGCTATTAGAAATCGCTGCAGTGTGTAGACTGACCTGGCTCCGCGAACGTGATGATTTCGGAAGTGCGGCCGAAGAAGTCGTCTGGCACGGTGTCTGGCGGCCGCGTGCTGGGCTGGTCATTGGGCAAGCGACGCGAGTCGCCGCCCGCTCTGTAGACGGTGGCTAGAGCTACGGCCCTGGGTAAGGCGGAGGTGACGTTGGGCTTGGATCGCAGCCCTAGCTTGGACAGTATCTGTCGCTTGATGGCCTCGAGACGCCGCGAGTCGTCGTCGCGGTGATGCTGTCGGTGAGTCCTGGCCACGCTGCAGTCGTTGACGGCGATGGACAGCGTGACGAGCAGGAGGGCAGGCGCGTACCACAGCATGGTGAGCGAGCTACTGGGCAGCGGGAGCGGGCGCGAACAGGGCGCTAGGCTGCATGCTGTCAGCTGCGGGCCATGCGTGCGGGCGGGAGGCCGGCAGTGCAGCGACTGGTCGCCGGCACGGCGCGACGCCCCCCCTCCCGGCGCCGCCGCCGCCGCGCCGCGCCGCCCCGCGTCCAGACGGCGCGGTGGCCGCCCAGAGCGACAGGTGCCACCTGGCCTCGCCGCACCACTGCCCACCTGCAATAACTCTCTCTCCTTACCATCCCTACAAACTATCTTTCCATCGAACAATATCTTCATATCGATGCCAGCCGTGACGTACCTTAAGTCAACCGAGGCGAGAGCTGGAGAGCATACCTCGGGTCCGGTATTCGGGATGACGTGGGCACAGTTTCCGGGAAGGTTCCTTTAAAAGGTCATGGCCAAATACATTCCCGAATCTTTACCCGAATCCTCTTCCGTCCTGGAGGCGTAAAGTAAAAAACATAGAACAACAAGATAGTCGACAAAAGACAACTTGTTTTCTTACGTAATTTTTTGCTTAGCGCTTTACGCCTCGTCGATATCATCGACGTCATCGAGGCGGGAAAGGACTGGGGCAGGGAACAAGAAGCAACTCGGCCAATCTCTTTTTAAAGTTTTTTGTTTTTGGCTTTTCACCTCGTCGATGGCAAGGTTATTAGCGGCGGGAAAGAACTCGGGGCAAGGACTGGGAAGGAATTTATCCATCACCTTTTGAAGTAACCATCCCGGCATTCACCAGGAGTGATTTGGGGAAACCATGGAAAACGCAAATTTGGAAGGCCGGTCGAGGATTTGAACCCGTGTCCTCCTGAAAACGAGGGCAGAGCGTTACCGCCCATCCTCCACGCTCGGTTATACGATTTCAGTCCCTTAACGATAGGATCAGTACTTGCTCCACCATCATCTTAGGCAATATTGTCAACTATAGCATCGCTATTATTGACTTTTACAATATACTGCCTACCATCACATGCTTCATCTTGCACGATTTTTTTAAACCCCCATGAGCCATGCAAGCCAGTGTCTAATAAATTAGATGTTCACACAGTCTTCCTCTTGATCAGAAAAATAATGAAATAAGATCGATTTCTTTACTATTCTAAAAAAAGAGTGTAAATCCGCAGTCTATGATCTATTTACTACCTCTTGTTTTCACTTGTCCCGTTATTGAAGCTCGGCACATTCAAGATGCGACGCTTTCGGATTTGGCGGGTTTGTCTCTTAATCTGACGCCTCCTCGGGCAGAAAGCTGTGTTGCCACCTGTATGTGAAACGTGTGACAACGTTCTGTGTGCGATAAGTGTATAGTTTGTGAAATGTACGGTTTATTGGGTGGAGATTGGGGACCGTCCCAGGTTTCACCTTGGTGACTGCGGGAAACCGCCTAAAAACCGCAGTCACGACGGCTGGTATACAGGGACCAGGACTCGAAACTGGCCCTGTTGTACCTCCCCTGCCGTATCTCGTGCAGCCACACTTGCGGGTGTAAACAAAGTATCCAGTAATAGAAAGTTATTTGCGCTGCTTGTTTATCACGATGGATGTTTCCCTCGGTGGAGGGCGCATGGTTGACTCCTAACCCAATTTCGGTTCCCTACATGCTGCTAAAATACTCAATTGTTTATCAGGTCCCATAATGATGTTCAAAATTCGCCATCTTAGATTCCAGCTTTTATGACATAGATGTCGACGAAATGTGACACACTAGGCCTAGTACAACTCCCTAGGGATAGAGATAAAGTGCTGCTCAATGTAAGAATTTTTATTTATTTTACTTATGGCTTTACGCCTCGTCGACATCGAGGTCATTAGAGGCGGGTTGGGATTGGGGACAAGGAACGGGAAGTAATTCGGTCATGGCCTTTTGAAGGAATCATGGCGGCATTCGCCTGAAGTGATTTGGGGAAATCATGGAAAACCCAAATCTCGGTGCCCGGACGGGAACTCGAACTCGCGGCCTCCCGAATGCGAGGCCAGAGCATTAACCGGTCACCCACCACGCTGGGTGTCAATGCAAGGGCTTGGTTCAAGTGTATTAAAAAATCGCTTCGCGTAGCCTTCATCGTAAATACGCGCAATATGTAAACAAGTGTCATCACCCTTTTTCGGATAGTCTGAAGTTGACTAAGTAGATCACCAGCAGAACACTATCGGCACTGTAAATACAACATTGCAAAACAAGAAAAGATTTAAGTAACTATAGAACTGAAAATAAAAAACAATCATGATCTGCACACATCTTGTAGACGTAAAACTGTAATCGTTACGTTGTAACTTCTCGTATGGTTAGCTATCATATTTAGTAACTATCTATCGACACAATTTATCAACTATATGAACTAACATTCATCTGTAGCAGGGAAGGGTTTTACTACGCGTCCATTATTAACAAAATACTCCTCGAATTCTAGACGACTCTCGAAGAGTCTTTTGAACTCGACTTTTTTATGGCGCAAGAAGACAGAAAGGTTTTATTAATAGTCAGCCCTAATAATTTTTTATCACTCAAATATTCTTAGGCGATTAATATTCATAATGCGAGAAATACGAATGGTAATGACATCAATAATTTCTTATTTAGCTGTTTCAATGCTTCTATAAATGCTTTGTCCCAAAACAGTCAACAATTAATCATAAAAGCTCATTATTACGCTGCAAAATGCTAAAATCATACTTCAAATTAACCAGCTCCATTTCGATAACTTATATACTTATATTTATTTCCAGCTTTAAACCTAGGAATGAAATATACGTAATTGTCATATATCGCGTGCTTTGATTCATTTGATAAGACGGAAAAATTATTGTTTTGTCGGTTCTACACTTCTTCCCTGTTATTCTTTCCGCGCTATCATTCGCGGAAGCAAGTATCTCTGCACATTCCGAGCAATATTCTGCGAGTTTACGTCTTTCAGACTTTATTGTCTAAACAGTTTACAAAACCACCTCTCCATTGTGTAGGAAGGCAGTTAAGAAATGTGCTGTGCTGTTCAACTTGCTCTGAAATGTATCTCAAACAGTTGCATGCAGATTGGAGATGCCAAAGCTGTTTCTTCGTTCTTTTGGTTGCGCTCCTTCAAAACAGGACCCATAAAATTAATTCTATTGGTATCACATTGCAATAGACACATAAATTATTTTGTTACATATGGATGACGACATTACAGATCTATGGGAATAAAATAGCTTTATAAATTCACAGGTTGAAAACTGGTGATATTACCTCTAGGGTACAAAGATAGGGGTTCTCTTAGCTATTCCTGGTGTTGTAAATGACATTGACTATTGTAATTTACTTATTGTACACTATCTGATCAAACATCTATCAGAAATTGCACTTAGGATTTACCCCGTCGCGTTCCCTATTATGATGGCTTTAACTATGCTGGAGAGAGTTTCGATGAGGTGTCTGAATTTCTATTCTTCCTCGAGAGCTGAAACCAGAGATAGTAGTGACGTTAGACGCTGATGTCTAGAGCGAAGTCGACGTTCTAAAACGTGTTCCATTGGATTTAGGTCGGGACTTTCGGCAGGCCAGTCTATTTTTGGAATGTTATTTCCCACAAACCAGTGCCTCACAGATGGAGCTTTATGACAGTGTGTATTGTCATCTTGATAAAATCATCGTCTCCGAACTAGTCCTACAGTTTTCACAGTACACAATGGTTTCAATTGTATTCATATCCTTTCATATTTTTTGTTAATCGCAATAAGGGCACCACATCTTAACCATGATAAAACACACAATACCATAACACCACCTACTCGGTACTTCCCTGCTGGTACTTCAAATGATGGCAGATAAGGATCTCCTGGCATCTGTGAAGTCTAAGAACTTCCATCGTATTTTCACAGGGTATAACGTAATCACTCCAGATCACTCTTAATCACTCTTTTCGAGTCATCCACTTTCCACTGGCGTCGCTCTTTACACCACATCAAGCGTCCCTTAGCACTGACTACAGAAATGTTTCGCTTATCAGCAGTAACTCGACCTTTATACGCCGTTTCAGAATCATTGTTGTGTTAGCAATTTGGAACTCATGAGTGATTCCTTCTGCTGATTTTAAAACCACCGTCTGCAATACACGATTGTCCCCGTCTGCCTGGTCTTGGGTTAGTTGTGGTTGGTTCTTTACAGTCACGTCACCAACAGTTGACTGATAGATAGCTTTAGAAGAATTACCGAGCAGGGTGGGTGAACGGTTAACGTTCTGGCCTCGCATTCGGGAGGACGTAGCTTCGAATCCCCGTCCGAGCATCCAGATTTTGGTTTTCCATTGTTCCCCCAAATCGATCCAGGCGAATGCCGGGATGCTTCCTTCAAAAGGTCATGGCCGAATTCCTTCCCGTTCCCTGTCCCCAGCCCCCTCCCACCTCTAATGACCTTAGCCGTCGACGAGCGTAAAGCAGCAAAAAAAAAATTGTAATATCCCTGATGGATTTTTTACTCGGGTGATACCCAATGACAGACCCATTCTGCTGTTACTGCCTCCCTGTCGTGATATCTAGTTTTAAATTCCGCGTTATATAGGATTGTCCGGATACTTTTGATCACATGGTGTATTGGCAGAAGATGGTTTATATTAGGCCAGAGAAAAGCTAGTATCCCACAAAAACAATTCTTGTAAAAACAGGCCAAGTCTCACGTACGTGTAGTGACAAAAAAGTTATAATATCTTCCTCTGAGGCAAGTCTACAATTTACAGTGTGTATTCACTTCACATTGTGAAACAGAATGGTTTCTCTGAGTGACATAGATCGTTTATTTAGAATAAAAAAAATTCTCGTGACTTGGGCATTATGCGCCGCATGTTTTAGTTAACCTATATAAATACCTTAAATGTTTTGCTTTATCAAACTTATAATTACGTAAAAGCCAAGATTTACCTCGATCTTATTCGAATTTTACAAGTATATATTATGCCCTCAATTTCAGTAAAAATTATGACGTGCATAATGGCCAAGCCATCAGAATATTTTTTTATTCTAAATAAACGATCTATGACACCGAGAGAAACCATTCTGTTTCACAAAGTGAAGTGAATATAGTGAAGTGTAGACTTGGCTCAAAAGAAGATCTCATAATTTTTTGTCACTACACGTACACGAGACTTGTTTTTGTGGGATCTCATTTCTTTTTGTAATTTTTTTCGCTTATTCTGAATAGCCCCTCAAATTTAATTATTCCATTTGAAAATCGGCAAATAAAAACGTTTTGTAATTGAAGACATCTATATACATTACCAACAATGCCCCAATCTCTGAAAGCAATGGGTGTGCGCCGTAGCCGAGCAATGCAGATTGCCGCTGGTTTAACTACCACCATAAATAAATTACTAGTAACTTTCAAACTAAGCATACGAACAAAGTAAAATTTAAGATATTAGATAAACTTGCTGATCTCTATGCAATAAAAAATTCTCAGGCATATAGCTTCATCCGGAGCAAAGCAATTAAGCCGCAAATATGTGCCAGAATTTTACATGTTTAGGATTGTAATCAAATAAATACGGGGAAAAACTCCCATATTAGACTTTTCTTATGATTTATGGATGAAACCATATATGTATACCAAAATAATTGTTTCTAGAATTACTGGAAGTACAGTGAAATTTTGATGTCGAGGTGACGTAATCAAATAAAACTTTGAATTTCAATAACTTCCAAAGTAATAAAAGGAAAGAAGTAAAATTTAACACATTAATTAAACTAAGTAGCTAACTCTATAATGAAAATCTGAGGTATATAAAGTAATTATGGTAGAAAGCGATTTCACGTTAGGGATTGGTATGTGGTGGATAAATGGAAATTTACGAGTTTCAGACTTTTCTTATAATATATGGGTAAAATTTTATCTGTGAACCAGATTTCAGCTTTCTACGGCTACAGGAACTACCTTAGAGTTTTGATGATCATCAGTCAGTCAGTCAGTCAGTGAGTTACAAAATCGCTGAAGTTTGTATCCGAATAACATCCGAACTAAGAGCAGTAACGAAATAAAATTTAGTAAGTTTGCTAAGATTGGTTATATCTATGCATTACAGAAACTTGAGACATGTAATATGAATACTACCAAAGAAATTGAGGTTCAAATATGGCCCAAATCGCTTCGAGAAAAGGGTAGGCAGTGCCGCCGTTGACTGGACTTGGTGTGTGCACTGCCTTGTACCCATATAATACGTTATCCCGATCGCCAGTACGAACCCCTGAGTTTTTGTTAGTTTTGCGGAGCGTATTTAATATTTGAATTAGGCACAAAGTTTTTTCAAGACAGGTGAACAATATAGAGCAAACAAATTTTTTTCAGAGCACCATCAGAACTTTTCGTGGAAGAAGAAAGAAAATATGAAGAAGATAAATTATTTTTACTTTATTATCCATGATCTATCACTGCTGGAACTGTCTTCCTTTAGTTTAAACAATCTTCTTCCTCTAATCACCTACTCCAGTTGAACATGATCTCTCTGTGTAACTTTTATTGTGTAAGTAGTATTTGTGAATGAGTCTAGCAAGTGGATTTCAACCAATCTCAAGTACCCGTTTCTAGCTCCAGCAAATAAGGCGCCCAGAGAATGTCTCATGATCCCTAGCCAATTCGCTCTTGCAGGTTAGCTTCTGCAGATATAAGAATATTCATACTAGACTAAATTGTTTACCTTACCAGAAAAAAGGATTAAGATCTGCAAAGCATTAATGAAGACATTCATCATGAGTGCTAGATGGAAACATGTGATGCGCGTACGAAGATTTTCACTTTTGGTATTTACTCATTATTTGACTCGTGTAATGTCTTTTTTTTTTATGACTTTACGCCTCTTCGATGTCATTACAGGTGGGGAACGACTGGGGACAAAGAGCGTGAAGGATTTAGGTCATGGCATTTTGAAGGAAACATCCCGACATTCGCCTGGAGTGATTTTGGGAAACCATCGAAACTCAAATCTGGATTACCGGGGGGATTCGAACCCGGCTTCTCCCGAATGCGAGGCCATCGCGTAATGTTATTTGTGTAGCAATCCTCTATTCTTCTGATCTGCCGATGCACTAGTACATATAGACGGCTGTTGTTCGGTTGGTATTTCATCATTCATAACACTTCAAATTAATATTAAATGTTAATAACGCAAAATTTATAATTTCAGCTAGAAAAGTCGTTCATGCTGTACGCGGTATCTGAGCGTAGGCGGTTACTCCGTTCCGGGGAGATGAACGGAGTTGGTTTCCAGTTGCCTTTCTCAGCGTGATAGTATCCGTAAGTATCGTTTGTTTAGATGACTGTAAGGGTGTTTTGTTCAGATGATACATGGGAAAAGATGAATCTCGGTTCCAGACCATTCAGGCTTACTTTTCCAAAAGGCATCAGGGGTCTGTCTAATGCCCTGCGAAGAGGTTTTGGACTCCACTCCGACTTTGGTAGACAATGTGGTGATTAGGAATCGTGCACCCAGCGTGGTGGGTGAATGATTAACGTTCTAGCCTCGCATTCGGGAGGACGCCGGTTCGAATCCCCGTCCGGGCATCCAGATTTCGGTTTTCCATGGTTTCCCCAAATCACTCAAGGCGAATGCCGGGATGCTTCCTTCAAAAGGCCATGGACTTATTCCTTCCGGTTTCTTGCCCCAATCCAATTCCGCCTCTAATGACTCGCCGTCGACGAGGCGTAAAAAAAGGAATCGTGCATCACCACTTTTCCTGCTTTTTTTTTTTTTTTGCTTGGGCTTTACGCCTCGTCGACAGCGATGTCATTAGAGGCGGGATGGGATTGGGGCAAGGAAGGGAAGGAATTCGGCCATGGCCTTTTTGATGGAAGCATCCCTGTATTCGCCTGGAATGATTTGGGGAAACCATGGAAAACCCAAATCTGGATGCCCGGACGGGGATTCGAACCGGTGGCGTCCTCCCGAATGTGAGGCCAGAACATTAACCATTCACAAACCACTCTCGGTCTCTTTTCCTGCTCTACCAGCCAAAGCACAGTGATAAAAATTTCTTCTATCCCTGTTCTAGGCGCCGATCCCACCATAGTGCCACAACGACATCAATCTGCGTGCCGCGAATTGTAACCATACTAGTCTTTCATTCTTTGATTCCAGTTTTACGCGTCGCAAGCGTCGAGGTCGTTAGTTGCGGTAGCCTGTTGGAACAAGGAACAGGAAGGAATTCGGCTATAGCTTATTGAAGGAATCATTCCAGAATTCGCCTGGAGTTATTTCGGGAAACAATGGAAAATCGAAATGTGGATGATTGGACGGGGATTTGAACCCGTATCCTCCTGAATGCCAGGCCCTAGCGTTGTCACTCACCCACTGATCTCTGTTTCAATCTCAATTAGTTATCTGACATATCAAAACAGAATTGCGTCAAACTTTCTGGATATACTATATCATTAGGCGATGCTAGACTCGAGCCAGTTCAAATCTAGTTCCGATTTGTTTGCCAAAATGAGTTAAATACGAATGTTCCTAGCAGAATGAAAGGATGGACTCCGCATAACTATTCAAAAATAAAACGTTATTAAAATTAAATAACCCGAACACATTTGCAAAAAGCTTACACGATTCGCTTACAGATATTAATACTATACTCACTACTATTCCTTAGATTAGACGTTCCTTAATAACTCCAGTAGTCTACAGCAAGGGCGTATCCAGGATCAGAACTAGAGGGGGGCAAGATTTGAACTATGGAGGGAGGGGGGGGGGCAACTAATACTGGTTTTGAGGAAGTGGAGTGCGGAACTGAAACATGACGATTTATTATAAAATGAAACTCAAACCTATTCAGGAAACTATTTTTATCATTGATTTATACAGTAATCCAACCACTTAATCTAAGGACCTACAATGTACTCGTAGTTAATTAAGATAGTAAATCAGTTATAGATTTTTTTTTTATGTAAACATTAATCGTCTCGGATTCTCAGAAAATTTTTCAGTAACATTGTTTGTCATATCTCACGGTGTTCTTTCACGAAATTGCGATGCACACTCATCAGGCATAATCTAGTCAATATTTTCTCTCCTAAAGTGCTCCTGAGCCAGTTCTTCACTCGTCGAAGCGTACTGAAGGCAACTTGATTTTTCTTCTGGGGAGGAGCAGCAGCTCCCCCCCATCTTTCCCCTTGCTGGATACGCCCATGGTCTACAAGACGTTAAGAGTCAGTGGAAAAAAAAAATAATAAATTAAAATCAGATCCTACAAATGAGTATACAGAAATGCCAATTTTAGAAATGAATGAGGGTGTTACATGAACCTTCCAGTGTAGCGCAATGCGCTGAGACGCCACACGCTGTATCTGGTAGCTACAACGGGACCTGGTTCGAGACCAAGCCCCCACGTGCCGGCCGTCTTGACTGCGGTTTGCCGCAACCATCAAGGGGAAAGTCGAGACGGTCTTCAATTTACGCCTCCTACACATTTCACAAACAAAAAATACGTTTATCACACAGAGCATAGTTACAAGTTTCACAAACAGATATCAACACTCACCCGTTAGCACGTATTACGACATGGCAGTAGGTACAAAATGCTTGGCGTCAGCAATAGCTGTAGATTTGACAATGGAAACAATGAGTAAAACCTGTCGAAGGCAGCCGACCCCAAAATGTTGGGGAGAGTGGTGAAGACTAAGAAAATAAGGGTATTAAATGGCTCAAGAACACAAAACTGTGTTTTTTTTTTTACTTACTCATGACTTTATGCCTCGTCGAGATGATTAGACGCGGGAAAGGACTGGAGACACGGAACGGGAAGGAATTCGGCCATGGCTTTTTGAAGGAAGCATCCCGGCATTCGCCTGGAGGGATTTGGGGAAACCATGGGAAACCCAAATTTGGATGCCCGGACGGTGATTCGAACGGGCGTCCTCCCGAATGCGAGGCCAGAGCGTTAACCGCTCACCCAACACGCTCGGTGCATAAAGTGTGTGTTATTGTTAGTGGTTAAAAAATATTCTGATCAAAATTTAGTTTACGACATTCCTATTTTTTACCTACACTATAGGAACGTTCACTAATTATTTTTACTCTCATAAGCATCGAGTAAGTTAGTAATTTTTTGCTTTTAATACATGTGACTACTCATTTTCTTGACCGCTGTGTCCTGTGTACACAGTCATGTTTTAAAAACGTTTCTTCTCCACATTAACAAGCCTAACTCCCTGGCCTTTTAATTTCGAGGACGTGGGTTCAAATTCCTGTCCGGCCACACAGATTTGGTTTTACATGGTTTCCCAAAATCAGTCTAGGTGAATGCCGGGATGGTTCCTTCAAAACAGGCCATGGCTGAAATCCTTCCCGTTTCTTGCGCCAGAAAAAAAAGGTCCAGCTCATTTCCAACTCATTTACAGTCAGCTATGCCAATAAGGAGATATTTTACTGCTGCCATATGTTACACAGTAATGAGAGCGAAATGGTGTTAATTATGATTAATTCTTGATGAAAATACGTTAACAAAAACACAAAACAATCAATCCATTAACAGTGCAGTGTTCAAACTAGTTTACAATACCACTCCTTTATTTTCTCACTTTCAGTTCAGGGATCGTTCAATAAAACAGAACATTTGAGCCTACAAGGAGTCGAACGAAATCGTCCTTATAATAAGTAATGGCATTTTAAGCACCCTACTATCTTTGACGACACATGCCATAGAACAACCGAATAATGTAAACATCTTACCATGCTTTTCGTTGAGAATCAGGCCTTTGATATTACACCAAATAGCTGTGTGAGGTTTAAAAATAAATGCACTCTGTTTTCCCCAAGCTAACCCCGTTGTAGCGCTCTTTCTCCTTAGACAATCTTGTTTTCGTCTTTCTGAGTGTTGGGGGCTAGCCTGAATAGGGGAAGTCTCTCTATAGCACAGCACTGTTTGTCTCTCGGCCGCGCAACGATCGCCTTCATTTTTTGTTTGTTTCGCAGACATAGCGTGGGTGGAGGCCTCCCCTACATCACACTGACGCCTACGCCAGCAACGGGCGTGGGTCGTTGCAGATCACAAGTGTTGGCGCCTGCATCATTAGAATACAGAGAGGTGGGCGTTTAATTTCAGTTAGCGACTTTTATTTGATCGATATGTAACTGGCGCCTCGGTCTAACAAGCCGCATTCAAAGCGGGAGAGATGAATTGGTACCATTAGTTTGACATCCCTTTCAGTATTTAAGAACCGAATAATGAGGAAAAAGCTCTCTATATTTTGCTTTCAGGGTCAGACTTTTTAATGTTAAAGCTGAGCGGAGCTTCAAGAATCAGTGCAGTTTGTTTCCTTAAATCTAACCCTATAGTGCATGCTAATTTGTTTTCTTACCGATCGTTGTGGGTGAACGGTGTAACGTTCTGACCTCATTACCTGATTTAAAATTATAATTAATTTTATTTTATTATCATGAAAGGTAGAACTTGCGTGAATACTTTATATGAGAAATCACAAATGGTTTTATTTCAATTACTGACATGATATATATATCAAAATTAGTTAAAATTAATCAATTGTCCTTTTGCGGGAGCCAGGGTATTTTATATAAAATACACAAAATGAAACAGTAAACAAATTCAACATTTTGACTGTTCACTTCTGAATGAAATGTTTGCTCCGGGCTATGAGAGTTCTTATCTGCAGGGTCGTAGCTAGGCAATGCTATGAACTTGAAAGTCTAGCTAGCACAGTGTCCTTCATTGGCGATGTATAATTACCGAATGTACATGTCTGCCGCCACACGTTGGATGACGGTCTTCTCTGCTATGGACCAGTGTAGCACAGTTCCTCAGATGTCGTCCTTTGCCTGAGCTTATCTGCTCAAACAAAATAGCGGGTGTCCGGATCCAGTCAGCAGGAACAGTCCAGAAATCACATCGTCGGAACGTGCTGGCCGGCCGACATCGAATCTTCCTTCCCTCGTTCGTCGTGCCAAATGCAAAACAAAAAACTTTCGCCGATCACCCTGTTTGTCTACCTGGCACGCACAAATCTCCCCTCCATTAGGCACACACTATTCTCCCCTCGCTAATTCTAGGAACCGGCCTACTGGCATTCCTCAGATCTGCCGCTCCACACTTGTACACTGCGCCCAAATGCCCACTAAAATATTCCACATTTTAAATAATAAACATATAGTTTATTAATGTAACTAGCGGTCACAAGACGCGTTCGTTACAACGGTAACCTCGCATTCGGGAGGACGCACGTTCGAATCCCGCTCCGGCAATCCAGCTTTGGGTTTTCCATGGTTTCCCTAAATCGCTCCAAGTGATTGCTGGGATAGTTCCTTCAAAGGCGATAGTCGAATTCCTACCCTTTCCTTGCAATCAGTCCTTTCCCGCCTCTGATAACCTGAACGTCGATAAGGCGTATACCCACCAAAGTAAATAAATAAATGAGCTTGTAGAATCTAGGGGTTTTAGTACTTTTTTTTGCTGATGGCCTTACGCCTCGTCGTCGTCGAGGTCTTTGGAGACGGGAAAGGGCTGCGGAAAAGGAACGGAAAGGAATTCAGCCATGGCATTTTGAAGAAACAATCCTGGCATTCACCTGGAGCGACTTAGGAAAACTATGAAAACCGAAGTTTGGACTACCGGACGGGGATTCGAATCCTCCTCCTCTCCAATGAGAGGCCAGAGAGTTACCGTTAACCCAGCGCACTCCGTGAGGCTTAATGAGTTCGTCGACACCGAAGTCATTAAAGCCGGGGAAGACTTGTGAGAACGAGCCGCAGTAATGCACCTGCACTGATTTCAGGAAAACATGAAGAACGGAATTCGGGAGAACTGAAACGGGAATTGAAGATGTATCTTTTCAGATACCAGGCCCAAACTTTACTGCTAACTTACAAGTCTCAGTGTTTCGGAAGGAATCCGATGGTTGTTATTTCTAGCGTACTTCATAAGCGTTATGCTACAAATTGTTATAACTTCTATATCACTGGAATTGGAAATCGTAACTTTTGATAACTAAAATCAAACAGAGCCCCAGTCTTTGGTTGACCTCCGTCATAAACTTGTAGCCTATCTCCCAAAAACGTCTTGTACACTAAATTATCACCATTCATAATATATTGTTTCTAAAAGAGTTTTTATTTTGTGACGCGGCGTCTATCTCCCTTCATACTAAACTAAAACCAATAAATGAGGAGAATCATTTTAAAGATTAACTTCTCGGCTTTGGTGATATCATTTATTAAGACAGGATTTTTTCGAAATTCAACCGACGAAATTATGAACAATCAAGGCCACGGGTGTACGATAGTTCAGAGTGAAGTTGCTAGACTTCGCTGGTGTCATTAAGAAGCCATCTGATTGCCGCTAGATAGCAGCAGTACACATCGAAATTTTCAAGCGGGGCTTGATCGCGTTTCCGCTAGATATTTCAATTGGCAAATAAACAGGTGAGATGATTCAGAGCCAATCTGCTAGGCTTCGCTGGCCGATAAGGAATGATCGCATACCGCTAGATAGAAGCACCACATATCGCAGAGATACTGATAAACTGTGTATGTTTTCTCAAGTAAGGAGCTTTTCAAATAGATTTGTTCCTGTTATTGAAACATTTCATCATTTCTGTTTAGCAAGATATTGTAAGTGTTTTGCCTCCTACCTATTTCAGTTGACTAAGAAACAATTGCTACAAATCAGCCGGTTCTTCTTTCATCCTATTACAAACCACCAACATCGCTATTCATCGTATACCAACCACGAAATTTTCGCCTGAGCCACCTAGTCTAATATTATCA
This sequence comes from Vandiemenella viatica, assembly GCA_031002005.1. NCBI lineage: Eukaryota > Metazoa > Arthropoda > Insecta > Orthoptera > Morabidae > Vandiemenella > Vandiemenella viatica. The sequence goes on along the minus strand of CM061921.1, from coordinate 139,548,443 downwards.
GTCAAGTCGGAGTAATTATTTTGTTATAGGATTTAAGCTCTTCTGGGCATATTAATTAGTAAAATTATTGATTTTATGTATTCATATTAAGCAGAAAAAGGCGAACCGTTAAGAATCTCGTATTAAATATTCTGTTTTTTACCTTGAATCATGTGTGAATTGTAAAGTTTTAAAAAAATATTTACATTTGAGATGCGTCAGTCACAGAGCGATGTTCGCAGGCATTGACCAAGTGTAGAGTGTATTTAGCTGTGCTCTTAGTGAAATAAAAAAATGTTAACTGTCATAACTCTGTGGTCATTTCACGGCCTTGTGCCTGAAGTGGTGAATGCAAGAAGTAACAGGCTTAGTTGAAACTGTAAGCTGACAGCTGAGCTGTACAAGCTGAGGAACCACAGAAAAGAATTTGGTTCTTTCCAAATCGTCGGTGCGATCTTGGAGAGGATGCAATCATAGCATTACCGTTGCACATTCAAGGGTACGTTTCACTTAATTTTTTTCTTCTTTTTTTCCTTTTTTTTTCCTTTACGCCTCTTCGACGTCCTTAGAGAAGGGAAAGGACTGGAGGCAAGGAACTGGAACGAATTCGCCCATGGCCTTTTGAAGGAAGCAACCCGGCATTCATCTGGAGTGACTAGAGGAAACCAAGAAAATCCCAAATCTGAATGGGGATTCGAACACGCGTCCTCCCGAATGCGAGGCCAGAACTTTACCTCTCACCAATACGCTGGTTGTTTCTTTATATTTAAGAGTATATATATGTCAATGTTCCAATTTTCCAAGTTCATAGTAATCTAATTAAATAACAGAAATAGTATTTTTTTAAAAAAATGGCATTAAAAGCATAAACATTATAAGTTTAACAATACATTAAGAGTTAGCAATTAAAGCAGTGTTAGAGGAGCATCAAGTCAAAAATTTAACAGGAAAATTATGATAATACGGTAGTTTGTATACACGTAAAAGTAAAAAGTGTTGTAAAACATTTCAACTGAAATTTGAACATTAAAGAGTAACTGTCTAGTGTTCTATAAACGATAACTGAAGAGGGTTAGCACGCGAGTTATGCTGGTGGTTGGTGGTGCGTTTGTGTTTGAGCTGGGGCGGTAGACGGCGCCGAAGCGGGCACGTGGCAGCTATCCAAGTCTATGTCCAGACACTACTCTTATTGACGGCACATACGACCACTCTGCGGAAACTCGTTTTACTGGTCTGTGTTCTAACAGAGAGTGCTGTCGGCTTACATAAACAAATCTTTATTTCGATATTGTTTTTCTACCAAGCATTCCATCACCCGAGGGAAAACAAATCAATTATAATAAAGGGCAATTGCTCAGAATGCCTAAGCGAAAATACCACGGTTTTTTTGCTATACCAGTAAAACATAAGTGTTTTTGTAATAACACATGTACTATATCCAATTGGACAGTCGCAGTACATTTTATACAGAACCATAAGTAATAATGTTGAAAGCACCGTTTTAAGATATATTTTTCCGTCGCTCTTTCGGGTTTTTTAAATAAAGTTTCTGCTGCAAAACAATTCAGACACATTTATCTTGAACTCAGTATATATATAGCTAATGCAACACCAACAAGCATTTGGTTTTTTTTTATGTACCGTAGACATAATAATACGGTGCGTATCCGTCGCAACGAAAGGAGTGTTGGAATCATTAAACGCGCTATTGATCATTATCCTCTTTCTACGTACGTCCGCCTTTAATAGATTCACAATGGTAATCAAATGGATAATAGCAAAGGTAATTGTTTTTCTTAATTAACTCCGCTGCGTCAACTGTAATTAAACACCTTCAGCGCGACTCGAGCCTCGCATGTCATCTGTTAAACCCTAGAGTAAACTAAGATCTTGATTTAAAATTTTTAATGACCCTTCATTCCACACTACTATAGGGATTACAGACACTGGTTCTACAAGGCTTTCGTATGTGAAGCAATATTTTTCCAACACATTTCGCAGACAAAACTTTCTTTTTTAATTCGCTTAAGGCTTTACGTCGACGTCGAGGTTATTAGAGGCGGAAAAGGAATAAGGGCAAGGAACGAGAACGTTCTGGTGTGGCTTTTTGAAGGAACTATCCTGGCATTTACTGGAGTGACTTGGGGAAACAAAGGAAAATCCAAATCCAAATCTGGATGGCCTCAGATATAATTGGTCACCACTTATTAACAATATACAGGGTGAGTCAAAAAGGACTTAACAACATTGGAATGATATAGAAATTTGTTGAGATAACTTACAGAATCGGTAGACGTGTCATTTTGTAGCAAACAACCTCACGTTTGATGCACGCAGTGCATCTGTGCACCATCCCACCACCAGGAGCGCCAGCGTAGTGCACAGATAAAATGGCTACTTTCACTGGTGCGGACCGTGCTCGCTGTGTGTTTTGGTTTCATGAAAAACTTTTTAACAACAGTTCGGCGTAAATTTCGCACCGAATACGCTAAGGAACCTCGAAGCAGTCCTACAATTAACTGTTGGCACAAGACCTTTGTTGAGACGGGTTGTTCACTGCAACATGATAATAAATCACCAGGTCGCCCGCGTGTTGATCATTATGCCGAACAGGCTAGGGCGAGCTTTTACCCGCAGTCCACAAAAATCAAGGCGACGTGCATCTCGCGAGACTGGCATTCCACAAGAGACTGTTGCCGAACAATCAGAGTTTTCCCCGAAACCACCGCCGCTTCAGAACTTCGGAGATGGGAACTTGCATACCAAAATATCCTAGATACCAGACACCTACATGGTCTCAACCACTCATAAAATTTCATTTTTTTGATGCATCACTCATTATTGTTAGGATTATCATTATTATCATTTAACTAGTTTTAATTTTTTTTTTTCAAAATTTATTTGCCAAAATTTATGCCTAAATGTTGTTTTGTTTTAACATTCTGTACAGTACCTTTTGGTATATTACAAATACTATCACCTTCTGCGATATACATATTTATATATAACATCTCAATCTCCCGACATATTAATAATGCACTCAGCCATGTGTTAAACTTCAGCGTGTGCACATCTCCCAAACCGCATGATTAATTTCCTACAGCGTGAATAAGGTGTGAAACCGAAATATTGTGTATTCTTGTGTTTGTTATGTATATTTTTTACTCGTCACAGACGTCAACTTTGGTGAGTGATGAGTCATTTTTCCTTTTCTTTATTATTAATTAATTGAGTTCCAGTGTATAAACTGACTACTGATTCTAACATGATTTTCGTTTACATTTGAAACAATACAGATTCTCAATGGCACAGCACATTAGTGATGCAGATAAGATTGCTCGTAATGAATTCTGTGTGAAAATGTTGCATCGGGCAGAGGAAGACGAGACATTCTTGAACACAATAATCATCAGCGATTAATCAACATGTCTTACCAGTGACATGGTGAACACCCACAACTGCAGAATATGGGGCAGCGAAAATCCACATGAAACCCTGAAACACGTCCGTGACAGTCCCAGAGCAAATGTGTTTTGTGCCCTTAACAAATTGAAAGTGTACGGCCCTTTCTTTTTCATAAAGAAAACTGTCACTGGTATTGTGTATCTGGATATCCTTTTAAACTTTTTAACTCCACAGATCGATGAAGATTACCCTGATGGGATGGTGTGCTATCAACAAGACAGTGCACCAACCCATTTCCTCACGGAAGTTCGAAGTTTCCTCGATAATCGCTTCCCAGGTCGGTGGATTTGCCGTTAAGGGCCAATCACTTGGCCAGCTTGCTCCCCAGACTTGACACCGGTGGATTTCTTTCTCTGGGGTTTGATTAAAGATCGTGTGTATATTCCTACCTACCAAACAAATTGGCCTACCTGAAAAATCGAATCTACGCTGCTGCTGCACAAGTTACGCCGGATTTACTGCAACAAGTGTGGGAAGAAATTGATTACCGGTATGATGTTTGCCGTATAAAAAATGGTAGTCACATCGAACCAAAATGACACTTGACAATTTTATGTGAAACTTGGGGTTGGTTGCTACAAAATGACACATCTACTGATTCTATAAGTTATCTCAATAAATTTCTGTATCATTCCAAAGTTGTAAAGTCCTTTATGACTCACCCTGTACTTTGTAACGTCTTCTACAGATTCTTCAAACTGTGTTTTCTGTGCTTGCACAAATGCATACTTTAAACTTTGCGGTACATTTACCAAGATATTCAAGCCTCTTTGGTTGGTTATTATGAGATAACACAGGTAATGGGGCAGATAGAGTGCTGGTGAAATTTACTTCAATATTGTTACAACTTGATAGGATTCTAAGTTACCGATCCTGTGGGGTGATCAGTAATGCTGGGGCCAGTCATTCGAGAGACCGTGGGTTCAAATCTCTGTCCAACCATCCAGACTTCGGTTTTCAGTGGTTTCCCAAATTCGCTCCAGGCAAATCTCTTCTACATCTTCATATATTCTCTAGAATTCACAAAATTGTGGGTGGCAGAGAGTGCTTTGCACAAAAATTAATATCTTCTTCGAGCATTCCATTCCAGAATGGCTCGAGGGAAGAAACAATTCATATAAGGAACAGTGCGGCACCTTGTTTCTCTAATCTTATCACTCCTATCATTCGACGCAAATAGGTTGATGGACGAAGTATTTCATCGCACTCGTAAATGAAAGTGAATGTACGCACGTTTACCAATAAGTTCAGTCAAAACCTACGTCGTATGTCTATCAGACAATCCAAGCCAAATCCAGGAATCAGTTCTGTGACGCTTTCAAAAGGACTATTGCAAGCAGCCACGAATCGAGTGGCTCTTTTCTGTACTTTCTCTATACCGTCAATCAGCCCCCTACGAAACGGATCCAAAACACAACAGGAGTTCAGATGTAGACGCACGAGAGTTTTCTTCGCTATGAGGTTCCTTCAGATGATCATAGCCGAATTCCTTCCAGTTGCTTGTCCCCCATCCTTTCCTGGATCTAATCACATCAACATCGAAGAGCCCGAAAAAGGAAAAAAAAAAAAAAAAAGAATTTAAGTTTTGAATACTTTTGTCATTTGCGAGGCTCTGAGTAGCTCTAGATTAAGGAGTATACAATTTAACTTTGTTGTATAAGAGAGTCTAAATCTACAGTACATGTATGTCATCATTTGTAGACTGATAAAAAAATTATTAAAATGCATATGGCATTGCTGCGAAAACTCGAAACATAGTTCGGCCAAGTATTGTTTTGCTTTGCGTTTATCCTCTGTCATTATTATTTTTTTTTCTCTCGTGAGGCGATGTCCGATTTTGAGAGTAGGCGTTTACCACGGGAGATTTACCCCTCCACGGAAACTCTATTGAGATTTATTGGCGTGGTTTCCCGTTGTCTTCCCCAGTATGTGTGTAGGTGTGAATGACTATGATAGTATATGTGTTGAATATTGTGTGTTATTTATGTTGTATGAAACGAGAGATGAAGAAGGGTGAGGGTGAAACCCGGTGCCGGGCCACTCTGGCCTTCTCTTCCGAAAGACACCTAGTGCCGCCAAGCCTCACGTTTACATCGGATGGACCAAAAACAGTCAACATCGTCGTATGCCCTCACTCCATACGTACTGCGGTATTAGCGTACAATCTGGTGATTAGAGATTGAGCGCCACCACCTCTCCTACCCTGCCACCCAAGTCCTGATGATTAAAATTTCTTCCACCACCAGGACACGAACCAGGTAACCCCGTGTCAGCATTACGGAGCCAACGGGGCGGGTTTGTCATCTACCGTTTAACCTGGAATGTGAACTATGGAACGTACACAGCGTCTTAACATGCACAAAGCAGAGCTGAAGGTGATTTTAAGCGTTTCAATTCCAGTCCTCACTGAAATTCGTACAGCGTCAGTGAGGTTTCAGAGCGGATGATTTAACAATGAGGTACCGAAACGTTCCGTAAAAATGGTAAAGAGCCGAAAACCAGCAGTCGTTGGGCAGAATAGCTCACAGATTTCTCTATTGTGAAAATAGAGGTCTACAAAACCCCAAGGTAGTTGCTTTAAGGGGATGTAGGAGGTTCATGAATTACTGAATAAATGTGAGGATTCCAGAAGAATGATAGATAGGATTGAGCGTGGTGGGTGAGTGGTAACGCTCTGGCCTCTCATTTGGGAAGACGCGGATTCGAATCCCCGTCCGGGCATCCAGATGACGGTTTTTCATGATTTCCCCAAATTATTTCAGGCAAATGCCGGGATTCAAAAGGCCATGGTCGAATTCCTGTAAGTCCTTTCCTGCCTCTAATTACGTCGACGTCGCGTAAAGTCATAAGCAAAAAATAAGTGATTGATAGAGAACAATTCCGAAGTAGTTTACAACATATTGCAGATGGACTGAATAATGGTAACATGAAAGAGTGTCCCAGTCAAATTATCTGGAAAGTGTGGTTTGTGTTTTGTTGTAATTGATGCATTGTTTCCATATGAAGAAGGTAAAGTTGTAAGTTTGGAAGTGAAAATTGTTATAAGTTATAAGGTACGCGATGTGATTAGATTTTTGATTTTTGATTTTTTTTTTACTTATTGCTTTTCGCCTCGTCGACGGCTAAGGTCATTAGAGGCGGGATGGGACTGGGGACAAGGAACGGGAAGGAATTCGGCCATGGCCTTCTTGAAGGAAGCATCCCGGCATTCACCTGGAGTGATTTGGAGAAACCATGGAAAACCAAAATCTGGATATCCGGGTGGGGATGTGATTAGAACATTGGTACACGCACTTCGGAAAACATGGAAGTGGAATATTTGCTGTGACTAAAGAACAAGGGAGATGAAATGGACCGAAATTCTGGTTATTATTGCTGTATGGTAATAGGGGCAATTAATAGATGGTATTTAAGCTTTGTGATTTGTATGAAATCATGAAATCAGTTTGAATTAGATATGTTAGGCTCAAAGAGTTCAGTGAGCGTAAAAATCCGACCACAACGTCTTGCAGTTTCTTCAAAACGGTCACAACACGTTATTCGCGTTGTGGCACTGACAAAAACATCCAGAACGCGTTGTGGCTGTCTCAAAAAAGTCACAACATGAAATTCGCGTCGTGGCTTTCATGATATTTGACTACTACCCGCTGTGATGACGTAAGAAAAGTGACAACGCGTTCTGAACGTTAGCTGATGCAACCACGACAATACGGGCGGGATGTAACTATAAAATTTTAATGTTATTTAATAATCAGGTGATGTTAAGAAAATAAAATACTATTTTTCATTACCGTTTCTTTATCTTTGATAATTGTTTGATAGAAGTTGACGGTAAAAATATTAAAATAAAGAAAGTTGGTAACAAAATTACCAATAATGTTGCGGATGTAGCAAAAATATCTAACAGCTAAGAAGCAGAGATTAAACTCGCACCGCAACCCGGTTGTTCTCCCCTTCAGTAAGTAAACTGGTTTACAAAATAATAATTATTACTATTTCTCTTATGGAGTTAAGTACATTAGAAGTGGGAAAGTGTGAGCTACCTTACTCCTTAATTGCAATATTTGGTTAAAATCCGGCGAAGTTTAGGTTAACATTGGATACATGATACCACAGTTTAGAATCGAGATAACAACACTTTAGAGTTCGGAAAGTAAATAAACAGGACATAATAATAATAAATAAACAGTTTCTAATAAAATATCAATTGTAAACTTACCTAAATGAGTGTAATCCATAGGTTTCCAGAATTGAAAGTAAACAGAGTTGGTTAAGCAACCATATAACTAATATTCCACACATCTCGACACAGTAAAGCACTTTCATAATAATAATTTCACCGTTTTATATTAAATTCACTAGTAACTCGCCGTTTCTGACAGGTTTAGAACAGTAAATATGATTTTTAAAACATCGAACCATGCGCTAATTTCAATAAAATGTTTCAGTCCAGCCAAGTAATTTCAGAGCTTCAAAAGTAAATTTAACAACACTTAATAACATACCATTCAATATCCTTTAAGTTTCCAAGAACTATCAACCGATAAATAAAAGATACAAATAACTTAAAAATTGTAATCCTACTACGCAGCAACGGCTCACTAGTAATCAGAATTTCGGTCTAGCAAACATATTTCACGAACTAAAAACTTTCCTAAAACACTTAAAATAAATAAAGGAACATTTTAAAAATAGTCTCAGGCAGAAATAAGCTGTAAATAAAAAGTGAATAAAATTGAGTAATGCTGAAAAAACTACTAAATTTTAGAAATTCCATAACATTCGATATACTTAACCGATTTGGAAAATTTTTACCTCCTGGGAATCAGCAGGGACAGGAGAATAGTTTGAAAATAGTCTAAACTTGATATTTTAAACTTTAGCAAATTCATATTCCGGACATGACGTTTCGCAGTTTTAAATTCGGCTAGCTTTCCTATTCATCAAATTTCATAAATCATTTACACCGGTCTGGAAGCTCTGAGAATAAAACCACGCACAGCACAACACTTGGTACAAAACGCTTTACATCTAGTGATTTTCTGGAAGACCTCAGCTCGAAAAAATAATTATGTACACCGGTTGATCATCGCAGTCTAGGCATTTCCTATAAAGGTAGGTCCTAGAGGTGCTCAACACACTAATAGGAAGTCACGGGGTGTGTGGACACGCACAGTGTCAAACGAATTTGTGCGCTCTTGGCGCGCGGGCGTTCATGGGTAGCCGGAACCATGATGGCCGCTTGTATCGGTGGTACCAACAGTAGAACTTTGAACTTTTAAACCATGTGACTCTACAATAGAATCTTTTAAATTTTGTTTCGGGGTGGAGCGGTCTGTTCTGTTTCATGAATTGTGATCTTCAGCGTGATGATTTACTCCGATTGCCGTAGCTAACTGTGACATTTTCTGTAAACTCTGTGATTCTGACTTCAACTTTCATTTCTAATTTAGTACCTTTCTTACAGGAGGTTAATTCTGTGAGTGGCGACCGTCTTTATCATTACAGTTAGCATTCTCCAAGGTTTTTCACGGTTATAGAATGTTTCTCTGACTTTTCATAGCATTTTGGAAGAACGCAAGTTTAGGTGTACAAATCGATACGTACCCCGGTATGGGTTTGGATCCTGACAAAAGGACTGTGAAGGAATTCGGTCGTGGACTTTTGAAGGAATAGTCCCGACATTCGCCTGGAGTGGTTTGGGAAAACCATCGAAAATAGAAATATGGATGGTTGACGGGGGATTCGAACCCGCGTCCTCCAGAATGCGAGGCCAGACCGTTACCCGCTTACCCACCACGTTCTGTTAACAAAACAGATCTGAGAAGTTAAACTCTACAGCCTGGCCTCACTTCACGTGTCTGTTACCTAATGATGATACACCGAAACACAATATCGAATCAATAGGAAGGATAAATCAAAGCACTCATTTTAGAAACGGTAGACAGTTATCCCCGAAAATAATCAAACAATGTCAACCACATGTCAATGAAGTCATAATATCACGCAGAAATAACTGCAGACAACTGCTACGCCGATCGCCACTACTACAGAATGTCAAATAAAAATTATTCTCCATGAATGAAAACTAACAAAATGGGAGGATACAAATTCTCTTCACAACTAGGATACGTGGCAATTACTAAGAACGCTGAAAGAATTTCGCGTATACATGGACCACTAAGTTTATTCTTGTCCGATTTGCAAATGCGGTGGTAATTACGGAAAATTTTGCTACACTCTTCCTGACACATTTAAATCAATTTATAAAGACGAAGCACTAAATCTGAATCCCTGCGACAGACATAACGACGAAACCGAAAGAAAAAATTTCCGTAATAACAATTACAATCTAAATATTAAATTCGCCAAATTATCAAACGCTAAGAAATTGAAGATTCCAGGGAATCAACATTATTGAAAAGTTCTATCTAAAGAATCGAACTGCAAATGATTGTTGATTCTAGAAAAATTCTATAATTTCTGCTAGCTTAATTCATATTTTCTGACTCAATGAAAAAACAGCAAAGTCTACTTGAATAACAATACTGACATATCAGTTTCTAAACTTTTATGACTGAAGAGCTGAAAAATAAAACTCTACTGGTAATTATAAAAACCACTCTGAACACTATCCTAGTAATAATAGTTTAGAATACCTGAAGAGGATTCAGTTATTGCATACAACAGAAGATTTAAACAATCTACTGTAAATATCCTATTACAGTATAAGGCATTATATTCTCATCGTGAAGTGAAAACAACATACTTCGATTAAATAATCAAACAAAAAACTTAATTGAAGCTTTATCACAAAAAAATCATTGTTTCAGAACTACAAAGACTACAAAGTAGAAGGGAATACTTGAAACAGTTAAATAAGGAATTAATAATATCAAAGAAGGTGGCTAAAGATGGGTTTATGAAGAATACTATTGGTGCAGGGTAGCCACTGACGGATTCATCTAGAAATTTCTTTGACTATGCTAGAAAACTGAGGAGGAGGGACGGAGTTGAGACAAATAAAGATGAGGATTGAGAAGAAGTCACTGAGATTTTTAAAAAGGCAGAGATTTTAAGTGAAGGCGTAATGAGACCATTAGGGACTATGATTCAGGAATAGGAGGGTATATATCGGAGAACGAGCTTGTTGGCACAATTAAAAATGATCAGTCAAAAATTTTAAATTCGTTCTGTGGCCTAAGAAAGCTAAAATAGCCTAAAGGTGCTCGTGTGGGTATATTACTACGGATGTCTTAATAGCAGGATGTGACATTGTAACTTTTCTTGAAATATCATTTAAATTGAGTCTGGATACTTGCTGTTAACCAGAGTACTGGAAAATTGCGATAGTAGTAACGGTACATAAAGGAGGGGTGAAAAATAGGGTTGAAAATTACAGGCCAATTAATTTGACATTAGTGTTAGGTAAATTAATGGAGACATTGATAAGTAACCACATCAGAAATGTCTATGAGGAACGTAATTAGTTTTCAAGTGGATTGTATGGCTTTAGGAGAGGATATTTATGTGAATCTCAATGTGCTATATACAAGATTTTGACATGAAATGGACAAGGGAAACTAAATTTATAGAGTAGCACTAGATCTATCAAAGGCTTTTGACAGAGTGAGCCATAAAGTGATGCTTAATAAGGTAAAAACTATTGGAATGAATGAAAAAGTGATTTACTGGATACAAGAATTCTTAAAAGATATAAAACAAAAACTGAGGGTAGGAAATGCAGTTTCAAAAGAAGTGGAAATAAAAATGGGAGTGCCACAAGGTAGCGTATTGAGACATTGCTGTTTGTTATTGCAATAAATGATTGTGTTGATGGTTTACTGTCAGATGTTAGGTTGTTTGCAGATGATATAGTGCTGTATAATGGGACCAAATGGGAGAAGACTGTGAAGGGAGCTTATTAGGTACACAGATTTAAAAAAATTGATTGTGATTATAATGTGTTGAATGAATTGCCTGTAAAAGACTTGAAATGTAAATATCTTGGCATAACATTTGCTAACAACTCAAACTGGACAAAAACACACTGGACAGATAGAAGGAAAAGATTTCAAAATCCTTTACTTGTTGGAGAAAGTGATGAGGGTATGTACTAGAGAAGTAAGGGAATTGGGTGAAAAATGTCAGTCACACAATTGTTCGAATATGGTGTTGTAGTATGGGACCCACATTTTGTGTATAAAATACAGGAGTTGGAGGAGGTGCAAAGAAGGGCTGCTAGATTTGTCTATGAAAATTACCTGAGAACACAATCAGTAACTGATATGGTAAATGAGCTGGAATAATAGCATTTACTGGAGGACAGGAGGAGGGTGAAGAGAGTCAAGGGAGTGTACTGGTCGTATATTGGCTGTGAGTCATGGAATGATACTGGCGAAAGAATTAAGAGAGATGCATGGAAGGGAACAGGTGCCCATGCCAACAAGCTGGCACTCGATTTCAGGCATAAGGGCGTGAGAAAATTCTCTTTCATATGTAAGGGGTTCAAAGATTTGAGTAAATTACCAAGAGAAATGATGAATAATTTACCAGAAACGTTAAAGTTCTTAGAGGGAAAAAGTAGGCGGATATTTTTTTTTTTTTAATGGCATTCGGCAACGGAGGCCATACAGCCAGCTCAATGTGTATTTTTTTTTTTCCCAATGTATGGACGCCACAGGACGGACAAGACATTCACACAGACACACAACACTTGACATCAATGCCCGCGGCCGGATTCGAACCGGCGGCCTTCGGCACGTGGAGCTAGCACTCTAGCCCCTACGCTACCGAGGCCGGCTAAGTAGGCGGATATTGGAAAGAGGAAAAATGGGTCTGTCGGGGAATTGCCACCAGAGCGTGCACTCCATCACAATTAAATTAAATTAAATGTATGCGACTAAACACACGAATGCCGTGAAGCATCGTACCGTCTCCAAAGCGCTGAAGTAAGAAACGACGTAGTAATAGCTAGGCTTGTACCGTCTGCAGACGAACGCCTTTGAATGAGTACCACTCATGCATATACGAGACTTTAAAACAAACGATAGACACTTTAAGTCTCGTTAATGTGGCAACAGTATACAGTTCGTACGAGTGTACTGGTACACTTGTTTCTCTTGTTTACTAATAATACCAATTAGTTAACAAGAAGTTCATGCGTCCATTATGCAATGCATAATTACCAAGTTTCTAGTAATATGCGTTGAAAGTAGAAGATTAAAGTAAATTACCATGTGTTGGGTGGACAGTAGTTTCTAACTTCATTCATACGCGTCGTCACAACAAACTACACTCTGTATACTGCTTTGAAAATTCAAAGCAGTTTAAAGGAAGACCAACTAGTTCGTGAAATTAATGCCGAAACTTGAGTAAGATATTGAAGTGAGCAGATAATCATTAAAATGAAGTTAAATTTACCGAAAACAACTGTAAGGTCGGTGCCAAGAATTTTGGTTACAAAGCCTGTAATTGCTGAAGTTTCTCAGAAGCTTTTTAAGCGCTGTGCATCAGAAGAAGACTCATTTTTGATGCGCATTCTCACGCGTGAAGAATCATGGGAATTACTGCTACATACCCGAAACCGAGATGTTGAATATTATTGTTACTATTACTCTGCGATTCACTAAAAGTGTGAGGCAGAGTGTACATTGCACCTATCCGAAAGGGTAACAGTTTGGAAGGGATATACGGGATATGGCAGGAGGCGCGCATGGGCTATTGTGAGGAACCATCCCAGCATTCGCGTGGAGTGATCTGGGAAAACCTTGGAAAACCCAGGTCAGGATGGCCGGAGAGCTTTATCGAAAGCTACTCCTGTCGGATTTTATGTTTACTCGCCCGGTAAATCCTTTCAATTCCATTCCCTAATCGCTCGTGGAAAAAATGAATACAGAAAAGAATCGGTTCTGGCCCTGATTTCTCTTATCTTATTTTCACGGTCATTCCGAGAAACGAATGTTGCTGGCAGCAATACTTGCTTGCTGTCATTCTGAAATACGTCAGTCGTGAATTTTTCAGTTAGCTTCCGTCGAGAGCAACGTCTTCGGTGTTCCGGTCTTCCCAACCTAACTCCTTCAACATCGCACTTACGCTTTTCCTCCAACTATATATACCTGTCACGAATCGGGCGGCCCTTCTCTGAACCCTCTTTAATGCCTCCATTAACCCCTTTTGATGGGGACCCCATACAGAACAACAATATCCCACAAAAACAATTCTTGTAAAAATAGGCCAAGTCTCGTGTACGTGCACTGACAAAAAGTTATGAGATCTTCTTCTGAGCCAAGTCTACACTTTACAGTGTGTATTCACTTCACTTTATGAAACATAATGTTTTTTTTCGGTATCATAGATCGTTTATTTAAGATAAAAAATCTGATGACTGGGCCATATGCATGCCATAATTTGAACTTAAATCGAGGGAATAATATATATACTTGTCAAATTCGAATAATAGCGAGGGAAATCTTGGCTTTTACGTTTTTATAAGTTTGTGTAGGTTAGCTATAAACATGGCGTGCATAATGGCCAAATCATCAGATTTTTTATCTTAAATAAACGATCTATGATACCGAAAAAAAAAACCATTCTGTTTCATAAAGTGAAGTGAATACACACTGTAAAGTGTAGACTTGGCTCAGAAGAAGATCTCATAACTTTTTGTCACTGCACGAACACGAGACTTGGCCTATTTTTACAAGAATTGTTTTTGTGGGATCTCATTTCTTTTTGTAAGTTTATCGCTTATCCTGAATCACTGATCAAATGTAATGATTCCACTTGAAAATCGGTTATTAAGAACATTTCAGATTTTAAGACATAAATATACGTTTACCAACAATGACCCAATCACTGAAAACAATTGATGTGCCCGATAGCCGAGCAATGCAGATTGCCGCTGGCTTACCACCATAAAAAAATTACTAGTAACTTCCAAACTAAACATAAGACCAAAGTAAAATTTAAGATATCACTTAAACTTGCTTATCTCTTAGCATTAAAAAATTCTCAGGCCATGTAGCTTCATCGGGAGCAAAGCAATTAAGCCGCAAATATGTGCCAGAATTTTTCATGTTTGGGATTTTAATTAAATAAATACGGGAGAAAACTCCAATATTAGAATTTTCTCATGATATTGGGATGAAATCATATATGTATACCAAATTACTTGTTTCTGGGATGACTGGAGGTACAGTGGAATTTTGATATCGGGGTGAAATTTTGAATTTCAGTAACTTCCAGAATAAGAAAAGCAAATATGTAAAATTTAACACATTAGTTGAACTTAGTAAGCTCACTCTACAATTGAAATCTGAAGTGTATAAAGTTATTAGGGTAGGAAGCGATTTCACGTTAAGGGTAAGTAAGGGGCAGATATATGGAAATTTACGAGTTTGTGGGTATGTATGTATTTATGTGAGTAAAATTTTATCTGTGTAGCAAATTTCAGCTTTCCACAACTACGGGAAGAACCTTAGAGTTCTGATGATCATCAAGTCAGTCAGTGAGTGAATGAGTGACAAAATCGCTGTAGTTTGCATCCTAACAACAACCGAACTAAGAACACTATCGAAAAAAATTTAGTACGTTTGCTAAGATTGCTGATATCTATGCACAACAGAAATTTGATACATGTAGCATAAATACGACCGAAGAAATTGAGGTTCAAAAATGGCCCGAATCGCTTCGAGAAAAGGGTAGGCAGTGCCGCCGTTGACTCGACTTGTCGGGTGCACTGCCGTGGACTCAAATTATAAATGCGGAAGATGGTCTCTGTCTTTTTGTTACGTTTTGACGACTAAATGGCTATACCAATAATGATGGAATTTGACAAGGAAATACTATGTATCTGTAGGAAGGAAACCGGAAATATTTTTTCGGTATGAATAACAGTTGTATTCACGAAATTTTTAGAACTTATCGAATGGTGACGTGTGTTAGTTTGTAATGTTACATCGGTTGCTCAAGCTGTACTTCTCGCGCGATTTGTTAGTGTATGATTTGTTATTAAATTTCGTTTAGAGATAAATCGTATTATTTAGTATAGAGCTCGATTTGCTCTGCACTGTACTATTATTTTGTGTCTGCTTAAAAGTTTCTGGCACCAGTTTATTTTGTCTTCTTTTTTGACATTGCTTGCTGGCTTAGACCTAGCCTATAGTGTAGCTCTAGCAGAACGCGAGCAGCTAAAGTTATTAGAACCCAAGAATTGGATGCTCATACTAAAGAAGAAGAAAAGACCAAGCTGAAATAAAGCTGCCCTTAGTTAAACACCCCCCCCCCCCCCACACACACACACACACCGCACACCCTCCGCCCCACTTCTTTTGTTTTTCTGTTTTTAAATGTTGGAAATTGATTGGAAATTGATTCTCTTCATGAGACACGTTCGACGGTTTGAGCATACTGATTCATCCAGAACAAAGCAATTAACCTGCAAATATGTACCGGAACGTTTCACGTTTGGGTTTCCATTGAATAAATACAAGGAAAATCAGCAACATCATTTCCAACAATGCCCCAATCTCTGGAAACAATTAATGTACGTCGTAGCCTAGCAATGAGCATTGCCGCTGGTTTATCTACCACCTCAAATAAATAACAAGTAACTTCCAAACTAACCATAGGAACAAAGTAAAATTTAAAGATTTTTTAAAAATTTGTTTGCCTCTATATAGTATAGAATTTTAAGGTTTATAGCTTCATCCGGAGCAAAGTAATTAAGCCGCAAATATGTGCCAGAATTTTTCATGTTTGGGATTATAATTCAATTAGCTTATACCTGCGACTTCGTACGCGTGGATTAAGAATTTCTTTGCCAGAACTGAATATAGAAAGTTTTTGGTAACGAAGGATTGGTCCCAAACAACACCAAATCGGGCATAATATGACAGGAAAGCCATCACTATATCATTCTACCGTCGAACCTGTCTCTTGAGGAGAAAAAGTTCCAATTATATTAAAAAAAAAAAAAGAAGGTGTTGGGATTGGGGGGGGGGGTGTTAACTATGGGCAGGTTTATTTCAGATAGGTCTTTTTCTTCTTTTTTCAGCATGAGCATTCGATTCTGGGTTCTAATAACTTTAGCTGCTCGTGCTCTGCTAGAGCTACAACTAGGCCAGTTTACGCCAGCAAGACATGTCAAAAAAGAAGGCAAAATAAACTGGTGTCAGAAACATTTAAACAGACGTAAAGTAAGAGGACAGAGAAAATCTACATCTATACTAAATAATACGGTTTTTCTCTAAACGCAATTTATTAAGAAATTATTCACTAACATAATGCGCGAGAAACACACCTTGAGCAACCGACCTAACATTACAGACTAACACACACATCCTTCTCTCTGTCACCATTCCACAATTTCTCAAAAATTTGTGACTACAACTGTCAATCATACCAAAAAAAAAAAAAAAAATGTTCTGTGCTCTGCCTACAGATATTCTTGTTCAATTTCCACAATACCGGAATAGTCATTTAGTCGTCAAAACGTACAAAAAGAAAGAGACCTACTTCTGCATTTATAGTATTATTACTGCAGAGCACACGCACACTGGCTGCGAATCACCCCTGAGGGGTCAATATAAACGTAAAAAAGTGTGCACCTACAGCATTGCAAGACTACTTACGATTATCCTTGCATTGCACCCCTAAGTTTGTGATATCTACAGTTTATCATTCAATCCGAATAACCGACGCTCCAGGCGTGACTCTTACGATCAAAAACAATTTTTAAAAACTTTGCCTACGTTCGGATTTGATACGGCGGCATACACATTAATAAGCAAGCACGTTAACCAGTGGGCCACACCTACAATTGTGTATGGAACTACAGAGTCTTCCACATCCTAAACGTCGGTCTATATTTGTTTCGGTAATTTTTCAAAATTATGTGGACAATATGACAGGAAATTGTTCAACGAAATGTAAACAGTATTTTTTTCCATGTTTCAAGAATAAGTGTTCAAAGTTTCATCGAAATCGGATGAAACTGTGGATTGTATGAAGAATAAACAAACAAACATTCATCTTTTATATATAGATAAATATGGGGAAAAACTCCAATATCAGATTTTTCTTATGATTTTGGGATGAAACCATATTTGTGTACCAAATTACTTGTTTCTAGGATTACTGTAAGTACAGTGAAATTTTGATATCAGGGTGTTGTGCCGAAATAAAATTTGAATTTCAATAACTTCAAAAGTAAGAAAAGGAAAGAAGTATAATTAAACAGTTTAGTTAAACATATTAAGCTCACTCTACAGTGAAAATTAGAGCTGTATAAAGTAATTAGGGTAGAAAGCGATTTCACGTTAGGGGTAGGAAAGGGGGTGGGTATATGAAAATTTACGAGTTTCAGACTTTTCTTATAATATGTGGGTAAAATTTATCTGTGTACCAAATTTCAGCTTTCTACGGCTACGGGAAGTGCCGTAGAATTTTGATGATCATCAGTGAGTGAGTGACAAAATCTCTGAAGTTTGCATCCGAATAACTTACGATCTAAGAACAGTAATAAAATGAAATTAAGTTAGTTTCCTAAGATCGCTGATATCTATGCATAACAGAAATTTGAGACATGTAGCATAAATATGCTCGAAGAAATTTAGGTTCAAAAATTGCCCGAATCGCTTCGAGAAAAAGGTAGGCAGTGCCGCCGTTGACTCGACTTGGCGGGTGCACTGCCGTGCACCCAAATTCCAAGTGAGGATCCACTAGTGACTTATATGCAATCGATTTAACTTCCGGAATGCATTGTTTTAAAATACGACCTAGAAATCGGAGCATACGATTCGCTTTCCCAATTACATTCTCGATATGTTCATTCCACGACAAATTATTACGAATTGTTACCCCTAGGTATTAAGCGGAATCTACAGTTCTAAGGACAGTACCATTAATTGTATATTCAGAGCTAAATGGTGTCACCTTTTACTTATACGCATGACTTGGCACTTTTTAGCGTTAACTCCTACTGCCAGTCTTTACATCACGCAATTATTTTCATAATATCGTCTTGTAACAAAGCGCTGTCTTCCTGGGTTTTTGATTTCACTATAAATAATAGCATCATCGGTAAATAATCTTTTCATCCCCCTTATTATGTCACACAAATCATTAATGTATATGAGAAACAACAGAGGCCCTATCACGCTTCCCTGGGGAACCCCGGACCTCACCTCGGTAAATGATGAACTCTCACCGTCGAGAACTACACACTGTGTTCTGCCCTTCAGAAAGTCTGTAACCCAGTCGCATATTTGTCTAGATATGCCGTAGCCACGAAGTTTCCTAAGTAACCTAGTGTGAGGTACATTGTCGAAAGCTTTTTTAAAATCTAATAGAACCATATCAACCTGGGATTGCCCATCTATAATACGGCACAAGTCGTGAATTAAAAGTGCATGTTGCGTTTCACAGCATCGGTCTATTCTGAATCCATGCTGATTTGGGTTTAAAAGCTCATCTACATCCAAATATCGCGTGATATTTGAATAGATGATGTGTTCTAAAATCCTACAAAATATTGATGTTAACAAGATCGGTCTATAATTTTGAGGATCATTAACATTCCCATTTTTAAACACTGGACTTACGAAGGCGATCTTCTATTGGGCTGCTATTTTTCCTTGATCCAAAGAGGCGGTATATAATTTCATCAAATACGGTGCAATTTCCTTTGCGTACCTGGAGTAGAATCTTGTAGGAATACCGTCTGTTCTGGGAGCCTTATTGGTTTTTACGTTCATAAGCAGTTTAGTCATACCCTCGACATCAGGAACGAGATCATTCATAATTTTGTTGGTACTATTGGCAAATGTCGGAATCTCCTCTGAGTTTTCTGTCGTGAAAGCTTTTTTAAATATATTATTCAAGATTTCTGCTTTCTCTACGCTAGTTTCGGATAATTCCCCGTTTTCCTTAATCAGTGTAGGCATAACCTTACGAGAGCCTCTTAGTAATTTGACATACGACCAGAACTTTTTTGGATCAGTAATCAGATCTTCGGACAAATTCCTGTCTTGGAATTCTTTAAACGCATCTCGTATTGCGTTACGCACTTCCGCTCGTAACTGGACTAATTTAGCACGATTAGACGAGTCCTTTACCATGGCATGTAAACTCCTTTGCTTCCTGAGCAATCTATTCACTTCCCTGTTGAACCACGGAGGGTTCTTACTTACCTTAATAAGCTTCATAGGAACAAATTGATTTAAACCGTTCCATATTATTTCTTTTAAATTAAACCAAAATTCCTCAACATTTGTATTTAGCGTGTACGTTTCAAAAATTTTCGTCAAGTGATCAACCATACCCACATCGTTTGCCTTATCGAAGCAATATACGAGTTTTTCTTTGTCATGCTTCAAATTCATACTAGATTTTAAACTTACCACAACCGCCTTGTGATCACTTATACCGTCTTCAATACAAACTATATCTACAATATCAGGATTGCTTATAAGAAAAAGATCCAAAATGGACGAGGAACCTTTATCGCACCGCGTTGGCTCTTGAGCCATCTGTTCAAGAGATCTTTCTGCAAATACTTCTAGGAACGTTTCGGTTATTAACCTATCTCTTCCGCCCAACCTGAAAGTGCATGTGTCCCAATTAACCGACGGTAGATTAAAATCACCACCCACGATCAATATATGTCCCTGAAATTTCTTATAAATTTTATTAAGTGACTCTCTGAAGTATTCCGCGTTAGCCAAATCAGAGTCCGAGGTCGATAAAATGACCCGAATATGAACTTTAAATTTTTGCCAATTTTTACCATGACCCATAACAACTCGCAAAAATTTTTCGTTTCGGTTACGACAGAACAATTAACAGTTTTGTTAACGGCCACGAACACACCCCCGCCCATTGAGATAGCTCTGTCTTTCCGAAAAACATTGAAATGAGGGCCAAATTCTTCGCTAAATTCTACCTCTGGCGTCAACCAGCTCTCAGTTCCTAGTATTATATCGACATCATTAGTCGCCATTGCGGCATGGAAATCGGCTACTTTCCCTCTAATACTCCGACAATTTAGGACCATTATCCTTAGCTGCTTTGTATTATTTGTGGAGTCTAAATTCGTATTTTTCATATTCGCATTCTAACGGGAAATGGGTGAAGTATTTGGGGCTGCGACATTCCATTTATTCGCACCATCACTACCAGAACCAAGATCTAATTTATCGGCACCTCCTCTTCGATGAACTGAAGGATCCTCGGGCCTCACGGTGTTCGTAAAAATAATTTACATCAAGACGGTTCCATATTTTAACAGCCACCATGGTCGCCATTCTCGGTGTGTAGTGGTCGCCCGACCTGTCAAATGCGTCCCAGCTGGCAGCTATCATCGGTGGAAGGTCAACGAAGCCCCAGTTGTTTCTGCGACACAGCTCCTGCAAACTACAATTCAAATTAAAAATATTCCACCATACAGCCTCCCCACAATCGATGTGCGGCACGACACTACAAATGGAGATCTGCAACGATACCGAATTATCCCGTGCGGCTTCATACGCCTTCTTGCACAATTTGTACATAGATTTCACTATATCTGCAACAGAAACACGACACGAGTCATTAGTACCGACGTGCGCAGCTACTCTTAACTGACGGCAGTTCGATTCTCTGATTGCTTTCGGAATGGCCTCCATGACACGTGGTACGGTTGCTCCTGAAAGACAAACAGAATGCTCGTTAGAATGAGGGTCTGCACCGCTTAGAGGCGATTCCATAGCTTCTACTAAGTCTGCATTAGTTGGGGTATAACGTACGCCGTTGAAACATGTGAGAAGTACCTTGTACCGTATCTTCTCCAATAAGAAAAGTAGGGCTTCTGCTGCATATACATAGCCCCGGCAACCATATTCGACTACTGGCCGTATCAGTATCCTATAAAGGAGTAGCAGAACTCAGATCTGCTCCTCACCAGCAACCATTTGTTGTTTGCAACACATTCATTTCTTTCTCACAATTGTTTACTGTGTGCTTCACACGAGAAACACAGCTAAGTTTTTGATATATTTAATGTCATTTCTGACAAGATAAATGGGGAACCAGGCGAAACGAATCTGTCGGTGGGATTCGATGTCTCGTATAGACCACAGATGCTGATTTTTTTCGGTGCAATCTGAGTCCCATTATTCATCAGTTGTGTATGGAATCTTTGCAGTGTTGAAGAAAATGAATTATTGTATCCTGTAAGAGTACCCCCTCAGCAAATAGGCACATGTAGTCAGCTTATTGCAAAATCGATAATGTATTGGATACCATTTCGCCAAAATCTCAGGTGCATATAATGCATAGTATCAGTGAAACTGTTGAACTTGTATGTGTGATCCGATAGTTGTACCGTTTTGCTTATTTTCAATATTATTTTCTCCTATTGGAGAATAGGTTCTGCGTGAAGTTTAAGGAAAGCCTATTTCTGGCTTCTTTATTGCCAATAGGTCTAGATTGACAATATCTCATGCACTGTTTATATTGGTCAAGAAGGTCATAAAGTTTCGGTTTGTATTTAAGAGTGACCGGACGTGGTGGATGAATGGTAACTCTATAGCCTCGCATTCGGTAGGACGCGGGTTCGAATCCCCGTCCAGGAATCCAGATTTCAGTTTTCATGGTTCCCATAAATCACTTAAAGCGAATGCCGGGATGGTTTCTTCACAAGTCCATGGTCGAATTTCTACTCGTTCCTTGCCCCTGTCCTTTCTCGCCTCTAAAGCTGCGTATCCACTACGCGCGGCAAACCCTCGAACATTGGCTCGCGCGGCAGCCGCGCATAGTGGATACGCTGTTGCCACGCGAGCCAGCTCGAACATTGGCGCGGTCGAACATGCCGCGCTGCGAGCCATTCTCAGTCGGTCTCTAGGCGCGCGGCAAAGGACCCCAACTAATTGGCTCGCGCGCAGTTGGGACGGTGTGTCTTTCTTTGAGTTGGCTCGCGCGGCACAGCGACAGTTTACTGCCATGAACAACGAAAAGTGTCAATTTCTAATAATACAGCTGTATGGTGCGAAAGAATTTTTGTGGAATAGTAAATGTGCAGATTACCACAACAAAACGCTGAGGGACGATGCATTGCAGGAGGTAAGTTCAGCAATGGGCTTAGGGGACATCCATAAATTACGTGAGGTGTTTTTCCGGATTTTCAGACCCCCCCCCCCTTTTCTGGTGAGATATGGTTGGTCCCGTTAGACACCCCCCCCCCCCCCCCACAGATCGTCTTCGCAGCTTTTTGAGACGTTTTTTTTAGGTCTCACCGACACTTTTCTACGAAATACCCCCCCCTAAAGTCGACTTTCGCGCCATCTGTAGACCTTTTTTTAGCTCTACAGTCCTAACCAATTTTAAAACATCTCACGTGAGATTTCTGTTGATCCTCCCTCCCCCTTGGTGAGATTTGGTGAGATTTCGCTGGACCCCCCCCCCCCTCATTTCACCTCACGTAATTTATGAATTTATGGATGCCCCCTTACGCGTTTCTGACTTAAAGAAGAAGATGACTACGCTTCTGGCATCATACAGAAGAGAAAGATCAAGAATAGCTAAGTCTTATTACTGGTTCTGGAAAGTATTTATTATTTAACTCTTATAATGATCCCCACGGTGTAATTTATAGATTTGTGCTATGTATGTCTACAATATAAGCCATATGGTAGCCTGCAGGACAGAATGTAGCACCACTCATATTCCTACTTGCGGAAGTCTCAGTAAAAATGGTCGCGAAATCTGACTGTGCCTGCATTGCTTGCCGCGCGACTCTGGCTGGGTTGCGTTGGCTCGCGCGGCAGCCGCGCTCGTCAACAGAAAACCACGAACATTGGCTCGCGCGGCGATACCTGGCACCAAGCCAGGTATCGCCGCGCGAG
This sequence comes from Vandiemenella viatica, assembly GCA_031002005.1. Lineage (NCBI taxonomy): Eukaryota > Metazoa > Arthropoda > Insecta > Orthoptera > Morabidae > Vandiemenella > Vandiemenella viatica. The sequence goes on along the minus strand of CM061921.1, from coordinate 139,525,116 downwards.
CCAGTGTTCGAGGGTTTGCCGCGCGTAGTGGATACCCAGCTTAATGATCTCGATAAGTGTTTATTCGTGGTGAGGAACCCCATTATTCCTCTTCCGCGTATGTATACCCGCTGGTATTCTGGGATAAGACCGTGGTACACAGTGAACAATCTATTGTATTCTTTATCACCCATTCCAGTATCTTGTATGGACATGACAACAGTACCATACGACGGCAGGCTGTCACTATTGACCGATTTATTTCAGGTTCGAGGTTGAAATAATTTTTGCTGCTATTAATTTGGCGATCTAGGTAATCTCTTTTTCCATACTATACTACTTTCAATAATATTTCTTTTACCCATGGTCAATATTCCGTCTTCCGTAATGTAATTTATCCGGTCCTGGCGCATTATGTTTTGGGCTCTTGAACGCTTTCTCATATTGCTCAGCTTTAAAAGCTCACTGAGGTCGTCCGTGGAAAGAGAAGTGGGTATTATATTGACGGAAGGAGGAAGTAGTGTCAGAACTCGTTCCATAAAGTTCACACTTACTTTTAATTTGGAACACATTACGGGTAATGTCCGTTTAAATTTGGTTTACTCGGAGCCATGAAGGGTGTTTCTGTTGAATGATGAGAAATATGTTTTCTAACGCTCTCTCTTTATCAGATTCGTTTTGTTCGGGCTTGTATTTTTTTAGTATTATTATACTTGGGTTTTACGCCTCGTAGACAGCGAGGTCATTAGAGGCGGGATGGGATGGGGACAAGGAATGGGAACAAATTCGGCAATGACCTTTTGAAGGGAGCATCCCGGCATTCGCCTGAAGTGATTTGGGGAAACCATGGAAAACCCAAAACTGGATGCCCGGACGGGGATTCGAACCTGCGTCCTCCCGAATGCGAGGCCAGAACGTTAACCATTCACCCACCACGCTCGGTTTGTATTTTGTTAAATGCGATAAAATATTCAGGGTTACTGCATTTTCAATATTCTTTCCTCTCACATTCATCGTCCCATCACGCCGGTAAATCCCGGGCTGCGCTCTTACTAGTGTTTTCTATGGAATGGCTAATTTAGCCGCCTGGTTTGAGATTTAGAGAAGGTTATTATAATCTCCCTTCATGCCATAAATCTCGTTCGGAATGTATGAACACTTCTTCACAGTAATTGCGTATGAATTCAAATTTGCCTATCTGACGTTCTATTTGTACGTTCCCGAATGATATCCTTTCTTTATTTTAGTGTGGATGTGATCAATATTGGGTAATGACCTGATCACGGGGGCTCTTACAGCACTTTGTGGGATAATATACGTAGCTACTGTTTCCTAACAGTGACCGATACAGTGTATCAATTTCAGATTTCTATCGCCGCGCCGTAGCATAGACAAAGTCGTTGTAAAAGGCACGAAGCTTCGTTCAGTTTCTCAATTTTTGGAGGGAATCATAAATTTGGGAAGTCTGTTGATTTAAGATCTGCGCAAGTATTAAGGTGACTATATCCGACACAGAGGTTTCCCGTAATGGAAATATTCTTTTAGTTTAAACAACGAATGCATACGCTTATTTACTTCACCGTGATCACATATACATATTCACACAGAGTAGAAAGTAAAGCAAACTTTCATCAACTGAGAGTAGAAATATTTCCCGATGTTGAAATTCGCACAAGCTCTACAAAAACTTTTCATCATCGACAGACGAGATCATCACAAAACGTTTGGAGCCGTTCAGATTGACTAGTAAATCTCACAGCGTTTCTGGTTTTATTCATGGTTTTCTGGATCATCTTATCCCTTAAATTTGAACTTGATATAATTTCATCTCTGCTATAGGTCTATAGGTGAACTGTAGATAATAGATGCAATTACGCGGGGCAACTTAATCTCTGTTCATTTTTCACTTTAAGCGCTTTTGACAGTATTTGTCGTTGCATCATCATTGAACATGCGACTGTGTACCAAGAAATAACCGGAATTAATTTTTGAACTTTTTATTGAACCGTACTTCAAAGTATTATCCATGTAGGTCAACGCACTTCTCCCAGCATTTTTTCCAAATTTGCTCGTAATGAATCGATTGTTTAGATTTACACTAACTCCGCCCTCAGGTATAAAAAATATTATACGTAAGCAAAATACTCAGGTTCAAATCAAACCATATTTCATATTCGGAATGTGAATCTATGGTGGTCCATTCAAAGAAATTTTCAATTCTTCCCCACTAACCAGATAGGAATAATATATTTGCGATTGTGATTTTGTCCTTAGATGTCATGACTAACAAATTTTTTCTAAGAATAAAAGTCTAATATGATAAAAGTATCAATTCTTAACGAAACTTTAAATCTTCGGTGAATGAATCCTTTCAGAATAAGAAACGGGATTATACACGCCCGGTAAATCACTGAATAGCTGAGTTAAAAATAAATGAACTGAAGAAGGTGCTTCCTGCGCGTCTCATGTCTGATTCATAGAAACATATCTGGCTGCTGTATTCGAATGAGTTCCACTGCAGTCAATGGCTCTTACGTAATTCTCTCTGGATTTCACAGTTAGTTCTCTTTCTTCTAAAGAACTGGTTGACATCGTCATTAAAAGCTGCGCAGACAGTTCATATTATGCCGTCAGCGTTCCTGTTTCCATTTTAAATGTTGAAAGTAACAACTGCTTAGGTGTAAATAGGTGTGACATAGATACAAAAAATAGAATTCATGTCGAAACATGTGTTTCCCATTCCAATTCAAGAAAATTACGAATAGTTATTTTAGTCAGACCACGCTTATTTTCTTCTCGTTCCTCAGTAAAAACACCCTCTAGTGGTCTCAGTATCAGCATGAAGCGGAGGATAAAATCTCGGGTGATCATGTGATCGACCAGTGAAAACACTATCTTGGAGATTCTGAATAATCATTCACTTTCAACAGCAAGCCATACTCCACCGATTTATTAAAAACAGCTCTGAAACTGAATTTCGAATTTAATAGATGGAAATTAAACTCCATACAACAATCTGTTGTATATTGCACAAATGGTAGGTATTACAGTAATATTACTGACCAGATGCACATAGAGATTCCAATAGAAACCTGTCGATCAGATTATAATCTTCATCATACAATAAAATAATGCACGTTGCGGTTGACTGGATTCTCGGAAAGTAAAAACGAATTTCAAATTAACCATCTCAACATTTCTTAATAAATATTCGACATGCCTCCAGATATCCATTCTCTCCGTTCCCATCTTTCCATTTGGAGAGCAAGGGTTCAAGCATTAGGCAGTGTGTTAGACTTCCGATACCGTGGTTTATCATTTCCAGTGTGTTACCAAGCATCTGTCAAGACGTCTTTACCGACTACGCAAGTTGATCTCATTGTTACCGTAATGACACTGTGACAAAATCTCAGAAAATCTACTGATGAAGGAAATCATTGGTATAATCATAGATGATATTGCTGGAATAAGCGTTATCTCAATGACAATCCGAGCAGCAGAATTTCTCGATAGCTTCTGGAGGGAAATTGTTTCCCTTTGTAAGATTCCTGAAGATACGTGCAACACTATCATGACACTCGACTTCACAGATATCAAGTAATAGCTCATTGAATACACAGTGGAAATTTGGGTATTCATGGGCGAGAGTCTTTGCTGGTTTGTTCGATGTGAAGCTTCATACCAGTCTATGTGACATTTCTTTTGGTAGTATGAACTTACGATGATTATTCTTGACACTGTAATGGTCGTAATGGTGAACGAACGTTTCGTTCTACCACCATTAACGGTGCTGTGGGCATTAATCTAGTAGTAAAAAGTACGTCCAAATGCTGCAGTTACAATCCAGGACTATTAGAACAGTTACACGTTTTCGCTGCTGACCAAGATGGTCAAATATTTCACAAAGAGCATCATGACGACACCAGGTAATATATAATCAAGGTGGACTGTTAATCTGATTGAATAAATGCATCACAGTAAAACACCATTTCCAATATGACGTTAGTCGGGTCTTTAATTGGTTAGAAATCAGTGTGAATACTGCTGTTGATCTTCCAGGAATGACATTCAGGTCTCACATAGCAATTAGCAAACAAATATGATCATTTAAACGGTTTTCCATCACTCATAACTACAGTAAATAGTAAATTTTGATGTAAATAAATGAAAATAGACATTTCAGTTATTTATTTGTAGTTATTTACACACATCTGTAGTTGAATTTATATTTGAAATCAGGCACAAAGCTGAAGAGTTTCTTCTTTTTTTAGTTTTGTTAACTGTTTAGGTAAACAATTAGAATGTTCTGAAAGTGTGCCTTAAATGAATTATTTCAAGGAGTTAAATATAAAATTGTAGATATATGACTAAATTACCTATTACTTTTCTAAATATAAAAAAGAAAAATTCTCTTGTCTCTTATGGCTTGACGCCTCGTCGACGTCGGGGTCATTAGAGTTGGGAAAGGATGGGACACAACGAATGGGAAGGAAATCAGCCATGGCTTTTTTAGGAACCATCCCAGCATTCGCCTGGAGTGATTTGCGGCAACCTGGAAAATCGAATTCTGGATGCCCGTACGGGGATTCGAACCTACGTTCCCCCGAATGCGAGGCCAGAGCGTTAACCACACACCAGCCACTCTCGGTTCTTGTCTGTTGTGCAGTTTTTCAACATGTCGACTCATATGGGTATTTGTGTTGCTGTTCTTTCCATCAGGCTGTATTATTTAGATTATTAACGAACATCAAATGAAAGAATAAGAAAGTACCATGGACTTTTGACAAATGTTCTAAAACTGTACTCCGCCAGGAATGTGATGAGGTGGTCACATTCAAACAAAACCTGAAAACCTATAACATGATCATTCCAAAAGCACAGTGGGTGTCTTTCTTAATTTGTTCCAAAGTAAGTAATCTTTGTAACAGCAACAACTGGAGTTATGAAAGCTTTTAACAGCCGTAACCAGAAGATTAAAGGGGCTGTAAATATTCTTGCTTACGATAGACATTTGAGAAATTACACAGCATATTTTCACTATCATCAAATAAAAACATCTGTTTGTTTGTTAGTAAACCTAACTTTCATCGGCGACCGAGGTCAGCATGCACCTGGAAGAATGGCCTTTATGGAAGAACCATCTCGTCATTGATAAAACCTCGAAAACGGAATTCTGAATGGTCGGTTAAGAGATCGAACCAACGTCCAGACCCCAACATAAACCACTCCCTTATTCACCAGATTCGGTGAAATTATCTGTCATGGACAGAAGCTGGTGCTAGCCTGACTGTTTGTACAGTACATGGCTGTTTATACATAACAACCGACATACTACCATTTTCAAATGTTAAATAAACAAATTCGTTGTTATAAGTAGTAGATAGTTTTCATAGTTTCCCCGCAAAAATTTAGGGCTGACATAAGGTTAACACTTCTAGTCTAAAAATGTTTTAACTGAAATCATCAGATGTTTCAAGTCCTAAATTTTCTTCACAAAACACTTTTTTAACATCCACTAAAGTATTTGTAATGAATGTCGCGATTTTAGAGACATTTCTGGGATGGATGACTTTGAACACGATCAATAAAAGAGTCATGATGAGCTAAATTCTGTGTAACTTTGCTGAAAGATTCATGAGCCCAGGGTGATGTTAGAATCTGGTTATTCTATCAGAACTGTATAAATCTCAGTCCAGTTAGTATTAGATGAGAGCCTTTCCCTGATAAGACGGTAGCTTTGAAATCTAATCAATGCTGTGAACGACACAACTAAATAACAGGTCCCAGTTTTATAACAATCGAATGCCATTAATAATAATTTGCTACTGTATTTCATACCGGTTAATGGAGCTCTGTTGCTCAACATTATTATTTAGATAATGATAATAAATAAATCTTCTGTTTACCAGTTTTCATCGACGTACTAGAGATTAAGCAAGTTAGAGTTTTTTGGTGTAATTTAGACTGTTATTTCAATGAGATTTTACTCTTAGCTGAAACAATTACGCTGAATCTATTGTAGGCGTCAGAAAGATGAATGACTACAGTATTAACATACCTCACGACAGTCGCACAACTTGAAGAAAAGACATAAATGAATATGTTGTATAAAATTACTTTTTCAAGTTTTTAGTCTTAGCCTCCTGCGTTGCCTATACAAATTATCAGCTTTCCTGGATGGAGGAAGGATATTAGAAGCAAATATGAAAAATTATTAGTATACAGATGCTATATCGACCATAAACATTGTTTATTTAATTAGTTATATTTAAGGCTTTTTGTTTTTTACAACCCAACTGGAACAGCGTAAAACGTTTTTAAAAAACGCGCATTATGTCTATATCCCATCACTTGGATATGATCAGCGATTGTTACATTATGAATACCTTTACTGTAAACTTTAGAACCACGAACACAATTCGTATAAAACACTGAGAATGAATAACTTCTGCGTACTACACAAAGTTGACAGTCTATTTAACTCTTGTAACAACAAAATCTGAAGTCAAAATTTGAAATTTCTCATGGGTTGATTTTTCCAAATTCTATTCTAATGGTGTTTGCAGAAAGTAATAAACGAATTTCGTAAGTCAGAAGCAAGTCGATTAAATATTTAATTATTTTCCTGGTCTCCTGATCTTACCTCCACCTTAAAAATTCTCAGGCGAGGAACGACTTTTGTGGTGTGAATGCACTTGAAGACCAGTGCTTTGTTTCTTTTTGTAGTGATAGCCGGAGAGAGCATGCACGCTGGAATCCGAGCCCTTCCTATCGTGACCCTCACATTCCTGCTTAACGCTGTGATTAACTGCCCTACATTACAGTAAGAGTAATTCCCCTTTTTCTAGTGCCGTGTTCGTGTAATCTAAACTCTCAGGCTCAGAAGTACCCTAAATCACTGACCAAACAAGTTGGCCCACCTCAAACCTTGTATGACCCTCCCTACACGTAAATACTTTTGTTCCTTCCGTACCAAAATATATCCTAAGCTCGTACACGGTTTCAAAATGTTACGAAGCACACCGCACATACAACAATTAATAAATTCCTGCTTTTTTATTTTTCCTTCTCTGTTAACGTTATCCTTGTTGTAAATCTCATTTCGTGACCCAGAAAATGTTACTTACTTCGAATGACCAATATTTACATACAAAATACCATACGTATTATGAAGCAATAAGTTTACTTTCCTAACCGACTCATCAAGGTGCTTAAAATGAATCAACTTAACGTATATCTGCCACTAATTCATATTAAAGTAAGATTCATTTCCTGAACCATTTTCCATGGTTTAATGAAATCACTCCAAGCGAATGACGGGATGGTTCCTTGAAAAGGCAATTGCTGAGTTCCTCCCCGTTCCTTGCCCCCACTACTTTCCCGCTTCTAATTACCTCGACGTCGACGAGGCGTAAAGCCATAAGGAAAAAAAGGAATCGATTGTTTATTTCTGTCATCTGTCTCTAGACTAGTTTGATGCAATCCTCCATCCCTTCCTATCTTGCGCCAACCTCTTCATCTCAGCATAACCCCTACAACCCACGTCCTCATTTATCTGCTTCATATACAATATTTTAATCACTGTCACCTTCTGCAGTTCTTACCTTCGACTTTTCCGTCCACTAACAATTTAACCAATTCTGTAAGACTCTTCCACAATCTTCTATCCTCATCCATCATTTCCAAAACTCATTCATTTCGTCCTTTATCTGTCCACTTAATTTTCAACATCCCTCTATAGGACCATATTTCAAATTCTTCAGTGTTCCTTCTTCCTGATGTTCCTAAACTCCATGTTTCGTTATCCACACATTGTTTTAAAAGGTCCTTTCTTAGTCGTAGATGATTATTTGAAACTAAAAGATTCTCTTTTACATGAAGGCTATTTTCGCTTATACTATTCTGCTATCATGTAAAGCATAGTAAAAAAAATCACCTACATTCAATAATCTTGGTCTCTGTGTGCTGACCATTTTTTAAAAGGCCAAGAGGGAAAGTACCAGATCGATCAGGCAGACATACGCGGGGTCATTGGAGTGATCTGGCATAGAATCACTTTTTTTCGCTTATGGATTAACGCCTCGTCGACGTCGAGGTCATTAGGGGCGGGTAAGGACTGGGGCTAGGAATGGGAAGGAATTCGGCCATAGCCTTTTTAAAGGAAGCATCCCGGCATTCACCTGTAGTGATTTGGAAGAGAATCACCCAAGACTGTTGTTCTACCTGGAGAAGACTATCGATGATCTATCTGTAGTAATGACTGTAAGAGGCCGCACCATTCCATGACTGAATTGGCTGATGATGATGATCAGTACCATCGTCTTACACAGTTCTGATAATATATTTTGGTTGTAAATATAAGAGAAATAAGGTTAGAAAAAACAGGATGCTCACTAGTAATACAAGGAAAAAAGGAATCATTACCTGGAACTACCAAATAAGGTTTTATCTCAAAACAGTGTTTTTTAATGCCACAGTTTTATATATAAAGCTCTGCACTAATTCAATAAGAATGTATTCGCATCTCAGTTTCTAACTGAGCGTGATGGGTGAACGGTTAACGTTCTGGCCTCGCATTTGGGAGGACGCGGGTTCGAATCCCCTTCCGGGCATCTAGATTTGGGTTTTCCATGGTTTCCCCAAATCACTTCAGGCGAATGCACGGATGCTTCCTTCAAAAAGGTGATGGTAGAATTCCTTCCCGTGACTTGTCCACAGTCCCATCTCGCCTCTAATGACCTTAGCCGTCAATAAGGCGTAATGCAATAAAAAAAACTCGGTTTCTACTCTAAATTCCGATGCTGCTGTCAGAATTCGAGATGTGAAATCTCATAATATGATGATCACGGTCCCCAAAAACGCATCTTCTAGCCTAGATCTTAACAGACCACCTTACTACACTAATTAATTACGAGATCTTAAAACTCACTTGCACCGTCCCCGTCTCAACGCTTTTGCTCTCCCATAAAATCAAAGAAAATTTATGTTATATTTTATAGCTGTTTTTTAGCATCATCATAGCAACTCTTTGGAATCATACATAAAAACAGTATTAGACATCGTAACTCGTCGATACGTTAAACTTAAGTTGCAGAACTGCCTCAGGCGTTACTGATTCAACTCTGTGTCGTGTTTGTAGTTTAAACACTAATTGAAAAATAACTTGTATGAGAATTATAACGGCCATAAAATCACCTGGTTTCACTATTCATTGTTCTGGTAGTAGTGATTACTTTTACTTTTCAATGTATAATTACATATTTTTAGTCGCACTCCATTCTGATCACGCTTACCGTAGTTATAACAGAAAACGCGCCGTGCTATAAGATGATTCGTTAACTCCAAACCAGAATTCACCTACCACTAAGTTTGCAACGCCATGCCGTGAACATTACCATACTGTGGATCTACTGGGAAAGTTTCTTAAACTATTAATCAGCATAAACAAACCAAATCAAAATAAATCTGTACCATTATATGAACTTGTAATGGGATTGTGTCTGTTCCGGCAACACGCATATACTGCTGGACAGTTTTTGATACGGTTTTCACTGTTTTAAAGTTGAGGATAATTCTTAAAATCTGAAGTATGCTTCACGAACATTTATTCTGAAGTCTAAACTTTTACAATTTCTGCTGTGTGAGTGATTAATGTTCGGTGCCGGCAATAGAGAATACGATTAATGTATCCCAACTGTGGCTGTTTTTATTCAGATTTTCCCAGGATTTCCAATATCACTGCAGGTGAATGCTGGAATGGCTACTTCATGAAACCCATGGCCGAATTCTTTTCCGGTCATTGCTCACAATCCGTCTCTTGCCTCTAATAACTCAACAAGTCGTACAGCTCTGTTAAAATATATCGTCGACAAAGACAAGGATTTTTCTCGGAAGCTGAACATCCGCAGCAGCTCCTCATGCATATTTAGACTGTCACCTAGGAAGTATCTTCTAGGAACTTGGTAAAGCGGCTGTAGCGTGGTATTGACGACACCACCTACAGGGAGAGTATCCTGTAAGTACCTGCACCAGTGTTTATGCTGTACTCCATACGTGACACTTATTGCAACTCTTGTGACTGTTATCATTAACCAACCCAAGTAGTCAGATCACTGCAATAACAACCAGTTCTTTCCTTTGCTTTTAGGTATCAGGGTGAGCGCCGGAGTGTTTCTCTACCATTTTATGTAATGAGCCACTTTTTTCTGAAGACTAACTCGGAAGTATTGGATATGTTGTAATTGCGCACATCTGTTCACAATTAATTTACTGTTATAATTACCCCGAAATTTACTAAAAGTGGGTGGTGGGGGATACATTGAACCTATCCTAGTGTGCAACCGTTTGCATAGGAAGGTATATACGGGATATCACAGGAGGCGTCAATGGGCTGTTTTGAGGAACCATCTCGCCGCCTGGAGCGATCTACAAAAGCCATGGACAACCCAGATCAGGATAGCCGGAGCAGTTTACCGATACCACTCCTACCGGATTCTAAGTTTTCTCCCTTTATAAACCTTTCCTATTAAATTACCTAATCGCTCTTGGAAAAAATGAGTATAGAAATGAATCAGTTCTGGTCCTGATTTCTTTTATCTTATTTTCTCTTTGTTCCTAGATATGAACGTTGCTGGTAGTAATATGTGTTTTCTGTCATTCTGAAAAAGGTCGGTCGAATTTTTCAATTAGCTTCTGTCTAGACTCTAGAGCAACGCCTTCCGTGTTCTCGGTCTTTCAACCGAAATCCTTCAACATCGCACTTACGCTTTCCCTGTCACAAATCTGGCGGCTTTTCTTTGGACCTTCTCCAATTCCTCCATTAACCCCGTTTGATGGGTGCCCCATACAGAACAACAATATTCTAAGTGAGGACGCACTAGTACTTTGTAAGCAATGGATTTAACTTTCGGCGTTTTAAATTACTACCTAGAAATCGGAGGGTATGATTTTCTTTCCCAATTACCTTCACAATATGTTCATTCCACAACAAATTATTACAAAATTGTTACACGTGGGTACTTTGCGAAATCTACCCTTCTAAGGACAGTGTCATTGACTGTATATTCAGAGATAAATAGAGTCACCTTATTACTTACATGGCATGACTTGACATTTTTTTTAAATTCCAGCTGCGTCTTTTCACCAAGCGATTATTTTCATAACATCGGCTTGTAACAAAGCGCAAACATCCCGGGTTTTTATTTCACGATAAATAATAGCATAATAGGCAAATAGTCTTATTTCTCAAGAGTAGAAACATATAGTAAACCTTTGCCTAATGTCTCCTGAATGTATCGGCTGGTCGAGTTATCACAACTTGTAAAGCTTCCACTCACTTAATAATCAATTTCGTTGATTTCGTTTACGTCTTTCCGGACTACATGTTATTATATTTAAAAACAAGGTGTATCAAAGTGGCAAGATTTATCTTATCATTAGCAGATAGCGAAGGAAGAAAAACTGTGCATAAAATCAGCAAAACTGTTTGGTATATTAGTCAATCTGAACTAGTCCACATGTTCGGTAATGGTCTCGTTTGTCGATGGTGAACAGGTTTTATAAAACATGTACTTTCCATAGCCAAAAGCACGTAAATTGTTACCAAAATCGCGAAGCCGGTGAATACTTTAACTATCAATTTGCTGTACTTTCTACTGAATATGGAAAAGTGATCACGGCAAGACAAATAAGCGTAAATCGGAAGAATATTTCTACTATGGATAACCTGTGCGTCGTATATAGGTAAATAAATTCTTGCGTGTTTCTTGTGTCGAATTTATGTTCGTCACTAAAAGTTGAGCTTTAATCATCAACTGAACAGACCTTCGTGCCTATTACAACAATCAGTTTTTATACGCTTCATTGATGTGCTAGAAACCTAAACCTGACACATGGTTTTGGTCTTCGGTACATACGATATCACATTTAAAAGCCTGTAGTTACGTTTGTTATCTCGTAGGCAGATAGTGAAATCCACCACTAGCTAAGTACTTCATGTAAAGCCAGCAAATTTTGCAAGGTAAATTGCAAGACGCTTTACTATTTTTATAAAAGGATTGATGAGTGTGATCTCTGAGGTTGCAGTATCCTCCAGTGGCTCACGACTGGTGGGACCTGGAACCCAGATTGGCACCCATGGAACCCCGTCTGAGTCTGGAATTTATTTCACTTTGGCCCGTCCTATTCTGTCAACTTTTCTCTCGATCTCTCTTCATCAGCTTTTGTTCTTTTCTGACCTTGATACTATTTTTGTGTTGTAGAAAAGGTGCCTGGTGTAGATACACAACGTAACCTACTTAGGAGGACATCTATTGCAAACTCTTGACAACAAGAGCAAATGCAGACGTTTATATATTTTTTTTTAAATGTATAAGCTTTCATTTACAGTTTACGTGCCACTATCATATATGATAGAATGGAAGTATTTAGGATGTGAGAAATGACTTTGTAACACATGGTTATTGGATAGTATAGTCAAAGGCTTCTAAGTAGGATAAATAAATCCTTAACGTCACTACAGTAGGCGCGATTGGCATAAGTTTTACGTGAATAATGTTCAACGAAAATGTATTATTATTATTATTGTTGTTATTATTACTCCGCGATTTGCTAAAAATGTGTGGCGGAGGGTGCATTGCACCTATCCGAAAGTGTAATAGTTCGGAAGGGATATACAGGATATGGCAAGAAGCGCCCATGGGCTATTTTGAGGAACTATTCCGGCATTCGCCTGGAGCGATCTGGGAAAACCATGGAAAACCCAGATCAGGATGGCCGAAGTGATTTATCGAAAACTACTCCTGTTGGATTTTAAGATTACTCGCCCGGTAAATCCTTCCTATTACATTCCTTAATCGCCCGTGAAAAAAATGAGTACAGAAATGAATGGGTTCTGGCCCTGGTTTCTCTTTTTTCTCTTATCTTATTTTCGCGGTATTCTACACTTATCAGTTTTAGGAATTATATCAAAATGAATCATGTCTTGATTTACCAGCAGGAGCACACGCAGTGCGACAGTGGAAACCCCATGAAAATTCGACCAGTAGTATTTTTTTTTTTTTGTTAGAAATCGCGTCTAAAGTATAACTGGCACACCGTTTTATATATATATATATATATATATATATATATATATATATATATATATATATATATATATATAGACTACACATTAAAAGAAACCCCATCATAATCCAAACGGTAGGTTTTGCCTGAATAGCGCTCAACGAGAAACTGACAATTATTTTCTTATTATTTCTGATTTTTCCGATATGAAATCAAAATGAAACACGCTCTGTTCTACCCACGATACCATGAGCCGTACTTTAAACAAAAGCTGACCAGTAGTTTTTGCGTTAATTCCAATCATCCCAAAACTGGCAGAATTTAAAAAAAAAATAAAGCCCACAGCTTATTTATTCTCTGTAAAACGTATAGACCTTTTTCTGGTTACAGTTTAATTATAGATATGACCTAAGTTGAAAACTGCTGATCCGGCTTTAGCGAGGTTTCCACAGTATGGAACCTTGGATATTGAATTAATATCCGAGATATGTTTCATGACGTTACGTCCTATAGGGCCGGAGCAGGAAATTAAAATTCGCTCCGAAGATCAAATTTTTTTACCTACTACCTGCCTTCTACAGTACCGTTTTTGTCGTGGTTCAAAAAGCTGTAAACCTGCCTTAGAATCTGAGGTATGCTGATTGACGGTACGTCAGAATAGGGCCGGAGCAGAAATTGAAATCTGTAGTTCATAAATTTTCATCCATAAACTGACATAACTTCAAAACTACTGATCCGATTTTTACTACTACAGTTTGAAGCTTGGATTTTGGCTTAATGCCAGAGGTATGGCTACTTTCTCTGGAGCCGGTGTACGAATTAAAACATTAAATGTATTTGAGTAAAACGCTCTATGGAAACTAGCCGCACGTGTCCTTTGTTAAAACATTACGTTTGGGCCGATAAAAGCATATGTCGCGATTGTCAGTTAACTTCATTCTTATATCAATTTTTTCCACCTATAATCTGGTTTTTGCAATATAGTATGTCAAAATAGCCGATAAATGTAAAGCAATTTTTTCATAGAGATCGGTTTTTCCCTTATGGCTGTACGCTCCGTCGACGTCGAGGTCAGGGGGACGGGGGCAAGGAATCGGCCATGGCCTTTTTGAAGGAACCATCCCGGCATTCGCCTTGAGTGATTTGGTGAAACCATGTACAGTAGAAATCTGGTTGGCCAGACGGGGATTTGAAACCGCGTCCTTCAGAATGCTAGGCTCGAGTGTAATCGCTCACTCACCTCGCTCGGTATAGAGGTTGAGGAAACTTTCCTCACCCCAGGCAAGAAATAAAGTAGCTAGAAGGAAGAAAACTTCCTAGGTATTATTATTTCAGCATTTTTTGCTAGACATTTGTCAGTGTATTCTGTCTGGGGTTGATTGTTGCTCCGGGTTAATAAAAGCTTAGAGTAAGATCGCGGGCGAAGGGCAGTTAATGAATAAAAAGATCAACAGTGTCCACATTAGCTGGTATTTATGGTCCTTTAAATGTTTCTGATGCTTTCTGCTGCAGAAAGACAATAAAACGTAGTGTTACTATCGTCAGTGGTTTTGTTGTACCTTCGATGATTCATTTCTAAATACAGTACAAACACGATCCACGACTTAAAACTCACTTACCAAAATACGAAAGTGAGACCATAGCTGCGCAACCTTACACTGGTCTCAAACTTCTCAGCGTCTCTTAGTATCGTGGACATTCACAATAAAACGCTTCTGCTTTTCATTGCTTAAACATGTTGCATATCTTTCTAATAAAACCTGATGAAAATCTTGTAAGGTGTCAAGTAACTGAAGGAATAAGTGATCAGTATGCGGTACTGATGGATATTTGGGGATTCAGTAAACCAGTGGCCCAAATAGAAGGGAGAAAAAGGTATAATTACAAAAAGGCACAGACTTTAGAATTGAAGAGATATTTCAGGGAAAGGTACAGCAAATGTAAGGATTGCACAAGTACAGTGGAGGCAAAATGGGAAGAGTTTAAGGAGATAAAAAAAGGGTGTGGAAATGTTTATTCCAAAGCAGAAAATAAAAGTAAGTACAGAACCAACATACTACAATAGGTAGGTGAGGGTTAAAGAGGCTAGTGAGACGGGAACACAACAGAGTTAAGAGACAGGAAGGCAGTAGGGAATACTTAAAACAACTAAACAAGCTATTAATAAGAGCATAGAGAGAAGCAAAGGATTGGTTTATGAAGAATATTATTGATGCAGGAGGACCACTGAACGATGCATTTAGAAATTTCTATGGCTATATTAGAAAACTGAGGGGACGGGAAATATTCAGACTGTTGTAGATAAGAATGGATTTGAAGTCACCCTGAGGATTTTGAAATTGCAGAGATAGTGAGTGACTGGTTTGATGATACAACTAGGGACAATCATCCTGTGATGGGAGGGAATAAATCAGAGGAGAGTCTCCCTAAAAGTATAAATGCGAAAATCACAAAATTTGAAATAAATACTCAGGAATTTATGATGGCACTCAGAAAGCTAAAAACACGTAAAGGGGCTGGTGTAGAAAATATTACTACAGATCAATTAAAGATTGTGGGATACGATATTGTACCTTACCGTGAAATTTTATTTAAAATGAGTTTGGAGTCTTGTTGCTTACCAGAGGATTGGAAAAGAGCGAAAGTAGTACCGATTCATAAAGGAGGGGTTACAAATAGGGTTGAAAATTACAGTTTGACTTCAGTGATATGCAAAATGATGGAGAGATTGATACGCAACTATATAAGAAATGTCTGTGAGGAAAGAAACTGGTTTTCAGATCAACAACATGGTTTCAGGAAAGGACATTCATGTGAATCTCAGATGGTTGGCTACATGCAAGATATTTCAGTTGAATTGGACAAGGGAGGTCAAGTTGATATTGTGTCACTAAATCTTTCTAAGGCGTTTGACACAGTGAGTCATAAAATGGTTTTAAATAAACTGAAATCTATTTGATTGGATAAAAATGTTATTTGGTTGGTAGAGGAATTCTTAAAAGCCAGAAAGCAAACTGTCAGAGTAGGAAATACATTATCAAAAGAGGTGGAAGTAAATATGGGAGTGCCACAGGGTAGTGTATTGTGACCGTTGCTGTTTATAATTCTAATGAATGACTGTATTGATGGATTACGGTCAGAGTCTAGGTATTTTGCAGATGATATAATGGTATACAATAGGATCAAAACAGGTGAAGACTGTGAACAGCTGCAGGGTGACCTGGATAGGATATCTAAATGGGTAGGTCAGAATGGAATGAAGATAAATGCCAAGAAAAGTCAGCTTATTAGGTACACAGATAAAAAAACAAAAGGTTAATTACGATTATAGGATGGGGTCAGAATTGCTTGTTGAAAGCTTGAAGTGTAAATATCTTGGCATAACGTTTAATAACAAACTCAACTGGGCAGAGCACATTGGGCAGGTGGTTAGAAAAGGTTACAAAATCTACATCTACATCTACATCTATACTCTGCAATTCACAATTACTGTGGGTGGCAGAGGGTGCTAAGCACCAGTCCTAATTCAGTGCATTCCAATCCCGAACAGAACCGGGAAAGAAAGAATACATAAGTTTATCAGTACGGCATCTTATTTCTCGAATCTTATCCCTCCTGTCATTGCGACCTAAATAGGTTAGCGGAAGAAGTATTTCGTTGCACTCGTGAATTAAAGATTTTCGCATATTCTCCAACAAATTCAAACGAAAACGACGTCGTCTGTCAGCCAAACAATCCCAGCCCAACCCACGTATCAGCTCTGTGACACTTACATAAGGACTGTAACTAGCGAATCGAGCGGCTCTCCTCTGTACCTTCTCCAACGTATTAATCAATCCCTTGCGATACGGATCCCAAATTGCACAACAGTATTCCAAATGCTGACGAACTAGTGTTTTGTACGCAATTTCCTTTGTATGAGCATTACAACTTCTCAAAATACGACCTATAAAACGTAGTTTAGAATTAGCTTTACCTACGACTGAAGTTATGTGCAAGTCCCATTTCATGTTGCTTTGTACTGTTACGCCTAGATACTTCAGGGAGTCTACCGTGTCAACAACTGAATTGTTAACTTTGTAATCATGAGAAAACGGGGTCTTTTTATTACTTATTTGCATTGCCTTGCACTTTTTGCAGTTAAGTGTAAGCTGCCATTTACGGCACCATTCCGAAATAACATCCAGATCGCGCTGAATTACTAAGCAATCGTCAGAGCACCTCACTTCCCTATAAATAAGTGCATCATCAGCAAAAAATCGCATCCTGCAATTAACGTTGTATAAAAATTAAGAAAAGAAGTGGCCCTATTACACTTCCTTGAGGAACCCCCGAAGTAACATCTAGCTTTGAAGACGCTTCCCCGTCAACAACGACATACTGCGACCGACCAGTTAGAAAATTGCGTATCCATTCGCAAATCTTTCATTTACTGGAGAGGGTGATGAAAGGATGTACCAAAGAAGTTGGGGAGTTGGGTTACAAAACTTTGGTCAGGCGATTGGTTGACTATGGTGGTGTAGTTTCTGACCCACATTTTGGTTATCAAATACAGGAATTGGTGTGCAAAGAAGAGCAGATAGACTTGTTTGTGGAAATTATCGCAGGGCCCAGTCAGTAACTGATATGATAAGGGAGCTGGATTGGGACATTGGAGGAAAGGAGGAGGGTGAAAAGAATGTACAGGGCATATGTTGGTAATGGGGCTTGGAGACATATTGGTCAAAGAATTAGAACTAGTTCATGGAAATGGAAAGGCGACCATGACCACAAGCTGGCGCTCGATTTCATGCATAAGGGAGTGGAAATATTTTCTTTTGTTCGTAAGGGTGTCAAGGATTGTAACAAATTACCAAGTGTAGTGATGAATAATTTTCCAAAAACGCTTAAGGAATTTAAAATTAAAATTTGTAAATCAGAATAATAAATGAGGAATTTAACATTCCAATTACAAAACAAAATTTTGAAATATATGTATATAAAAAGGGATAAATGGATGACTGGGGAAATTGCCACCGGAGTGTTAGCTCCATCGCAAATAATAATAATAATATAAGCCATCGTGAATTCTCAGCTTGCTACGAATCTTTGTTTTCAAACGTATGGTGATTGATGTGTATAAAATAATGTTTGGTTTCGAAATGAGTGTTTCAATTTTAGTGGACCTTCCTAAATCCTGATAATTTAATACGCATTTTCCTTTCTTATAATTTAGGAAGTAGATAGCAAGTATTTTTGAACCATCGAATCCGTTAACATGCTTAGTTCAGTTTCGCCTCTTCTTCATAAGTTGGTCAAAGAACACCTTTGACTTGCTCGATCTGCAATCTTATACGTTTTGCTGAGAGATCTGAATAATGCATTCTGTATCATTTAAAGGAAATAAGTATTTAGAATATGATGAATCGATTTGAATGAATTGTTCAAATTTCTAGCAATAAATGATCAATAAATCTCATACGAAATGGAAAATACTACCTCAATTACAACTCCAGAATTTTTTTTGCTTGGGTTTTGCGCCTCGTCTACAGCGAGGTCATTAGAGGCGGGATGGGATTGGGGCAAGGAACGGGAAGGAATACGGCCATGACCTTTTTGAAGGAAGCATCCCGGCATTCGCCTGGAGTGATTTGGGGAAACCATGGAAAACCCAAATCTGGATGCCCGGACGGGGATTCGAACCCGCGTCCTCCCGAATGCGAGGCCAGAACGTTAACCGTTCACCCACCACGCTCGGTGGAAATTTGGAGGTATATCACTTTGGTCGGATGGGCTATCACGCATAAATTCACTAATCTACGATATTACATTATAAAGCGTTGCTTTCAACAAAATTTTTAATAGAGGAGTTGTTAAAGCAGAAGACGAAAATAGTTATATACATGTTTCTGAAAGGCATTCCGTTGAATAATCAAGTTGCCTACGATATGGTAAATTTAAGAAATATTATTACCAAACCACAACGAAAACCTGATATATCGGTGATAAAGTTTCTGACAGTTTCGTAAGGTCTTCGGTTCGGATTTCGATCTCGGCTGGTCTTTTTGAATGTCATAAAGCTGCTCTTCACCACTAGCAAAACATGATTCGTGTATGTTAAGTATGGTAAAACGATTGCGTCATTGGGATTCTACGTTAAATTATAGGTTTACTTATCAGGTAAGATTATTAACATATGTTACGCGGCGGATTGCGCATATAGAAAGTAGAGCATTAAGAGCAACTGAAATTTTGAATACCCCTGCATACTGTACATACCTTCTCATTTGGCTCAGTTGGTTGCAGCACCGTGTTAGCGGTTGACGCGGGGAAATCTGATTCAAGTCCTGTTGGTGCGAGAAGTTTTTACTATCAGGACTTGGCCGAAAGTGTAAGAGAAATGGTGATACACAATTCCTAATAACCAGATTTTGCACCAAAGTCTCCCATTAAATCACGAACTTCCCCACAGTGCATATTGAATGAGTGCATACGACATGTTGATGACGATTTGTCTGCCGGATGGCAAAGCTAAGCGTGGAAGCCTTCTTGGACTCCTTCGGAAGAGTAGGCTTGATTGGGCCGTCACCGTGTTTCACCCCCTCCATGCTTCCATCTTTCATTCATTCACAACAAAAAGACATACATTGAAAATACAGACATTGAAAAGACAGACATTGGAAAGACAGACATTGGAAATACACACAATTATAATCATCTGCATAAAACAATAAACTCGTAAATACACTTCCATCACTGGGAAAGGCAAGGGAAAAGCTCTTCAATTTTCCAAGAAAAAAGTACCGGGCAACCTAACGGTTGATGGGAAATAGAAGAATGCTTGCCATACTCCTCCTGAAATTCTGCCAATGCACCAGCATACAGCTAAAAAAATTGCTTCTATAAAAATTTCAAGTGATCCTGTAAATCTCACCCCAAAAAATGTATGGCGAATTTATAGCGAAAAAAGGTTTAAAATATCTCTGTCAAACATAGAAAAAGTACTAAACAACAATAAAAACTCACAATTTAGCAACCAGCAAAGGAAAAGATTTATAACATAACTGATTAACACTGAAGGTATTATCACGTTATAGCACTCACGAGTGAAATATGGTTTTCTGACTGATTTTCAAAACTGATGCCGAAAACAAATCAGTCAGCTATACTTAAGTTAACATCATACATAAGCATTACCATATAAGAGATATAAGTGTTTCTTGGCGTTATATATCAACAAAATTTTACTGCTTGCTCGACAAATGGCAATAGCTGTGTTTTTTTTTTTTTTTTAATCTCAAAATACTTATTATTCAGTGAACCAAAGGCAACTTTCGGAATGGTATTACTGAGTGAACCAGAGTGAAGAGTGTAGATTGTCGCAACATTGTTTCTAGATTGTGACTGAATTCGTGAGTCCTTTTGAGATTGTCATGGTTTCTTCATCTCCAAATACCTGTTACAGTATAATTATCCGTTTAAAAAGATCTTCTTACCTTTAAACTATCCCCACTATTAACACATAAACCAATCCCGTATCTACGCAAACGTGCCCAACGTTGAATGTACTAATTTTGTATGTTTCTTCCAATTAATTATTTCTTTAGCACTCATTTCAAGAACATTTTACTTTCCGATTTCACCTCTCCACTTAATATTCAAAATTATTATGCAGCACCATTTTTCAAATGATTATGTTTTCTTCACTCTCTCTACTCCCGAAAAATAAAACTCCATAATCCACCTTACTACATACACAGAATTTTTTAACCATATCTTAGATATCTGCGTTTTCTATGGAATGATGTTGTAGGCTATTTTTCTGCAATTGTTTGAATGGCAGAATTCTTAATTAATTACCGCCAATGCCACTGTTGTATATACATATTATTACCTTCATGGGTTTCGTCTCTTGTCGTGGTATTATTAGCGACGATTCTGCATCTAAATGTACAGTTAGTTTAAAAATTTAGGTTACATTAATTTCATATAATTCAAAACTTATACAACTATCCATTTTCTTAATCTAAATTATATTTGTGTTATAAGGTTTTTTAGATGCACATTGCTTTTCTCACTAAGTATATTTCTTTCTGACACATTTGTAAAACTAATGTGTTTTTATTTAGTGCTGTGTGCTTTCTCGTTTGCAGGCAGAAGAGTAATGATGGAAATAAGTATTGCCATCTGTCTGCGAAACGTTTAACTTGTGTTCTGCATGATAAGTATTTTAGTTTGTGAAATGTACAGTTAGCGAGACGGAAGTTGGAGACCATACCAACACTGCTGGAAACCGCTACATAATGCAACCCATGTGACACTACAGGTCTAATGACCTTCGTTTATCTGTTGAAACTCGGTGCTATGTTAAACTTATCCACAAGAACTTTCATCTCACAAAGAATTGCGTTATTAAGATAAGTATATAAATAATATTTAGGATTTCTCATTTTATCAAAAGGGACATAAATAACAATGGATAAACAGCAAAATTAATTGTAAAAAACTTATGATTGCTTACAAAGCCGCGATTTCTTTACTGCTTAAAAGGAACCGCCATATTCCTCAAGGATAAATTCATTTTCAAATACTCTTTGTTAAGATTTTCCATATTCACAGCAAGCTGGAAACAACTTAAATCTATTTCCACTGTAGGGAACTCAGAGAAAGCGATAGAATGACGTCACCAACTATTGAATAGATGTTGAATTATCTTGCAACAAAGTTCTCTTTTGACACAGTTAGGATAGCGGTAGCAGATTAAATAACGTCACTATTGGAAACTTGTTCTTAAATATGAATTCTACGCTCTTTCAATTGAAAAATGAAAAAACAGAAACTCACTGAAACGCCTATAGGTATTTTAAATGTGTATTCTTAGTTTTATTTGAGAAACTAATGCTAAACAATTGCGCTCATTAAAATAAGTCATCCGAAATATGTGCTACAGGTTTTCCGGGGCTCTTCAAAACCGAAAGAAAAATAGTTAAAAAAAAAAAGCTTTGCAAATGTAAACTGCATTAATCAATCAATTTTACATTTCGAGTGTAGGAATTAACGTCGATAAAATGATTTTGTGCTGCTGGAAAGGTGAATGAAAGTGATGAATTATCCCAGGGCATAGTTATAAATTGATTTCGATGAAGGTGACATTCAGGCACCCGTTAACTGTGAAGTAGTAAAACAGTTTCAAATAAGATTCCCTAAATGGTTATAAAGTTGAATCTGAATGCAATAGCCAGTGCGAAAATGTTGTTTCTTTAAAGACTGACGTCTTAACAGTCTCAATTTAAGAATTTTCTGAAAATATGTCAGAATTAACTAAATTTGTCTGCTTCACTGGAATTTTATTTTTATCACACAATCTGCGAAACACGTTCTGAAAGTTTAAAAAGCAGGATCGTATTGAGACTTTGTAAGGTGCACAACCTCGCCATTCGTGATTTTTTTAATATTAGTAAAATTGTTTTTTTTATTTAGTAGTTATGATTGTACATACTAACACTTAGTTTTTAAGGTCCCAGAGTTTCAAGAGAGGAATACTAGATCTTTGGTGAAAAAGAACAGTTAAAGAAAAAAGGTTGTTGAAGAGAAAACGCAATGAGAGAAGGTGTGGTTGGAAAAAGCTTAATGGAGAAGCTGTAAAAATCCTGGCGGGATTTGTAATGGAAAATATCAGCCTGAGGGCAGAAGATTATTTTAGTATAATGATAAAGTTATGAAAGTTGTATTAGATAATTCATTGTTATTTGAAAGTGGAGGATAAAGAGATAAGTGGAAGACTTTTGTTTCATGTTGAGATTATAATAAAAGAAAGTGGAGTTGATTCTCAAATTACATTTGGTATGATTTTTTTAATAGTAGTTTGATTTACAGCGGTGTTATCGTAAGAAAAATCAGCGGCTGGCGTAGAGGGTTAAATAAAGATGCCATCTGAACTAATCTGACGCTGGAAATTTAAGTAAAAGTGGTACAATTTATTTTCTAAAATCATAAAGAACATTACAACCTGAGCATTTTTTAAAAAGGCATTTGGCTTTCTCGGCCAGACAGCCATCAGTGAATTTACGTATATACTCTCTTAATCGATTGCGTTACTTCTATTGTTACTGCATCTTACAGGATGACCATACAAGAAGAACACAAAACTAAAACAAAACCATCCATGTTCTCAGCTGGGCTCAAAGCGGTGACCCCGATATGTGAGTCAGCGATGTAGCCCCTACACTGCCAGGCCGGCGACGGAAGTCAACGAAAATACCAGGAAACAGCCTTCTTCTTATACTACCCGCTATATACTGCCGTGTGCGTTGTTGCCTAACGGAGATCTGGTGCATACCTTTCGGCTTTCACAAATGTAAAGAGTTAGAAACGTTTGAATTAACGCCTTGGAATTAACGGGCGTATAGTAACACATTTAATGTTTTCTTCTTTCTTACTTGATTATTCCTAAACCAAGTTATCCTCTACACTCAGTGGATAACCACTGTAAGGATGTGTATGAGATGCGGTGTGAATACTATAACATTTTTCAGACATAGTCTCTCATTAAAGTGATTTACATTTTTTTCCACTGACGGTAGTCTGGACACTGAACGGCTCTTAAGGAGTCGCCCAGAGTTCATCAAGGAGCACGCTCTAAGAGAACATTTGTTCCCCTTTCTTGCTTTACGCCTCGTCGACGTTACATTTATTCGATGTGGTTGAGGACTGAGGTTAAGGAACGGTAAGGAATTCAGCCATAACCTTGTAAAATTTTTATTATTAGTTTACTATTATTAATAATCTTTAATTATGTTGCATTATTAATCAAAAGTATCCTGGATAATTGCATTAGTGTTTGTAACTCGATTTGTAATATTGTTGGGTAACCACAAACTGTAATTTATTTTGACACTGGCCAGCACAGCTGTGCAGGCAACGATTGTTGATTGGGAGCCTGCATTGTAGCATGGTAGTGCGCGGGGCATTGTGTGTGCTATGCCGCTTGGAGAAAGTTGTAAAGCGCGAGTTCATGTTCCGCGTACACAAGCTAAAATAGATAGTGAAATGTGCTTGAAACTTGTTTAAATATGACACAAGTGTTTTGAAAGTTGTTTCAAGGAACTGTATCGATTAAATTCAGTAGTATTTCGACCAGAACAGTTAGTTTTTCATATCCAGACGTTGTTATAAAGCCTTTCAATTAGTTTGGCGGTTATATGGGAGAAAATCCTAATTAAAATTCTCCGAGCTACCGGATTGGATGTGTTTAAAGAGGAGAATTGGTGCCGTTTTCGTCTAAATAACACGCCGTTATCCACTAATGGAGTTATTAGCACTAAATTGGCTGATCAATGCCAGGATAATTGGTTAGCTCACATTTGGTTACCATTGTCAGGAGAGCGTACATTTGGGCGAACCTGCCAGGATATCTCACAACCTTTTGAAGGAACCATCTTGGTATTCGACTGTAGTGAATTCAGGAAACCACAAAAAACCGAAATTTGGATGGACCAAACTTGGTGCATTAAGAGCAGAGGAAAGGAAAGAGGACCAAGGATTCCTCTTACTACTATACGTGGAAAGAGTCCCTAAAAGAAAGTGACTCTGAAATGATCAATAGATTTATTTATTCATTTTCAAATAGCCTATGGCTAATATATATATATACAATTACAATTCATACATCATATTAAACATAAAACAGAAAAAACAAATATAAACAAAGTGATAATTTTAATGAACACCTTCACGAGAAAATATTACAATCTCTTTCCTCTAACCATTTACCCAGCTTTTCTCTAAAACTTGCAACAGTTTTGGTCCTTATTATTTCATCAGGTAATTTGTTAAATATTGTTTAACCTTTGTGCAACTCTGTTTTCTGTGCTTTACTACTTTTATTATAAGTCGAATGGAAATGATTTGCCTACCTTGTCTTATAATTATGTACATCATTATTCTTTTGTACTAATCTAGTCACATATCTTGGTAATAATCTACTTTCTAACCTATATACATAAGTCAGTACATCTCTAATTATTTCCTTTTCAATATGTAAATATCCTAAGTCCTTAAGCATATTACTGAATTTTTCAGTTCGTCTTTTTTTTAGAACAGCCCTCATTCCCTTATTAAAATTATTTTGCAATTTCAGAATTTCTCTTTTGCTTGCCATGATTAATACTGTGGAGCAGTATCTTATGTGAGGCAGCACAGTTGCTTTAAACAATAGCTGTTTACCTGGTTTAGTTAACACTTTTCTTAGTTTGTATATTAAATTTAACTTTTTTTGCTACTTTTTTATTTATATAATCTACATGATCTATAAACTTAAGCTTATTATCAATGACTACACCAAGATATTTATAATTTTGAACCCACTTAATTTTAGTTCCATTAATCACAACAGAATGCAGTGCCTCTGCCTGTTCCCTAAACAATTTTTTCCCCATCACCATACGTGTTGTTTTTGCCACATTCATACTTAACAAATTTTTATTTAGCCATTCATTAACTAAATTTAACTCTTTATTAATTACCTGTATCATTTTTTTAGATTATTCCCATAGTAATAAATTGGTGTGTTATCTGCAAACAATTTTACAATTCTTTAGTATTTCTGCCAGATCATTTATATACAATATAAATAATTAGGGACCAAGTTTACTACCTTGGGGAACTCCATGTTTCACTTCTCTTTCTTCTGATAGAACCTTATTGAATCTAACCCTCTGATACCTCTTTGTTAAATAATTTTCTAACCAACCATAAACCTCCCCAGTGATGTTATACATATTTTTTAATTTTTTTAACAGCAGTTCCCTGTTTACAGTTTCAAATGCTCGCCTAAAGTCTAAAAATACTGCTGTTACTCCCTCTCCCTTATCAATTGCCTCTAACAAATTTTCTACAACCAACTGAATTGCAGTCTCTGTGCTTTGCTGTTCCCTAAATCCTGATTGGTATTCAGTTATGAGATCATTTTCCTTTGTAAAACTTAGTAAAGTCTCATAAGCTATTGTTTCAATAAGTTTTTCTAACATTGCAAATTATTTATTGGCCTAAGATTGACACACTTTGAACTACCCTTTACTTTAGGAACTGGTGCAATAATAGATGTTTTTAATTCCTTTGGCAACATTCTTTGTTTCAGTGATTCATTAAATATACTAGTTACTGTACGTCCTACCTAAGGCCATACCCTTCTTAATACCTCACTGCTTACTCCATCATAACCCATGATATTTCTTAATTTTTGAACTATAACACCAATTTTTTCCTTCGTCACTTCATGAAACTTGCTAAGGTTATTATCAATCTTGAGTGTCATTACATATTCATCTGTTTTGGGGATATTTTCTATTAACTCCTCAATACTTTCAATGTAGAAGTTATTTAATCTATTTGCTATTTCATTCGGATTAAATACATAATCTTTTGCGAATATTACATATTTTAATACCCTGTCCTTGGTTTTATACAAAGTTTTTAAGCGTTTCCATAATTTTGTTGGTTCATTTTTATATCTTGTAAATTCTTCCTCATAAAACTGTTGTTTACTTTCGCTCCATAACTGTTCAAAATTATTCCTATATTGTTTATACTAATTCCATGCCTCATCTCTATCTATAGTTGCTTCTTCAATTTCTTTTAATAAGAGAAACTTTTTATAAGCTATATCCCTTTGAATCCTGACTTCTTTGATTTTCTTTGAAAACCAAGGACATGGTAAATTCCTCATCAATAAATCTGAATTTCTAGCTTCTTGTATACTCTGGATTATATTCTCTCTTAATTCAACATATTTTTCCCTACATGTGTATTATCACAAATTTTACTGTTACCTATTTTATCTCTAATTATTTTGATTAGTTTCTTATAGTCATTCCTACCCTTTACTAGTACATTGCCTCTCCCTTTAATATTATTTTTAAACATCCTTGTGATAATGATTAGATTATGATCTGATATTCTAGGTGTGTCCACTACCGTACATTTCAGATTTAAATTATCAGTAATCACAAGATCAATTAATGTTTCACTGTTGGGAGTAACCCTAGTCATTTTATTAACAATTTGTTTCATTCCTAGACCTGTTACTTGTGATACTAGCTTTCTGGTATAAAATTCATCCTTTTTTTTGACCAATCTATGTTAAAATCCCCCCCTATAATACAATCGTTTTCACTGATTTATAGTATTTCCTCCATTACCATTCAGAACCTATCTATTAATATCCCTTTGCTACTACTAGGTGATCTATAAACACCCACAATTGTCCCCCATAAATGTGAATCCTTGTACAACTTGATAGCTATCATCCACCATTCACCTTGTTTTTCATTAGTCCTTACACCCTCATATGAAAGGTTTTCAGTAACATATATGACTATTCCACCAGTGTGTTTGCTTTCTGAGTCACATCTTATATGATAATACCCTTTTATTTCAATTAATTTATCTACATCTAATTCATAAACATGTGATTCGACTACAATCATGACACTTGGTGTGGTCTCATGTGCATATGTGGCAATCATGTCTCTTTTCGCAATAAGTCCACTTACATTTATTACTACCATCTCCGGATTTTGGAGACTTTTAACATTTATTGATTGCTATAAACACTCATATGTGATTGACCTCTTTTTTAAATTTATTCTCCTTTGGTAAACTGGACACTCCCAGCTTAGCACACTATGCGTCACACTTAAATTTAACTTTAGCTTGTTATTTGCCTCGATACAGTTACAACATTTTATTTCATTTATGGGGAAAACGGCACTCTTGTCAACTTCTACACTAAAACTTCAAAGGCTATACCGAAGAAACGTAATTTTCTAGAATTAATTTACGATGAACTCATCCTATATAAAATATTTTGGCCGTAAAATACTCCCTCAGTCAAAACTGTGGGTGGAGACTGATCAGAAAAGAGTCATCTTTTGTGAAACAAAACATTAAATAACATTCTTCAAGTCGGAGTTTAATATCAAATGTTCGAAAAAGGCAGATATGTTTGTTGAGGTTGAATATAACTGCTGCAATTTTAAGGTATGTGGAATATGTAGTCGTTAAAGAATAAGCTACCAAAGAGTAAATTAGCCTAGTCATCATAATGATGCGAAAATGTATTTGATCTCTGGAAGTTAACTATAAAGTTATATTGATGCAGACAGAAATTGTTCAAGAACCGAATGCATTAGCACAATGCATACAAGTCATCTTCATCAGACAGTGAATACGAAGGCGAGAAACATCAACATGAATTGTAGAGATAATTAAGTACGTAACGGGTGAGAAAAAGTTAATATTATGATAGACGACTGGAATAGAATGAAATACTGAAAAGGATATCGGACAAGGAAAATTAAATCAGCGAGGAACTAAGCCGTTACATTTTCATGAAAACTTAAAACGCCCAGAAGTATATGTAAATGTAAACAACATTGTTTCACAATGAATATCACGGAGAAAGGAACGTTAGCAAACCACTTTTCCAACTATAAAAGATCCTACTTATTGGATAATGATTGTAACTCTATCGATCGACGTTTTAAAGTATGAGGAACTGACACAGACACTGCACGTGGTGGGTGAGCGGTAACGTTCTGGCCTCGCATTCCAGAGGACGTTCCGGGCATCCAGATGTAGGATATCCATGGTTTCCCCAAATCACTCCAATCGAATGTCGGTATGCTTCCTTCAAAAGGCAATGGCTGAATCCCTTCCCGTTCCTTGCACCAGTATTTTCCAGCATCTAACGACATCGACGTCGAAGAGGCGTAAAGCCATATGCAAAAGAGACTGGAAGATTACGAGCTAAAAGAACATCACATGAAACAAAAGTTGCAATAAACTGTGCCTAAAAGATAGAGAAAATGCTGTGACACAAATTGAACTCATGAAGATTTTTTTTTTCCTTAACTGAATAGAAGTAAAGTTAAAGCAGGTAATGATACAATTACTATATCTGTAGGTAAACAATTCAGCACGATATACTCATTAATAGACGTTCCTGCCTTAACTAATCAGAACGATAGTAAGAAAATTAGTTTGACAGTCTATTTGGTGATAGCCTTGTGATTCAACGGGAAATCTTAAAACAGAAAATCATAACGTTTCCTTGTTTTGTGATTCTGAAATTTGTTGTGGTATTCAGTCTTCTGCATAGCCCTTACAAACTATTAGTTTAGAAACACAATAATATTGTGTTTGTGCAATGTAAACTCGTGAAACGTGAATTTGCGACAAATATTATATGCTGATTAAAATTATTTCAGATCACTAATAGGTCACATAGATAATTTCCTCACACTTAAATACATCCTTTACGTGTGCATTTCTTACAAAAAATAAATATAATAGGCCCACAAAGTGACCTCAAAATATCTTCTAAGAATTCAAAAGCTATATTACAACCCACGGTTTACTTACGAACCTATTAATATTTGGCTTCAATCTGAGGTTTCCTTACGTATTTTTTTTTTTTTTTTTTTTTTTTTACTTTGAAATTTTTAAAATTCCTCACTACTCCTCATTTTCTCGGTGTGAATAATACGAAGTTTCCTTGTCAACATTATGACTAACTGTTTGTTTCAAAACCGCTTTACCACTTTATTCACGAGATTGCTTACAAGGAATATCTGAAGTTTCCTGAATTTATATTTACGTAACACGGACATTATAGGTAAATATGTTTGAATGTACTGTACATTTGTCTTAGGTTAATAAAAGTAAACAAATTATTTTTAAAATAAACGAAATGTATAATATCGAAGGTCAAATTACTGTTTGGAATCTCAAATTTAACTCCTGACTCTGATAATTAATATTCTTCTAATTAAAATTTTTCACACTTTTACAAAAAGTCAGAATTTCTTGATGAAAGGTTTTAAACATAGGGTATAACTTGCTTGGGATATAAGGGTTTGGGAGTGACTATATTAGCCATTTCCAACGAAATTTCAGCCTCTCCTTCACGTGGTGCATACAGTTTGCATGGAGGCTCTGATGTCTGAATAATACTTGGTATAAAGTAACACCGACTGCCTACTCAAACGAGAGCAGAAGAGCGGGGAGTGATCCAGGGCTTCGTCTTGCCATGAGGGTTGGAAACGGCCCCTTAAGGCGGATGAATGAGCAATAATCAACTGCAAGGAGATGCAGAAGGCAAAGGGAAGCTACTGCATTAAATACCAAAACTGTGTCCCAAGGCAATGTAGTCCTCTTCCTGGGCAAAATATTCCGGAGATAATATAGTCCACCAATCGGATCTCCGGGTGGGGAATGCTCATGGAGGAGTCTTGAGAATGGGTAAAAACATTCTACGAGTAGGAGCGTGGAATATTGAAAGTTTGAATAGGGAAAGTAGATTAGAAAACTGAAAAAGAGAGATGGAACGACATAAATCAGATGTAGTTGGGAATAGTGAGATTAAAAGGAACAACGCTCAGGATTTCTGGTCTGATGAATACAGTACAACTAGCATACAAGCTGTCAGTCACTGGTATGGGATTTGTAATAAATAAGAGAGCAGCGAAATGGTTGAGATATTATCAACACTTTAATAAACAGATTATAATGATGATGGTCAAAACCAATCATGGCCCAACCACATTAGTACAAGTTTATATGCCAACGTCACAGGAAGATGATGAAGAAACAGAGAAAATATATGATTAAATTGAAGAATTAATCCAATATGTGAAGGAGGAGGAAAATCTAATAATCAATGGTGATTGGAATGCAGCAGTGGGAGAAATAAAATAGGGAAACACTGTAGGAAGTTTTGATCTAGGTCAGTGTTTCTGAAACTTTTAAGGCGCCTACAGACGACCCGATTTCGGTCCCAATCTACAGGGGAAATCAGTCGGGCAGTCATACGGGGCTTTTCTGCTCACGTAACACATTCGCTCCCGATTTTAGTTTACATTGGGATCGTGTGGCTGGAAGGCGTAAGCGCTTAACAATGGCTCATTTTATTTCAAAACAACAAAGAGTTGGCATGGTATTAACAATAGCCTGTACCTCCTACAGTTTGTACAAAACGAAAAAGAAGATATTGGGTGAAAAGGTGGCTTTTATTAAGGAAAAATCTATCCCACATGAAAATTTTGAGGAGCCTAGAACCGGAAGATTTTACGAATTTTCTGAAATTCTGAAAGTTTTGCAGAGATACTCAGACTAGTGACCCCTTATATAAAATAGAAAAATACCTTAATGTGCGAAAGAATAAGTGCCAGAGAACGATTAAACGTTACTCAGTGTTTTTAGTAAGTGGATAAAGCTATGAAGATATGAAATTTAGTTCGCCTAACTTCACCATAAATGCTTTCGGACATTATTCCCGAAACATGTTGGCGTATCTACAAATGTGTGAAACACACTATATTAAGATAAGAAGAAAAGTACTATATATAAGTAAAACGTTTATTTAACAATTACTATTTACACTGTGATTTAATACAGAAACTAGTAATATTAATTAAAACAAAAAAGTAGGAATGTAATATTGGAAGTACAACAAATTCAAAATTATATAGTAACCAAATTTCCGAAGTTAGTATTTATTTTCTATGTCTGATGATTAAAAAAAAAATCTTTCACCTGGAAACTATGCCTTGTGCAATAACAGGTGTTTCATTATTAATATCACCAGAACTTAATGAGGATAGATCATAGCTTTCAACTGGAAATGAAGACTGGGAAGAGAATTGGGAGGGTGGCTTTTGTGACATACGTAGTAGTGATGTTGGACGATAGTTTTGAACTGAGTATTGCAAGGGCGGCGAATCAGATGATGAATGTGGAGATAATTCAGGAGGATACCGAAATCGCTCTGTAGATGGCAGAACTTTGTATCTACTATCAGGGGGTTCTAAATAGATATAAGATTCCATAGTTAATCTTCCAGCTTTAGCATAAAAACTAGCATCTGATATAAGTTTATTGGAAATTGCTATCTGGTCCTTATTTAGGTCTTTTAATTGAATGCCGACTGATTTTCCCACGATCTCCCATTCATCTTCCTTTGAATTTAATAGCCGTTGGGCAGAATCTCTGAGCTCTTCCTGTTTCATGGCAATATTTATTCTTGGTTTCTTCTTTTTAAATGGAATTCTTTCTTGTGCTTGAGCTGCTTCTTCTTGATTTTCAAGTGCTTACCAAAGGGATGGTACATACATGTCTTCTGTGCCACTTCCCGTTTGCATACAAAATTTCATCTGTAAATACAAAACACATTATTAATGAAATTATATTTTTTTAATTCAGATTTCAGCTAAGGCAAAATTTAGTTCTATACAATCTGTCTTGGAAACTTTGTTCTATAAATAAAATTAACTGTGAAATCAATTTGTAAAAACCAATCTGTGACTTTTCCTTTAAAATAATTTAAATTGAACAACATTCAAGAAATGCATTTGTAGTAAAATTTATTTATTTCTGTTCTTTTATCTATTACCCTTAAGTTCCTCAAAGAATTATTATCTGCTATAAATATAATGATGTATTTACATTTCATAAAACAATAATTATTTAGGTATTTGAGCCTTTACTTACCTATTTTAACTCACGCGAGTAAGTTGTTCGCATATTTTCTTTTTCAGAACTGCAACTGTTGGTTCCTAGTCCAACTCTTTGTAAATTTCTAGCAAAACTCTAAATCCTTCTTGCCGCATGTTGCGGTTCATGTAATTTTTGTTGAATTTGTCCCATTACTGGGGCATATCTTTATAAACTTCAAACATATTAGTCCACACCTCTCTCTCTTTAGACATTTCTGACGATATACACAACCAATGGCACGAAACGCACTAGTTCGCTGCTCAAAGTCGACTGAGTCGAAATTGTCTCAATCGTTGCAATCGCTCTACGCACGTCTCAATTTGGTCCCTGTCTGCAGGGACAATCTGTAAATTGTTTGGGCGGGCTCTGCCGATCTCCCGATATGGGAAGCAACATGCCCAAATAGCCTACTCACGCGGCAATCTGCAGGGCCTCTTCCGGATTGTCCCTGTCGATTGGGACCAAAATTGCCTCGTGTGTAGCCGCTTTTAGGCTCCACGTTCCCCCATAAAATTTTCCAGGCAATGACGAAACCCCTTGACAAAAACTGTGACCTAGCGACAATTAGCAACAATAGGCAACAATGAGTCCGTCATTACTTAAATCTTGTCGCGAACCCCCTACAATCAACTGGCGAACCCCCAAGGGTTCGCGTACCCTACTTTAAGAAACACTGGTCTTGGAGAAACAAATCAGTGAGGAAGCTAGTTGCTAAAATTTTGTAAACAACATAAACTCATCGTGACGAACACATTGTTTAAGAATCAAGAACGAAGGATAAATACCTGGAAACAACCAGAGGATACATGTATACATCAGCTAGATTGTATCATGGTCAAACATAGATTCCAGAATCAAATTCTCGACTGTAAAGCATATACAGGAGTTGATATAAACTCTGACCACAAAAGAGAAATTTGCAAATATGGTAAATGTTCATCTAAGAAATAACTCTGAAAGGAATCCAACCGATGCGAATGGAATAAATTGAAGAGAGAAATAATAACAGCATGTGAGAAACATTAGGCTTTAGGATAATTGTAGCCCGAAAACCTTGAATCATAGAAGAAATATTGGACTTGATGGATCAGAGAAGAAGCCACAAAAATGCTCAGGATGAATCAAGAAGAGGGCAATACAGACATTTTACAACTCCAATAAACAGGAAATACAAGAAAGCAAAAGAAAGGTGGTTACAAGAAAAGTATGAAGAAGTAGAAAAGTATTTATAGATAAAGTAGACGTGTCCTATAGGAAGATCAAACAGAATGTTGAAAAAAAAAGAAGAAAAGATGTATAAACATTAAAGCTGATAAGCTCAGAAGGTAAGCTAACGGATGGAAGAAATACATAAAGACACTATATAATGGGTATGATTTGAACAACAGAGTAATGGAAAAAGAAGGCGATGTTGACATTGATTACTAAAGAGATCCTGCTTTAAGAACAGCGCTTTGAAATATTTGATACCAAATAAGGCAGTTGGAATTGATGCGATTCCTGCAGAACATCCGAAACCCTTAGGAGAAGAAAGAAATCAAAGATTATTCAAACTGATAACAAACAGTTATGAAACTAAAGACATCCAAAAAAAGCACAAGCTGACAAATATGAGAATTATCGCACCAGAACTTTAACATCACATGTTTAAAAATTACTAACCAAGATAACATACAGAAAAATAGAAAGGATTTTAGATGAGATGGTAGGTGAAGATCAGTTTGGGCTTAGAAAAAACTGGCGGTGCTAGTCAAGCAATTCTGGCCTTAATATTAACACTTGAAGGGCGGATCAAGAAAATCAAAGGATATGGCGTTTGTTGAATCAGAAAAAGTTTTCCATTATGTTAGGTGGGACAAGATGTTCAATATTTTTAAAAAGTCAGGTCTAAAATATCGAGATAGGACCAAACATACTTTGTAATCTATATAAGGTTCAAGTGGCTTTAATAAATGTAAAGAAACATGGGAGACATGCGTCAGTTAAAAATGTTCTGAGACAAAGATGTAGTCTATCGTCGTTAATATTCAACTAGTATATGCAGGCAGCAATAAAGCAAGTAAAATAAAGGAGGAAAAAATCATTATGCTATAATTTGCTGATGACATTGTCCGTTAGCAGCAAGAACGAAGGATCTTGAGAAGTTACTGAATGGCATGAACAAAATACTAAAGGAAGACAGTGCATTAAATATAAACGAAAGCAAGGCAAAAGTGATGAAATGTAGCAGAAATGACAGCAATAATAGTAGGCTAAGTATAAAAATTGGACTGAATGCAATATATGAAGTAAATGAATTCTGTTACTTATGAAGTAAAATTAAAACTGATGGCGGAGACAAGAATGAAGTTAAATGGAGAATAGAACTAGTCTTCGTGAAAAGAGAAATCATTCAGTTTCAAATATTGATGCAGGAATCAGAAACCACTTTTAAAAAGTGTATGTGCGGAGCACAGTACTTTGTTGTACCAGAAAGAAGGAAAATTCAAGTATTTTAAATATTGTGCTATAGAATAGTGCCGAAAATTAAATGGACAGATAAAGTATTAAATAAACGTGCTTTGGAAGTGATGGGCGAGGAAAGAAATTTGTGGAATAGTATTATAAAAAGAAGATGTAGGATGGCGCGACTCATTTCAAGGCATGGAGGATTGGTTAATATGATGGTGGAGGTAACTGTGTAAGGAAAGAAATATGGAGGAAGACCGATATTAATATAATTGAGGACGTAAGTTGTGATGGAGAGGTTAGCACAAGATAGCAAGAGATGAACTTTTGCATCAAATCAGTCGAGAAACTGATGACAGCAAAAAAAAATCGTAGCAGACAAAATTTTTCTTATCATCTATTTTATTTACTTCACAGAATTTCATGGACAGTAACATCCAATTTTTTTTTTTTTTATATATATGTCATGTAGATGTTGATTTTCCGGTTATGTGTGTTAAATAATCCAAATCACCTATCCTTGTGTTTCATGTCAATAAATGTAAGTGTCATTATCTCAAAAGTGATCTAAACTTTCATTATAATTCAAAAGCAAATAATTATATTTCTAAATGTTGATTGCGTAAGTAAATTCTGGAAGGACTCCTTCCATGGCGCCCAGGTAAGATTGAGCAAAGGATATTATATACAAAATTTTAGAAATAGAGAGCAATGTTAACAGGTGGCAAAACCTACTCGCGAGTACACTACACTATGTACGCTTTCGCAGCGGCAACACTGTAGAAAAGCTTCTCCGGATTCTAACCGCGTCAAATTCGAATCGTCTGGCTATGTTTCGGAAGCTAGCACTGCTTCCATTGTCAAGCTTCCGAAACGTCGCCAGATTATTCAAATTTGAGGCGGCTAGAATACCGATAAGCTTTTCTACAGAATCAAACCTTAGTTTACAAGTGAGGCCACGGGCTTTGTATTAGTCAAAACAGCAAAAAAATCCTACCATTTGTTTTTGCATGAATCCCGTTCATACCACCTTGAAGACGAAGAGACAAATTTAATTAAAAAATTAATTCCTTCTCAATAGCTTATTAATAGTACCCCGAACTTATTTTTTTAATTTCTTTAATGTAACTTAACTTAGTCCACAACCCGAAGGTTGGTTAGATCCTCCCGAAGGAGGCATACTAAGCCATTGTGTCATAGGTAGGACGGCCAGTTCCTTTCCTCTGGGACCTACAGTTTAACGTGGAATCCAAACCACGGAGCGTCCTGGCATAGCTCATATGATTAAACACAACTCTCAAAATTCCTGCGCCTGCCGGGATTCGTGCCCGGGGCGGGCGAGCCAAGCGAGCCCTTACACTAGGCGAGAGATTATGCACACCTAGCGGTACAATTTTAAAAAAAAAACTGCAGCACCTAAAGACGTGATATTGAACATACTAATCCAAAGTCAATTCTAGATGTGACATCAATAATTATTTTTGCAAAAACAACATATAAATTAAAAATTATTTTTATTCATGTATGCTGACAAGGAGAGGTCTTCAGTTTGGAAATCTCTATCGTAGAACGAACAACTGTGGTAAATAGTAGATACGTCACCCGTGGGTTCTCGCTTCGGCCTAAAGCTGTTCTGTCTGGTGGACCACCGGTTAAGAGAAATCGGGGATTAAAAAGCGTAAAAATTGTACGTAAATCAATTATACCGCTACGGAAGAGCACTTGATTTTTTTAATCTTAATTATGGCTTTACGCCTCGTCGACGTCGAGGTCGTTAGAGGTGGGTTGGGACTGGGGACAAGGAACGGAAAGGAATTCGGCCATGACCTTTTAAAGGAAGCATCCCGGCATTCGCCTGGAGTGATTTGGGGAACTATGGAAAACCCAAATCTGGATGCCCGGACGGAGATTCCAACCGTCGTCCTCCCGAATACCACTTGCTAATAACGTCGATTTAGCCGTTCTAAGCGTGGGATGCTCGGTGTGATCCCAACATCCGCGAATTTTTTTTCTGTTCGTATTTTTTTTTATTGCTATTTGATTTTGTAGCATTTCAAGTTTGTTTTGAAATAAAGTCTCCAAATTATTTATTTTCCTTTGAGAAATACACAAATGATTAATGCTGTAAATCATAGAAACATTTGTAACAAAATTACGTTTACACCAAGAACATTTTACGATGGATATCCTGCCACAGTCACTAATTCTCCAGAAAGTGATATATTATTTTAATTTTTTGTATGAATGATGATCTATGGCTGCTGAAGGTACTTTGTAAAAAAAAAAATCTGTGACATGTAAATGTAGATGCAGCGGTATTGTAATTATACAATGAAATCCCGCTACCTCCCTTAATTGGTTATTTAAATAACTGTATAATTTTAATGCTAAATGACAATAAAAATTAAAGCACACTCTACATGCAGATTTTGAGAACTGTTTAAGTGGAGAAATAGGTTTCCAGGTAATTGAAAAAAAAATGGATGCAGGTCAGTAGTTTAAGGAAGCCAAACACAAGAAACATAAAATATTTAGTAAAACGAGATGTCTTACTATGCAATGGAATCACCCGGAATCCGCTTCAAAACCGCTGTCTGCATTTCAAAGATAATGGTTACGTCTCCAGGATCAACCAAGATCAAGATAACTTTTTGAAGAATTCACGAACAAAATTTGTAGCGTAGGAGCCGCAAGGCACATGTATATTTCTGTCTTAACCACACTTCAAGCAGTCGCCGTCTGGAAACGTTAAAGCAAAACTGTAATTTGTCTACTGAAAACAGAAAAATGATAACCGTCTACAGATAGTTCAGTTGACTCCATGGTATCTGTATTTTTCCTACAATAAATCGAATAGATCATTCGGTAGGGAATTTCGTTTAGCTAACAGTAAATATGCATCACAATAAGGTTACACGTTCTATATATAGTGTACAAATGTTTGAAGGTGAAAGCAACTGAAAACTTTAGGAAATTTCTGAAAAGAATTGAAGTTAAATTTTTGAAAGTAGTTGAATGGTCTGACGAAATTTCGGTCTTCTAATGCATTTTCCCGTGTTCGTGGTTGTTATTACACACGTTCTATGATTCTCCAAGAGCGGTCTGGTAGCTCAGTGGTTAAGGCGATTGCTTTCAGAAATTTCGTTGCTCTGGTCCTGTGTTCGAGTCCCGGCAGCTACAGGTATTTTTAAGATTTGTGTTTGATTATATGAGCTATGCTGGATGTATGTGTCAACAAACTTTGTAAGTCAGAATCTTTCACTAATCTTATTAGGGCGAGCGACACTAGCCTTTTTTTTTTTTTTTTTTTTTTTTTTTTTTTTTTTTTTTGTAACTGCTTTACGTCTCTTTTTAACATCGAGGTCTTTAGAGACGGGAAAGGATGGGGGGCAAGGATGGGGGCAAGGAATGGGAAGGAATTCGGCCATGGCCTTTTGAAGGAAGCATCCCGGCATTTGCCTGGAGTGATTTGGGGAAACCATGGAAAACCCAAATCTGGATGCCCGGACGGGGATTCGAACCGCCATCCTCCCGAATGCGAGGCGAGAACGCTAACCGTTACACCACCCCGCTCGGTGACACTAGCCGACAATGTTTGGATTATTGTGGTAAATGGTACGTCTTGACGTGAAATTGAACATAAATCAACTCGCCCTAATAATTCAGAGTTATCTCTAGATGTGTCATTAATCATTATTTTTGTAAAACATATAATGATTTATATTATTTTTATTAGCATATATATGTAATGCCATGAGTGATAATGGTTCGTTTTGAAAATTATTTTCATTCAACTAGTAGTGGTCGTGTTCCGATTGCACTGACAACTAAATTTTGTAAAATACGGAATATCACTTTTACAAGAAAAATCTTTCCATTACAACTAGCTTCTGCAATCACAATTCACAAAGCTCAAGATTTAACATTAATCAAATTGCTGTAGATATTGGAGAAAAAGAAACTTTTGTTGGTTTAACATATGAGTAAAAACTTCAGAAAGACTAGCATTATATAGAAGATTTTCTTATGACAGAATTACTTATATTAAAAATTCGAGTATGTTAAACTGTAGAAAACTGGAAGAAACTTTAATAAGAAATATTGTACCTGATTAAAAACAAATAAAATAAATTTAATATAATATTTAAAGATTGCGTCTTATTATAAACGTGCCTAATTTTTTTTCAACAAACTAAAATCAATGATTTTGATGATAGTAATATCTTTAATTGTATATAATATTTTTTATTACAAATCTTAACGAGCCACCACAAAGCTGTGCTTTTAGCTAGTATGTACAGATTTCTGTTGTGGTGTTTGTTACACAAAGAATATATAGATTGGATGAGAAAAGTAGATCTTTTGTCAAAAAAATATTTAGTCTCTAATAATTTTATTGCTCTTGATATCTAAGTTTGAATCTGTAAGATGTTGAAATCTTCAGTATTATCGAGAAATTTCCGTTTCATAGTACCATAACATAGGTGTGAAATCAATTTTTGAAGTCATATTGCTTCTGAGATGAATTCTGGGTTTTGGTTGTGTCTGTTTGGGAGTACAAGAATTTTCGGTGGGTAATGATGTCCGTGCGGTGTCCATATTTCTAGTTGTTTTAAATGCCTTTGAGTTGATTGCGTCTGTAGGGCGCAATCATGTAATCGTAATGAATGAAATGCATTAGAGATGATAAGGTGGTGAACATATCCTATGTGTCTACGATGCAAACAAGTTTTACTATACAGTGGCAAATAATTTTCTGTGTTTACCAGCTGTGACGCTATTTTTCGTAATAGACGACGTTTTAGTCCACACCTGAGGCCTTCTTCTGCTCGCTGAAACGTCCTTAAAAGGCTGTTGTTATTCCTTCATTACCTGTAGACCAACTTGCATTAATTGTTTTCGTAATGAAATGAGTGACTTGGCTGAAAAATCCTGAGAATTAATTACACCAGCATAACGTGGCAGATATAAGAGGTAAAAATCTTACAATTCTTACTGATACCCTCTAACTCCTCTATTTCATTGTGGCAATGATAAGTGGATAGAACGATTCTAACATTATGGACTCTGCAGAATTTCACATTCTTGAAGATCAAGTAATGGTATGACACATAGTGTGTGTTTGGGTGTTAGTGGTTGTACAGATATGTTGGGATGCTTGATTTTTTTTGCTTATGGCTTTACGTCGAGTCATCAGAGGTGGGAAAGGATTGGGGGAAAGGAACGGGAAGATATTCTGTTATGGTCTCGAGTGATTTGGGGTGACCATGGAAATCCTAAATCAGGATGCCCGGGCGAATCCGCGCCCTCCCGAAAGCGAGTCCAGGGCGGACGGTTGTCGGCAGATTCTGATGTCCGAGTGGTGTCCATGTGTCTTAATGTTTTTGATGCTTGTGAGTTGATGTCTGTGTGTATTGGGTGCAATCACGTATACGAAATAGCTTAAAAGGCATCAGAGATGATTAGGTAATGGACACATCTCATGTATACCAATGAGCTCTCTGATGCAAAGAAATGCAGTTATCATTCTTTCACTGCTCTTTAACTACTCCATCTTATGGTGGTAATTTCATTTTGGCGGAACCGATCTAGCAACAAGGACTCTGCAGGATTTCTGATTCTGGAAGATTATCATGCCATTCAAAGTAGAATTTTTTTTGCAGATAACGTCGTTTTTTTGTGGAAAGTATATGCAAATTTCATGATTTTTTTAAATTTTACGATTTTTTGTAATTTTTATTATATTTCTAACATTTACGCACAATTTGTGGAGAATTATACAACTTTCACACTAATTCACAATATTTCCACCACCAGAAAAATAGTGTACATCTACATATATACTTTGCAATTCACAAAATTGTGGGTGGCAGAGGATGCTCAGCACCAAAGCTAATCTCTTTGTTGTGCATTCCAATCCCTAATGGTAAAAGGGAAAAAAGAATTCATACAACAATCATTGCGGCACCTTATTTCTCTAATCTTATCTTTCCTGTCATTCTAGCTCAAATAGGTTGGTGGACCAAGTATTTCACTACACTCGTAAGTGAAAGTGGGAGTACACATATTTACCAATAAGTTTAAACATAACGTGCGTCGTCTATCTACCAGAGACTCCCAGCCTAGTCTACTAATCAGTTCTGTGACCCTTTCATAAGTACTGTAGCAAGCGGTCACGAATCATGCGGCCCTTCTCTATACTTTCTTTGTAATTTCGATCAACCCCTTACAAAACGGATCCCATATGGCACAACAATAGTCCAAATGTGGACACATACGAGAGTTTTACGCTATCTCCTTTGTTTGTTCATTATAATTGTTCAAGATTCGACCTATGAATCGCAGCCTAAAATTAGCTCTACCTATTAACGAATTAATGTGTTTGTCCCATTTCATGTTCCTTTGTATTATTACTCCCAAATATTTCATAGAATCATCATATCAATAACTGAATTGTTTACCTCTTATTTCTGAACAATTGGATACTTATTTTTAGTTATGCTCATTGTCTTGCAGTTTTTACAATTTAACGTAAGTTGTCACTCAGTGCACCATGCCAAAATAATATGCAGATCACGCCGAATTTCTAAGCTATCGGCCAAATTCCTTACTTCCCTATAAATAACCGCATCATCAGAAAACAATCTAAAAAGGCTTTTCACTTTGTCTCCGAGATCGTTTATAAAAATTAAGAAAAAAAGTGGTCCTATCTTTCCTTGAGGTACACCCGATGTTATACCTAGATTAGAAGAACATTCTCCTTCAACGACGACATACTGCGACCGACCAATTAGAAAATCATTTATCCATTCACAAAGCTCATCCGATATACCATATGCTCGAAGCTTCGCTAATAGACGGTTGTGTGGCACAGAGTCAAAGGCTTTCTAAAAATCTAATAAAATTGTATCTACTTGTGAACCTGCATCAATAACTTTCATTACGTCGTGTATAAATAGTTATTATCATGTAGAAAATTCATAATGTTCGAACATATAATAAGCTCAATAACTCCACTACAAACAGATGTTATAGATATGGGACGATAATTTCCAGGATCACTTCAATCACCTTTCTTGAAAATCGGAGTTACTTCCGCGATTTTCCAGTCTGAAGGTACTTTTCGCTATTCTAGGGATTTACTTAATATATCAGACAGAAATGGCCCGATTTCCGCTGCATACTCTGAAGATACTCTTACTGGAATTCCATCCGGGCCCGTTGCTTACTCCCACTTCAGGAGCTCTAATTGCTTTATGATACCTGCAGTATCTATTCGTAATGGTTCCATCACCAACTCGACACAGCATGGGAAAACGGGAATACTATCCTTATTATCATCAGTAAATGAATTTTTGAAAACAGTATTTAGTGCGTTAGCTTTATCGCGGCTTTCATTAACCTCGGAAACTTCCCGAATTTGTGCTGGAATATTGCTATTTGTACAATTCACTTTTCGTACATACGACCAAAATTTCTTTGGGTTTTCTGTGAGACTCTTAGAGTGTTGGAATGAAAATCGTTTTGAGGCCTTGCGCATTACATTCTTAATACGTCCTCTTAACTCAGCTAAGGTTTCTAAATCGCTGCGACACCCCTTCCTTCTTTAGCGTGCGTGTATCCTCCTTTGTTTTTGAGTAATATTTTGACTTCGCATCTGTACCACGGTGGATCATCCTCCCCATTTATTGTCCACTTCGGTATATGTATATCCATACCTTCCCTGACTATTCATATAAATCGATGCCACATCTCTTCAACGGTGTCCTTTGTTGGCTTGAAGTTATGGTAATTATTCCTCAGGTAGGTTCTAAAACACTCCTTTGAGGCCTTACAGAATCTGTATATAATCCGCCCTTTTCTCCTTTTTCGCTTGGTTATTAGTTTGACAGTTGCAATCACCGCTTTGTGATCGCTTATTCCTGTGGTCGTTGAAATGTCGGTGAATAATTCTGGCCTGCTGGTAACCAGCAGATCGAAAATATTTTAGCTACCTTTATGACACCACGTAGGTTCATTAACTAGCTGCTCGAGATGATTATCTGACAACAAATCGAGAGTTACTTCAAAAGCTGCTTATCCCTGCTACCTGTAATGTGAACGTCTATTTCATTACATGGGAGAAATTTACTCACAGCTATAAATACCCCACCTCCATGAGAATGTAATCTGTCTTTACGAAAAAAGGTTCATACTACCGTTAAAAGTTTCAGTGGAACTTATTTCCGATTTTAGCCAACTTTCTGTACCGATAACGATATCCGCTTCTGTGCTACAAATAATGCTTTCAAGTTCCGGTTGTTTGTTACAAACGCTTCTACAGTTAATTACGAGAACTTTTAACTATCGAGATTATTTTACGTTCCTCCTAAATTCCGGTGTTGCATATGTTTGGGTTGCCTGTAACTGTATTTCGTGTTTATGGTCTTCCTCCCTCAGCCTAAAAAAACACCCAATGCATTCCACACGGCCCCTGTCACCCGTGTAGCCGATTAACGTGTGTATTGCAAACCTGACCCATTAAGGGGATCCCTACATGTCTCAACCCTATGGCGAAGATCAAGAAATCCTTAGCCAATATCATCACAGAAACGTCGTAGTCTCTGGTTCATCCCCTCAATACGGCTCTGAACCAGAGGTCCACAGTCAACTCTGTCTACGATGCTACAGATGGTTAGCTCTGCCGATATCTTGCGGCCACTGGCCACAGAGTTCACCCTTTCAGCAAGCCGCCGGAAGGAAGGGAGGATAACCTCAGACCCAAGGCGACAAGTATCATTGGTGCCGACATGAGCCACAATCTGTAGCTGGCTACACCGCGTCCTTTCTAAGGCATCTGGGATGGCCTATTCCACATCTCGGATCAGGCCACCTGGAGTACATACTGAATGGACGTTGGATTTCTTCCCAGAGTAATCCGCCATTTCCCTAAGGAGCTCTAATAACCGCCTAAGATTAGAACTCAAAACTACCAATGTCCCCTTCAGTGTTTTCTCAGACCTAGCGGGCTGAGGGGCCGTCAACTCGCAGGATGACAATTGTGGGACTGACTCAGCCTCCGACAATACATCATAACGGTTGGACAGTCAAAAAGTTCAGCGTCTTGGCCTTTAAGCCTGCTCGA
Organism: Vandiemenella viatica; assembly: GCA_031002005.1. Taxonomy (NCBI): domain Eukaryota; kingdom Metazoa; phylum Arthropoda; class Insecta; order Orthoptera; family Morabidae; genus Vandiemenella; species Vandiemenella viatica. Next base: position 139,480,967 of record CM061921.1, on the reverse strand, counting down.
CGGGCCCCGTGTGCGGCTTCGAAGTCTAGAGGCCATACGCCAGTCACCGACAGGCGACCGCGGCACAGCCTCCAACTCTTCAGCCTGGATTGCAGGTACGACGGTCGATATGGGAGAATCTCTTGTAGGCACGGCTACATCAGTTTCCCCAATATTACATCTGCTGTAACCTTTTATGGCAGCTTCCAGCTGTATAACTTTCGCTAACACAGCTGCAAGCTGTGCGCGGAGATCAGCCACAACAGCTCGCGTCTGCACACAGCAGTCACAGTCCCTAGCCATTCAAAAAACGGCAAAAAGAAAAAAAGAACAGAAAAAAGGAACAGAAACTCGAAATAACCTGTACTTCATACATGATATAAACACTCAGAGATTGCACTAACCAAATCTACATAACACTAAAGATCAAAAACAAAACTAAAATACGCTTCTATCCTCAACGACAGCTGAACTGTAACTAACCTTTACATTCTACAAAAAGTAAACACTCAAAGATTACACTAACTAAATCTGCACACCACTAAAGATCAAATACAAAACGAAAATAGTGATTGGTATAGTTATTCATGGTCTGACAAACAAACAACGCGAGAGTTGGATGAATTCTCTTGATTAGAGCGTACTAAGCATGACTACAGAGATATGGTGTGTATTTCTATTCCTCCACATAAGTTTGGTTCTGGGAAGACATCTGAATAGTGATGTGTGGATTCTTGTCGGTGAGCGAGAGCCTGTGGATTTTTTTTTGGAGTAATGTGTGGCTTTCATGTGGCTACATCATGATGTTTGAAAACTATTGACATGATGTCTTTGTGTGTGTTTGGTGTACCTCATGTAGAGTTAAACGACTGTGAGAAGATATTAGGTTGCCTGTTGGTGGATGAGGGTTTGTGGATGTCTTCTCAAGGCTCATATATCACATCTATAGGAATCCCAGATTTTCTAATTTCAAGGTAGAAAAAAATCACAATGCCTTAGATTGCCTTTCGCACCCAACAAATATACCCTTCTTACTTTTAACATCCGAATTGTTCTACTTTTTCTTGAATATGTGCACTAACACAATAGAACCAAGAACATGATTTATAACAGAAATATTTCCATACAATTGAAGTGTTTTTCCTTTGAATGAACCTTGCATGTCCTGTTGACAACAAACAGCGCTGTATTAAAAGCTTCAGTCTGAAATGACTTACCAATTTTCAGTGTACAACACAGTTCTTACAGTCTTGACGATCGTTCACATAGATTTTCCTATCTTTTTATTTTTTTACTTGCTTTAGCGAATATGGTACTATGTTCTTTTACTCAATTGGAGGTTAATATTTTTTTAGTTAGATATTTTGATCCCGTTATCGCTCTGTGTAAGGGGGTGTCCATTAATGATGTGAGGTATATTTTCCCGGAATTCCTGACGCCCCCCTCCCCTCCTGTGGTGAGACTTTGTGAGATTAGTCCGGACCCCCCACCCCTCTAAAATGACGTGCTATTTCGCTGCCCCGCCACATTTCAACTCACATCATTAATGGATGCCCCCTAATTTTACTTAATGTGCTGTACTTTTACTTATCACAGATTTTGCCCTTTTCCTTCAGTGAAAGCACCATATGATGTGCTGAATACGTTTATATAATAAGAAAAAGTATTTAACCACCACACTTTGAAGCACTTAAATCTACATGTACAGAGCCTCATGGTTTGTTGATTTGTGTTTATTAGAATTATATGGAAATGTATATAGTTTGCCCTCCACTAAAATTAACTACTGAATCTATAAGAACATATTTCACATTATTAAAGTGTTATAATCATTTTTCCTGTTTGGCTGGAAGATCCTCCTTTGGAGGCCTGTTAGGCTGCCAGTATGCAAAGATGTATTTTTCTATTGCATTTGCACTTTTTTATTTCTTCCTCAGAAAATTCTTTGGTCTTATATTAAAAAAGTTTTGTACTGGTCTCCTACCTCTTTGTCATTGGAAAATATATTGAAGGATCCAAACAAATGACACACACATGTTTAAAAATCTGTACTATAGGGGGTATGTACCAAAGCAGTGTAGTTTAGTTCTTCCTATAATGCTTGCGTAGCTCAGGAACAGGACACTGCTCATACAAATCCTGCATCTAGGCTTCTAACCCCAGCGTTAATTGTAGAATGCAGTGTTTATAGTCAGAAGCAGAAATTCTATGTGCAAAATGCCTTTAGTATCCCAAACCCCAATCATAATAGCTGTACAGCAGATAAGCATATTTCACCTGCAGAGGAGCTGATTCCTCTTTTGCAGTCTATTCCATATTCAGTCTCTTTATGTCAAGAATATAGTGATGCATGAATGACTCATTGCTCTGAGAATGTGCATCAAACATGAGTCCCCCATCTTTTGCAAAATGCTCCAAAAGTTGTGAGAAATTTCATTTCTTCAACCTTCTGAATTTGTATTCAACATTCCTGGCATTTACATAGAGGTGATTTTTGGGAAAAGTGTCATTCTTTTTCAGTGATTATCTGCTCACTTCCATAACTTAATTCAGTTACTACACTAATTCCTCCAGTAGTTATAGGTGTGTCTTCCTTATTATGTTCTTTGATTTGCAGATTTCTTTGTGGGGTGATGCTAATTCTGTGGCAATGTGTATGAGTGAGGCAAGAATTTTACAGGAGAATTGGTCTCTGCTTCAATTAACCATTTGAATATGCAACGTTTTCAAAATTTTCAAGCAGTCTCCACAAAATTTCTGCTGGTTTAACAACCTCATGTACAAGAAACTTAATAATTATGCATTTAGCCCTAATTTATTTATTTATTTACATGCCAATCAGCTTTGTACATAAAGAAATAATTCTTAACATCAACATATACGATAATTCATAAAAGTCTTTTAATGTTGGAGATTAATGGGGCACAAGATCCTTCAAAGAATTGATGGTGGTAGCATGTAAGTTAACCAGACTTACTATTCCAAAAGCAACATAGTTTTTGTTAGCTTTTACAGCATCCAGCAGTCTTCTTGTTCAAAGATCTACCCTGGAGTAGTTAAATCAGAATTGCTCAAGTATTTCTGGTGAATCAATAAGACTATTGACAACTTTGTAGAAAAAGCATAGGTCTGTCAGTTGCATCTGACTTCGTAGGCTGTTAATGTTATAATAGTGATATACATCACATACATCTGTAATGTTTTCACCTTGAGGATAGTGTAACAGGAACTTATAGAACTTACACTGAAATTTTTAGATACAGCTAATAGGAGTGGGAAAGTTGGTCAGGGACTGGAATAAATTACCAAGGATAGTGCTGAACATATTACCAAAAATACCAGAAGAAATAAAATTCATAAAGGGCAAAAGTAGGTAGGTAGTGAATCTAACTCAAAAAATTTAAGATTTTTTAAAAAAGAAGAAGAAGAAGAAAGAAAGAAATGAAAAAACAAATTGCCAGCTGAGTATATACAATCCATAACATTTAAATAAATTAATTAAATCTAACAATAATTTTACATAATCATAATTCTGCCTCTTCTTTTTATTTTTCATCATTTTCAAGTTTGAAACCACAGTTCTTAAACACATGCCATTTCTTTAAAAAATGTGACAGACCACACTGCTTTTTCTATGATTATTATTTTTCCAAATGTCCATTTTATCCTCAGGAGGATCTACAGATTTATACTGTTTTAATAAAAATGATTCCTTATTTAGTAAGAATAAAGTATTTAACCACCCATGCTTCAATCCACATAAATTTACATGTACTGAGCCTCACAGTTTGTTGGTTTGTGTAGTACTAGTATTAGAAGGAATTTTATTTTCAGGGTGATTCAAAATGATTGTCGGGGTTTCATGAATTTTTTACCAGCTATGTACTAAACATACAAGTATTATCTTTACATGGATGAATAGACAAACTCTCAAAGTTTTTTTTTGTAGCAGCTGCTAATCTTGTAGTTACATTTTGTTCCGCATGTGTCAATGTTTGCAATATGGCAGCTAACTCTATAGAGAAGGCTCTAGATTTTAACATTTGTCAGTCAGTTACCGTTGTCCAACGGCACTTTCGAAGAAAATTTATAAATGATGCACCTTCAGACAATTCCATTCAGAGGTGGTATGCGCAGTTCATGGAGAAGGGCTGCTTATGTAAAGGGAAAAGCAGTGGGTGTCCTTCTGTGTAGCAAGTTGACGTGAACCGCGTCAGAGAAGCTTATCAACGTAGCCCGCAGAAATCAGCAAGAAGAGGCAGCAGAGAACTGAAAATTCCTCAAACCACAGTTTGGGGCGTGCTACAAAAATGCCTAAAAATGAAAGCCTATCACCTAGGGCTTCTTCGGGCTTTAACACCTGATGACCATCGCAAATGTTTCTCGTTTTGCAACATTATGCAAGAAAAAAATATAAGAAGATGGGTTTTGTAAAAAAACTCATTTTTAGTGATGAAGCGAACTTTCACTTGGGCGGGAAAGTTAACAAGCATAATGTGCGGATTTGGGGGACAGAAAATCCCAGTGCTTTTATTGAACACCAGTGTGATTCTCCAAAAGTGTGTGTGTTCGCTACTGTTTCCAAGGCGAAAGTGTACGGCCCATTCTTCTTCAATGAATAGACAGTAACAGGACTAACTTACCTCGATATGGTCTCTGAGTGGTTGCTGCCTCAGCTGAAAGAGATGGATGATTTCGTATTCCAACAAGATGGTGCTCCACCTCATTTCCATCGGGAGGTCAGAACATTTTCTCAACGAACAATTGCCGCAGCGATGGATAGGACGCGGTGCCGACAGTGACCAAATGCTCATGGCTTTGCCACCTCGTTCACCAGATTTAACCCCATGTGATTTTTTTCTGTGGGGTAACATCAAGGATCAAGTTTATCTTCCTCCTCTACCTGCACCTATCCCGCAACTGAGAGAATGGATCAGAGCCGCCTTTCTAAACATTTCTAATGACATGCTGTATCGCGTGTGGGATGAAATGGACTATCACATAGATGTGTGCAGAGTGACACAGTGCGCACATATCGAACATTTGTAATGGATGTAAAAAAACATGATGAGTTTTTTTACACATCAAAATATGATTCAAATTCGTATCTCAATTGTGCTAAGTGAAGGAATTTTTTGAAACCCCGATAATCATTTTGAATCACCCTGTAGTTTGCCGTCTTGAAATATTTAATTAGATGTAACTTTTGAATCTATAGGGACATATTTCATATTATTAAAATGTTATAACCAGTTTTTTCTTATGGCCAGGAGATCCAGGAGATCCTCCATGGGAATATTGTCAGACCACCAGTAGGTAGAGATATATTTCTTCATCACAGTTTTATTTATTTATTAATTTCTTGCTCATAATATCCTTTGTTTGTATTTGAAAAAAGTTTTATACTTGACTTCTACCTCTTCATCATTGGAAAATTTTCTGGTTGATCCAAGCAATAGATATACATATGTCATCGTAGGTTTTTCCGGCAAATCTGATGCTTGAAGATCTTCAAGCAATAGATATACACATGTTGCTAAATCTGTACTATAGGGGGATGAACCAAAGCAGAATAGTTTAGTTCTTCCTATTATGCTAGCATAGTGCAGGAGCAGGATGTTGCTCATAGGAATCATGTATACAGGCTTCTCAATCCGCACCCCAGAATTAAAGTAGAATGCAGTGTACAAAACTCCTTTATTTCTCCAAAACACTATCATAAGAGCTGTCAGCAAATAAACGTATATACACTGTATTGCATTTAAATTAAATTAAATTAACTGAGGCTAAAAATATTGTTATTGAATCAGAATTTTGCCTCTTCTTTTTATTTGCCTCACTTTCAAGTTTTAATGGACAGTTTTTAATCATATATCATTTATTTTACAAAAGTTATAGACCATATTGCTTTTTCCAAAATTATATATTTTTCTTTTTAATCTTAGTTTTTTCCTCCAAAAACATTTACTGGTTTATATTGTTTTTATCAAAACCATTTGTAACGTAACCATGAACGTTACGGTTATATTTGGAGTGGATAGTGTAATCTGAGAGGTATGTAAGGTCTTTGGCGGTGAGTCGGGAGTCAGTGATTGTCAGTGGTAACGTACGGAACAGCCGGCGGGAGCGGAAGGTTTACGGCAGTGTGTTTTATCCCGTGAATACATCGTACGACGGCTTGGCGTGTGTTCCGGACTAAAGAACACTGTGGGATGTGTGCTAAAGTATATGTTGGACTATGAAGGTTCTTCCGAGAGACCTGATTCAATATAAACTGTGTTTAGTAAACCACTGCAGAATCGGACTATGGCGATTGTTTGTTAATTAGTTTCGAGAATTGTGCTCACTGCTTATTTAGTTGTTTTGACTGTACTTGAATCTGCTATCTTCGGTGACGAAGAAACATTAGTATTATTGTCTGGTGGCATGCTTGTTGACTGTGTAGTCTCAGAGGAATAAATCTACGAAAACTAGTACGCATATGTGTTCTTCTTCTGTGACTTTAATTAACCAATTAGCATAGCCGAAAGACTGGCGACGGCACGGCAAAACGAACCTTTAATTAAAAGAGTAATTAGTGGTGGAAGAAAGCTTAAGAAAAATCGTGTTAGGAAGTGTAGCTGCTCAATTGCCTCAACGAACTTTTAACTATACAAACACGAATAGCGTGAGAACACGTTACATGGCTCAACGTGACAGGACAAGTTGCAGTTAAAATTGTTAAGGACGGACAGTGATTAATATAAAAAAAAAAGTGCTGGAAATAATAAGCAGTGAGTAGAGCGGGAAGACAACAATCGGCGATGGTACGGCTACTTCGAGGTGGCGAGTGCACAACAATGTAATAAACGAGAGGACCCGAGCTTTCACGATCGGAACCGAGCAACGCAGTCTGACGGGAAGCCTCGCCAGAGCAACAACTCGACACCGGGGCAACGCGACAGCGGAACAACGCGGGCACGCAGAAGCGGCGCGGCGTCATTGCGGTCGACAGCGGCGCGGTCAGCAACTGAGATTCTTCGAAAGGAAAGTGCGAACAAATTTTTAATTAAAGAAAGACACAAACTGACATTAAAATAATTTAAAAAAAAAAATACTGTTTCGATTGGAATCACATTTTCGCGGTAGTAATTATTTCTTTGGCATTAATGAATCTTCAAATGAGCTACTGACTATGCGGATTGCAAATTTTATGCATGCAAGCATAATTTTATTCTGGTTTGGGTCAAGTTATGTCAGTTTCTGTTAACGAATTAATTTGTAGATTTTTTTGTTGATTTTCCAAAGGAGTGCAAGATTTATTTTTCAGTTTTTGTAAAAGCACAAACCGGCACGAATAATTCGCGATTTTTTTTAAAAAAAAATTAATTATTATTATTTTTGGCATATTGAGTAACAGAGGTCTTTTTACCTTTTCTTTCGTTAACTTATTAAAGTTGGAAATGCCGGACAACTGTGTTAGATTTGCTTAGCAAATTATTTTTCAAGGAAAAAAAATTATTTTAGAGTTTCCGTAATTTTTTTTTGGTCATTGATAGTAGTGTATGTATTCAATTGAAAGTGTATTTTATGACATGGTGTATATCTTGTTTGGTAGTTAAGAGATTTGGAAACAGAATTTTACCTTTTTTCTGTGCTAATGTATACTGGTGTATTCTGTTTGCTGGATTGACGGCGTTGGTTACTTCTTGTCTTTTCTACAACGGAAGATTGAATTTTTTTGGTGTGAAATAATTTCGTAATATGGCATCTGAGGTAGAGGGTGGTGTGAATGGAGAGATGGTGCTGGGAGGTGAGTCCCTTGGTGACGCACCCAGTGTAGACATTAATCAGTCCTCCCTTACTGTGTCGATGACGAGTTTTGCTAGTGAATCAGAAGTTGACAAGTCAAGAGAAGTGGTTAGGGAAAGTAATGAGGCGTCCATGTCGGAAATGTTTTGTGCTTTCCAGGGACAATTTGTCATGTCAATTCAGTCCCTTCTTGAAGCTAAATTCAATGAAAACAAGATTTCACTTGAATCCAAATTAAATGAAAATAGTATTTCACTTGAATCCAGATTAAATGAATCACTTGCATCCAAATTAAATGAAAATAGTATTTCACTTGAATCCAAATTAAATGAAAATAGTATTTCACTTGAATCCAGATTAAATGAATCACTTGCATCCAAATTAAATGAAAATAGTATTTTGCTTGAATCTAAATTAAATGAAAATAAGGAGAGTATCGAATGTCTTCGGGATGCTTTTGAATCGCGACTAGGGCGGTTTAGAGAAGAATTGACCCAGTATAGGGAACTTTGTACGCAACAAACTGCTGAAATATCGGTAAATTGACTCAGTATCGTTCAGACTGCGAACAAGTAACTAGTGTTTTGCACCAAAATATGGAATCCCTAAAGAAAACAGTCGAGCTTATAGAAGATAACCATGATGAAAGATTGTCGAAGGTGGAGACTTTAGGAGAAACCCTTACCGAAAAATACACGGGAGTAAAAGAAGAAGTTGACCATTTAACAGTCGGCGTAGAGAAATTGTCGTGTCAGGTGGAAAAGGTTAAGGCTTCCACTGCAGTGTGGGTGAATGAAAAGTTACAGTTACAAGAGAAGCAAATTGAAAAAAGTCTAAAGTTACGAGTTCCACAAGTTGTGCGAGAAGAGGTTGTCAAATGTCAAATCTTGCCAAATGTGAATGCGCTCACTGCGTGCATGGTAGAAGAGAAAGTGGACTGGGAGGACTTTTGTGATAATGGGGGGATACACCCAGTTGATTTTGTGAAGAAGTTTGAAAATTTTGGGCCGTTCTGTAGGGCCGTAGAAAGAAAGAAGATAGAAATGTTCAGTAAACATATCAAGGGGAATGCCCGAATGTGGGGAGAACGGGCTGCAGATAATTGCGAGACGTTTGAGGAGTTTAAGTCAGCTTTTTTGGAACATTTCTGGTCCATCGACCGGCAAATTGCTGTTCGGCGGAATTTAATGATGGGAAAACCATACTCGCCGGGTGGTGGCACTCAGCAAAATTTTTTCTTGAAGTGTGTTAATTCTTGTAAACATTTAAGTTCACCATTTAGTGAAGGGGAATATGTGCGGATGATTAGTGCGCGTTTGCCCGAGTCGACACAGCTTGTATTTGTCAGTCACAATATATGTACCATTGACGAGGCGGTAAAGATGTTGGGTCGGCTGGACGAACAAGAGAAAAGTATAAGAGCAAAAGAATATGGGGTGAGGACACCCACACATTACGCGGAGAAATCGCAATCGGAAGGCGATAGAAGTAGTTCACATCAGCAGCAGGAGAGCTACAATCATTTTGATAACAGGAATCGAGGCGGCTACAATAACCGCGGGCAGAGAGGAGGATTTGGACGTGGTCGTGGAACAGGGGGAGGAGGATTTAGAGGTGGATATCAAGGACCAACTGGAGATGATCGGTCCCGAGAAGAGTCTGTAAATCAGGTGCAGGTGGCCGTTGTGGAGAGTGAGCCACAGTAAACTAGTGTCTGTCACTGCTACAGCCTCGGCGGGGACAGGAGACGATACGAGGCTACCAAAAGAAGAACCAGGGGTAGTAACTGAGACGTTGGAGGGTTTTGCTTGCCCGAGAAGAAGAAATTATTAATAGGCAATTCTGTAGATCGGAGAAAGAAGATAATGGAAACGTGGGCCAGAATTCATATCGGCCAGGTGACCTGGTTATATTGGAAACGAATTCCGAACGGTATGGGGTAAAGGGAGATATTGGAATATACCAATTTTCATATGAAGGACCTTTTCGAGTAGAGGGTGAGGAAGAGTCGAGGTACATATTAGCATTACCTGAGAATGGTAAAAGAAAGGGTGTTTACCCAGGCAGTTCCTTAATGCCATATACAAACGATCAAGAAGGGGAAGAACTAAGAGACGAAGAATCGTCAGATGAGTGGTCAAGCTGGAAGGAGATAAGGTGGAATTGGAAGGACGAAGAATGAGTGAGTGTAGGGAATATGATAAGGAGAGAGAAGAGGACAGACTAAGGGGAGAGGGAAGTGATGAGGTGGCATGGCTGTTTGTCGAGCCGAAAGTTGATTGCAAATTGATGAATCTCCAGGAAGAAGTTTACAGGGAAATGTCGAGCGGGGCGCAACAGTTGGTTGCTCCAGACTCATATGAGTATAGCGAAGACTTACGAGAGTTGTTGTTGCAGGAAGGGAATACGTTGGAACGCCGGGAGTCCTTCTCTCCACGGGTGATGGTTAAGTTTGAAGGGAGAGTGGTGGAAGCGTTACTGGATTCGGGAGCGGTGATCACGTGTTTTTCTGAAGGTCTGTATGAGCGAATTTCAAGTGAACAAAAGATAGGTAAGTGGCCGGTGAATGGAATGACAATAACCTCTGCCACGGGGCACAAGACTAAGACTGTCAAGTGGGTGTTGCAGGTAGAAGGAGAAATCGCAGGACATATAGTGACATAGAGCCATACGTGATACCTGGGCTCAATGTGGACTTCATCATAGGAATGGATTGGCTTAAAGAGGCAGGAGCGATTCTAGATTTAAAGGACGGAACGCTTACGTTTACTACAAGAGGAGAACGTGTCAAAGCCGACCTGAAGAAGGGGATTTCTGATAGGGAAGAGAAACGAGGACGGGAATCCGGGTGATATCGTGGGGTGATTCCCGATCGGTCAGACACAGGAAAGAGATCTTGAGCTTGGAAATGAATCACAACCTACCGGAGCATGAAAGGGGAGTACAAGACATTATCGATGAATTCCCCGACGTGTTCTCGGATGTTCCGGGGCGCATCCAAGGTTACTGTTGTAAGTTAAAGGTAAAAGAGGGGCATACCTTTGCGGCGAAATCATATCCTACGCCGGTGGCACAAAGGGCGAAGGTGCAAGAGGCACTAGACAGTATGGAGAATGCAGGTGTAATAGAAAGATCGAATAGCGAATACGTGAATCCCCTCCTAGTTGTTCAGAAGGCTGATAAGTCCGTGAGGTTAGTTCTAGATGCCAGGGCACTTAACCAAATACTTATAACGGAAAGGGATCACCCTCAACCAGTGGACGAGATACTAAGGAGATTTCACGGAGTAAAGTACATGACGTCCCTAGATATGACTTCGAGTTATTGGCAAGTTCCATTAGATAAGGAATCAAGAAAGTATACGGCCTTCCGCTTTGAAGGAAAGTGCTATCACTTTTGTGTGTTACCGTTCGGCTTGAATAATGCCTATCCAGTTTCATAAGGGCCTTAGACTATGTGTTGGGAAGAAACCTTCGAGATAAAGTATTAACCTATGTGGATGATATGGTAATAGTATCGACGCCCTGGCAGATCACAGAGACGTTGAGGGAGGTGCTGATGGCAATGAGAAGGGGAGGGATGACTCTTCGGAAGAAGAAGTGTGCCTTCCTGAGAGAGAGGCTGAACTTCCTCGGGCACACAATAACGCCAGGAGGCATAGGAGTGGATGAGGCGAAGTTGGAAGCGATAGTGAAGTTTCCTCGACCCAAGAGCCGGGCTCAGCTCAAGAGCTTCCGCGGGTTGTGCGGTATTATAGGAAGTTCGTGAAGGGACAGGCCATGAACAGTATACATTTGAGTGAGTTAGAAAAAATCAGCACCCCGTGGGAATGGACCGAAGAGTGCGAGAGGGACTTTATGCAGATTAAGCAGGTGTTGAAAGAGAGTATCACTTTGCCACACCCCGACTGGAACCTTGATGTGTGTTTGTCGGCGGATAGCTCTTCATATGGTCTAGGAGCAGAGGTATTCCAAGAAGTGGTAGAAGATGGAAAGGTGGAGCATAGGACGATCGCGTTCGCGAGTCGAATGTTAGGGAAGCACGAAAGACGATACACGGTTACGGAGAAAGAGTGCCTTGCAATCGTGTGGAGTTTTCAGAAGTTCCGACACATTTTTACGGGAAGGAAAACTATAGTCTACACGGACCATAAGGCGCTGTCTTTCTTAATGAGTTGTAGATTGACACACGGGAGGTTGGCCCGTTGGGCTTTGTTCATGCAAGAGTTCGAGTTTGAGGTGAAATATCTTCCAGGGAAAGAGAACCAAGTGGCGGATTGTCTCTCTAGGTTGCCGGTGGGCTTGGAAGAAGCTGGCGATGGAGTTGAGGAGCAAGACGAATTTCAGCTCAATTTTATTAAGCAAGTGCAATATGAGAACGATGTAGAGGAATACCTGAGAAGGATAAGAGAACTACAGGAAGATGATAGTGTGATCAAAATGATAAAGGACCAATTACTTGATAACGACTACCAGGGGAAGTGTAGGAATTTTTACTGCATATATAAGGGCGTGGTGTTTAGACGTCAGGCGGAAGGTAGCTCTGATTGGAAGCTCTGGGTGCCGGAAGCATGTGTAGACAAGCTAGTTCTACAACATCACCTGAGCTACGGCCACTATGGGCCTAGTAAATGCTACCGAGTTCTAAGGGAGAGCTGTTATTTCAACAATATGGCTCGTAGGGTTGCGAGATTACTGTCAGCCTGTGATATTTGCCAAAGGGTGAAAGCAGACAATGTTTTGAGAAGGGGAGATATGAAGAATATACTGCCAAGCAAAGCTAGAGAATTAGTAGCAGTGGACGTGTTCGGACCACTACCGGCATCGCGGGCAGGAGTCACGCAAATTCTGGTGGTTATGGATGTGTTTTCCAAATATGCCAGGTTATATCCATTAAAGAAAGCTACCGCGAAGGTATTGGTGAATAAGTTGGTGGAAGGATATTTCAGAGAGGTTGGAAGGGCTGAAAGGGTTCTTTCAGACAATGCACCCCAATTCAGGAGTAAACACTGGACAGGAAGATTACAGCAAGAAGGGGTGGAGGTGATAAAAACATCATTTTATCATCCCCAGGGAAATCCCTGTGAGCGGGTAATGAGGGACATAGGACGTTGGTTCCGCACCACATGCAGTGACAATCATAAAGGTTGGGCCCTAACTATAAGCGAGTGGGAGGATGTTCATAACAATATACCTCATGACTCCACCTTGTTGGTTCCCTCGGAGATAATGTACCATGTACCTCCAGAAAGGATAGTGAGGCAACTGGTGGAGTTCCCCGAAGGTCCCCCAGTTGATTACGAGGAAAAGATAAGGGCGGTTCAGGAGAACCTGGAGAAGGCAGCAGAGAGGAACAAAAGACGACATGACGGTAGAGGAAAGGCTACGACGTATGAGGTGGGAGCCCTTGTTTTGGTGCAAACGCATTTTAAGTCGTCACGAGTAAAGAAGGAGATACGAAAGTTTAAAGTTTTGTACGAAGGTCCCTATAGGGTCAAAGCCTGTTTGAGGGATAATGCTTACAAATTAGAATATGCCGATGGGAGAGAAGTTGCCGGGACTTTCAATGTCATTTCTCTGAAACCTTACAAATATTTTGGTGAGGAGGGGAGTGTCGGTGGGGTGTCAGGCACCGGATAGAGGGGCCCACCTCACAGCACTGTCGCATCTACCGCACCTCCAAGCTTTAAGTGTTGCCATGATTTAAGTAAGTTTTCAGTAGTTTCTTGTAACAATCAATCGCAGTCACAATTAGAATGTGTAAGAGGCTGTGTCAATAAGTTAGTGGGGTAAGGACTTTTGGTAGTTGGGTACAGATTGGTGACCCACGTAGTATTAATACACAGTTGCGGAAGGCATTCTTGCTGGTTTGTGTTTCCCAGTAATTTTAGCCCCGAGGCTGGACAATGTACTTAGAAGTGCGGTTTTCCCTTTCATTAAAGTGTTAAGATGATTTAAGTGTGGCGCAGCGTAATGTCAGTTTGCGTCTTTCCGCGTGTGGAGTGATCAGTGTTGGTGTACAACAGTCAGTGAATGAGGCACCTGCCTGAGCAGGGCACACTGTCAGTGCACTGTCGAAGTAAACAAGGCACGATTCAGTGCATGTGTCATACATCAGAAAAAAGAGAGGAAAAATTGTTGTCAAAATATATTGTAACTCAATTTGTAATTTCTTGGTTATATGTCATGGATCTAAGCAAGGACATATGGACATTGAAAGGTTTGATGATTTGTTTCATGCAGTTTCAGACTGTGTGTGTTATTCTTAATGTGTATGTAATTATGTTAGTTTAAGGATAAGCAAGCAGCCACCCAGACTTCCCTTTATGTTTGGTAAACATTTAATCTTGTATTTTTTTGTAAATGTTTCTATGTATATGTGAACAAGTGTGGTTTGTGATGACAAAAGTCGGTGCTTTGTCAATGCCGACTTTTGCCACATTGTAACGGTGGGGGTGTAACGTAACCATGAACGTTACGGTTATATTTGGAGTGGATAGTGTAATCTGAGAGGTATGTAAGGTCTTTGGCGGTGGGCGAGCGCCGAGCGCGGTGAGTCGGGAGTCAGTGATTGTCAGTGGTAACGTACGGAACAGCCGGCGGGAGCGGAAGGTTTACGGCAGTGTGTTTTATCCCGTGAATACATCGTACGGCGGCTTGGCGTGTGTTCCGTACTAAAGAACACTGTGGGATGTGTGCTAAAGTATATGTTGGACTATGAAGGTTCCGAGAGACCTGATTCAATATAAACTACTGCAGAATCGGACTATGGCGATTGTTTGTTAATTAGTTTCGAGAATTGTGCTCACTGCTTATTTAGTTGTTTTATACAGTATCAAAATAGGCCCATATAAACTGCCTGTAAAGAAACAAGGATTATTCCTGTGAATTTTACTGGACAGCTGCCTTAACTGGACCCAACATATAGACTAGTTGATAGCAAAGTTGAACACCTGATTAAACATAGTTAGAATGGTTTCGGGCACTTGGTGGTACTCCCACCCAAAAACGTTCCTATTACTTTACCGAGCACTAATTAGATCGCTGTTGGAATATGGCTGCATGCTGTACCAATATGTTAGAAAAGATGCCCTCAAAGCGTGTATCAGAGCAATATGCTCATCACCAACAAACATCTTACTAGTGGAGTCTGGAGAACCCTCTCTCCATATATGACGAGTATTTCTGAAGCAAAAATTCTTAATTGTGAAACTGAGACTTAAAACACACCCGCTCCACCATCAACTCGAGAAGAAGCAAGCATTAGTGAACGAAAGGAAGAGTCAACTTAAGCTCTCACTTCTTAACGCTTACAAACTTAGGACTAAATATAAAGACAAAATAGCTTCATACAATATTCACCCCATCTTCCAAGAACCATACAAACACTGATTTGAAGCAACCCATATTCACTTTTTAGAAGAAGATATGAACCTCATCTTAAATCAGATCCAAATAGACTCCTTGCAGAGTTGGGGGAAAAGATAATTAGAATATACACAGATAGCTCAAAGACATCCGAGAGAAATAGAGTAGGAGCAGCTTACTTCTGTCCAAGCTTAGGTCACTCAACACAATTCTCGTTACATGAGGAAACATCTATCTTTACAGCAGAAGCAAAGTCAATACAGCTAACTGATCCACGTGGAACAAACCATAATACTAATGGAATCCATAAGTGTTATAAAATGCCTACAAAACAACACATGGAATTATCACCTTCAAAGGATAATCTTAGAAATTAGAAAACAAATAAAATGCAGTAGAGAACGAGGAATCACTAAATATCTGGTATGGATACCAGCCCAAAGAAGTATAAAATGCAATGAACATGTGGATACTTTACCAAAACAAACAAGCTTCAAAGGATTTAAATATGATCAGAACCTGCCAGCTTCATACATAGTTCACACAATCAAAAAATAAGCCAAAGAAAAATGGCAAGAAGAATGGAGCACATCCCAAACCACCAAAGCTCCATACGAGGGCAGCATTCAACCAACCATCCCCATCAAAATGTGGTTCTATAAATAAGTCACAAGTAGACATCTAACTTCAATGATCTCCAGACTGTATTTTAACCATGGAAGATTTCCCAGTTACCTTTTTCAACTAGGCCTGATGAAATCTTCCCTCTGCAATCACTCAGATTGCGTTATAGGAGACACCAAATACATCATATTTTAATGCAAAAAATTTAAACACCCCGGCGATACTATGATCAAGGAATTAGTCAATATTGGAATCCAACTCCCCAGTAACCTAATCCTGCTCCTAGCTAGTAATTGTAGAGCAGTTTATGACAGCCTTACCAAATTCCAAAAAAAAATGGAGATATAGATCTGTAAGACCTCACTAATAGTAAACAAAATGTAAAGCCAATCAGATCAGATCCTCAGGAAGAGTGTTATAACCAGGGTCTGATAATGACACAGCTAGAGATAACTGAATTATTAGGGCGAGTTGATTTATGTTCAATTTCACGTCTAACGTGCAGTATTTTATCAAAACTTTTACCACAACAATCTAAAAATTGTCGGCTAGTGTTGCTCGCCTTAATAAGATCAGTGAAAGATTCTGACTTACAAAGTTTGTTGAGACATACATCCAGTTCGGAAAAATTTTAATGGGACATAATTGATGAATGATATTATATCGGTTTTCCAGCACAGGAATAGTAATAAAAAAACGAAAATCTCAGCATTGTACGCGCTTTCATTAGGTATGAATTCATTGTGATAAATATTTCTTCATTTTTTATGGTCTGAAAAGGAAAGTTTGAATTAATATTTAAAGTAATTATGTACACTCAGTATTTATTTTCATAGCACATTTTCGTACCTACTTCTATCTTAAAGGAAAACTCGAATGACCAGAAGAATTAATTTTTGTTCTCTAAAAATCTTTATTTAGTTAAAGCGATGCAAACCTGACAGTGAAATTATTGTTAATCGTTTTAAAAACCTTTTAACTGATGGATTGCCTATATTCATTATAGTATGGAGAACGTTCGCTTGAAAAAAAAAATTCATAGAATTGCATTCTGGACCGTGTGTCCAACCCGCGTCCTATGTAAGTGGAGAATTATAAAAAACTAAACTAGTCCACAGCCTGAAGGATGGTTGGTTCCTCCCTAAGGAGGCATACAAAGCCATTGTGTCAGAGGTAGGATGGCCACTTCCTATCCTATGAGACCTACATCTACATCTATACTCTGCAATTCCACCAAATACTGCTGGGTGGCAGAGGGTGCTAAGCACCACTCCTAATTCGGTCCATTCCCAACCCCGAATCAGAACGAGGAAAGAAAGGCATACATATAAATGAATCAGTGCGGCATCTTATTCTCGAATCATATCCCTCCTGTAATTGCGGCCTAAATAGGGTTGGCGGATAAGTATTTCGTTGCACTCCGTAAATTAAAGATTTTCGCATATTCTCCAACAAATTCAAACGAAACGACGTCGTCTATCCGCCAAACAATCCTAGGGCCCAACACACGGAAATCAAGCTCTGTGATCTTACATAAGGACTGTAACTAGCAGTCACGATCGAGTGGCCTTCCTCCTGTACTTTCTCTAATGTGTCAATCAATCCTTGCAATACGGATCCAAATCCACAACAGTATTCCAAATGCGGACGCACTTAGTGTTTTGAAGACAATTTCCTTTGTATGAGCATTACAACTTCACAAAATACGTCCTATGAATCGTAGTTTGGAAATTAGCGTTTCCTACAACGGAAGTTATGTGCAAGTCCCATTTCATGTAGCTTTGTACTGTTACGCCTAGATACTTCAGGGAATCCACAGTGTCAACAACAGAATTGTTAACTTTGTACTCCTGAGCAAGCGGGGTCTTTTTATTACTTATGTGCATTGCCTTGCACTTTTTACAGCTAAGTTAAGCTGCCATTTACGGCACCATTCCGAAATAACATCCAGATCGCGCTGAATTCTAAGCAATCGTCGGAGCACCTCACTTCCCTATAAATAAGTGCATCATCAGCAAAAAATCGCATCCTGCAATTAATGTGTCACCGAGATCGTTTATAAAAATTAAGAAAAGAAGTCGGTCCTACTACACCTCCTTGAGGAACGCCCGAAGTAACATCTAGTTTAGAAGAGGCTTCCCCGTCTACAACGACATACTGTGACCAACCAGTTAGAATATCACGTATCCATTCGCAAATTTGATCAGATATACCGTACGCTCGGATCTTCGCTAAAGTCGGTTGTGTGGTACAGAGTCAAAAGCCTTTTTTGAAAATCCATGGAAATAGCATCAACTTGTGATCCTGCATGAATAAATTTTATTACATCATGCGAAAATAGAGCCAAGTTGCGTTTCACTTGATCGCTTCTTCCGAAATCCGTGTTGGTATGCTCTAAGTAACTCGTTTTCATCTAGAAACTTCATAACGTTAGAGCATATTACATGCTCCAGAATTCTACTGCAAACAGATATTAGAGATACGGGTCGATATTTCCTAGGATCTCTCCGATCTCTTTTCTTGAAAACCGGGAATCACCTGCGTTATTTTTCCAGTCAGAAGGTACTTTTCCTTTCCTCTAAAGATTTACGAAATATATCTGACAGAAATGGTTTCTATTTCTTCCGCGTATTCCGAAAATACTCTTACTGGTATACCATCGGGACCCGGCGCTTTCCCCCACTTCAGGAGCTTTAATTGCTTTATGATACCTACACTATCAATTTGTACTGGATCCATCACAAATTCAACACGACGTGGAAAAGCGGGAATGTTTTCCATGTTTTCGTGAGTGAAGGAATTTTTAAATTCAGCGTTAAATAAGGTAGCTTTGTCGCTGCTGTCATCAACTTCCCACCGTCTTGTAGTAGAAATGGCATATTGTTGTCACAACCACTTATTTTTTTTACATATGACCTAAATTTCTTTGGATTTGCAATGAGGCTCTTGGAAAGTGAGTTGCATCGAAGTCATTAAAGGCCTAGCACATCGCATTCTTGACCTGTCCACTTGTCTCAGCTAGCTTTTCTAAATCACTCCTATACATCGTCCTTCTTGAGCGTGCATGAATCTTCCTTTGCTTTTTAAGTAACCTTTTAACTTCACGCGTACACCACGGGGGATCGTTCCCGTCCCTGATTGTCCTTTTCAGTATATGTAAGTCTATACCTTCCCTGACTATATTTATGAATCGAAGCCACATCCTCTTCAACCGACCCTCTTCCTTCTATAAAGGTAATGTAATTATCCCTCAAAAATTGTTCTTAAACTCTCCTTTGGGCCTTTCGAACCTGTAAACGACCCTTTCTGTTTTTCTTTTTGCGCGCGACTGTTAATTTTACTATAGCAATTACAGCTTTATGATTACTTATTCCCGTGGTGGTAGAAATGCTCCGTGAATAATTCAGGCCTATTTGTAACGAGAATATCTTGCGGCACCGCGTTGGTTCAATGACGAGCTGCTCAAGATTAAGATTTGAGAAAAGGTCAAGAATAATCTCGCAGGATATTTTATCCCTACCACCAGTAACGTGGGCGCAATTACGCCAGTCAATATACGTTAAGTTTAAGTCGCCTCCTAGTATTATTCCATGATCCGGAAATTGACGAGCTATATTACTTACGTTATTTCTTAGGGCCTCAGCAATCACTTACATCTGCATCTGGTGGACGATAAAACGACCCTATTACAAGTTTTGTCCTGGCTACTTTTAGTCTAATCCATAGGATTTCACTGACCGTATCAATATTTATTTCGTCACACGACAGGTGTTTACGAACAGCTATAAATACACCACCTCCATTTGAATGTAACCTATCCTTAAGGAAAACATTCATGGTATGGTTAAAAATTTCTGCTGAACTTATATCTGGTTTTAACCAGCTTTCAGTACCTAATACAATATCAGCTTCTGTGCTACTAATAACGCTTTCAAGCTCAGGCTGCTTATTACAAACACTTCTACAGTTTATGACGAGTACTTTTAACGGTTGAGATTGATTTTCGCTACTCCTAACATATGGTTGCCGAATTTAATTGGGCTGCACGTAACTGTAATCCCAGTTTCGGGTCTTCCTCCCTCAGCCTCAAAAATCCCCCAATGCACTTCACATGGCCCCTGCCACCCGTGTAGCCGATTCACGTGTTGTAGTGCACACCTTATCTATCCAAGGGAATCTGTAACGGTACCACTTTGTGTTTGAAAGTAGTGCCGGTTTGTGACGTCATCGGCACCATGTCCGTGGCCACGGAAGGGTGAGCCCCGGGGGCCGCATTGTGGGTGCTGTGGTAGGCACAAGGTGGGCAGTCGGTCGCAGGACATGGAGAAGTGTGGTTGGTGTTAAGTTGAAAGTTGTAAACGTGTGAATGTGAGTAAATGGTGTACAAATAGCCATTCTATTTTAACTGGATCTGCAACTTTGGAGGGATAGAAGTCCGATAAGTTTATAACATTGGTGGTGTTGGAAAAATGAAGGCAATGAATTAAAATTAGTTTTGTGAAATAACTGTTTATTCATTCAGTAGTCTTTAAAAGTTCTCAGTTGGAAACTGAGTGGCGGCCGGTCAAGAGAATCTGCATCTTTAGAAGGAACTTGCGGTAAGAATTAAGACAATGCACATTATATTCATGGTGAGTGAGTTTTAAAGTAAAACATTGTGGTAGCTGATGTGGGTGGACGACCCACGAAACCGCAACATGGCGTTCGTTTAGTGACCAGAACAGTTTCTGCGAGTTTTTATTTAGAAATTCCGGAAATTGTGGGTGTTGAAGTAGAAGTTGGGTATTTTGTACAAACACGTGTGAAATGACGGGAACCGAATGACGTCACGAGACAACGGAATTTGAGCGGACGGATCATCTTTGTCTCGAGTGGAAGAGTCGATTTCGGCGGCAGGTGGTACATCTTTGGCGATGGTGAACGACGTCGACGTTTGCAACATGCGGGGCATCTTTGGCGCTGGTCGAGAAGATAACAACCATGGAGGAAGGAATATATGGAGACGACGCAAGGGACCTTCGCCACATACTGGAGTGAAACCGGGTGGAGACAAGTGGGGAGGGGAGGCCGCCATATTGCTTGACCAGAGAAACACGGAAATATGCACAAGAACCTCAAGGGAATCATAAGACAACCGTGGCACCGCAATTTGATGATGGATTATTATGTAACTCGACGAGACACATCAAAAATGAAGAATAAAATTTTTTGATATATTGCTTAGTTCTCGAGATATACTGTCTCAAAAGAGTGGAGTTTCTGGTTGAAATTCAGAAGAAACGTGTCCCCAAAGTCAAATTTGGTGATAGATTCTTATGTAACACGACGATATAAATCGAAAATAAAGAATAAAATTTTTCGATATCTCGCTTAGTTCGCGAGATATACTGTCTCAAAAGTGAGGTTGTTAGGTTATGAGGGGATTCAACGATAACCGTGGCGCCGCAATTTGATAACGAATTCTTATGTAACTCGATGAAGGAAACTGAAAGTAAAGAATAAAATTGATATCTCGCTTAGTTCTCGAGAAATTGTACCTTTAAAATTGACATGGTTAGGTTGAAATGCGGCCTGGACCAGAAAAAAACTATCGCCATATCCATATTTGATGATGAACTTAATGAGCAGGTAATTCTTTTTAACTTGAATAACATACTGTTTATTTCTACAGTCCTTAAATTTTAGTTGATGTTCAAATAGATTATATTTTCACATTCTATTTCAGTAATTGACAAGGAAGATTTCAAAATCTAGAAATATACTTGTAGACATATTTACAAACAGAAACAAGTCATATCTGAAATTTAAAAAAAAGCCTAAGTCAATGTTTAGAGCTTTAAAAACATTAATACTTCATAAAACCTCATAGTTTCTGAGCTTACTAAGAAGATATTGTACTGGTAGTGGCCTATATAATTTTGCTAGAAAAATCAGTACATTCAAAAATCAGAAGCTAACAGCTAATAATAAATAAATTGTTTGTTCTCTTCAGGTATACACCGCATTTCAACCTGCCAACATTTCCGTTAATATTGCCGCTACAAAACCAAACTATGTAGACACATCTAAACACAAGAAATGCATCGCGAACTACATTTCCGTCAACAAAGTTTATTTAATCACGTTTAGTAGTTCGCACAGCACAAATTATCACGATTAATTTCATCTTGCAATTTCAGTGTAAACTTAAACGTGAGTAATGCATGCAGAATACCATATTCACTGTGTCGCGATGTAAACATGACCCGTTTAAATTAAATTTCCAACATTTGTCTACAATAAGTATAGCTTTTCAGATGCAAAATAGTAACATATGCTAATTGTCTACACTACACCAACAAAAATTTGAGAATAATATGATCCTATTGAGAGCAATGAATAAATTTATAGCGAATGGCACTAATGTATCGTTTGCCTGTCAGATACTTCAAGAACGATAATTACAATGTGACTTACTTATGAAACGCTATTCCAGGTTTTTTCCTTTCTCGTCTGTTTGTGCAACCATATGCATCACAACTTAGCATTATAGAAAACTTTAGAATATTAGAAAATGAAATATTCTCAGCAGCTGACACAGTGCAAACAGCCCAATGTTTTGGTACTCCTACACTGTCCGCCGCGCAGGCACAGTTTTTTCACGAGGTTTCACGGATTTCGCGTTATCTCGTCTCCATATATTCCTTCCTCTATGATAACAACTTGCCTGCGTGCTGAACAACTTTGGCGATATCAGCTGGGAGGCTGATCGACGCGGAGCGGGAAATTTGGAACGTCTCCGAGGAACAACGGCAGTTAAAAGATAAGGGAAACTAATTATTAACTTATTAGCAACACGAAAACTTCGATTTTATTGAAAACTTTTGTTGTTAACCTCAAAGTGAAAGATAAACTATTTCGTTTGGTGCAAGTGAAACTTTAGTTTGGTTGAAGCATCTAAAGTAGACCAACAGTGAAATTTTTTTAAGAGAACATAAAGATTTTTTTGTGTAAACTTTATAGGGTCTTCCTTTTGTTTGTCATAAATTGAGTATTGCCTTGAGAAGGATATCCTACAGTTTCTTTTATGATGGTTTCAGTTATTTTCATAACATTTCTTAGTGACTGCGAAATTTTTTCTCTTGGTCAACATTGTTTTAATTTGTTATATTTTTTACTGATATGTGATATATACTTTTAAATATTTAAACCATGTGCTAAGTGCATTTCCTCAGGAATAGTGTGATTTACGCATTTTTTGTATAAAGTTTCTTGGATTTGCTTGTATATTGTTTTAAGAGAAATTATTTAAAATGGTAGGGGAAGAACTATTTGAAAGTGGGGACCCTCATGTCAATGTAGAGACATCAAATTCTGATAACAGGTCACCAGTTCTGAATGTTACACCTCCCAGACTAGATATTCAGATACAAGACGGTCAAAATTTTGTACAAAATGCAGAAATGGCCACCCAAACTTCAGGAGGAACTTCTCCCATCTCAGATGTTACCTTACCACTTCTAGTGAATCCTTCAGAACTTGCCAATGATTCTTCTACCCCAAATGAAAGTTTTCGAGGTTTCAGTAATGGTTCACCATCTGAAATTAATCTCTCCATGAAACCCCGTTACAGTGGGTAAGGCCCAGTGAACTTAGGGAATGACATGTTGGTGCAGTTGATGAATATGGTGAAAGAAGAATCTAAAAGTATTAACCGTCTTGCAAACAGAACCACTTGTCACTTAGCTGCTATGGATGATAAATTAGAGAAACAAATTTCCACTCTGAAAGAGCATATTAGTGATCAGGTATCCAGTCTTAGCAACAAAGTTGAGAACTATAAAGCAAATTGCGAACAAAATACA
>CM061921.1:139277566-139456362 GCA_031002005.1 Vandiemenella viatica | reverse complement strand
AAAGAGTTGGGGAAATACAGAGCATTATCCCACATAGATCCAACGAAATAATTGCGGTGGACATCTATGGTCCTCTCCCGACTTCAAGAAGTGGAGTTAACCAGATATGTGTAGTATTAGATGTATTTTCTAAATTAGTCAAGTTATATCCTCTCAGAAGAGCTACGGCAAAGGCAATGTGTTCAAAACTTGAAAATGACTATATTTACACACTGGGTAAACCTAAAAGTATACTTACAGACAACGGACCACAATTTTGTATTAAAGTATGACTAGATTGTTTTGAGCGACTTGACTACACAGGTTCTGAAAACATCTTTGTACAATCCTCAGGGAAACCCCGCCTGAGCGGGTTATGAGAGAATTAGGAAGACTGTTCCGAACATACTGTAGTCATAACCATAAGCGATGGGCATTAGAAGTTAATAATATAGAAGACATTTTAAATTCAATACCACACGATTCGACATCCCTATCACCATACGAAATCATGTTCCAAAAGGAAACACCTAGAATTGTACGTGAATATGTGAAATTTCCAGAACAGAATATCCCTAATTCAGAAAAAATAAACATAGCATTACAGGAATTGTGGAAAAATGCAATACAACGAAGAATGAAACATGATAGAAACATTAAACCTACGGTTTACAATATCGGTGATCTAGTGCTAGTACAGACCCATTTCAAGTCCTCTGCCATTGACAATACCATTAAAAAGTTCAAACCTTTGTATGAGAGACCATTTGAAATTTCTTGCAGATACAATGAAAATTCGTACACTTTAATTGATCCAGATAGTGGCTGATTTAAGGGAAATTACAATGTAAGAATATTGAAACCATATAGATGTTTGAAAGTTGACTAGATTTATCCGTAAAATGTTTTTGTTTTTTTAGTGTATATGTATATATGACTTTAATGTTAGTGAATATTATTGTGACTAACCTAGAAGGGAAATGTGTTACAGAATTTTGGTGATGTTTGATGGTCAGAACTGTGGTGAGGTCTGGAAAGGGACTTGCTATCCAAAAGGTGCCATTGGGAAGCATCTCTTACAGATGGTGTGAGTGAATTAAAATTTAAGTGTAGGGTAAGGAGTGTGAAATAAAAAAATGTATGTATTGATGACAGAACTGTTTGTTTATATTTGTATTTTGATCTATGGGACAGCCGTGTGGATAGTGGATGCTAAATTAACCCTTGTTTTGGAATAATACTGTATTTAACATGGAAAAACTAGAGATTTTGGAATTGTTGTTTCCAATAATGCTGTCTACTGTGGCAGGAGTAGAGAGTTTGGTGGTTTTATGGGGGGAAAATGTAATCCTTCAACGGCTTTTTGTGTGTTTGATGTTAGTGGTAAGGAATGATCCGTTGGGAACCAAAGTGTATTTGGATGTTCATAATTTATAGTTTTTTGTTACTGTGGTGTATTTTGATGTTCATGATGTTTTATATTTGTTTGTTGCATTTAATGTTGTATTTCATGTTTGCAGTAAGGAAATATTCATTTTCAACTAATTTATATCTTAATGTCCATGACATTTTATATTGGTTGTCTTTTAATTACATTTTAGTAGAAATAAAACTGTTTTGGAACCAATGTGTGTTTTGATATGTTTGTATATTGCTCCAACACCAACCAATTCAAAAAAATATAGCAGTTTATGGTTAATGTGATATTTGTAAGTATTGATATATCAATTTGTGGAGTTTTGTATGTATTTTGTGTGAATGAGGTGTGGAAATTGTAAAATAGGAGGAAGGGGACTTAATTTGAATTTACCCTTGCCATTGCTAATTGAAAATTTACAATAACAAGGATAAACTAAGGGGGGTTGTAGCGGTACCACTTTGTGTTTGAAAGTAGCGCCGGTTTGTGACGTCATCGGCACCATGTCCGTGGCCACGGAAGGGTGAGCCCCGGGGGCCGCATTGTGGGTGCTGTGGTAGGCACAAGGTGGGCAGTCGGTCGCAGGACGTTGAGAAGTGTGGTTGGTGTTAAGTTGAAAGTTGTAAACGGGTGAATGTGAGTAAAAGGTGTACAAATAGCCGTTCTATTTTAACTGGATCTGCAACTTTGGAGGGATAGAAGTCCGATAAGTTTATAACATTGGTGGTGTTGGAAAAATGAAGGCAATGAATTAAAATTAGTTTTGTGAAATAACTGTTTATTCATTCAGTAGTCTTTAAAAGTTCTCAGTTGGAAACTGAGTGGCGGCCGGTCAAGAGAATCTGCATCTTTAGAAGGAACTTGCGGTAAGAATTAAGACAATGCACATTATATTCACGGTGAGTGAGTTTTAAAGTATAACATTGTGGTAGCTGATGTGGGTGGACGACCCACGAAACCGCAACAAACCCTACACGACTCGACCCCAGATCAAGGAATCTGCAGCCATGATTATCGCAGAAACGACGCCGTCTCTAGTTCAGACCCTCTAATCGGCTCTGAACCAGAGGTCCACAGTCAGTTCTATCGACAATGCTGCAGATGGTTAGCTCAGCCGAAATCTTGCGGTCATCAACCACAGAGCTCACCCTATGAGCAAGCCGCCGGAAGGAAGAGAGGATACCCACGGACCCAAGGCGGCATGCATAATTAGTGCCGACATGAGCTACAATCCGCAGCTGGCTACACCTCGTCCGCTCAATGGCATCCGGGATGGCCTGTTCCACATCTTGGATCAGACCTCCCGGAATGCACAATGAAGGGACATTGGACTTCATCCCCGACCTATTCACCATGTCCCTAAGGTGCTCAATGAAACGCCTAACATTGAAACTACCTATCACCAGAATCCCCTTCTGTGATCGCCAGACTTAGCGGGCGGGGGGGCTGGCAACTCGCTGATTGACGATTGTGGATCTGAATGAGATCCAGACAACACATCAAACCTATTGGACAGTGGTACAGGCTTGCCCTCCTGGGATTCAGACCTGTACGCCTGCCCCCGCATGCGGCATCGATGTCCGGAAACCAAGCGCCAGACACCGTCAGGTGACTGCCGCACAGGCTCCGACGTCTCAGCCTGGACTGCAGGTATGATGTTTCTTAGGGGAGAACCTGTGAGAACACTGGCTTCGTTAGGGTCACCCCTTCCACATCTGCTGCAGTCACCTACGATAGCTTCCAGCCTTGTAACTTTCGTTAGCAAAGCTGCAAGCTGAGACCTACAGTTTAATGTGGAATCCAAACCACGGATCGGCCTGGCATAGGTCAAATAATCAAACACAATTCTTAAAAATACCTGTAGGTGCTATGACTCGAATCCAGGACCAGTGCAACAAAATTTCTGAAAGCAATCGCCTTAACCTCTGAGCTACCAGACCGCTCTTGGAGAATCATAGAACGTGTGTAATATCAACCAGTAACACAAGGGAAAAGCACCAGATGACCGAAATTTCGTCGGACCATTCAACTGTTTACAAACTTTTAACTTCTATTCTGTTCAGAAATTTCCTAAAGTTTTCTGTTGCTTTCTCTTTCAAACATTTGTATATTATATACGGAACGTGTAACCTTATTGTGATACATATTTACTGTTAGCCAAACGAAATTCCCTACTGAATGATCTATTCAATTTATTGTAGGAAAAATACAGATACCATGCAGTCAACTGAACTATCTGTAGACGCTTATTATTTTACTGTTTTCAGTAGACAAATTACAGTTTTGCTTTAAGGTTTCCAGACGGCGACTGCTTGAAGTGTGGTTAGGACAGAAATATACATGTGCCTTGTGGCTCGAACGGTACAAATTTTGTCTATTCTTCAAAAAGTTATGAGCTCGGTGATCTTGAAGATGTAACAATTAACTATGAAATGCAGACGGCGGTGTTGAAATGGATTCCGGGTGATTCCATTGCATAGTAAGACATCTCGTTTTACAAAATATTTTATAGTTCTTGTGTTTGGCTTCATTAAACTACCGACCTGCATGCATTTTTGATTTTTTTTTAAATTACCTGGAAACATATTTCTCCCCTTAAACAGTTCTCAAAATCTTCATGTAGAGTGTGCTTTAATTTACTGTCATTAAGGTTTGTATAGTTAAGCATTAATATTATACTGTTATTTAAATAACCAGTTAAGGGAGGCAGCGGGATTTCAGTGTGTAGTTACAAAACCGCTGCATTCAAATTTACATAAGTCACAGATTTTTTCACAAAGATCATTCAGCAACCATAGATCATCATTAATACAAAAATTAAATTAATATCTCTCTTTCTGTAGCCCTCTTTCTGTTTCCCTCAAAAGTTCAGTTTGTGGTAATGTTTTTTTCAATTAAAGCTTGAAGTGTACTGATTAGATGTACCTTCCTTTTATTCTTTAATTTTGATTTTGATGAAACATTATATAGTCTGTCTGTAAAGTTGTATAGTTATTTAAATAACTGATTAAGGGTAGGGTTGTTTTTTTCTTCTTTTTTTTTGTAATTACAAAACCAATGCATCTACATTTACACAGGTCACAGATTTATTTACAGAGAACATTCAACAACCATACATAATCTTTAATACAAAAAATTAAATTGATATATCACTTTCTGGAGAATATATGTGACTGTGGAAGGATATCCATCATAAAATGTTCTTGGTGTAAACATAATTTTGTTAAAAATGTTTCTATGATTTACATTCATCATTTGTATATTTCTCAAAGGAAAATAAATAATTTGGATACTTTTTTTTTTTTGAAATGCTACAAAATCAAATAGCAATATAAAAAAATAAAAACAGAAAAAAATTCACGAGTGGTGCGATTGCACTGAGCACACCCCGCTCAACAACCCACAGCCTCAACATGCACGGCTAAATCGACGTTATTAACAAGTGGTATTCGGGAGAACGCGGGTTCGAATCCCCGTTCGGGCATCAGATTTGGGTTTTCCATGGTTTCCCCAAATCACTCCAGGTGAAAGCCGGGATGCTTCCTTCAAAAGGCCATGGCCAAATTCCTTCCCGTTCCCTGTCCCCAGTCCTAACCCACCTGTAATGACCTTGATGTCAATGAGGTGTAAAGCCATGAGTAAAAACAAAAAGCAAAAACCTAAATAATTGTTCTTCCGTAGCAGTATAATTCATTTAGGTACAATTTTTACACATTTCAATCCTAGATTTCTCTTAACCGGAGGTCCACCGGACTGAACTCCTTTATGGCGAGGTGAGAAACCACAGGTGATGTACTATTTACCACACTTGTTCATTCTGCGATAGATATTTCCAAACTGAAGACCTCTCCTTGCCAGCATGCACGAATAAAAATAATTTCACTCACCCTAATAAATAGTACATTCTATATTGTAATTAGGATAGTTAAATTTGTAAATAATTAATTATAAAGAATCATGTAACAAGTGATGTCTATATGGTTACATAACCGAATGCCAGGAAAAAAAAATGTTGTTCAAGTGGTACATAACTTGTAATTCTCTATAAAAGGTCAAAACTTTCTCTGTTTTAGTTTGCTACACACCTTAGTTCATTCTCTCATCTCCTATGAGCACCCCTAAATCAAAACGTTCAGACTTTTCTGTCTGAATAGATACAGGTGTTGAAAGATAATGTTTAAAGTTGTCATGTAATGATACCATTATATGAAGGGCCTAATATGATGTAGGGAATAAGTGATTATGTGGCAATTGTACAGACATAGGGAATTCAGTAAATCAGTAAGCAAGAAAATGAGAGTTATAGGTATAATTATTACAACAAAAAGGTTTGAGAACACAAATAGGCAGCATGGACACAGTAGCAGATGCTTCATGAATTCTGCAATCATGTTGTAAAAATTCTTCTCAATGTCCCCACGTTACCAGGCTGTAATAGATTCTCAGTTTTCAGTTCATTTAACTACTTCCAAATAGCTCATTCTAATTCACTTCCAGGTGTTAAACATTACAAAAGTTTCTTCCTCACTTGACCAGTCCATGCTGTACACAAACATTCTTGGACTTTCTTTGGTGCTATTTCCAGGTTCTATGATAAGGTTAGAAAGTTTCTCCAGATTTTAATTATTGTTTAGGTGGTTTGTAATAGTAAAGTTGGTGTGATTTGTCTTCTTTGACCTTTGATGGTTTAGATATATTTGTTCGGATTCCATGTGAGAACAGTATTGGGGATACTGATCAGTACATATAATTATTAACAAACCAAAAATTTTACTACTGATAACAGTTTGGTTACTTAATACCCCATTAGTATTATAAATTTCAGTTGTTAACTTCAAAAATATAATACTCAATTTTAGTTACTATATAAGACTACTATATAAATGTATATTTTACTGTCATCAGTCTTTTGATGGTTTGATGCAATCCCACATCCCTTCCTATGTTGTGCTAACATCTTCATCTCAATATTCCCCTTATACCCTATATCCTCAATTATCTGCTTCATGCTTTCTAATCCCTATGTTCCTCTATAGTTCTTACCTTCCACTGTTCCAACCACTAAAAAATCAATCAATCCTACATGGCACCAAATATGACATAACATACTCTCTTCTTTTGTAAGCTGTTTCTACAAACATCTTTTTCTCACCCATCATTTCCAAAACTTGTTCATTTCATACTTTATGTGTCCACCTAAATTTCAGCATCCTTCTATACCACCACATTTCTATTGCTTCAATTTTCCTTCTTTCTGGTCTTCTTAAAGTCCATGTTTTGCTACCTTGAAGTGCTGTGCTCCACATAGAGTTTTAAAAACTTCTTTCTAAGTGCTGGATCAATCTTTGAAACTAGAAGATTCCTATTTTTTATGAAGGCTCTTTTTTTGATTACTATTCTACTTTTAAAATCATTTCTGCTTCAGCCATCAGTTGTGATTTTACATCTCAAGTAGCAAAATTCACTTACTTTCTCTATCACATCCAATCCTATTTTTATATTTAATCTACTGTTATTGGTATCGTTTCTGCTACATTTCATCACTTTTGTCTTGCTTTAATTTATGTTTAGTCTAAACTGTGCTTTCAATATTTTATTCATGCCATTCAATAACCTCTCATTATCCACAGCCTATTCTGCTATCAAGACAATGTCATCAGCAAATCATATCATACCAATTTTTCCTCATTGAACACTTATGAAACATGCAAATTTTTCATTCACTTCCTTTATTGTTTCTTCTACGTACAAGTTGAATATTACTGAGGATAAACTACAACCTTGTCTCACGCCTTTTTTAACTGATGCATGTCTCTCATGATTCTCTACTTTTTTTTATAGCAACTTAATGCTTATATAGTTTATAAAGTATTCTTCTATCTCAATATTTTAGACCTGACATCTATAAAATTTTGAACATCTTGTACCACCTAACATTATCCAAAACTTTTCTAGATCAACAACTGCCATAAAAGTATCTTTTTTTTTATCGTGGCTACGGCATATCCAGGCAAATATGCGACTGGGTTGCAGACTTTCTGAAGGGCAGAACACAATGTGTAGTTCTCGATGGTGAGAGTTCATCATTTATCGATGTGAGGTTCAGGTTTCCCCAGGGAAGTGTCATAGGGCCTCTGTTGTTTCTCATATACATTAATGATTTGTGTGACATAATAAGGGGGATGAAAAGATTATTTGCCGATGATGCTATTATTTATCGTGAAATGAAAACCCAGGAAGACTGCGCTTTGTTACAAGATGATATTATGAAAATAATTGCATGGTGTAAAGACTGGCAGTTGGAGTTAAATGCTAAAAAGTGCCAAGTCGTGCATGTAAGTAAAAGGGTGACACCAATTAGCTCTAAATATACAATTAATGGCACTGTCCTTAGAATGGTAGATTCTAGGGGTAACAATTCGTAATAATTTGTTGTGGAATGAGCATATCGAGAATGTAATTGGGAAAGCAAATTGTATGCTCCAATTTCTAGGTCATAATTTAAAACAATGCACTCCGGAAGTTAAATCGATTGCATATAAGTCAGTAGTGCATCCTCACTTAGAATATTGTTGTTCTGTATGGGGTCCCCATCAAACGGGGTTAATGGAGGCATTAGAGAAGGTCCAAGTAAGAGCAGCCCAATTCATGACAGGTACATATAGTTGGAGGGAAAGCGTAAGTGCGATGTTGAGGGAGTTGGGTTGGGAAGACCTGGAACACCGAAGGCGTTGCTCTCGATGGAAGCTAATTAAAAAAGTCACGACTGACATATTTCAGAATGACAGCAAGTAAGTATTGCTGCCAGCAAAATTCGTTTCTCGGAATGACCGTGAGAATAAGATAAGAGAAATCAGGGCCAGAACCGATTTTTCGGTATTAATTTTTTCCACGAGTGATTAGCGAATGGAATAGAAAGGATTTACCGGGCAAGTAAACTTAACCCTTTCATGGGCGGTGGGAAGATAGCTTCCCACATACTTTAAAGTCTTCCAGGGGCCAAGAGACTCAACATTCCCACATCTAGCTGGTGCTGCCATTTGTATATTAGTATGAGAAACACGCGAAAATTCTCGCTGCTGCCAGCAGTCACACTGACAACAATTGATGGTGCATTATTTGTTTTTTGGGCTCAGTTTCATGTCAGGAAATCGTCGTTTTGGTGTTACTTCGTGGTTATTTTTGTATATCTGCAGTTAGCAAGACAATTACTGTCAGGATTCTCATCAAGGAAACGACGTGGGCGTCCACCTGTATTCGTTTTAAAAAAAGCAAAAAAAGCACACAGTATTAGTGTTCCTAATGAAGTCAGACTGTCAAATGTGGGTAAACATCTTCCAAAGAAAACTGTGAAGTATAGGCGTTGCCTTTTATGCAATACAAGAAAAGAAGAAAGAAGAACAAGAATAATGTGCTCAAATTGCAATGTCGCTTTGTGTGTTGATCCATGTTTCAGACTGTTCCATAACACTCAGTAGTGTAACTTTTGTTAATATTTTGTGAATAAAGGTACATCTACCAATAATATACACTTCTTTAATATTGTTTTCCAGTGCAAATTTTTGAAAGAAAATTTTTTCCAAAATTTTCAAAAAAACCATGCCTAAATTTTTTTGGTTTTTGCGTGGTATGTAATAGGTGTTCCATAGCAAGTGATTGAATCCCCAACTGTTACCTCTAATAAGCTCAGAAAAATGTGCCCACGAAAGGGTTAAAATCCGACAAGAGTGGCTTTCAATAAAGCCCTCCAGCCATCCTGATCTGGGTTTTCCATGGTTTTCCCAGATTACTTCACGCGAATGCTGGGATGGTTCCTCACAATGGCCCATGGGCGCCTCCTGCCATATATCCCTTCCAAACTATTACCCTTTCGGATAGGTGCAATGCACCCTCCGCCACACACTTTTTGTGAATCACGAAGTAATAGTAATAGCAATAGGAATAAACCCAAACTGATCTTCACCTACTATGTCTTCTACTACTCTTTCCATTCTTCTGTATATTATTCTGGTCAGTAATTTTGAAGCATGTGATGTTAGACTTATGGTGTGAAAATTCTCACATTTCTCGACTTGTGCTTTCTTTGGAAGTATGGAGATGACACTTTTACTAAAATCTTTGTGAATTTCTCCTGTTTCATAACTTTTTGATATCTGGTTGAATAATCTCTGGATTCCTTCTTCTCATAGGGATTTCAGAAGTTCTACAGGAATTCCAACTGTCTTAATTGATTTCAAATAATTCAAAGCTCTATAAAACCGTGTACTCAAATTGGATATTCTAAGCCAGGGGTTGGCAAACCATGGCTCCTGAGTCTCATGTGGCTCCTTGAGGACATTAGAGTGGCTATTTCATAATATTTATTTCATACACCTTTCGGGATAATAATGGTACAGCAGTAATGACAACGTTGGTGAAATCTAAAGACCAGGCCTCACCAGTGTGAACAAACATTTTCCAGCATGAATCTTATTAAAAATAATATGTGAAATCAAATAACAGATGGGAAATTCATGTTCAAAATTAAAAACGAGCTACACACGTAATATGACAAAACTTTCTAAGGAAATGCAAGGGCATTGTTCTCCTTAATTAATATGATTTATATTTATATATGATTTATTTATGAATATACTATTTATACAACCATATGTATGATATTGTATTGATTATTTAATAAATTATATTAGTAATGTCTTTACTAAATTATAACTGTAGCACTAATCAATTTTTCTTAATGACATTAAAGATGATATTGGCTTTTTATCTTCTAAAAGTATGCCAACCACTGTCTTAAGTCGTCAATATCGACTTCGTCTTCAATTTCTAATATGTCGTTTTTCAAGTCATCCGCATCATACAGTTTCTCAATGTATTCCAACCATCTGTTAGCTCTATCTTCTGAGTTTGAAATAGGTTTGCTAATTGTTCTTTTCTCCAAAATTTTGTTTATTCTTCCTATATGCCATATCTGCTTTGCCTACAACCATTTCCTTTTCTATTTCTTCACATTTCTTTTGCAGCCATTTTTATTTTGCTTTTTTGCATTTCCTGTTTATCTGATTTCTTATTTGTCTGTATTGCTCTCTTCCTGCTTTACCCAGAGCATTTTTGTGCCTCCTCCTCTGATCCATTAACTCCAAAATTTCATCTGTTATCCAAGGTTTTTGGGCAGCTTGTTCCCTAAAGCCTAATGTTTCTTTACCAGATTTCATAATTTTTTCCTTCATTGAATTCCATTTTTCCTCAGTTGAGCTTTATTCAGAATTACTTATTAGACCCAGTTCTACAATTTCAGCAACATTTTCTCTCAGATTGGTTCAGTTTATTCACTTTCATCCAGTTCTGTTTGTACTGCTTCTTTATTCTCTTGAATTTTATACAATATACACATACCCTAATTGTTGCACTTGCATGGGCGCTGGGAGGGGGGTGCAAGGGGTTGCACTTGCACCCCCCTGCTATGAAAGAAAATACAAAAAAGATTAAGAAACAAAAAATTTATTATTAAATTCACTGTTCGAATAATAACTTAAGACGCCTAGCTTGCTGTCCAAATTTGTTCAACACCTTGTCAGTAAATTCCGCATCCTTGGTTAATAAGTTTTATATATAATGTATATAAAAAGAGACAGATGCACCCCCCTTAAAGTAATCCTGCCGTCGCCCATGTGCACTTGTAAACAATTTCAATACAATGAAAAATTATATATCATTTTAATGATTAAAAAAAACTTGATCACCTTCCCCTTCCATACAGCAAACACATAGTATTTTTTCAATTATCTTTAGTTACAAAAATTACAGAAGAAAATTCTTTCACTGAATAAAATGGATTCTGAAGCAAAACTGCTAGTTTGGATTTAAAGCTGTTAAATTTTAATAGATAACATTTATTCTCTGTCATAGGATACTGAACAAAGAAGGTCCCGTAAATGTTATCCCTCTCTGTACAACTGACATCTGCTTCTACTCAGTTTAAAAATTTATACAAAAGAATTAATTGTATATAATATGCTTTTTTTTAAATTAAGTCATAATTACAATGTTTAAATTTTTACATATAATGCTTTTTCCCTAGGATTACTATTCACCTTGTATGTATATGTACTAGTCATGACACATTCCTTGTCCCAGAGGTACTTCCTTAGCTAGGATCTATGGAACAAGAGTAATAAACAAAAATTACAATTACCTGTAATCTTTGTGAAATCTATATTTATTCCTAGTATTATAGCTAAGTATGTCAGCAGGAAGTATATTATTGTACTGTAATTGTAAGTACATTTAGAATTCTAAACAGATTTATGTGCAGTGCCCATGGTCTTGTTCCACAAATAATTCTTACACCATGTTTTTGTGAATTAAATACCTTTCAAGCTTGTGAAGAATTTTCCCAGAAGGAAATGCTGTAAGTGAGCAAGGAGCTAAAATATCCAAAATATAACAATTTCCTTGTTTCTGTGTCAGATATTCGTGATGATATCCTCAAGGAAAATGTTTCAGAATAAAGTTTTATACTTCTTATTTATATATACACCCAGGAATTTTGTGAAAATGTTTTCATTCATTGTGTTTCTTTTGGCTATCACATTATAGCTGTCCTTGGCTTTCTTTTTAGCAACAAATTGGAGTAAATAAAACTTTTCTATATTTAGTATTAGTTTATTTGCACTGAACCATCTCTTTAATTCTGTTAGAATATCATTTGTGATGTTGCCAAGATTTTATACTGATGGCCATTTACATGTTATGCTAGAATCATCTGTGTCATGTATTCGTAACAGCTTACTAAAGCCCTTACAAAAGCATCACAGAACTGTTAGTAGATTAGGCTGGGAATCTCTGGTGGATAGAATTTGAACTTATTGGTAAACATGCATACACTCATTTTCACTTAGGAGTGAAGTGAAATACTTCATGCACCAACCTATTTGAGTCGAAATGACAGGAAAGGTAAGATTAGAGAAATAAGGTGCCACTCGATGATTAAATGAATTCTTCCTTCCCACGTACCATTTGAGATTGGAATGCACAACAAAGAGATTAGTTTTGGTGCTGAGCAACCTCTGCCATCCATAATTTTGTGAACTGCAATACATGTATATGTAGATATTCATAATCACCTTATGTACACAGGAGACCTTTGATATAAATTTCGGAACAATAGAGGGACATTAATTGATCCTTGACGTATGCCACATTCAACTATTCACCATTCTGAGATTATAAACTCTCCTGTAATATAACTGCCTTCAAGGGCACATGTTGCTTTCTATTTGCTAGATACTCAGTTATAGGTATTAACAAATCAGTATATCTATTAACACTATCAATAATATTACCAACAATTGATAACTAGTTCTTTTTTTTTATCAGTTTAGTAAATTTCTACTGTAATCTGCAAATACATATTATCCCATGTTAATTAATAAATATTATTTTTTAATTTCTAAATAATTTAATCGCTTCATTTATAAGCTGTTTCATACACCATTTAGTAGTAATGAACAATTTAGTTGCTTATGCTTCCATACACCAACTATTTAGTATTTTCTCAGTCATTCTTGTTACCAAATTCCAAGCACGACATTTTTCCACAGTGTAAAATTTGTTCTCAAGCAAAAACTCTTTTAGTTTGAATATAAAGTAGTTAGGCTTTCGTAGATAGCATTTTATTTCTTGTAGTAGGACATTGAATACCCAAAATTCTCCAGTGAATGTTATCCCTTTCTGTACACATGGCAATGACTTGTAAGCTGTTTGAATGTTATATTTATTCATAGTATTATAGCTATATATCTCATCATTCATTAAGATTGAATTGTTAAGGATTTTCCACTACCAAATATAGTAGGGAGAATATATACTGTGTTAGTATTGTAAGTATTTCTAGATTTCTAAACAGATATCTGTGGGTTTGTTCCACAAATAATTTTAGAGCACGTTTCTGTGATTTAAATACCCTATGTATTTGTGAAGAATCTCCACAGAATAAGATGCCATAAGGGAAGAGGGAGTGGAAGTATGCAAAATACAGGTTTAGCCTAAATTATTCATCAGGTTTCAAAACACTGTGTATTGAAATGTATATGACCTACACAGATGTGTGATACATATGCTCAACAAGTTTAAAAGCCTGCTTGGTGTCTGGCATGTGTGCTAGATGGCAGCAGTGGACAAGATGGCAGAAATACAGGAGAAGAGATTTTGTATGTTAGAATATGTAAAGTGTCCTTTGGTTATGAATGTGCAGCATGCATTTGTACGAAAATACAGAAGAAGCTGCGCCTAGTCACCAGAGCATTTTACCTTTGTTTCTCCAGTTTTGTGACACTGTATATCTCTGTAAACGGGCCAGCATGGGGAAACCATGTGTCCAAGAGAAAACAATTGAGCACATGAGGCAGAGCTACATGTGCAGTCAGCAAAATTCAATTTTTCATGCCAGCCATGAACTGGACATTCCTCAGAAAACAGCATGGAATGTTTTGCATTGGCATTT
Organism: Vandiemenella viatica; assembly: GCA_031002005.1. Taxonomy (NCBI): domain Eukaryota; kingdom Metazoa; phylum Arthropoda; class Insecta; order Orthoptera; family Morabidae; genus Vandiemenella; species Vandiemenella viatica. The sequence goes on along the minus strand of CM061921.1, from coordinate 139,442,461 downwards.
GCATTTGAAACCCTACCATGTGCAATTGGTACAACACCTGACCCTAGATGATTATCGCAACCATCTTGATTTATGAACCCAAGTGATGGAAGTTATGTAAAATGATATGGACTAGGCAGGGAACATTATATCCAGCAACGAGGTAACTTTCAATCTGTCTGGAAAGGTGCATCATCACACTGTGGGAGTGTGGGCTACTGAGTTGCTGCATACCTTTGTAGAGCTGGAAAGGGATTCACTAAAAGTGAATGTCTTCTGTGCCATATTAAACAGAAAGCTGTATGGACCCTTTTTTTTCTCTAATCAGATAGTGACAGGATCCATGTACCTGGATATATTGCAGGTGTGGTTGTTTCCACAAATGTCTACCGACTCCTCCACTTTAATCCTACAACAGGTCAGGGCTCCACCTCACTGGATGTCCATGACTTTCTCAACAGAGAACTGCCACATTGTTAGATAGGGCGTGCTGGTCCGAGTGATGTTCCTCTGTTGCTATGGCTCCCAGGTCACCAGATATGACCCCATATTATTTCTTGGCTTAAGGCTTTACACCTCATCAACATCGAGGTCATTATTGGAGGGAAAAGACGGGGAGCAAGGAACAGAAAGGAATTCAGTCATGGCCTTTTGATGGAAGCATCCTGACACATTGAATTGTAGTGATTTGGGGAAATCATGGAAAACTCAAATCTGGATGCCCAGTCGGGAATTCAAACCTATGTCCTCCCGAATGCGAGGCCTGAGAGATCCCACTCACCCACCATGTTTAGTGTGTGTGATTTCTTCTTGTGGGGTTATGTGATGGACAAAGTTTATGTACCCCCAAAGCCAACTACACTGCAAGAATTACAGGAATTGATCACTGCTGCTGTAATTGACATTGATAGAAACATACTATCGAATGTGTGGACCAAACTGGATTACCGTTTGAATGTGTGCTGAGTGACTAAGGATGCACACATTGAACATTTATATTATGTACCAGAAATGTGGTGAGTATATGTATCTTTTTATGTTTCACTCGTCTTTCTAGGTTGTATACTTTTCAAAACACAGTATTTTGAAACCCAGTGTATTATTGAGGCTTACTCTGTATACTAGTTCCCTGTTTTTATATTAGCTATTCTAGCTATTATTCTCAATGAAAATGTTGCAGAATTAAGATTTTTAAAAAGTTGTTGAATATGCCGTTCCCAGTTTAACTTGTTATCAACATATATGACTTAGGGAGCGTGCAAAAACCACGTAGCTCCATTTTGCCCTCCTGTGAACCCCCCCTCCCCCCCATATAGCCCTACGTAGCTTTTGCCTCTAAACCTCCCACCCACCCCCCACGTAGCACGTAGCTTTTTTCCCTTTTGATTCCAGAAGACATATTGTGCTGTTTTCTCTTGTCAGACTATTGTAAATAGTTAATTACCTGTGGGAAATAAGTATTCACATGCAATTGTGGGTTCTGTTCCTCATTTTAACTGTGAAAAATGTAATGAAAGAAAGCTACGTGGCCTGGCTCGGAACCCCCCTCCCCCCACGTAGCCCAGCGTAGCCTTCCAGCAACCCCCCCCCCCCCCCTGGACCGAGCCACGTAGTTTGTGCACGGTCCCTTAATGGTGAAAAATTAGTGGTAATTAATTTAGATGAGTACATCATCAGTGCTAAATTCACTCACCCCAATAAAACTATGCTCATACCTCACATTAACCTCATACCTTCTGCTCCATCTGAGCTATTCCAAATAATAAGAAAACAATTTATAATAGAAGTAACCTCTGTGATGGCCATTAATAAAGCACATGGTCAGATGCTTCAAAGTGTAGGATTGTATTCACCAGAACCTGTTTTTTTGTACGGACATCTTGCGTGCTTTTTCAAGAGTTGATAGACTCAATTAATATTCATGTTTATGTTAACATAATATAAAGTCAAAAGGTAAAGGATAACATTATAACTGCTAATATTGTTTTATAAGAAGTTATGTAAAGAAGTTTGAATAAAATAACATGTGCCAAAGCCAATATCTACAATTTAAATGTTTTACAATTGAACTTGTAGTATTTAATAACAAAAACTTTTTTCAGTAATTCTTATATTTATTACTACTTTAAATAAATATACCTGCATTTACTTATTTCCACATTATTATAATACCATTCGGTTACTGAGCATGATACAGTGTGAAATATTCGCATGGGTCAGCTAATATGCAAGAACTATTCATTTAAAGATATAAGAGTTCCTTGTTGTAACCAAGGAGAAACTTTCTATCAGTAGGCATTCTGGTACCTGAATCATCTATGAGATGGTGTTAGAGCTGTTTTCGAGATACCAAATATAAAAATCATTCGTATTTTGTAAAATCGCGTTTTTGCAAGGAAGTAACTCATTTAGATATACTTAAAAACCAAAATGTTATCTAAATATGAAATTTCATCCAAATTGTTAGAGCCAGAGGCCTAGGAACAGAAACTAGTGCCTGTATTTCAGAAGTATTGGCACTGGCTGTTGAGGCACTTGTGTCACTGTGTCACAAGGTGGTGAATGGCTGACTTGTTTAATGCCTGGGGCTGCGATTGAACCAGTTCCACATGCACTGCTCGTCATCCAAGGTGAATCGTTTGCCCCTCACAGCAGAGGGCATTCACTGTTGTTCCATGCTGCTGGAAGTCTATCAGAAGTGGGCCGCCTTGGTCAACGAAGAACGTCAGCATAAAATTTCCTGCACTAGTGTGGATGGCCTTGGATTTTGTTGGTCGTGGTGACCCTCGATGCTTCCACTGGAGACATTGTCTTTTCAATTTTGGTTCAAAGTGATGACACCAAGACTCATCTCCAGCACTGAACGACTGACACATGCTTCTGCTGGCTTTATAGTCACATGGCTTGCACTCGTCACCCTCTTGCAGTGGGCATGTGGACATCTGCACTCTTGTTGGAAACCCTCTTTGTTAGTGACACAACAATATTACCATTCTGTCATCAGTATGCACATTCATGACTCTGGCTCATTTTTTTTATAATGTTCCTTTTATATATACATACATACATACAAGAATTCCTCCTTTAAAGATATAAGATTTATTAGCACTGAACCATCTGTTTATTTTTTTTGAGCATCATTTGCTTTGTTTTCATGGTTTTATAATAATAGCCATTCCAGTGATATGCTAGTATCATCTGCAAAAAATACCATATATTAACTATGACTTAATATGCTTGGGAGAACATTGATATAAATTAAGAATAACAGAGGGCCAAGAATTGAATGCTGAGGTAGACTGGATTTTCAGTTTAGAACCTCTCATATATTAACATCTTTAAAGGATACCGATTGTTTTCTATTATCCATATAGGTTTTAAACCAAGTCTGGCCTACCACTATCTCAATAGTGCTCTAATTTGCTTAGGAGAATCTCATGGCCAACTCAATCAAAGGCCTTAGCCAGATTACAGAACATTTTAAGTGTATTTAATTCTTTATGCATTGATTCCAATATTTTGTCAATGAAAGTAAATATCAGTAACTCTGAAGAAACACAATGCCTAAAACCAAACAGCACTTTATTGAGTAGGTCATTATTATGTAGATGTGCATACATCCTTCTGTGTGTTGCTTTCTCGAAGATCTTTGCTGTTAGATAGAAGTGATATGGGTCTATAGTTGTCAGTCTTTGAGGTATCATCTGTTTTATAAAGCAGATTGGTATTTAATTCTTGAGTGAGTCAGGACCCTTCTAAAAAACTATTATAGATATCACTGATGACTCCGCTAATGTTGGTACTAAATTGTTTGGGTATAAGGGAGGAAATCTCATCATAAACAAATGACTTTTTATTTTTGAGGGATTTAATCATTTTTTCTATTTCATTTTGACTGGTGGGAAACAGAGATATGAATGCTGTTTTTGGTGACAATGATCTAAACATTGTTACAGCATCCATATTACCAATAACTTTTCCTTTTATTTTTTTTCAGCAACTCTTAAGAAGTAGTTATTGATAGCACAGCTTATGGAAGAAGTATCATTTACGAGTATATTGTTAATACGTAAAGTTATAGGTTTAGGTTCAGGGGATAATAAGGTGGTTTTTCTTTTAATAATGTTCCAAAAACTTTTTATTTTATCATCTGAACTGCTAATCTCACTATTTGTAGCCAAATGCTTATTTCCTCTAATTAATTTTGTTTAATTGTACAGTATGTTTTGTAATGATGTCTCAGAAGCACATATTCTTCCTAGCTTCTCCATGCAGTTCTCTTCCATGTCTGCAAGATGTTTTAATAGTCTACCTACTGTTATCAGAATCTTGTTTACTTGTTTTTATCATTTGGAAATAGTCCTGTAGAGAGGCACCTCTCATAAGTTTCTAAAAACCTTTGACTAAAATAATTTAATTTATTGTTTACTCCTGTTTTTTTAATCACAGTACTCCAGTCGTCATTCAGTAGTTCATTGTTTGATGTATTTATTGAATTGCCCTTTATTGGTCTAGCTATGATAATTCCTTTCTTTCTGTTATTTACATTTCCCAGTGTATACAAAGTAATTATTTGAGCATTGTGGGACAAACAACAATTTTCCAATGGACCTGTTCCATATTTTTCTAATTTATTTTCCTCTATAAAAATATTATCACTATTCTTTTTGTACTGTAGTTGGGAAATTTACATCTTGTCACAAATTGAATGATATGAGCATTCCTGTCTGTTAAAATCTACAAAAAAATTTATGTTGAAGTCACCACAGTGCAGTGCCAGATTGAAGAAGTGGGGAGGGGGGGGGGGGAGTGGTGAGTCAAATCTGGCTGCTTGCCCACAGTGGCAACTTCAGGGGGGCGGCAAAATTATGTTTGTAGGGGCAAAAAAAAAAAAAAAAAAAAAAAGCTCTACTTCCCTTGGTGGCAACTATCATCAGGGAATGAAAATCGAAAAATAGCTCTATACTGGCCTGGGTGACAAATTCATGTTTGAAAAGCTGGAAAATTCATGGATCTTCACTATCACAGAGGGTAATTTCCCTTTTAGTTCATGATAAATTTATGAGAACTGTTTCAAGTTAATGACAAAACATACTGAAGTTTCCAGTGGGAGATTTATAAACTGTCTGCAGTATAAAATAGTTGTTAACTAATTTTAAGTATATTGCACAGCATTCAAAGACTTGTTCCATACAGAATTTACTCAAATCTAAGCTTTTACATAGAAGATTGCTGTACCAACCATTCTTATCTCTGACCTACAATAATATGAAGCTAGCCTATATCCATTAAAGGGGAGGTGACATATTTCAGAATTTTTCAGTGGGTACTCTGTAAGATATAAGATATTTTACATTAAGATTAAAAGATTCTCGGGTTTCTTCTATAGATATTAACATTGCACATAATCATGTATCATGACTACTTCTAAATTATAATATCTTCTTTTATTTCTTTTTACAATCTTTGAACAAAGTTTGCTTGTTTATAGCTTTATTGCAATAAAAGTCTTGCAGTGCTCATCCGATACAACCTCTGTTAGACTCTCCAATACCCCAAAAGTATTGGAAACTTTCAACTGAAACGTAGTAAAAAACAGGTCTGGTTTTTTACCTCCAGTTTTGACTGCAGTGCACTGGAGTAACTTAACATGTAATGCTTCTTTTTAAGCTTTCAAAACATTGAGTTCATTAGTTAATCAAGCCATTGTGGAGATGATACAAATAAGATCCTACATTCTAGTTCCCTTTTTGCCCTTCTGCTTTTGCAAGGTATATAACTCCAAGAGATTGACCTTATTTTCAGCTTCCATGTAGCCACATTTCCAATGAAAACTAATTATAGTCATCACAGCTTTTTCCCTGTTCACAACTCTTCGACAGCCATCGCACTTCATGCTCATTGAGATATTATATATGCAAAACAGAATATGTACCCCTGAAGAAAGTTGTAACTTAAATTTAATTTAGTGAGTTCAAGTCAGAGTTGTGTGATTAAGATTGGTGTCGATGAAAGTATGAGACCATTAGAAGGAGTTGATGGTTGGGTTTTATAGAGGGAAATCAGTAGTAGAGCTGATGTATGTTTTGAAATGAAGTTTGAATGAGAGTTGAATGATCCAACAGTCACACAGCTTTCCCCATGAGAAAAGTTTATGTAGCTGTTTTCGTGAATGTAATACTGTCATGTACTTGTATTTGGATAAAATAACCTGTACAAACTGGGTGAGATTAGATAATTACAGAGTGGATTTTCTATTATCAGATGATTTAGGTGTAGTGTTGTTTCACACTGCGGATATCCTGTGAAATCATGAGCTAAATGAGTTTTTAACTATTTTTGTAAATGGAATATATGGTAGGCAGGATGGAGCTGTGAGACAGGGAGTTGCTGTAAGGGCATTGTATGTGATATTCAGCGATAGGTAGGACTGAAGGCATGGGCGTATCCAGCAAGGGGCAGAGGGGGCTGCTGCCCCCCCCCCCCCTAGAAGAAAAATTAAGTTGCCTTCAGTACGCTTCGACGAGTGAAGAACTAGTTCAGGAGCACTTTGGGAGAGAAAGATTGACAGGATTATGTCTGACAAGTGTGCATCGAAATTTCATGAAAGAACACCATGAGATATTGACAAACACAATTATTGAAATTGAAAATCCGAGACAATTAATGTTTACATAAAAAACAAACTGACTTGCGATCTTAATTAACTACATAGTCCTTAGATTAAGTAATTGGGTTACTATATTAATCAATGATAAAAATAGTTTCCTGAATAGGTTTGAGTTTGATTTTGTAATGTCATGTTTCAGTCCCTCACCCCACTTCCTCGAAACCAAAATGAGTTGCCCCCCCCCCAGTTCAAATCCTGCCCCCCTCTAGTTCTGATCCTGGATACGCCCTTGACTGAAGGTACAGGCCATGTGATAAGTTTAGCTAGGTGGAAGGTACAAAACCAGAGAACTGATATTAATGTTTCTATTGGGGACATGGTCACAGAGATGAAAAAGAAAAAGAAATATGGAAAAAGGTGAGAAAAAAAAGTAAGATAATTGCTTGCAAGATTGGTAAAAAAATTAAGGTGCACTTGGGATCATTTTGCACATCCCCCCAAATGAGAGCCTATCAAATCAGTATAGCAGGTAATATTATGTTCAGATAAATCACCAAAGAATCTTTATACATATTTTCTTAGAAGCATGGTTTGCCTATTCAAACACAGAAAAAAAAAAAGTTGAAGTTTAGGCACTATCTTCTGTTAAAGAAATTAAAGTCACCCATACAAACAAAGAGAATAATCATAGAATAATCATATTCCAGTGGCAATTTCCTGCACAATTTATCTTTGTATTGTGATAATTTTTTCTTTAAATTCCTTCATTGTTTGAAATAGAAATCTTGCAGCTCTCAAGAACGCACTTTGCTGATTAACAAACTTACAGATATTTCTGATGCAGTTAGATATCAAGCTCTTCACCAGTTTGCCTACTACTAAGGGAAAACTATTTGATCTGTGGTTTTCTACCCTATTTGTCTCTTCTACTTTGCCACTGTTATGACACATTTTCTATCCTCTGGTATGCATCAGATACCCTGACTCAATCTAAATAATATTTATAGGTATGGTATAGTCACATAACCACCTATATGCATGTGTATATAGCAAGAGCCATATTTTTAACATAGCTTAAAAACTACTTCTAATTTCGAAGTATGCTAATTCCTACTTAAATGGAAAAGTTTCTTCTTCTTTGATATTTCTCCTATTGTCCATCCAGACATCCAATAATGGTCTGATAAAACCAGTTACTTAATATTTCTACCTTGTTCATATACTTGATAAATTCTTCCCCATTTACTTTTTGCTGTCATCAGTCTCTCAAATGGTTTGATGCAATCCTCCATCCCTTGCTATCTGGTGCTCTCCTTTTCATATCAATATACCTCTTACAACCCACGTCATCATTATCTGCTTCATATATTCTAATCTCTGTCTTCCTCTACAGTTCTTACCTTCGACTGTTCCCTCCACTACCAAATTAACCAATCCAACATGTCTCAAAATATGGCCTACCATCCTGTCTCTTCTTTCTTTAAGACTCTTCCATAAACTTCCTTCCCTGACCATCATTTCAAAAACTCGTTTGCTTCATATTTCATTTTTAGCATCCTTCTACAGCACCACATTTCCAATGCTTCATTTTCATTCTCTCTGGTACTCCTAAAGTCCATGCTTCACTGCCATGGAGTGCTCAACACATAGAGTTTTAAAAACTCCTTTCTGAGTCCTAGAACAATGTTTCAAACTAAAAGATTTCTCTTTTCCACGAAAGCTCTTTTTGTTACTGCTGTTCTGCTTTCAACATCATTCCTTCTTCAGTCATCAGTTGTAATTCTACTTCCTAAGTAGCAAAATTCACTAACTTCTGCTATTGCGTATGACCCTATTTTTATATTTAATCTACTAGTATTGGTATCATTTCTGGTATATTTCAACACTTTTGTCTTCTTTGATTTATATTTAGTCCAAACTCTTACATCAGTATTTTGTTAATGATATTCAAAAACTTCTCAATATCCTCAACCTGTTCTGCTAACAAGACAATGTCATCAGCAAATCGTAATGTACTGATTTTTTCTCCTTGAACCCTTATGCCATGTTCAACTCTTTTGTTCACTTAATTTATTGCTTCTTCTATCTACAAGTTGAATTTTAATAGGGCTAGACCACAACTATGCCTCACACCCTTTTTAACTGATGTATGTCACTCACGATTTTCTACTTTTATTATAGCTACTTGATTCTTATAAAGATTATAAAGTATTTTTCTATCTTGGTATTTTAGACCTGACTTTAAAATTTTGGATATCTTGTTAGACCTAATATTATCAAAAGCTTTTTCTAAATCAACAAATGCTATAAAAGTATCTTTGTTAATCTTTATACACCATACGAGTATTAATCTTAACACTAATATTGCTTCTCAAGTACCACGTTTTTTTTCTAATCTCAAACTGATCTTCACCTACAATCTCTTCTACTACAGTTTCCATTATTCTGCATGTAATTGTGGTCTGTAATTTTGTGGCATGTGATCTTAGACTTACAGTGCAATAATTCTCATACCTGCCAACATGTGCTTTCTTTGGAAATGTGAAGATGACACTTTTATTAAAATCAGCAAGAATCTCTGCTGTTTCATAACTTTTTGATATAAGTTTGAATATTCTTGGCATTCCTTTTTCTCCTAGGGATTTCACAGGAGTTCTGTAGGAACCTCATCAAATCCAACTGCCTTAATTGATTTCAAATCATTCAAAGCTCTATCAAATTCTGTCCTCAAAACAGGATCACCTAAGTCATCAAGTCAACATCAGCTTTTTTATCTAATTCATTGTTGTTTAAATCATCTCTGTCATACATTTTCTCTACGTATTCCTTCCATCTGTTAGCTCTATCTTCTTAACTTAGAAGCTTTAATGTTTACACCTCTTTTCTTCATTTCTCCAAAATTTTGTTTGATATTTCTGTATGCCATATCTACTTTAACTATGACCATTTCCTTTTCTACTTCTTGCAGCCATCTTTCCTTTGTTTCTTTGCATTTTCTGTATATTTTATTTCTAAGTTGATTGTAGTGTTGTCTTCCTGCTTCATCCTGAACATTTTTGTACCTTCTCTTCTGATCCATCAACTCCAAACTTTCTTCTGTGATGCATGGTTTTCGTGCAGCTTGTTCCATGAAGCCTAATGTCTCTTTACCAGGTGTTATTAGTTCAATCTTTAATGCATGCAATTCGTCCTCAGCTGAGCCCTTTTCAGAATTACTGCTTGGACTCACATCTACCATTTCTGCATACTTTACATGCATGTTAGATTGTTTCAGTTTATTCACTTCCAATCTGCTCTGCTTGTCTTGCTTCTTTATTCTCTTGAATTTCAGACTTTAAAAACATTGTATACAACGCCTGTTGAAGCTAATCTCAGCATCTCGATACTTATCTTTAGAGCAAACATCAACTAAAAAAGCGACCTGATGGCTCAGTGGTTAAGGCGTCTGACTGGAGATCTTAATTTGCGTGTCTTTTTCTGTGTAAGTATGTGTGAAAATGGTGATTCCTTCCTTTAACTCGTCTGTCCAGAAGTAGTATGTAAAGTCCTTTTCCGCCACTAATATGTGTGCGTGTTTTGTGACGTATGGAGTTGTAGGTGAGATTTTGTATGAATATATGATATATGTCTGACGACCAAGTGGTATCTGGGGCACATGTTACTGAATGGCAGAAAAGGCTTGTGATGTGGGATAGACGTGGTGGTGTTGATGTGAACAGTTTTTTAACTAGGACACACGATACTGAATGGCAGAGAAGTCTGTAGTGTGGGATAAATGACACGTATTACTGATTATCTTTTGGGCAGTCATGAGCCAGGAGATTTCTGCCTCACTTATTCATTTGCCATGATTGATGCTGGTTGTTTTGTGGAGCTCGCTGTAGGGATGGAAAAGGGTGTGTTTGCGTGTGTATCTCTATGTATGTATTGCGTAAATATGGTGATACCTTCCTTTAACTCGTCTGTCTGGATGTAGGGTGTTCAGTCCTTTCCTCCAGTTACGAGTATGTGTGTGTTCACATATAAAACTGTGGTTTATGCATGGACATGGGAGGGAGTGTGTGTGTCTTCCTATGTGTTTGTGTGTCTATCGTGATAGGAGCCTATATGACTTTGAAATTTCAATATCACTGGCTACCTATGTTTTGATGGAACTGTGGTGCAATGGAATTGGATGCGATGATCAATCCATATGGGAATAAGTACTTAGGTGTATGGCAAAATCATGTCATCCTCTGCACACACTCAAACACATCTATCTCATGATTTTTGGTCAGTCATGAGCCAGGGGGTCTGCCCCACTTTTTCATTGCCATGATTGCTGCTGGTTGTTGTGTCGAGCTAGCTGTAGGCATGGTAAAGGGCGTCTCTTTCTGTGTATGTATGCATAAATATAGTGATTGGAGCCTACTCGACCCTCCTTTAACTCGTCTGTTTGGATGTATGATGTGCTGTTCCTTTCCTCCACTTATGCTTGTGTGTGTGTAGTGATGTATGGATTTGTGGGTGAGACCTAGTATAAATATGGAAGTTATGATATCTGTCTTATAGCCAAGTATCTATTACAACTCATGGAACCTGGTACACATGTTACTGGGCAGAAAGGTTTGTGGTTTGGGAGAGAGTGATCTATGTGTTGATGGTACATCTAATCAATTGGGAGTGATGACACTATGTATAGGATAAACACTGAGGTGTAGGGTGCCATCTTCTGCACACTCTCTAACCCGTCTGCCTGATGATGTATAAGGAGAGTTCGGTTTTTCAGCCAGTCATGAGGCAAGAGAGTAGTGCCCAACTTTTTCGTTTCCATGAGTGGTGCCTATAGTTGATCTGAACTTGCCGTAGGCATAGACATGTGTGTCTGCATCTCTCTTTGTACATCTATGTGTAAATATGGTGATTTACGCTTACTCGGTCTTCCTCAAAGTCATCTGTCTGATGATTTTTGTAACGAGAGTTCTGCCCAGTTAATCAGTGGTCACAACAGTTCTGTCCCACTTCTTAGTTTCCATGATGCTTGCTGTTAGTTATATCGAATTGGCTGTATGTATAGACAAGTGTGTGTGTGTGTGTGTGTTTGTGTGTCTTTTTCCTCTGTGGATTCGTGCCTAAAATATATGGTGAGATTTCACCATGAATATGTGCTTGTAACCACTATTTCTACAGGGAGTAGGCACTCTTCAATTTCACTGTGCTGTTCACAGTTTGCTGTCGCTTTTGTTGGAATACGAACGACTTTTTCAAGTTGTTCACTATATATCCTTTGGGACAAAATCGTGATTAGGGGGTGTACTACAGAAGCGAAGGACTTGGGTTACAAACACACCGTCAGACCTTTGCTTGCATAAAGTGGTGTATATGGCGTCCACGTTTTTTGGACATCAAATGCAGGGTGCAAGGGAGGGCAAGTAGATCTGTTTGTGGAACACATTCAAACAATAATAGAGGAGCTGGGCTGGATGACACTGGATGATAGGAAGAGTGTTGGGGCTATATATGGTGTATAATGAGGTTAGAATGGATATTGGTGCAAGAATTCTGAGTAGTGTATGGAGCCAAGGTTAACCATGACCACAAGCTGGCATTAGACTTGGTGACGAGGCTTGAGTGGATAAAAAATGCAAACACCCACTTTCCTATATGTAAGACCTAACAATTTACGACAATCCAAGTTTAGCCGCTATCTTTGGCGTAATGAAACTAATGTCTATACATATGGTGACGTTTTGAATACTTTTCGATGTGTGGGGATCTTGTATGAAAATGTATGTTATGATGTCTGTTTGACGACCATGAAGCTATCTGATAACTAAGAGCTGTATGGTAACTTTATCGTGTGCGCTAGTTAGTTGAACGAGGCATTCAATTACAAACAAATGCCATACTTGGTCCGGAATCCGAAGGTTGGCGTCAGAAGGCGGACGTTGCAACCCAATAGTGAACTCTCCTGGATACTGATTGGTTGAAAAAAAGGAGCAGAATCACCTTAATACTGCAAGAAACTTACAGAGAGAACGGCAAGCAGCTATTGACTAAAGGGAAATTACCTTGATAAAAAAATGGTAATAGCGCAACACCATCCAAAATATCGCATTGCAGCCTGTGTTAAGAAAGGCTCTTGAATTTACTTATGCCTTTATGGTACTTAAGGCACATGTTACAGAATGGCAGAGAGTGTTGTTATGTGGGAGATATGAGATGCCGCTGACGTTAACAGTTTGGTACCTGGGATACATGTTACGAAATGGAAAAGAGGGCTGAGGTGCGTGTGAGGCGAAACGATGCTGATGTGGACAGTTTGGTACCTGAGGCAGGTTTTAATGATCGATTCATTCTGGTTCCCGGGTGAATGAAACTACTGAAAAATTGTGTGGTGTGTACACATCCTCGTAAGGTATTTTCCCCGCTGTTTGTTGTATATTCTTTACAATTACTATTCCTGTTTTACCTTCACTGTCCATAACTACATCCAATAGCCTTATACCTGCCCAATTCTTTCTTAAAACCTATCCTTTCATTAGAGGGTTTTATATATATATATATAGAGAGAGAGAGAGCAACATGTTGAGCTCAGAGACAAGAGACGAGAGTGATATTCAGATTTTTCATCTGACTGACTATTTGTTCCCCTTTCTAAGTATTAAATTATTAGATTTTCTTCAGGTCATTCTCTTATGTATGCTCGTTTGGGTCAACTAGGACCACGTTAAGCCTTCGTTTGTCTTGAATCTTTGCTTTTAGATGTGTACACAACCATATTACAATTAGGGTTGTAAACCAGAGGTGAAGTTAAGGTTGAGGGCTTATGAAAATCACCGCCGAAACGAATTCGAACCGTGGATCTTTCGATCTCCAGTCAGACGCCTTAAACACTGAGCCACCAGATCGTTTCTTTAGCTGATGTTTACTCTAAAGATAAGTATCGAGATGCTGAGATTAGCTTTCACAGTCGTTGTACACAATATTTTTAAAGAGGATGACTAACTTCTTATTTACCTTTGATGAGTTTTGTCTTGGTTTAATTGGAAGCTTTGATTTTTATAGACTTGTAAAAGGCTTTGTGAATCATATCACAAATATTCTCAAGTGGGTTCTTGCTCAAAAACTGAGCCTGGAGGGTTGGCAAATAGGCCTGAAAAAAAATTACAGACTGATTTTTTTTATTTATTTTTTTTATCAGTGGAAGGTATATTGATGGAGAGATTGACATGTAATCACGTCAGAAACGTCTGTGGGGAAAGAAACTGGTTTTCAAATCAGTAACTTTGCTTTAGTTTAGGAACTCTTAATTCATCGACGTAACACACACACATACATCAGCAAATCACTTTAATGCCTAATTGAGTTTAAACATTGGCTGTACAACTCATCTTTTTCATGATCAAAAACATCATTACACCTAATTTAACACATCCTTTAAATATTGGAGATGTAACTGAAACTCATGAGTTATCATTAATGCAATTAACTATTAATTATACTGGTTTATAACGAATCCAACTCGAATTCAACATGATGTATAAAAATGAGTATTTTTTCCCGTCTCTTCGTCGGTAAATAAATTTGTATTTAGAAGAAGATGGAATGGAAGAGTGGTCTAAGGCCATGAAGTAGTACTAATTTTAGCTATATGGGAGTATGTAGTTATCACTTGTAAGTAATGATGCCAGGGTATGAAATAAGCTATCGAGGAAAAATTTTATTTCAGGTGCCATTTTTCACTGTGCTAGTTATGGAAAACGAAATAATAATATGTATTGCTAGATCGATTGGAGTTTTGTGGATATTCAAATTATAGGCTATGAATGTTGAAGGGAATATCGTAAATATAGTATTGCTGTACTATATCGCAAGGGATTGACTGATTTATAGTATGTACACAGTTTGACAATAGATTTGGCCGCCGCTGAAAAATGATATCACTCTTATTTTTCAAAATCTGACATCAATGTCATCCTAAGAAACAGTAACGCAATACTGGCTTGCCAGTATTACATTACTGTTTCATGGCATGACATTGATGCCAAATTTTGCAAAATAAGAGTGATAGAATTTTTCAGCGCCGCCAAATTTATTGTCAAAGTGTGTACACTGTACTAACACGGTGACATGGGAACAGAAATGTTCTGTTTGTTAATCATATAGAAATGGTTCTCGCTTAATCATATTAATTTCACAAAATCGAGACAAAGCAGGTACTCAGAGACATCTTCCCCATTTGGGCCGTTAACGTATTTTAAAGGAAAAGGTTAAACTTTTGAATCGACTGCATCTTATTTTTTATTCAATTACAATAAATTAGACTAGTTATATACTCTCTCGGCGCGGAAATAAAAAAAATTATTTTCGTTTTGAAAATACGTAATGTTGACGAGGCATTTGATCCTCCCTACATAAACTGACATTTAGTAACTATGCTTAGTTTTGAAGCTGAAATCTACGCCTGTGCTAGGTATATCTCTACGCATTCGAAACAGATAATGTCTTCGCAAACATGGATAGGGATACAGAAATGTTTCTGAAACACTTAATAGCTGTATAAATACTTGTCGCATTGAGAAAATAGGAAGTATTTGCAGGCGAGCACTTAATTGATGAGCAAGTACCTTTCACCGAGCGTGTCGAAACACGTTGTCATTGGAATTCCCAGATGCCTTGATCAATGGCGTGGCCAAGTGGAATGTCTGCACAGATTGAGGTTCTGTCGGCTGTCACGTCAAATGCCACAGCCTCGGCACCGTAAAGCGACGCCACCTGGCGGCCACCATTGGCTACCCCCACCACCTGTGACATAACTTAACGGCACATGGCCCAGTTCTCTCTTCCCCACTACTTACAATTTCACTGTTCTACTCATCCTCCTATTTTGGAATGTTTCAAACTATTCCATCTGGATGTTTCAATTTTCACAAACAGTAGTGTAAGTCCATTTAAAAGTTCTGGTTGTTATTTTTGTGTATACTGTCGTAATGAGTCGTTTTATCAATATAATAATTTTTACTAGTTCATCCCTCAGTTACATCGAACGAATCATCTAATTATCTTTCATCATTATTTTTTCTCTTTTCCAGTTTAATTAATATGATTTAGTTTTTTTAATGGCATATGACTACTTTGTAATACAGCCAACTCTAGTGTTATTAAGATTTCTCCAATTATTTAATTTCTCTACAACATCACTTCCAATAAGCACACACAACACAAGACCAGCGTATTTAATTAAAACCACCCGGTGCCGGATTCAAACCAGCGACCGACGCAAGTCGAGGCCAGCGTGCTAGCCTGTACAATGCCAAGGCCGGTAACTTTTTTACTTATACTTATCAATTTCTTTATTAATCGATGTTATCACATAAAGCCTTTTTCAATTATAGATTTTCTGCCGTGGCCAAATTTAAATTGGTTACTATTATTATCTCATACCAACACTTTGAAGGCTGAAATTATAAAATTATTTTTTAAAACAAATCTTATTCAGTTCGTATTTCCAACAGTAAATTAAGCTTTCGAAAGGTAACAAAATTTGAAGGGCATGACGAAATATGGGGTCCGTTATGAGTAGAAACCATATAATAAAGAGAACAATTTTTGGTTGGATGTAAATATAATGTCGATGCTGGGGTAAACCCGCACAGTTGGCTGCGGCACCGTGATGGTGCCCGGCGCCTTACTCGTGGTTAGTTGGTTCGAGTCCTTATGGTTGAAGAAATTTTCATCAGGATTTGGACGGCAGAGTAGGAGAGGTGGTGGTGCACAATTCCTAATAACACAGATAATGCACCAAATTCCTGGACTACAACCCAAGCCTTTCCACAATTCCTATGCAGTGAAGGCATACGACACTTTTGGCAGAGCCAGATATAAGGAGGGGGTGGGGGAGAGGACCGGTGCGTTGCCCCGGGAGTCAACTTCTGGTGGATGGCAAAATGGTGTTTGAAGGGTGGCAATTTATGTCGTGGCGACCATTTTTTTATCTCCACTACTGTCCTGTGCGGTGATAATGAGGTGGTGACTATCGGGGTGGCGAAACAATGTTCGAAGTGGTGGCAATCTCACAGTTTTAGCCCCGATCCGGAAAATTCCTATTTCCTCCAGTCTGCTGATAGTGATTCATCTGTCTGTTGGGGACGTCAATGCTGGATGCTCCCGGAGTTCGTCGGAAGAGTAGGATTGAATGGATCGTCACCGTGTCTCACCCTCTCTTTCATTTATTCATAACACACTACACTGAAGATACACATATAACAGTCAGCCACACAAAGCAATAAAAACATACACACGTTTCCATCACTGAGGAAGAACCGAGACCGGGTCAGCGGTTAACACTCTGGCCTCGCATTCTGGAGGACTTCGGTTCAAATCCCAGTTCGGGCATCCAGATTTGGGTTTTCTATGGTTCCCCCAAATCACTTCAGGCGAATGCCGGGATGCTTCCTTCAAAAGGTCATGGTTGATGAAAGGCAAAATACTATCTCAACAACTGTAAAAATCTGCTTTCTAGCGTGAATTAACATAGAATCTGACTATAAAAATAAAATACAATATTACTTAATTTAACTCACAGTTCTGATAATAAAATTTTGTTACGCAGTTACAAAATTTAAGAGATACCTTACAATTCCTTCCCGTTCCTTATCGCCTTTCACGCCTATAATGAGCTCGTCGAGGCGTAAAGCCATAAGCAAAACAAAAAAAGAAAAACTGGAGAAGACGAGTGTAAATCACCCTAGTCTAAATTTCAGAAGGAAAAAAGTTTTGACAAACGTAACGCTTGAGTAGGAATGAGAAACCTAAAACAAAGAACTGAGTTTTGCTATCTGGTATGAACGGTATGGAAGTTTTGTACAAAATTCTGTTTATGAAACACTTATTTCTGAGGTGAACTATGGTCACATTCCTGACATTCGCTGCAGTATGAATGTAATCTGGATACCGGTTCCGCTCGCACCCAGCGTGTTGAGTGCCCAGCACGCCTGATAACAATCTGAACAGCTTACATAACCAACCCGAATTATTCAAACGGACCGTTAGCATACCCGAACAAGGGGTCCCTGACCACCTGAGAATAATAACACAGCGAAATTGTACGCACACTGCTCTTGTCCTCAAATACCACTCCAACATTATTAATACCGTTTTTGTGAGATTTACGATGAATCATTACTTATTTTTACAGGCCCTTAACATGACCTGTACGGGCAAACCTTGATTTGTGTGTGTTATATACGCTATTATCAATCCGTGGTTCGGATTCAGTGTAATGCTACAAGATAACAGGGCTAGGCGAGGCAGTGCACCGGGGCTCCTACGCTCAGGGGACCCCCAAACGCACCTCACTAAGGCCCCTCACTGCTCAGGGGGCCCCAAACCACTGCTCAGGGGGCCGCCAAGCACAACTCAGGGGCCCCCAACCTCAGCTCAGAGGGCCTCTACCAGCAGCACAAAGCAAAAAAAAGGTCGCCCATCTGGCCTGAGGGCCCAAAATAAATCTTTTGCACCGGGGCCCTTGTTGGCCTAGCTACGCCACTGTAAGATAAGAGTGATTATTGCCAGCAGTGCACATATATCCGACATTAAATTGTATCAGGATCGATTTTAAGGAAATACAATGATCCAGAAAACCATGCATAAAACCAATGAGCCTTACTCGTCAATCCAAACTGGTGCATATGATCGGACTGAGGGTGGTGGTGTAACGGTTAGCGTTCTCGCCTCGCATTCGGGAGGACGGCGGTTCGAATCCCCGTCCGGGCATCCAGATTTAGGTTTTCCAAGGTTTCCCAAATCACTCAAGGCAAATGCCGGGATGCTTCCTTCAAAAGGCCATGGCCGAATTCCTTCCCATTCCTTGCCCCCCCCCTCCACCCTTTCCTGTTTCTAAAGACCTCGCTGTTAAGAGACGTTAAGAAGTTAAAAAAAAAAAAGAACATATGGTCGGTCGTGGCTGGAGCTTGTGTTTACTATAGTCGGAAGTACATATTTTACTAGATAAAATGTAGCGTAGGGAAATACTTTAACTCTCATTTAGTATAAGTTTGCTTTCCTTTGCAATGAACGTGATAGATAGATAGATATGTTCGCTTTGGTCCCATATGAGAACAGTCTCGGGGATGTGGAACAGAACATACACTTATTATTAATATCAATTATACTACCAACAATTGATAACATGTTAGCTATTCAACAACCCATTAGTATAATCAGTTAGTTTTAAAACGAGTATAATCAGTATCCACTGTAACTGCCCATGATAGTTTCTACATATGTGGAACAGTGAATATTAAAAATGAGATCACGATAATACAAATAAGTAAATGCTTTCATAGTTTAAACTAGAAAAATATATATATATTTTTTATCATGGACAGCCTCTGTATCGAATATACATACTTAAATACTTGCATGTTCCTTCAATTGACAGGAGTGTCGAACTTAGATTCCTCACTATAAATTAAGCTTCAAACATAAACTGAATAAATTTTTCGTTTACAACAGTAAGATTCTTATACGCCAAGACTCTTTGCTCGAAATCCAAAATCGACACGTGGTGTCTTCGTTACATACGATGTCACATTAGGAGCCTGCAGTTGCGTTTATTATGTCCTGTTTTGCTCATGTTTATTGCTTTACGACTGATCGACGTCGCGGTCATTAAGGACTAGGAGCCAGGAATGGAAAGGAATTCGTCCATGGCCTTTTGAATGAACTATCCCGGCATTCGCCTGGAGTAATTAGGAGAAATCATGGAAAACCCAAATCTGGATGGTCGAACCGGGTTTCGAATCCGTGTCTTGCCGAATGCAAGGCCAGAGCGTTACCGCCGACCCACCAGGGTCGGTTATTATGTCGTCGGAAGATAGCGAAGTCTATTGTTTCTTAAGTACTTCACGACAAGCCGGCAGATAGTACAGAGGAATATTGTTACACTATCATACGCGTGTTTTTTTTTTAAATTATTATTTTATGAAGTAACTTCTCTGCGTCTACGGTATACCCCAGAGGCTCAGGCTTTGGAAAGGATATAAACAATAAGTGCAAAATATGTCGACTTTGGGTATCTGTCTAAGGTGTCGACCATAGGAGCAAGGAGCACATCACTGACCTTTTTTTTTTTTTTTAGTTTATTTCCACATGCAATTTACCTGCAACGATTACATACAATGGAATGGAGATATTCTGGGTGCATGAAATGACTTTAGAACGCATAGTGATTTAACAGTATGGTCAGAGGCTTCAATATTCGAAAAATTATTTCCTGTCGACAAATGACGCACTTGCTTTAGGTCCTGGAGGCAATGAACTGGCTGTTCTACCTCTGACCCAATAGGCTCCTTCCAGAGAATCAAAACAAACAGCTAGCTGTGGATTATCTCATGTTTAGGCGTGTGTTTGTGACATAAATAACTGCTGATAACTTACTAAATATAGTCATAAGTTGGAGATAACTGTCTTTTCGGAATTATGAATCAGCGATAATACTGTTGCTAAAATTAGATAACGATTCGGTGACACTAAATACCAATCTGTGGTTATCTCCTTTTTGGATATGAGATAATTTGCAGATAAGTGGCTCAGTTATCTAAAATATAGGTAACGGGATACTACTTTTCACAAAGATTACTGCGAATTAAAATCCTATGATGATGCAAATTCCACAATTCCACAATTAGTGAACAATTAGCTTAGACTGAATCAGAGCATCGTTCAGCTAAATAATTATTTATTTGGGTTAGGCTGGAATGTAGCGCGAATTACCATCTTCAGTTTCTGATCATTATTTTACTAAGACTCTTAAAATGGCTATTATGTAACAGAAACAGTGGCCTTTTCCGGTGCTGACTGTGACGTGTATGTGATATGTCTTCAAGGGCGCCACGGTTAATTAATTCTGCATCTACACTACTGCACGGCAATTCAGTAACAGTAGTTGGTAATGGGTGATTCCCATCAAACACACTCCTCTCTTTGCATTGTATTTCCCAACTGCACTAAGGAAGAAGGGGTCCTTCCAGACATCACTACGGAACCTTAAAATTATGGAATACATCGCGAGCTGTGTCCGAAGTTTCGTTTATAGTACTGCCTGCTCTTCAGCCTACACAGTGCGAAGTCTGTTTAGAAAATAACTGAACTTATGTTGTAATTTTTATTATTTATCTTACATTTACCCTCAAAGAACTCCCCCTCCCTTGCGCCATATCCCTACACAGACACTTGTCCCCGTTTCCACAACACAAAGTAGTCGTAGTAAACGGTTCTGACCTTCAATGCATGTGATAAATTTTTTCAGTGTCATGCATGTTGACTAAAGGGCGTCCTTTGAGCATTATTTTTAATTTTGGAAACAAGAAAAAATTAGAGGGGGCTATAACTGGCAAATTGACAAGGCTGAATGAGGTGGCTTTTTTTTTTTTTTTACTTATTGCTTTACGCCTTGTCGACGTCGAGTTCATTATAGGTGAGATCGGACTGTGGCCAAGGAACGGGAAAGAATTCGGCCATGGCCTTTCTGAAGGAAGCGTCCCGGCATTCGCCTGGAGTGATTTGAGGCAACCATGGAAAACCCAAATCTGGATGCCCGGACGGGGATTCGAACCGGTGTCCTCCCGAATGCGCGCACTGTTGTGGTGAAGGAACCGTGAATTGTCTCGCCACATTGTGGTCTCTTTTTGCCACATTTGTTGCACGACCGGCGCAAAATGGTTTGGTAGCCAGGCGGGTGACTGCTCGACCTTCAGTGCACGACTCCATTGAAATCAACAAAAACACTGAGCGTTACATTGATATTGGATCTAGCCTGTCATGCTTGTTTTGGGCGAGGGGTCCTTTAACAACTCACTGTGATAATTGAAGTTTTATCTCAAAGTTATACCGGTAAACCCTATTATCGTCTCCTGTTATGATCTTTTGAATGAATGTTTTGTTATAGCTGGCTTGTTCAAGGAGTTGTAGGAATATGTCCACTCGATGTTCCTTTTGGTCTTCGGATATCAAACGAGTGCAAAACTTTGATGAAACTGGATGCATGTTCAGTTTTTCTCTCAATATATCATGGCATGACGCTATTGTGATTCCACCCTCTTCTACAAGTTCTCTCGCAATCCAACGACGACTTGCACGCATCAAATCCTTTATTTTTGGAACTTGAGTTCCATCAGTTGAGGCGGATGGAATTCATGGTCGAGGGACATATTTAATTGATGAGTGCTTTTAAATCAGCTAAACCATGTGTAACACTGCTTACGACTTAATATATCACACATGTAAGCATGTTTAAAAACCTGAAGCGTTCCCGTGAAAGTTTTCCACAATTTCGCACAAAACTTCACAATGTATTGTCGCTTCCGTAAATCACACATTGAAAAAATCGCCACGAGTACCAAATCACTTTGCACTCAAACAGTAATAACATGAAAACTAATGGTATCAGAAAAAAGTAAAATTACTTGGGAGGTTAGGAAGCACCCATAAATTTCGTGACTCGGTCTAGGAAGGGGGTGGGGGAGGGGTTGGATAGAAAGCCACGCTAGGCTACATATGTGTGTGTATGGGGGGGGGGGGGGGAGGGTTCCGAGACAGGCCACGTAGCCTTTCATTCATATTATTTGTCACAGTTAAAATAAGGTGCAGTACACACAACAGCATGTGGGTACTTATTTACTTCATTTAATTTTCTCCGTATGTAATTTAGATATCCAATATACTGAAAATGCCGCGTATGTGTGTGACTTGACGCCATAGCGTTGGGTTACACACGTCCGGCGCCTATAATTAACCGACATTACGATTCGAAAAACAATAGACCTGCCGTACTTGACTAAAATTCGCTTATAGATTTCATCCGAGATTTTCCAAGGCAGTGGATCATTTCGAAGTAACAGCACGGTGCCCACCACTGAAGTTGCTCTTATCAACCAAACAAATACTAACGAAAACTTGTTTAAATATGGTACCAAGAAGACTCAATCTACAAGGACTTGATAAACCAACACTTATAAAATATGTAGTATATGTATAAGTTTGTAACTAATGTTTACGTAAAATATGGTCTGATACTTAAAATGTGAAATGAAGTTGTAATAATACAATTAATAGATAATAGTTGCAGTCTCGAGCCGCTGCTGCGGATTCTGGCTTCGATATATATATATATTGATATTGTAGCACGCAGGATTTGGCGTACTAAAAAATATATAAATTTGTATTTAGTTATTTTTATATTCAGATTATATTAATATTTAATGAATATTTAGTAATTTAATTCTCCGATCCGCGTAATGGATACCCAGGCTGCCATATTTTCTTAAAATTTATCTGAGTAAAGAGGTTGCTACTTGGAGGGGCAGAAGGGATTTTGAAGCTGGCAACGGTAAATTCTACCGATGGCGTGGGATGCTCCGATACTTTGTCCGCCCGGATACAACGGCCAACCCCAAGGTCAGTGCATTGACCCTGCGCAAGGTTACCTGAACAGCACAAGGGGTGACAGACGCGCGGGAAAGGCCAGAACGAATGGGGTGACTTCAAACCTCACGTGGTTTTGGGAAGAAGTTAGACATCCAATGCCGTATCATATACGGGGTCTACCGTTGTTAATTCATGGCTTTCTTTTTCATGTAACAAAACTTCGGGAAGGAGTTTTTTGGAAGAGAAACAGAAGCGGCCATACTGGCATTCTGTGGTCAGCAGTCGCCGTGTCCAGACGTCATAGCGCAGAGTGGCACTATGCTGGAGGGTTCTGGCTTCGACCACAGGCTGGTCGTTTGATGCTGTCCATGCACTGATGGTGCAATTTACTGGTCTCCGCCACACGCCGCCGCTGCTGTTGCTGATGATTATGGTAACGTGTTCCATCGCCCATCATCGTTTCATGGTTTGAAAAGACTTTGAAGAATCCGTAATCGACCCTTGTGACAGGATCTCTGCTCAATTCCATTTTAAAAGCTAGCTGGCAAATGACCTCATGAACTATAAAGCTCCTTGTAAATTCAGTTGAGCCTTATTCTTGTTCATATTTTAATTCAAAAGGCGCCCAAGGGATTTTATCCACTATACATATAACATATTATTGTTGGCTTGTGGCCACGATGTTATCATGTATTTAAATTTATGAATGAAATATTTAACATTTAGTTTATGTTTGCTATCATCAGGCAGATTGTAAAGGAACTGTTCAAATCCATATTATGGAAAATAACTATTCCGGCAGTAGAAATCAAACTTATCTGGTGCACTTGTGAAAACTAACAAATTATTAGCCGGATATTAAAGACTCCTTACTTCTGGATTTATATATACAGGGTGCGGCAGCATAACTTCCTTTTTTAAAAACTTAATAAAACCCATTGTATGAATCAGAACAGTTTTATTTATTTTTTATAATGTAGGCACATACATAAAGTTTTGTTTTACTTAGTTTTGAACAGCAAATCAGGTAGGTGACGTCCCCCATTCTGCACCAACTGAGTAAACCGATTTCTGGTGTTGTCATGACTCCCGCCAGCATAGCAGGCATTATGTTGGCAATTTCTTCCTGAATGTTTGTCTTCAAATCTTGTAGAGTCCTTGGACCGTGCACATAAACATGGGATTTAAAAGAAAAACGCATAGAAAAAATCACAAGGGGTTAAATCGGAGGAGCGGGCCGGCCACTCGAAATCGCCCCTAACTGAGATGAGGCGCTTTGGGAAGTGTTCCCTCAAAACAGTCATTGATGCTCTTGAAGTGTGTGCCGTTGCACCGTTTTGTTGGAACCAAGTGTCCCGTAAGTCTAACTCATCTAGCCGTGGGAGAAAATTCCTGTAACATGTTTACATACTGGTCCGAATTCACTATCACTGTGACTTCATTTTCCTCAAAGAACCAGGGACCAATAATTCCACCTGAGGAAATTGCACACCACACTGTGACTTTAGGTGAATGCAAAGGCGTTTGACGCAATTGTCGAGGATTGGTGTCAGCCCAGTAGCGCATGTTTTGTTAGTTGACGGATCCACACAAATGAAAATGGGCTTCATCACTAAAAACACTCTGGCCTCGCATTCGGGAGGACGGCGGTTCGAATCCCCGTCCGGGCATCCAGATTTGGGTTTTCCATGGTTTCCCCAAATCACTCCAGGTGAATGCCGGGATGCTTCCTTCAAAAGGCCATGGCCGAATTCCTTCCCATTCCTTCCCCCAATCCTTTCCCGTCTCTAAAGACCACGTTGTTAAAAAGGGACGTTAGACTGTTAAAAAAAAAAAAAAAAAAAAAAAAAAAAAAAAAAAAAAAAAAAAAAAAAAAAAACTAAAAACACAATAGCGTCCTCAGGAACATCTGCCAGAAGAACATCACACGCGTTCCTCCGAGAATTGAAGTCACGTTCAGAAAGTTCCTGCACAGTCGCCATCTTGTATGGATGTAAATAAAGATTATCATGAAGAATTCTCCTCACAGAACGATCGGAAATTCCAAGGGCAGACGAATTTTGCGCGCAGAACGTCGTGGTGATCGCAACATTGAAGCTCTCACTGCCTCAATGTTCTCAGGTGATCTAATGGGCCGTGGGCCTCCAGTTCTTCGATTTGTCGCACTTGCAGTTTGTCTGAACGTAGTGACCCACGTAACAATTGATTTCTGGTCCGACACTGGGACCAACGGGGCTAAATTAAAGCGATTCCTAAAAGCGCGCTGGGTTGCGGTCACTGAACATCCGTTCGAAAAGTAGGCCTCAACGGCAAACGCACGTTCCTCACTGTTCCAAACGCATGATGGCGACTGAACAGTGTCGGGACAAAACTTTATAGTCACGCCTCTCGAATGAGACCACTGGCGCTGAGCTACGATATCAACCGACTGAATGGCACGCATTTTAAAAAAGGAAATTATGCTGCCGCACCCTGTACATACATAAGATTTAAAAAAAAAAAAATAGTTCTCATAACCAGTGTTGGAGGTGGCTAGTCTCCAGATAGGCGGCTTTCTCGGTCACTCTCACTGCCAGAGCGACTACGAGCGAGCGTTATTCCGGGAGATCTCGAATTCGGATTACTACTCCGATACCAATAGACTACAGGAAAATGTGGCTTAGATGGTAGAGTAGAATGTTAAATACTTGTAGTTTAGTAATAGAAGCAATGGTAGTTGAAGTGTATAGTGATATGGTGAAATAATAAAAATTCCAACTATAAAGTGGACAGACTACTACAAACACTATAAAATTTGAAAACTGTAACCAATCAGTTATAAAATCTTCAGTAGATAACAATAGACTGTGTGAAATACGGCAAGTTTAAAAACCTATAATATATGTTTAACAGCAAAATAGTGGTATTTATAGTGCCAACAAGCAAAGACTGTACAGATATTGACAAAGCCAATATATCCAAAATTAAATTATTCCTTGTGAAATATTTGTTGAAGTATCAGACATAAAACTGTTTGTTAAATTAAGGCCTATTTTAGTTTCCTGATACTAGACTGTATAAAATGTGTGCGAAATAAAAAATAAATCCAAGGCAGTTATAGTTCCTATTGTTTTGATTAGGATCGCCCATATGTAACCACACCGCTCGTTGATAAAATAATTCTAATTTTCTTCTTTCAAGTGAATTTCACCGCAGCTTTAATCATAGTCCTCTCTGAAGTGTTATTTCAAGTTCGAAGTGTGGTGTGAAGTGGCGTTTTATAATAAACTTTACGAGTCTTTTTCTAATGATTTTTCACTATCCAATGAGTTATAGAAGTCTTTTAAGCAGATCAAAGAATTATTACCTGGTAGTTTAGAAAGAAAGCAAAAGAAAACAAAAAAATCAGCTTTTCTTAGCTTTTTTTACGCGGCATGTACAGCTTATTCTATTTTATCAGTTAATGAACAATAATGGATGAGATAAGGAGAATGTTTTTAGTATCACCTCAAAAAGAAAACTGTTCCCGAATGTACATGTGAAACGAATTTTTTCCAATAATTGATCCTTTGCAGGAGTGGCTAGTGTTAACATTTCATTCAAAATCTTTATAACTATACAAAAGTACGTAACACAAATATCGGTTGTGTTGATTTTAGACCCAATAATTTTAACGATGGTATATTAACGAAAAACAGTGCAAAATTTCTTCTGGAATTAATTGGGAAAAAAGCAACGGCCCATACGGAGAGGGGAGGGGGGTTCGTTAGGGTGTCCCGAAAATATTTTTTTACGTTTTCCGTTACGCAAGACCTCTTAAAATTTGCGTAATTGGTCGCAGATCACCAAAATTATTAGAAAATAAAATAAAACTATGACTTTAGGTTTCTACCAATCTTCAAAATTTTGAAAAATTGATGTTTTTATGGTGGTATTTCGCTATCTTTAATTTCTGCTCCTGGACAAAATATATAAAAATATTTACTTTATTGTTCTATTTAGGTGTAATACAAACACGACGTTTCGATTTGCATGCAATGACACGTTACCGGTGACTTTGAATTTGTTAGGTTTTAACCTTCAAATACCGTCAAGTTTCAATTTGTATCGAGGACATTGTTGGCTTGACTCGCGAGTGTTTTCTTCGTAGCCAAAGTAATTTTAATGCTTTATAGCATTAAAAGTAATGCATTTTTATAGTTTTACGTATATTTGCGATCGTTAGAGTGTTACAAGTGGATTTTGTGATTTTTTAAGAAATGCTATTGAGGCGTAGTGAGACTACTTGTGCTATATTAGGACCATACAAACAACGTGACGATCGGCAGCTACCAATTATAAGGGACGTCATTAAAATTATTTTATTTGTCAAGAACGACCTGAAATTGAAGCATAATGAAAAAAGGATCCATATGCGATTGTTTCTGAAAAGATCACCATATTTGGACCAAAGCTTCGATTCCAATCTTAACTAAGGAACGAGTTATTCAATTACTGAAATCCTATTTCGAACGGTACTTAAATTTGAAAAGATACCCCAAAAGCAAACGATATTATAGTTTTGAAAACAAATTGAAGTATTTTTTAGAGTCATCTGAGAAACTTTTCGACTTGACTGCTGGTAAATGCACTTCATTTGAATCTTGTTCGTGTTTGAAACCTAAGAAAGTTCCCATCAATGAGAGAAGTTTTCTGTTGGATCAAAGAAATGACAGTAAAATGGTTGTAAGCAGTGTTGATAAGAAAGAAACGGCTAGATGAATGAAATATCAGCAGAGACGAATTGAAGAGTCAATAAGGATAGCTAAAAAGTCATTTGAAATTTGAAAATGTTACTCAACTACGTGATTAAAGTATAAGCTCTGATTTGGTTCTTAATCAAGCAAAAGATGTCTTTTAAAGACGGAGTCAAACATCTTTTTCAATTGATTATGTACTCTCGATTTTTACCCGAAAATCTTAGATCTGTTGTGGATTCTGTGATCAAAAGAAATGATTTTTTTTGCGCACCAAGAAAACCTACTTGTCAATATGTTGTTTGATGATAGAGACCACATTCGGGAGCTGGCATTGCGAAGAATAATATAAGCAAGAGAAGCTGAAAGTAGTATTAAACGCAGTGTATTTAAACCACCAAAAATTAACTTCTCTACTAAAGATTACACCAAAATTATTGTGTGGCACGAGTGTCAGGTTACAGCACCACCAGTTCTTAGAAATATTTCTACACACAATTGGTGGAAAGATGTGTGAAACTAGTGACAGAGGCCTCACAAAGTATAACTGACGCTACTTCAAGAGATGGTTTTATTAGAAACAGGTTGCAATCTCAAGCAGAAATGCCAAATTTTGGACATAAAAATAAGTTTAAATTCTAAGTTTTTGTCAGTAATTATTTATTTATTTTGTTTCATTAATTTCAATAATAAAATACCATTTAAACTTGATTTTTGTATTATTTTATGCATACGGTTTAAGTCTGTAAAAAAATAAAATTTACAAAACTTCAAAGAGTGGTAGAGCCCTCAAGATGACACGCATTTCTAGTTTTTAACCTTTTTCGTAATCTGTGTTAAATTACGCAAATTTTGATACCTCTTGCGATAATGTAGCTTGAAAATTTTTTCATCATACATCGACGGGATACCCGGTACGTGGAAAAACAAACCATGTCAGGCTACGTGGATGGGATTTGGGGGGGGGCAGAATTCAAGGGGAGTTACTTAGTTTCCGGACACTCCCTTATGATGAATGCAGTGCTTCACCCACACATATCTAAGATCCTCCTTTGCCGCGTTCTTCAAAAAGTTTGATTATTTTCTGAACAGGCCGACTCAGGGCGACGCATGACCCATGAAGATAATCGTGGACTGTGACCAACAGCTGGAGAAACTGGAGCAAACGATACAATAGATGCAGAACAACGTCCCATTTAGTGTTAACATGACGACGATAAAAAGGATAAAAATTTAGTACGCAACCATATTTTGCTGATGTTACATATTTCATATTTGTGACACAATTCGTTCATATAACATATGTTTCAATGCAGTCTACAATGAAAGCAGATGGCAGAATTTTAACCAAAAATTGGAGTATAAAGTACATTGCTAGTTCATCCCAACCCAGCAGCTGGAACAACATCTAGCTGGCAACATTAATCAACTGGCTTTAGTCGGAACATTCTTTAGGGAAAAAGCAGAAATTTGCAGCTACAAACCCTAATAATAATTCCGTGTGATCTTAATGATCTGGTGACAGGGTATATATTGGCTGCGCATTCCACCCTGTCGTAGGCGCCTCAACCTAACCCACCAATTCTACCGGGTATAGTGGAACTACAGTTTTTTTTATTATTATTATTATTTTTAAAATATGGCCTTCGGTCGTTGCAACCATTTTAGCCAGCTACAATTTGTTTATGTTCCAACTGCTGTATCAGGGTTTCATTATGATATTGTTGACACTACAATGAGGACAGCACAAGACGAACACAACACTTAATTAAAACCACCCATGTCCGAGGCCGGACTCGAACCAGCGGCCCTTGCAATGCGAGGCCAGCGCGCTAGCCCCAACACTGCCAGGACCGGCGGGCCTACAGTTAACGTGGAATCCGAACCATGGAAGCATTCTGACGTACTTCACATTACACAGCAAGCTATTCCAGAGGTGAAGGTCAGGTTAAGGGCCTATGAAAACCCCCGCCGAGACAGGTATTCGAACCGGGGACCATTTAATCCCCAGTCAGACGCCTTAACCACTGAGACCCCAGACCGCTCTACAAACCGTAATAAAACCAATGTAAATAATTTGTGGTTGATGATGCCTCGGTGAATGGCGAAACGCGTAGGCATTAAACCATATTAAAATAGTTGTGTTGGCGTTATTTAGTAACAATTAATTTACTAAGCAATTGCGGAGAAACGGCCTCCAACAGCATTGCAAGTCTGTAACAGTTACGTGAGGGCTCTGTTATTAACTTGTAACAGAACGAACGGCCTTCTCGCTGCTATTTATCTTTTCTTTCATTATATATATATTCAGCTTCCCAGGTATAAAGCATAAGAGTTTTAGTACCTTCATTTCGTTCGCATATCAGTTGCAGTTCTTGATAATACCAACTCTGATCCCAATGGATTATAAGATTTTTCTCCAGCCGAGGTTATGTGCTGATTCAACTTCCCAATTCAGCACGAAATACTTCCCTGAATTAAAAGTTTTTTAGAACTGGGCAGGTTATTTTATGCTCATAGTCAAACGACTTCTTGTTTTACGCGCATGATCTTGTAACTGTAGCAGTTCAATTTGCTAAACACCACAGCATGTTGAAATTACGTAAGATGCTCTATGTATCTCATACTCAAAAGTAGTAAATAACATTTTAACAGCATGATACTGAGATGGACGTTGTTCCTGCGGCTTTGGTCCAGGCTGTTGGGTACGATGAAGGAGTTCAGCACCTACTATGGGTTTAGCCGGTTCGAGACGGGTGGTGCACAATTTCTAATCACAAGCTCGTGTAGCACATCTCAAACCTCTGCACATGGCCTATAAAGTTAGTGCGTACGGCAATGTTGATGACGATTTACCCGTCAGATAGCGATGTTATAGTTGCGGCTGGCTGGGTCTGAATGGACCAGCACCGGGTTTCGTCACCTCTGATCCACACTATAAACAACACACAGACACAAACACATTACACTAAATCACTCCAAATAGTAACACTTACGAACAAACATTTCGGTACCGGGAAAGACAATGAAAAACCCAGTTAAAATTTCCTAGTGAGGTTGGCGTTGAGGTGCAGTTACCTACGCCCAGACATGGACATATCACAATATTATAATTTGGACGCTGATTGCAAGATCTTTTATCAAATACATTAAGAAATTGCATCACAGCAAGATTATATAAGGTTTCAGCACTTACGACATGCTGTAATCGTTGACTCATCCAGCCTTTCGCAAAGGTTATAAGTTTCGGATCTTTATGACAAGTCATATTTTTTTTCTGCCTTCTTTTTGAGCTGTAATGCTGAATTAAACACTAATTCGACGTTTCTGATTGTATTTAAAAGCATTTTAAATAGCATATAAATGCATATTCAGGCCGTTTTCCTAGTTTTGATCAAATTGCGATAGTATTTATGGTCGTATTTTGACCAAAAATCTCGTAATTTCTTAATAGTACCGGGAATTCACTAGAAGTTATAAATGAGAAGAAATTAAGATAATTATTCACAGAACTGTACTCCCATTATACATTGGAGGAAAAATAAAAACTAATTGCCACTAAATTGCTCATAATTCAACAAGGATTAAGAGTTATATATTATTGTCACTCTCTAAACGTTCCGCCCGCCCTATAATCTGGACAATGCAGCTACAGCATACCTGTGTCAATCAGCTTCAATGAATATCTCATTGTTGCCAATACTTTTGAAAATAATTGTCAGTCATCGTTAAAACTACAGTGGACCAGTAACTACAGCCGTACCGAAAAGAGAATTTTCTAAAAGTGTAAAGTTATAGAGTTACATAAAGGAATTTGCCGAGGAGTATTTTAGTGCACACGAAAGAGAAGAGTTCTTTTCTGTAAATTATGTGAAATTAAAGTGTCATCAACAAAACGATTTAAACTTTAATTTCCCATTGATGCGGTGAGTGTACGGAAGCAAATTATGCTGTATACATGAAAGCGACACTACTAGGCTAAATAAATTGTATATAACTGAGCATGTTTTAATGTAATGTATGGTAATTTTAAATGATTCTTCATATTTTGTTACTTTTAAGTCATATTTACTCGTTTCAAGGTCATATTTGCATGCATATTTTTCTATTGTTTGTCATAAAGATCCAAACCAGATTTATAAGTTATAATAGAAGTTTGGCAGGTTAATAAAGGTTTGACTTAAACACACTGTTTAGTACCAGCCCCCAAATGTTGCTAGAGGTTTGATCACCTTATTGCAGGTTATTAATCCTATGCAATACACATGACTGTCTTAGAGGATAACAAAATATAAAAATTTGTTCACAACAAATAATGATTTTATTGGCAAACAATTAGTTTTGTTATGCGGAAAAAATATGTTAAATTTACAGATCTCGCTAAGTTCAAGTTTTACTGGTTTGGTTAAGAAGTCTCTATTTACTTAAAGTTTTATCTCAGGATCCTTATTTTCGGGTTTGTGAAATGTTGAATACATCTCTCACAGTACTTGTTGCACATTAATAGTGTCTGCTCGCTGGCTGTAGACACTCCGGTCGTAGCTCCTTCGTGATAAATGGCTCAGCAGAAGATGGAAATGGCATGTCCGACACCCCACAGTCGACTGCCCCTAAAGCGTCGTGCGGCAGTCAGGAAAACATCGCAGCTATACCCTGTTCTCCCTCAACTTGCGGCTCAAGATCATGTTACGCTTGCCCCGCTCCTCACCTCGCCATCCCCTCCCTTATTACCTTTGTGAGCTAAACGCTGTGTCGAGGTATGCGAGTAGTAAATTTCCCTTTGACATGTAGGGGTAAGGGCAGTGGAGTGGAGATAGAGCAGACTGACCTTGAGCCGCCTGTGTTAACTGAGCGTGCTATAGCATCAAAACTGCTTCCTAGACGCTCTCGAGGCTCCGTTTTATCGTCTCCCTTCTTCCGCCCTGATACCGCAGCCTCTCAAACTTATCTCTCTCGTTGATTGAGTAGATAACATGAAACAGATTCACAAAACATCGAAGTAGCGTGTTGCGATCTCGTGATTGGCTGGCGACGTCCCTCTTGTTACCATACACGTGGAATCCTTTGAAATCCGAATTACTTCTCATAAATCAGGTTACAACAGTCCTCGACGCTTTCCACTTTGCGGCATGTCACCAATAAAATAATATATCTTCTGCGGGCACAGTCCAAAAGACACGAAGCGTCTTAGGCAGTAAAACGCCTCCAAGCCGGCTCATTCCTCGCTATTCCTTTCGCTGACAACACTTCACCTAGGCGCGCCAAATCGTTTAATCCCCTTTGGGCAGTCTACAACCGAATGAAAGCCTCTTCCTAGCTCTTTGCAGATCGGCGCCTCAATCCTGGCTGCAAGTGATATACCGAGCGTGGTGTGTGAGTGGTAATGGTCTGGCCTCGCATTCGGAAGGAGGCGGGTTCAAATACCCGCTAAGCCACCCATATCTGGGATTTCCATGGTTTCCCCAAATTAATCCAGGTGTATTCCAGGATGGTTCTTTCAAAAGGCCATGGCCAAATTCCTCCCTTCTCCTTGCCCCCATTTCTTTCTCACCTCACAAGACATCGACGTCGACGAGGCGTAAAGCCAGAAGCAAATAAATAAATACACATGTTAGCACTCATTGGGCAGAACGTTTGGAAATGTATGTCTGATCGCCTCTCACCAAAAATATGCAAGCAATTGCAACCAGTGCACTAGCTGGTCACTACAAGCTATTGCGGTACTTCGCTGGCTCTGAAATTTGTTAATTAATCAATTTTGCGATAGTTACATGAAAAGTACCACCAGTCATACTGGGATCTTCATTGGCACAGTTCGTGCCAGCCAGAATGTTAACGGCGTAGCATGCAAGTGAAATTTTCTTCCTTAATTGATCATTGAAAAGAGCGAAGAACTAGGAATTTATCCTTTTCGTGTAGTTGGGGTGCCCTTTATAAGCATTTATGTTTCAGATACCGATACTGGTATTCCAATTTGGTTTCCTGATATATTCCATGACACATTTAATGCAATTTCACTCGTAACAGTTCCACATAACCAGAGTACCAACTCAATAGTTACCAAGGCTGCGTGTAGGTCTCGATGCTTATAAAATGCGTGGGTCACCTATCCTTGGAAGGGGGGTTGAGGTTCCGTTATGCAGCAGCCGCTGGACAGGTAGCCACGGGTGAGTGACCGTGGTCTCGGTGAGATGTTTTTAGAGCTGGAGACGGAATCCAGCTATGCAAAATTTTCTGTTGTAATGCTTTGTATGATTGTTGACTCGTAATGTTTATTGTGATAGTCACAGAATAAAGAAAGACAACAGAAGTTATACTGTCGTTATTCCATCACTTTTGATGATGCGAACCAGAGCTTTAACTGACACTGTCGGCTGTCAGCAGAGCTTTGATGTGCTGGTCCTGATGACAATAGTAAGGAATAAGTTAACTTTCAATCATTGATCGATCCCTGCAGTGGACACCATCACACCGATACCGTTTCAAACTTAATGGATACGTCAGACAGTTTTTAGAATATTTTTTCTCAGTCTCCAGAGCCGTTATACGGCCTGCAATGCTTTTCTCGAACTATCGCAATTCTCTTAAAAGAAAAAAAGAAAAAAAATAACGTTGATCTGATGATCATGCCCACTGAATACTGTCTATGCTGACCAAAGAATCCTTTGCAATAGGAACCCAGTATTGTATATACCGTCCGCTTCTCTCAAATGTCATAATTAGCAAGAGACGAAGAAACAGTCTCATTAAGGCTAACAGTTATTCGCTTAACTAAGTTCTTTTAACTATTCCACTGCAGCCAAGAGAGAATATTACAACTGAATAAACTGTTTCATTGTTCCATACCTGAATGTATACGATTGAGGGTTAATTTCGGAGTTCTGTAATGGCTTCCCGCTGCCCCATGCAGCCGAATTGTACGCAGCCACTTCCCCGCCAAGTTGCCTAGTGTCGTTTCAGCTACCCGGGACTTTGATTTCTACCGGCTACCTTCCCACGGCCCGCTGTTGATAGCTGGACCAGCGCGGCCGGTAAATGCACAGGCTTTGGGAAGTGACTTCAAGAAACTTCATTGTTCACCCTCGGGTTCTGCGTACGCACAAGACCGGAGGATGACGACAGAGCACGCCGTAGGAAGCTTTTTACATCATCATCCGGCAGCGAACCTGCGAAGATTAGATTTCATAAACTTTATTGGTAATATGTAATGTCATTTTACTGGAGCACTGAGTAGTCTTCCTCCAAGCAGTTGTGCGAAATGTTCAGACTCTAATAAGTAAGAAAACGTTGCGGTCGGTTGTATCTCACCCAGCAGTAGTAAGGGAATAAGAAGGCAGTTAAAGTGAAAATAAATCATTTTAGTTTTTGATATATCGCAGTCATTGGGAAAAAGTTACAACGCTTATAGTTGGTAGTATGTCCGATGAGCATAAAGACGTCCTGCAGAACAAGAATCACCCATCCTGTACAATAACCAGATTTCTGTTAAGTCTCGTGTCATTCCTGGATCCCTTTCGCTTTCAATAGATAAATAGGAACTTTCCAAACTATCTGATGTGACATCATTATAGTTTTCATATTTCTCTTTAAATTGTGACTCCTCTAGAGTCTATATTCTTCTAACAAAGCCATATAGGGCATTATGACTGGTTGCCTAAAATGTCTGTTCAACCACGAGAGTGACAGCTTAAATTAAGGACCTTGAAAACGGAGGAAGGATTAGATCTCGATAACTAGCGTCTGTGTTAACCATATGTCCGTTATTCGTTTGAGGATACAACATAATTAAACATCTCCGTTCATAAAACCTAACAAGTGGTAAGACCGCCCCATTAATGATAAACATTCGTAAAACTGAATTAATGTTAATCCACATTTAATTATTATCTCAATCGAGTTCTGAACTGTTTTTTTTTTTTTTAAATTTATTAATTTTGAAGTGTGACCTTGCTTTTTAAACCCATTATTAAAGACAGTAACAAAATTCGCCGTTTATTAAGGCTTTTTACAAGGGGCATTCAAGTAAAACCAGGACTTTTTAACAACAGAATACACTTAAAAATGTGGAAATTACTCGTTCCTAAGCCTAGTCCTCTGTTGCAAAGATACAGTTAAACCCGAGTAGCCCATGCAATATGCGTCTGCATTATTATTAATAACAGGTAGTGGTGTGTTATTTTGAATTTTTTTTTGCATCACAATTAAGTTTATTATAATCGTTAACAATTTTTTTTTATCTTCCTTATGACTACATTGTGCAACTGGTAACTACGCGTAACTATATTCATTTTTCCCTTGTGTTAGTAAAATTTAATGAATAAATAATGCAGAGAAAACAAAAGCCAGTATTGTAATACGTTATACTTTTCACCACCCGACGAAAACATACTTGTATTTAACTCTTTCGGGAAGAGTAATGGTACAATATTTATAGTTTTAAGTTACAACTTTTCGACTTGCCACATTTATAATGTTTACTTCTTTCTATGGATTTCCAGTTAATTGTGATAAAAATGGCTGCATTCGCAGAACTGTTAAGAAAGGCAAGAATTGAAATGACTGTGGTGTTTAGTTTCAATTGAATTGCTCCATAGCTTACATCTGCAATGAACCGCATGACGAAAATTGGAGAGAGAAAGCGAAGTATTGTTGATTTCAGATCAAGGCTGGCCCAGAAGGTTAAAATGAGAATGTACAGCTACAGAATACTGGCGGCAGGACTGTTAGGAGACGAAAATACTGCCTTCTTAAAATGTCCAATTTTATTTGTCCAGTACTTCCGAATTCAGAATGCATTAGCAGTTCGACAGCTGAACAAACACCGTGCATCGGCACTATAACTGAGATTTCTTTGTGTAATGTTCGAAAAATGAGATTCAAGTAATCGTTATTGCTTTGAAGTAGCGACTATGCAATTATACCGTTCAATCGAGGCCCTGGTTTTGAGTTTAATAGTGTATTTTAGTTTAATGTGGGGCGTGGTAGTATTTTGAGTGGTTCTTCTTAGCTGCAGAAAAGTCTCCTTATAGAAGATCAGAAAGTTACAGTATACTATGTGTCCCTGAAAATGGTCGTTTGAGGGAATTCTAGTAAAGTAGCCAAATGCGCCACACCGAGGGTGGTGGGTGAACGGTTAACGTTCTGGCCTCGAATTTGGGATAACGCAGGTTCGAATCCCTGTCCGGGCATCCAGATTTGGGTTTCCCATGGTTTCCCCAAATCACTCCAGGCGAATGCTTCCTTCAAAAAGACCATGGCCGAATTCTTTCCCGTTCCTTGAACCCAGTCCCATCCCGCCTATAATGACCTTAGCCGTCGACGAGCCGCAAAAAAAAAAAAAAGCTCCACTAATGTGGATTTTGTAGCCATGTAGGTCCATAAATTCATTTCGCAATACATTGCCATGCATAACCAGCCTGATTTAAATGGTAATTGCTTGACATGCAACCCAATACGGTTACAGATAGTGCCAGAAGTGTAATTTTTGCCCCAAAAGTCAAGAATAGGAAGAATTATCGCAATGATAGTAACACTTGATCTATACCATCTAAAATAGATTCATCATATGAAAGTATTAGGTAAGTTTCGAATAAATTCAAAGAGTTAAATATCTCTATTGAAAGTTTATAATATGAGAATAGCAAGTGTTTCAAAGATCACCCCTTCATAACTCAGGTATATACGCGAATATTTCCATCAGAAATATGGGAGAGTAGTACATCAGTACATAAAAATAAAAGCGCCAAGGCAACATCCTTATAGCTGAAATGAGATTTGAAATGCCGACAGTACAAACAGAACTTGACAACAGTTTTGTACAATTAATATTTCAGCAGTTTGCAAAGGAGACGTCGGTATTTTCTGCAGCAAAATTGAGAAACAGTTCTCTTACGTCTGTTAAGAATTACAGATATTATCTTCTTTGGTGGCTTCAACGTAAACTTCACTTTATAATGTTACCAAACAAATTAGGGATGTAAATTCCAAGATCATTCAAATACAAAAAAATTCTGTAATTAGGCCTACTATTATATTCTCATAGAGGAAAATAAATAAGACAAAAAAAAAACCAATTTCAGTTGAAAATGGTTTCTCAGATCGCAATGTCCAAATAATCAGTCTGTACGCAACTAATGAAAAACACAGATCCACAGAATACTCCGATCAATGTCAGAAGCATAAAGAACATCTTAATAAGAGCACTTACGGACTTAAAGGAAAAATGAGCAGCTGAATGTAATATTATAGATCTGAATAGTAAAAATCAGTAACCTGACAGAATATTTCTTGAAAGTTGAGAAAAATGCGATTCTATAAGACTGAGTCCAGTAAATCCTGGAACAGATAGGGATAAAAAGATTGGATCTTGTTACTGAGGTCATTAAAGGGAAATTTGAACTGTACCTCCACCAAATCTACCCTTACGTTCACATCATAATGGACTGAAAAAAAACTTTTCTCGTTTGTTGTGATTTTCTTCTAGCCTAGCGAAACTCGTAAAATCTTTTAAGAGAGGCGTGAGATGTTGTAAACAGCAATTACAAACTAAGTGCGCAAGCCATGGAAGTGATCCAAATGGACGTTTCAAGTTAAGTCCTTTGCGAAGGTCAAACTGGTAGTTTCTCGAGTTTTAAACGTTAATCACTGTAAATTTCCTCTACTACGGTGGACAGTCAGTAAGTGACATAGCCAATGTGTTATATAACGTATTCTAGAAACAGTGAGAAAAAGCCGATGTTTTGAGGCTGTACCAGTGAAGGTTCCATTATGACAATGCATCCGCCCACCCCAGTTCACGTGATTGATCTTCTTGCTCAACTTCTGTGTTCATATCACCTCACTCCGGCAGGCTTTACGCTCTGAAAAGCAGTCACCTTGAATACACTGTAAAGAAAAGTGCTAACGGAGAGACACCGAACCCAAACTCAAGTGGTCTAGCAATGTTTCTGTTAGTGGCAGATACACAGGGATGATTGATTGTTAGTATGTGTTGGAGGTTAGAGTGTTTGGACATGACATAATGTTATATAATACGATTAGAACAGAGAGAACTGTGAACAGCTACAGGAGGATCTGACAGGTTAACTAGCTGGGTGGTCAAATATATAATAAAAATAAATGCCCCGCAGAGTCTTTTTACTTATGGCTTTACGCCTCGTCGACGTCGAGGTCATTAGAGGCGGGATGGGATTCGGGACAAGGAACGGAAAGGAATTCGGCCATGGAATTTTTGAAGGAAGATTCCCGGCATTCACCTGGTGTGATTTGAGGAAACCATGGAAAACCCAAATCTGGATGTCCGGACGGGGATTCGAACCCGCGTCTTCCCGAATGCGAGGCCAGAACGTTAACCGTTCCCCACCACGCTCGGTCCCGAAGAGTAATCATACTGCGCACACAGATAGAGTAGGGAAGGAATTGCTTGTTAAATATCTCAGCTATAAATATTTTGGCATACCATTTGGTGGTAAAATCAATTGAGCAGGGCACAATGGATAGGTGATAAGAAGTGGTTTCAAACCCTTCACTTACTGGAAAGGGTGATGGGAGGATGTACCAGGGAAGAGAGGGAGTTATGATATAAAATTTTAGCTGTACCACTGTTTTAATATGGTGGAGTGGTTGGGATCCACATTTTGTGTATCACATTCAGAAGTTTGAGGGGATGCAAAGGAGATCAGTAAGATTTGTTGATCGAAATAACATCAGAACGCAATAAGTAACTGAATGAAGGAAGACAGAATGCGGGTGAAGATAGTGTTTAAATTGTACAGGCTCTATAATCGCATGGATGCATATTGGTAGAAAATTATGAGTTGCACAAGGAAGGGGAGAGATGATCATTACCATACTTTATTTTGCAGATAAATGCAATGATGAAAAAAAAGCCAAAACCACTGAAGGAGTTTAAATTTGTAATTCGTAAAAGGCAAAAGTAGGTGGGGGGGGGGGTGGGGTGGAAATTCATTTCAAGGGAAGGTGGGAATGTAGGAACATTGCCACTGGAGCGTTTGTCCTTCATCGCAATCTAGATTAGATTAAATTAAAATTAATTTAGAAGGATAGTTTCTTTTTCCTTATGGCTTTACGCCTCATCGACTTCGGTGTTATTAGAGGCGGAAAGGAGTTGGAGCAGGGAACAAGAGGGAATTAGGACCGGAGCTTTTGAAGGAACCATCCCCGCACTCACTGAAGTGATTTGGGAAAACCATGGAAAACCCAAATTTGGATGGTCGAACCCACGTTTTCTTGAATGCGAGGTCAGAGCGTTACCGCACACCCACCACGCTCGGTGTGAATCAGTTGAGCAGGTCATGATCATAAGGGCACAATAACATAGCGATAATTTAACAGGATCTGTTGAAGAACAGGTGGTTAACACAGATAGGGTAGCTGGTTGTCTGAACGAAGAGCAGGTACTTGAAACAAGGAAGGTAGGACGCCCGCATAAAGCTGCGAAGAGACTAACACTACTTAAGCCATTGAAACGATCTCATAAAAATCTGTGACCGAGTAAAAAACACAAAATGCGAATTTTGAGAAGGCTTACGGGGAGATCGAGGAGAAACAGGAAACTAAAATGTGCGGAAAGGATCGAAATCAGCTCATATAAACGAATGACTAAAAGAATGTGTAAATATCATACATGAAGTATCGACAATGAAAAAATAGTCAGAAGAACATGAGACAGTAAAGCCTGTGGTTGTCGTGAGATTTGTTCACATTCGGAAGAACATTTTAGCCAAAAACACATTTGGTTGTAACAGAAATAACGAAGTTGGTTTCGTAGAGAAAGAAGAAAAATATTTTCCTGCAAATTACGGAAAGTGTTGAAAAGTTTTAACGGGTGAACTAACGTCTCCTTTCACCCTGAAAAAGAATTTTCGCCTACGGCTTCAAAACCTTACACACACTGAAGTAACAATACATGAAAGATACTTATCATCGTCGCCCCCAGAGTCGCATAAAGGATAATGGAATTTTACCCGGTCATACTTGCTTATGACGATTTACAAGTTATAATTGTAATTGATAAAAATTGCGATTGAGTGCACGCTCCTGTGGCAATTTCCCTACACACCCTTCTTTGTCCTTTACTCTTCCCATCTACTTTTGCATTCCACTAATTTTTACTTTAAAGTCTTTCAGTGTTTTTGGTAAATTATTCATCATTTCTTTTGGTAATTTATTCCAATGCTTTACACTCTTTCCTACGAAAAAAATTTTCCCACAGCCTTATACCTGAAATCAAGTGCCAACTTGTGGTCATGGTCATCTTTACCCTTCCTCACACCTCTCTTTATTTTCACACCAATATCTTTCTATGCTTCATCAACAGCATATGCCTTGTACAATCCCATGACTCTCTTCACCCTCCTTCTATCCTCCAATGAATCCCAGCTCCTTCCCCACTTTATAATCATAATCTACATTTAGCTTTTTATCTGTGTACATAATAAGCTGGCTCTTCTTTTCATTTATCTTCATCCCATGTTGACTCATCCAGCTAGATATCCTATCTAGATCACCCTACAGCTATTTACAGTCTTCTACCATAATCCTATTATATAGCACTATGTCATCTACAAACAATCTATCTTCTAATTGTAAACCATTAGTACAACCATTCATTAGAATAACGAATAGCAACGGTCCCAACACTCTACCCTGTATAACCCCCCTGTTCACTCCTACTTATTTAGATATTGCATTTCCTACCCTAAGATTTTGCTTTCTACCTTTTAAGAATTCTTCTACCCAGCAAATCACTTTTTATCAACTGCAATAGTTTTTACCTTATTTAGCACCATTTTATGGCCTTCGAAAGATCCAGTGCTACACTATCAACTTGACGTCCTCTGTCCATTTCATCAGAAATATCTTGTCTACAGCGTACTGACTGAGATAAGCATGAATATCCTTGTCTAAAGCCATGTTTCCACCTTGAAAACCACTTAATTTCCTCATAAACATGTCTGATATGGTTGCATATTAATCTCTCCATTAATTTACCAATCTGATTGGCCAATTGTTTTCGACCCTATTTATCACTCCTCCTTTATGGACTGTCACTACTATCCCACTTTTTCAGTCATCTGTAAACAACGAGTATCCAGACTCAATTTAAAAAATGTTTCAAGATAAGGTACATTGTCACATCCTGCTATCTTTAAGACATCCGTAGTAATATTATCTACACCAGCCCTTTACACTTTTTTAGATTCCTAAGTACCTTCGTGATATCTTCATATTTAATTTCAAATTTTCTAATATGCTCATTTCCAGCTGTGCGGATAGGCTCGTTTTCTGATATAACCCCTACCATTCCTGAATTATAGTCCCTAATATTCTTACTGAACCAATTACTGAATAATTCTGTTTTTTTTTTTTTTTTTAAATTCCTCAGTTACTTCTTCTCCATCCTTATCTATACTTGTCTCAACACCCTCTCTTCCTTCAGTTTCCTGATATAGCTATAGAAATTTCTAGATTTATCAGTCAGTGGTCCCCCTGCACCAACAATATTCTTCATAAACCCATCCGTCATTATTAATTCCTTGGATAGATGTTTCAAGAATTCCCTATTGCCTTGCTGTTTCTTAACCCTGTTATGTTCTCGTCTCACCAACCTCTTTAACCTCATCACCTCCCTGTTATACTATGAAGGTTCTGTACTTCTCTTTATTCTTTGTTTTGGAATAAATATTTCATCACCATTTTTAATTATTTCCTTGAACTCTTCCCATTTCGTCTACACTGTACTTTGCCATTCTTCCATTTATTAAAATT
This sequence comes from Vandiemenella viatica, assembly GCA_031002005.1. Taxonomy (NCBI): domain Eukaryota; kingdom Metazoa; phylum Arthropoda; class Insecta; order Orthoptera; family Morabidae; genus Vandiemenella; species Vandiemenella viatica. Next base: position 139,399,957 of record CM061921.1, on the reverse strand, counting down.
AACCCTGAAAAATCTTTTCAGTTCGAAAATTTGAGCCTTTTTATAATTGTATCTATTTACCAAATCAATTCTTTCCACTGGTTTACTGAATCCCCTTATATCCATCAGGACTGCATTGTGATCACTTATTCCTTCCTTCTGGAGGTTCGCGTTTCTCTATTAGGTTTGCAAATTCGATTACTTTGTTCATTATACTTCTAAAGTTTACAAGTAACACTCTTATCACTGGCTTTATGATATTTTCAGCACTAACATTCTCATTCCCCTCTGTTATTGTTTCAAAAGTTTCATTTATTTCTTTAACATTAGTGATTTTTCTAACAATGGATCTACACTCAGTATCTTTTTGATAATATATTTTTATCCCTTCTCTAGCAGCCCCTAATCCATGAAAGGCCCACGTCATCACTAGAATTGAGTGATGTTCGTTAGTGAATTGCAATCAATAAAAACGACGACAATGAACTACATTTCTATCAGCAACATACTTCCAAATCTTATCAGATGAGAAAATTATACAGCAAATATAAAATTCTTGGCAAACGAATGACTATTCCAGAAGTTGTCAACGATGCAAAATGTTACCGTTTACTGTCTTTGTATAATGGCAGCAAAACATTATTTCTAGTCTTAGAATACCACGAAAACTGTCATTGTTATGCAGATCTGTCATATGTACATTATTGGCAGTTTCAGCGTAGTTACTAAAGCCCAAAAATGTATATATATTCTAGAAACATAAACGCAAATTCAAACATTTAATAAGTTTGAAGTCCCGTACCTACTTAGTAGAAGAGCTTGTGAATTCTTTCGATGTTCGAGTTATTCCATAGTAAGTAAAAAACCAAATGCTTCGAAATTACTGACTAGGATAATACGCAGAAGAATAGAAAGGATAGTAGAAGAGATGTTGGGTGAAGAACAGTATGAGTTTACGAAGATGAATACTGGAAAGGCGGATTAAAAAGAAAACACGGATACATATTTGGCGTTTGTCGACTTAGAAAAAGTTTTGAGTGCTCATAAATATTTAAATTGTGGGTAAAGGAAGTTATAAAGGAAGTAAAAGAAAATATCAATGTGCGTAAGTATTCAGGTAGTGTCAGTATGGTGCGCTTTACAGATGCCATTACCCTTTCATCAGAACAGAATTAGAAAATTTACAAATTACTGAATGGCAGGAACTAAATACTTTGAGAAGAAATTGGGCTAATATAAACCAAATCGAGACAAAAGTAATGAAATGCTACAGAAATTACAACAAAAACAGTAGTTTAAATATGAAAATAGAATAATGTGTAGTAGGAGGAGTAAGATAATTCTGTTATTTGAGAAGTAAAATTGCAATTGATGACCGAAGTAAGAACAATATGAAAAGCAGAACAGCACTAGCGAAAATAGAAATATTTTTATTTCAAAGATTGGCCTTGATATCAGAAAGAAATTTCTGAAACTGTAAATATGGAAAACAGCACTTTGTGCAAGAGAAGCAGTGGCTAAAGGAATAGCAGAAAAACGGAAAATTGAAGCATTTGTAAAATTTTGCTATGGAAAAATTATTTATGTATTTCGTATGGCAGAAATACAAACACAGTGACTACATTAAATTACAATAAATATAACTGTTACTACAGACTGATGTCCAACGATTGCCGCCATTCAATTCCTTCTGTGGTTGCTTCATGAATATGATGCATTGTACCATTGAATCTCCTAAGAGGGCATGGATGCTCTAAATTAAGAGTATGGATGAGATACGAAATGAACGTATATGAATGAGTCTCACAAAAACAAAGAGATAGGATACTTTTTCACACTTTACGACATGCGGGATTGGCTAAAGTGTTAGTGGTGAGAAATGTCCAGGGAAGGAATTGCAGAGTAAGAAAGAAAATAGAACATGTGAAACAAATAACTGAGGACGTAGGTTATAATAGGTCTGTCGATACGAAGAGGACGAAGAAATGAAGGGTTGACAAGAGAACAATAAAAAAAACTGAAAATTTTCACGTTCGCTATACTATCTTGTATTATTCTTAACGGCTAAAGTTAATTCTTTAAAGTAATTTATATTCTATTTTAAAGTATAATCTTTTTTTCTGAGTTTTGGGTAACCCAAAAATAATCAGGATTTTTTCTCTCCCCTTTTCCACAGGTGCCGATTTAATTCTGTAAATATGATACTCAATCTTTAATGGGTTAGAATGCCCATATACTTTATTTGGAGAAAACAGCAAAATACAAATGTGACATTACTCAAACGCTGCAATGCTACTACAGTCGAAGATCAAAAATAACTTGCAAGACGAGCCAAGGAAGGTTCTAGACGGTGAGGTGAAGGTTAGTACTTCCGTGGCGGTGGACTCGCGTATCTGGCTGACCTTGAAACAAGTCGCGTTTCATAGATTTCGCCGTAAAGTGCTATCCAGGTCAGCTTGACAGCGGAAACTTCCATTCCACAAACGAATTGGCTTCCCACAAGTTTATAATATTATTCGACAAATCTTAAGAACTTGTTCACCCAGCGAGTAGTGAGTTGTGAGCTTGAAAGTGGTTTATCCTTCAAATGATTTCTTCTTGTTGTCTAATTGATCTGTTAAGTTTCATCCTGCAGTAGACATTTATGGCATACAAAAACTCTGGTGTTTAAAAGAATTAAGCTCCAAAATATGGAAGCAGAAACACAATTACTCAGATTCTTAATTAATAAAGATAATACACTAAAAAAAATCAAAATTTGAACTGCACAACTACATAACTGTCTACTTTAGGGTTCTCCTATTTACTTAGTGCTATATCATTGAAGTTATTTCTGTTGATAGTAGGCCTACATCCAGACAAAAACTAGGCTCTACACAAGTCCCCTTACTCATTGGAAAGACAATATTTGTAACTCCAGCCTATTAGTAAAGCATTGTACTACAACGCAGTATATAAAAAAATAACTATAAGGGAAAAGTGTATATTGTCGATAGTGCGCCAATAGTTGACACGAAGTTGTTTTCGAATTTGAGGAGATGCGATGATTCAATCAAACCGTGCACAAAACTAGCAACACCCTCTGCTTTACTTGTCATTCCAAACGGATCTATGTGTTCGGTGACGTCGATTCCGTGAATGGTATACAGTAGTTGTATAGCGTGTGCTTACCGTACAAAGAGACCATCAGACATGTCAAGATCTCCCGCACATATGCTGAAGTGTATGTAACTGACATGTCTGGGGTACATTCGTTTCTTCAAATGCACACTATTTTTTTAGATATTCGCAAGGAAAAAACTTCAATGGCTTTTAAAATGGAATTATTGCTACACATTCTCAAGCAACAGTGTGATCTAGGTGTTAAGGTATTTGTTTCTTATTTGCGCAGCCATGTTGGAAGCACTATACAGCCAAGTGGTTTTATTGTTTTTTTTTTTCAGAAATACTTGAGCATGATTTTTATTTAATCTTGATTTACACACTTCTACTGCGTGAAATAATATTTCAAACAAATCGAATTACTTATAATAGATGCAACAAAACATAATTTCAGCACATTTACCAACGATTTCTTCGTAATATGCCTACCGCATTGCCACTGAAGATGACATTTGATCGCGAGGAGAATCTGTTAGTTTGACACAAGCATTTTACAACATTTATAAGTATTTGTCAGTTCTTTCATTTCCTTTTTGAGATCCATTTTGTCAATTTTCTTAACAGACATTATTTTATTTTCGACTGTTTACATACGAACATTACGCGGAATTAAACATGCCTGGTACAGAAAAATTCTAAAAAATCTTCTGACTGTTATATATTTCTCTTAAGCATTTGACTTGACGATATGCCAGTGTTAAAACAACGAAGATGAAATAAAGTAAAGAAATCACACCAGTTTTATTTTAAAACATCAAAACAATAAATTTATTACCAACAAACGAAAAATAATGATTTCCTGAAAAAAATGATATGTAATGTTAATTGATTTTTATTATTATTTCAAGCAATAAATTTAAATTAAGTAGAAATAAAATAAAAATTCATACTTAGTTATTTCACAAAATATATGTATATATAAAAACATTTGGCAGTATGGGGATTCAAACCCAGGTGTGCAACTTTAAAAAAAAAAAGCACACACTACCTAGACCATGGAGCTGCATCAGAATACAAAGCAACAATTCTAGTATTCAGAAGCCATCGGGATTTTTGAAATGCGAATACCTTAAAAATTAGGACTCATTTGAAGAAATGACTGTACCACCGACATATGGAGTGAATATCATTCATCATTTGCGCCCGAGATCGAAATCAGTTCTTAACATGTCGAATGGTATCTTGCTAACTAAATTGTAACTTAAGGCAGTGCTTTAAGTTTCAGTTATTGTAAGTTTGCTTCACTTTGTATTAAACGCGATGAAATAAAAGCGTATGATTTTATAATTTAAATGAGAAGAATACTTCTGTTATGTGTCGAATATAGGTATCTGAATTCTTACATGTTTATTCAATCTACAGGATGTCGAATTTAGGTTCCACAATAAAAATTGATCTACAAATATAATCTGAACGAACCTTGCGTGCCCTTGACAACAATTAGTTGTTTATATATATATAAGCTACGGTGAGTAATTTGGAACCTAAGCTCGACACGCGATGTAGGATCCCAACAGACAGTCTCATCTTTAGGAGCCTGTAGACGCGTATATCATGTCGTAGGCAGATAGCGAATTTCATCACTCGCTAAGTACTTCTTGTAAAGCCAGCAGATAGCTCAAAGGAATATTGGTACTCTATCTGACGAGGTTATTTTATTTTGTTTTTCATTTTTTGTTGATTTATAGTTGCATACGTTTTCTGCTTCTTTACGAAAGGTTGTTGTTTTGATTCTATTCTCGACTTGCGACACCTGGGATGGAACCCACGCGGCCCCATCAAGATCTGGATTTGCTTCCACTTGGGCCACGGCCCTTCTGTCAACTTTACTGTCGATCTTCCTTCGCCAGTCAAGTTCGTTTCCTACCTTGACGGTGTTTAGTGTTATGGAAATAGTGCCGACTACGGGTACAATATGTGTCAACTTTAGGAGCATGACGATTCAGGATGTTGACTATGGGAGCAAATGCAGATGTTCAGTTTTTTAAATATATATATATGTTTACAACTAAAATTTACCAGCAACTGTAATGGATGCATAGTTATTTAATAGTATGGTTAGAGGCATTGAAAATGAACAAATAAATTCTTAATTTGTCGACAATTGGTGTGCTTACCTTAACTGTTCAACGGCTGCCTCTTCCATTTTTGATCACAAGATATTCTCTTACCATCGACGTCAATATCGAAGCAACTTTCACATTTTTAAGATCTTTTTTCATTAATTAGGGACAAGAATATTTCCAAACCTATTTCGTAGCGCAAGATCTAAACCTTGTTTGATATTTCAAGAGTATTTCATAACCTTTTTTTGAATTATGGAAGGTCTGTTATTGGTCAAATAGAAAAACTAAGTTTTAATGTGGAAAACATACAGCTATTATGAACTACTGCAGGAACTAAGACTAAAACATAATTCTCAGTTGTAGGTCACAAAAAAATACCACACAAATAAACAATTTTCCACACAGCTGTTTCGGTTAGATCTGGTGCAGATCGCAGTAAGGCATCAAATTCCTCGCGCACGAATTCATAAAGTTAGTTATAAGATGAAATTTAATAATAATAATAATAATAATAAAACTTGATAAATTCAGCAAACTATGAAATTAATTAATCTCTTACAAACTTTTCTTTTTGGCTGAATTACATTTTACGGTAGCATTTTTTGGGAAAAAATCACAAAAGTACGAAGTATTATTTTTGTACGAAAACAATTATCACACAGTACAGGGTCGAAACTAACAGCCACTTAGAGAGCTGTTCAATGAGTAATGAAAAAAATATCTCTGTTTATTTCTGATAACTGTAACAGTGAAGACAGAAATTTCAAGTTCACATTTTCAGTAAGCAAAACAGAAACTACATACTAAAAATGTATAAGAGAAATGTCTGTACATGAAATGTACTTCCGAAATAGCAAAAAGAGTAATGTACAATACTGATGATAGACATGCGAAAACCATTAAATTTCCAATTTTATTCTGTCCGTCTGTTCGCACATCGGGCAAAAACTAATGGCCAGATTTTAACAAAACTGCACATACTCACAGCTTATGCCATTATTCATAACATAGGACACCTTCTACCCCGATAAGTTACAAAATTCCCTACGCTAGAAAGTACAAAACCGTAAATTTTGAAATTTTAGTTTGTTTGTTCGCACACCACGGAAAAAATAACAGACGAGTTTTAACGAAACTACACATACGAATAGCTTATGAAGTCGGTCAGAACATAAGATACTTTTCATCCCGAAAAGTTACAAAATTATCGATGATACAGAGTCCAAAACCATAAATTTTGAAACTTTTGTCTGCAAATTGGCGCATTCTAAAAATACTAATGGGCATATTTTAACGAAACTGCACATAGTAGTAGCATATTCCGTCTGTCAGGATATAGAATACTTTTTTTCTGATAAATTACAAATTCACAAAACCTTCAAATTTTTTTTTTTTTTTTTTTTTTTTTTTTTTTTTTTTTTTTTTTTGTATGTTCATGCATCACAAAGAAATTAATGGACTGATTTTAATTAAACTGGACATTGTGAAAGCTTATTTCACCCGATAAAATAGATGATACTTTCTACCCAGTATAGTAAAATAGTTCCCGATAATTCGGGGATCAAAACCATCAATCATCAATTTGTTTTCATTGCAGTAGATAATGAATTAATTTCAGGGAAACTTCGCATAGTGATAGTTTACGTCATCAGTGACGATATAGAATAGTTTTTGTCCCGATTAGTTAAAAAAAAAATCCTGGTGTTATAGAGTCCAGAACCGTAAATTTTGAAATCTTCCTGTGTATGTCCTTGCACTATGCAAACAATAGTGGAAAGATTTTTAACGGATTTCCACATAGTTATAGCTGTGTCAGGTTAGTAACATAGTTCCAGATGACACAGGGATCAAAACCGACAATTTTAAAATATTTCTCTATCTGCGCCCTCATTCCGCTAAAACTAATGAACGAATTTCAAAAAATTTCGCATACCGACACCTCATGTCTTTAGTTAACGTATAAGATACAATTCATATGGATCAGTGACGAAGTTTCCGAAGATTCAAACGCTAAAACATTAATTTCCAGAATCTTTGTCTGTGAGAGCGCACCTCACACAAAAACTAATGGAAATATTTATTGATACCCCTCATAGTGACAGTTTATTTCCTCACATTAAATGTAGGATACTTTCTACCCCAAATAGTACCATATTTTGTCCATAATGCACACGCTAAGATTTTAAATTTTGGAATTTTTATTTGACAGGATGGGAAAAAGAATAATTCTGACACCCTTAACCCAAGATATAAGTGCCGTTCATATTCTTTCTTGAAAAGTCTTCAACCCTGTTATATCCTTTTTAAGAAGGCTGCATTAGTTTGCTTTGGTATTACCATTTGCCGGTATTGGGGCCGTTAAGTTTTCTGAAGCGAAAAATGGGGATAATCAAAGCATTCCACTAGGACAATCCATAAATCCGCCTGTAAGCAGTAGTTTGGATAGCCAGTATACCACTCGCGAGATTTGCATTTTTTTTTTTTTTTTACTTAGGACTTTACGGCTCTTCTATTAGAATTGGGGGGGGGGAGGAACAGGAAGTATTTTCCATTGGATTTTGCTTGGGCTTTACGCCTTGTCGACAGCGAGGTGGGATGGGATTGGGGCAAGGAACGGGAAGGAATTCGGACATGGCATTTTGAAGGAAGCATCCCGGAATTCGCCTGGAGGGATTTGGGGAAACCATGGAAAACCCAAATCTGGATGCCCGGACGGGGATTCGAACCCACGTCTTCCCGAATGCGAGGCCAGAAAGTTAACCGTTCACCCACCACGCTCGGTTTGGCTTTTGTAGGAACCATTCCAACATTCATCTGGATTGATGTCGGAAAACCGAAATTTCAATGGCAAGGATTGGAATTGAATCCGCCCCCCCCGCCCCCACCCCCAATATCAGAGTTTTACTCGGGCCGGCAACTGTCGAATATAGCAGCGTTTCAAAACGTTAGGCCAAACCGCTCGTATCGTCTGCAGGCTCCAGGTATCGAGAACTATGAAGTCTAAGAATTTTTGAATGTACTGTGGTAGCCATCAACTACATAATACAATGAATATGTGATACTTTTATTGAGTTAAACAATTGTTAACAACGAGTGGAATGCATGTGTAAACGGGATATGGACCATACATCTACAACAATTTCAGAAAAAAAAATGCGTGAATGGTTGTTAGCTGTGACCATACTCTAAGCATTGATGATATGACAGGTATCAGGTGACCGAAACTGAATGTTTTCCATCGGTGCGAGTTGACAAGCCACGGACCCACAACGCGAGTCGAAGGCAGCCAGCAAGGCAAGCCACTTGCTACACCCAAACCGGTCCCGGTACCTGAACGAATACTGCAGGAGAATAGCGTCGATGAATTTCTTGCCCAAATAATGAAAACAGGACCATTACAAGGTCGTTGTCTGCATGCTGCAGGCTCCGCGGCACGGTGTAACCAACGCAACCTCCTCGGGCAACAATTGACAAGTGTGTCTGCTAAATGTTCCTCGTCAGTCTCCCGGGGTGTTGTCCAGCGGCATGACGCTCCATTTGTCCCCTGAGTATCCAAGGCTTAAAGAACTGAAGTATCCATTCTAATCACGCAGCGCTATTTGTAAACGTAATTGTAGGACACTGTGTCCACGTGTGCTACGGTTCTAAGGAATGCCAAAATTGAGCTAATAAAAATTTAACCAAAAAAACTGTACATTTGAGATTTTTTTTTGAAAAGAAATGAATTTGAGGAACGACTAATGCGCTGAAGAAAGAATCAACTGTTTCATAAATCTGTGTCTGTCTGCATTTGAATGAACGGGATTCACGCAAAAAGTCGGATTTTTACTGAGTTTTGTTCATGTGCACCCTATGGTCTCGCGAGTAACTACAATTTTGATATGACATCGGAAAAATGAGAAACTAAAAAAATACAGTTTTTCGTTGAACGCTATTCATGCAAAAACTACTAATCGGGTTTTGATGAAGTTCCATTTACTTTAAACCTCATAGTGTCGCAAGTAAAACTGGGTATGTTTCATTTGGAAATGTCGAAATACTGAACAATTTTTTAAAAAGTTTTAGTTTTCTGTTGAACGCGATTCACTCAATAACTACGGATTGGATTTTGATGAGATTTTGATAATGTACAGCCTTTTTTATTGTTATGGCTTTACACCTCGTCAACGTCGAGGTCATTAGAGGCGTAAAAGGACAAAGGGCACGATGCGGGAAGGATTTTGGTCATGTCTTTTTGAAGGAACCATCCCACCATTTACCTGGAGTGATTTGGGGAGACCATGGAAAAGCAAAATCTGGATGGCCTGACGGGGATTTGAACCCGGGTCCCGAATACGAGGCCAGAACCTTACCCACCACGCGCGGTATGTAGCCTGTGTTCCCGCGCATAAGTTATGCTGTGTTTCACGTTGATGTGACATCAAATCAATGAGAAATTAAAGATTATTTTTCGTTAAACACAATTCACGCAAATACTACTGGTTGTGTATTGATGGAGGTTCGATTTATGCATATTACTTGGTACCGTGGTAATGCGGACAAAATGGGGTCTGATATTGATGAGATGTGGGAAAACAGTAATTTATCAACAAAAAAAAAAGCGGTTCCGATTCATGTACCCATCATCGCGCAGGTGCAACAGAGTGCGTTTCATTTTGATGTGATGACGAAAAAATGAGAAATTTAGGATAATTTTTCGTTGTACGTGATTCACGCCAGATGCTGGAGGTTCCATAAGTAAAACAGAGTATCTTTCATTCCGATACGATTTCGGAAAGGTGAGAAATTTATCATAGTAATATCAATTTTCGGTGAACGCTACCGATGCAAAAAGAGCAGGTTGGAGTTTGATGGGGTTTCGATTAATGTATAGCCTGTTATCCAGCTCGTATCTACATATTATCTAATTTTGATGTAGGGAAAGGCCGGGCAAAGTGGCCAGGCTAAGGCTTGTCGATGTTTTAAGGTAACTTACAATATACCCAAAGGTATTAAAATCAGGGGTTACAAAATTATTCCTTCCACCACCAGGATTCGAACCAGCTGTCCTCGTGTCAGCGCTGGACAGCAACACGTTGCCGCAACCAACTGAGCTTGCCGGCCTTCACGTGCCGATGGTCGTCGGTTCGAGTCCGGCCGAGCGCATGGATGTTTAGTGTAAGTGCTGAGTGTGTATATGTGTCGTGTCCGTCCTGTGGTGTCTAGAGTTACTTGCAAAATAATATACAATGGAGAAACTGAAAACAATGGATGATCTAAAATCACACTTGAGCTAGCTGTATGGCCTAAGAGAAGCCAAATGCCATTTAAAAAAAAAAAATTAGCCAACTGGTCGGCTTGGATCGACGGATAGAGGGGATAAATATTCAAATTTCAAGAAGTAGTGAGATATGTTGTCACTGTACGATGGTTTCTCATTACAATTACGTAAGTTGTTCGTTTCCTGAAATGTGTTAATTCTTTGTGAGATTTGACATTAGTGACGCTATGAAACAGCATATTACAAGACGTCATCACTTCAGATACGGACTTACAGGTGTAAGAAACAGGATAAGTAAGCGTTTAACAGCTACTTTCATGCATCACTGGAATATCAGATAAACGGCATAAGATAATACGGAATAAGATTTCTTACTATCAGATGCGGTTATTATTTTTAATCTGGGCTTTACACCTCGTCGACGTCTAGGTCATTAGAGGCGGGAAAGGAGTGGAGACAAGGATTGGAAGGAATTCGGCTCTATTGAAGGAACCATCCAAGCATTTGCCTGGATTGGTCTAGGGAAACCATGGAAAACCCAAATCTGGATGGTCGGACAGAAATTCAAACCCGCGTCCTCCCGAATGTGAGCATTACCTCTCCGCCACCACACGTGGTGCATATGGTTATCAGTTATCAGTAACAATACCAAAGTGAATGGTAGATGAATCCGTTGGTCTGATACGCATTAGGGATCGTCCATAAACTATGTAGCTCCATTTTGGCCTCCTGTAAACCCTCCCTCCCCCCACATAACCCGACGTGGCTTTTGCCTCTAAACTCCCGCCACTCCCCCAGCCCCGTAGCACGTAGCCTACTTTTCCTATTGGTTCCAGAAGACAATTTGTACTGTTTTCTCCTGTCAGACCACCGTAAATTACATATGAAGATAATTACTGACGGAAATAAATATTCACACGCTGTTGTGTGTTCTGTACCTTATTTTAAATGTGACAAATAATAATAATGAAAAGCTACGTGGCTTGGCTCAAAATCCCCCCTCCCCCACGTAGCCCTATGCAGTTTCCCAGCCATCCCCCTCCCCCCCCCCCCTAGACCGAGACACGTAGTTTATGGACGCTCCCTTAACAGTAATGTGGAAGATCAAACGGACAGCTGCTACCAAGAATTTTCTACGAATTCTGGTCGAGTTGACTATCAAAATTTTCCCTCTAAAGCATGTGTTGTATAAGTCATAGACGATATGTTGGGAACTGATCAACTACCAGCAATGACCGAAGTTTATTTAGCAAAGCGAGTAAGCAAGTAACACCATAACATCAGGATGAATCCTACTCTTGCATAAGTGTGCATAAGTGTATGGCAGTGAATGTTGTCGGGTTTTAGCAGGGCCGGATTAAAACAGCGTGGGGCCCGTAGCAAATGCTTTTCGCCATCCGGGGCAGCAGTAGAGATAAAAACAAAAAAAAAAGGTCGCCCATCTGGACTGACGGGGAGGCTCCCCTACAAGGCGCGAGGCCCGTAGTATTTGTTAACTCTTGCTACGTGGCTAGTCCGATACTGGGTTTTAGGTGTATAATTTACTTTTTGTACCTCACATCCTCTTAGTCATCACCTTGAGACTGGTATCGTGGGAGGAAACATGTTATGTAATTCTAATTTACGTAGTCAAACTGGTTCTGGTACTGGAAATATCATTTTGACTATAATATTATCAGATGAATAGTTATGGAACTTCATTAAGAGTTCTTTTTAGTTTAATTCATATCGTAGTATCAGGAAACAAGTAGACAAACATCTCACTGGCAATGGAATTCTCAACTGAAATCCTTATCCGACTCTCTACGCGTATCAGGTTCATGTTTGCTTTTTACAACATCCGCTGAGAGGCACTTGCACTTCAGCTGCAAGAAATACAGCAATGGATGGTAATTGGCGTAGTCATTCACTTAAAGTTAACTCCACCTAAATTTACGAAACCTGTAAACATCAATGGATTTATACAAATATACGATTTATATCTGGATTTCTTTTCAAACAGTATTTGTATTTGCATGGAATGAAGCAGTGATAATTCGAATAATTACTCACATAGTGTTTAATTTTTTGTTGCTTTACACCTCGTCAACGTCGAGGTCGTTAGAGGCGGGTAAGGACTAGGGGCAGGGAATTGGAAATGTAGTGACCCTGAAAGCTTAGTGATAAGACTAGACAGGGTAACTTCCCCTGGAGCCGTGGATAAGGGTCGACCATAGGAGATCGACCATAGTTCTGATATGAATATTCGTCATAGGTCCCTACTGCAACACCTGACAGGTTATTATGCGCAGTACATTCAGATAATAACGGTGGAATGGCTGAGGAAGCTAGGATAAATTACGGTAAACGGCATTTACCTATTTACATATTTATTCACATGAGCAATGACTGGGGACATAGGTGAATATTTACAATGTTGAATTGGATTTGAAACATAACATTATAGATATGGCCAAGGACCGGGGCAAGCATGTAACTTATGGGCACCTCGCAGCCCAAACTAACTGGAATATTGATAAGAACTCTACAAGATTATGCCCATATGAATATGACCAAATGATTTACTCTTTAACTGTCCACACCCAACTATCGCAGCAGAGCCCATCTTAGTAGTAGATGACAGCCATCTTCTTCTCTGCAGCCGCCGCCCCGGCGGCGCCGACGACGACGCCCTCGGTGTCGATGTGGTTCGTTGAAAGACTTTCGTAGACAGACAGACCCCCAGACCCCTGCTCCCAGGGTTTAAATAGTTACTCCCCCTTCCTATCATCACTGTGTGGAGAGGGCAATACTCCTCGCTAACCTGCTGTATGAAGTCATAGTAACAGCTTGCAGTAAAGACAAGCGCTTAGCAACTGGCTTGCTGACATGCGTGCTACTTCCCAGGTCATAGCTCTATTGCTTAACTTTTTCATGCTCGCCCGCCCTGGATACCGACTTGATAAATTAATTTGAAGTATTTGGGCAAGTGATCGCCTAGATCACTACATGTCCCCCCTTCGCCACGTCCGGAGTCTACGGAGGACGTGTTTTGTAACCGCAGTTTGCAAAATTAATTAAAACTAAATACAGGTTTTCCTTAAAACTAATTACAATTTCTTTTTCTTCGTGTTACTGAGGTGTGTTGTTAAATACAATTAGAATGGTTTATCTGTTTTATTTTGTTTTGACTTGGACTGGATTGATTTGTGGTGGCGGTGTCGACCTTGCCGACTCTTGTTTGGCGTGGCTCAGCAGATACAGGCGTCCCTGGAGCTGAGACTACACATGGCTGACGGCAGCAGTTGACATGATTCGCGACGTCACGTCAGCTCTGCTACGTTAAGGACAGCTCAGCGTCTTACTTGATTTCATTCGCCACTCCAGCCAAGTTACAGGTTACTAGAACACTCGTAAAGTTTTGCATTAGCGGAACATCCTCTTAATTCTATACATACAATGTTTCTTTACACTTCAGATGACCCCTCCATATACAATCTTCAACATGTTTTCTACCGCATAAATTTACATTTACATTTCTATTGTTATCTAGTATACTCTCTTTTGACGTTTGTTGATCATTCGCTTTTTAATTCATGATAATTAATGACCGTCTAATGACACACCTCCATATTGATTTACATGAATGATTCTATTTCTACAATGTATTTTTTTTCCAACTAATTCTGAGTCATTAACATAAAGTCTCAGAACCCCTGTTTACACAGTAATTATGAAGATACTGTACACAACAACAATGATGACTTTTCATTTGATTTTTCACTGCTCCGTTATGATTTACGTCCATTTACTCTCTAACATTACTTTTCTACCATATGACTCGAGACCATGTAATCACTCCAAAATAGTTTAATATGATCTTATTTCCTTGATGCCAGTGACTGCTATTACGAAAATGCACCATGACTGGTTAGCTCATTAACTCCACTTAATTTCTCTTATTTATACTTAATGGTTAATTTAACCTTCCGCAATATCCCATCGAGGAACTAAGATCACATTCTCCCCAAACATTTTAATACATTGAGTACAACAATTATACACATATCATGCTTTCATCTCTTTTAACACAACTCTTAATTTATTCTGCAGGACTCACATTACTTAAATGATACACCAGTTAACACTTAGGAACTAGCTTATTCTCGTCTTTTCATGCACAGACTCCTCTCGTGCCTACCATACAAAATACTTTTAATTTTACTCCTTTATTTTAATTCATAAAAGTTACCCTTTTCTATACTACCTTCTTTACTTTAAATAGTCCCCATAAATTAAATTCCCTTTAATAACATCTCTTCTGCTTATTCTATGTAAATGGGCAGTTATGCTGAATGATAATTATATTAGATATGTATTTACACTTATTCTTTTCAACTCCTCCTCTTTTAAACTACCGCTAATTATAAGGGATATTTGATCTGATTCTCCCTATTAATGCTTGCAAGTTTTCTCTTCCCCTACACCTTATTAAGTAATTTAGCTTTATATTCAAAATTCATATAGTTTTACGCGCTTCCACTGGGCCGCCGTACTACCCGCTCAACTTCTGACGTCATGCTTCGCCAGCGACACACTTACTGTTTAGCTGATGACAGCAACACCCGCTGAACGTCAGCCCGAACTCTCCACAGTTCGGTATTTCCCACCTAAACTCCCCTCGACCTATGTGCGTAACCATACCCGGTTCACGTCTTCGTTCAACCATATGTGGTTCTTCGTGACACTTTCCCCGTGCACGGCTGAATAATATGGAGTCGTTTGCCCCTTACTTTTATTTTATAACCACCCAGGGTTCTTCGTACCTCACCTAGTACGGATTAACATTAGGAGTTCCCTGCCTCCTTAATACTCCTCTTATGGTCGACTTCGCACCTACCTCCCGATAATCTCCTTCACACCCTTCGCCTAGAGGTTTTCCCTTACCTCCCTCCATTACCAGATACTGCATTCCTCTGCAATACCTTTATTTTCCCCTCCATTTTTGTGACGACCTCCAATCGTCTTGCGCCAGTTAACTAGTAACGTCCACTCTGTTACTATTTTTCCCCCCGAATTCTCCTCCAAAATTCCAATGACGACCCTTTCGTCATCTCTCCTTAATCTCCCATTACCCTCCAAATAATTCTACAAATTATTTCTTATATAACTACTCTCTCTATAATACTGCTTCACTCAACCTACCTTTCATCTTTAATAACATTCCTTCGTCAGCATAGGGACACCAAGTCCACTGACTCCTTTCTAACATTGGCAACACCTAGTCACCACTTACCTTTCCTATTCCCTCACAGGCACCCTGGACCTACACTTCCCGCGTTAAAGTGGATTCAAGTGTGTTGCACCAGGTTTTACTTATTTTAACCCAATTCTCCTCAAATGTCACCTCCCCAGGCGACATCATTTAACCCCTTCAACTCTCGCCAGTTTTCGCCTCTCCCGGGCGACTCCCCTCTATTGCAATTTTCGCGCGCCATAGCCTAGTCACAGCTCGTTCCTATTGAGCTGGAGTAAGGTGGAGTATATTGCCCTAAGGCATTGCCTCCAAGATATTTGGACGGGACAGATCTTCACTGTCGTTGTGTCTTCTCTTTTGGCTGTAATGTCTTCTTCACTAGATGGTTGCCGCCGCGGCCATCGTTGTTTTTCAGAAATGGCACGTCGCATTATATGTGCTGACGTTAATGCTGCCTCGGGGAGGCAGACAGGTCTTCTTTTGCAGCCAGGTGAGCTGTCAGCTTCGTGAGGAGGACGATGAGCTCGTCCAATCTTCTTTCACGTTGATCGGTTTGGTGTCTGGTGCAAGTACGTTCGCATTCTTCGCTGCTGCCACCGCTGGTTTGCTCTCGACTGGTCTTCTGTTGTTTTTCCCGCCTTGGTGCGGGCTGCGTATGGAGCCGTTGGCTCCGATGCTGCCGAGTTTTGTGCTGCTGCTGCTGTTCGCAACTGGTCTTCTGCTGGCATACTCTGCTCCCTTCCCGCCTTGGTGCGGGCTGCGAATGCTGCTGAGTCTTGTGCTGTTGCTGGTGTTCGCAACTCCGCTTCTTCTTGTTCTGGCGGAGGTTAAGGCGGGCCGGGCACCCACTCCAGTTCGCTGCGTGGGTAGTGGCACCGCAGTTGCAGCACTTAGTTGCATCCCTTGGCTGCGGGCAGTCCACCACCCTATGATTTTCGCCGCATCTTAGACATCTCTGTTCCCTGGTGCAGTTTCGGGCCAGATGCCCGAAGTAATTGCACCTGAAACATTGTGTCAATGGAAGTGGCGGCTTTTTCTTGGGTTCCAGCCGCACCTTGTATCCAAGCAGGTTGGAAGGTCGTTGGTCCCGCGGAATGTTTGCGACTGGTTGGATGGTGTACAACGGGATGCGCTCGTCCGTCCCCGGACGCCGCATCTGGTGGACGGCAAGGGTAGCTATCCCGCAGCTGTTAAGTCCCGCAGCTACCTCGTCCTCTGTGGTGATGCCAGGTAGCCCACGGACCACCAGTTTGGCGGGTCTCCTGGGCAGTTGTAAGGTGTGCTCTAATCCTGTAAGCCTCGAGGAACTTGCAAAGAAGTTTCAACTGCTGCGGGTGCTGTGGGTAGAACTTCAGACCACCCTTGATGGGGATGGCTAGGATGACATCTGAAGTAAAGGCATAGAGCTCTGTGATTAGCTCTATGAAGCCACCGTCGTACATCGCCGTTATTGGGAGAACAGGGCCCTGTTCCGGTCCCCCCTCCAGCAGCTGCTCTTCTTCCCCTGTGCTGTCTTCTTCAGCAGCCTCTTCTTCTACTGTCCGATTAGCTTGCAGATCGTCGTCCCGCGGATAGGGCATGAGAAGAAATCGTTGCTTAAGAACTTCAATGTATTCTTGCAAATTGAAGTCTTTGGCCCACAATGTCGGAAAAACCAGCGCCTCGGGCCATTCTTCTGGCCATCTTGCGTGGCCCTTGATGATGCGCTGCTTGGCGAGATGGCTGCATTCTCTTCTTGTGAGGCACTTCATGAGGCTCTTGTAGGTGTTTGGCAGAACGTACACGAAGTTCTTGTCGTAATCAAGATGTACGAGCACAGAAAGAGTCCACTCTTGTGGGTTGTTTGAAGACAGTCGGCGCTTCCACAGTTGGCGGGACTCCTCGGTGAAATCTGCGACGAAGTCTTCTGCCTTCATGGTTAGGACAACCCATTTAGGCCCCTCCTTGTAGCGTGCTTCGAAGGGTTAGATGAATATTTTTAAACTCACGAGGCATTTCTATCGTGCGAGAGCTGTGCGAGTGAGTAGCCATTGCGGCCCAAACGCGGTGACGTAGTGCAATTTTCGCCACCCAATTTTCGCCACCCTGAGCGACTCTATTTAAACCCTCCAGGTTTATGTTTAACCCCGCAAACCACCCCCTAACTTTTTCTTCCATGTATTGTGGAGACCATTTTTAGATCCCTCCTCATAATCTCCTATATACATTTTTTTAACACACAACCATTCTCTCGTTCCACCTCGTAGGAACAGCACTTATAGAATTTCTCATATAATTAATCATCGGCCCCAGTTCTTTCTGCTCTACATTATGATTTCATTTGTGCCTCGTGTTACTGCCCCTCTCTATAACTTAATTTAATTTATTTTACTGCCCATTACTTCCATACATCTGTGTTAAGCCCCCTTTAATTTATTGATAATCTCTTTTAATATGAATGCGCTGTCCTCGCATTTCTTGATCTCTTAGTACACTATACCCTTGTATTGAAGTTTCCTTTATAACAGGTTATTTTAAGTAATTTGATTCTTATATATTCAAGTCTAAATCTTAATCATGCCCAGTTACCCATGTAATTCACGTACGATAGTCTTTACAAAAGCCGAACACACTTACAACAATATTTTAGTTATAAACATGTGATACTTCCCATTACTGGAATATGCAATTTCTTAATTCATCATTCTTTACGTTTCTGTACTTTCGTCTCTTGTAAATTTCTCTATATGAAGTGCTCTAATATTAACTTTCTCAACTGACACGTTCATTTTTGTTACGTTGCAACTGAAAGTCTTTACTTAACCACCATGATAATTTCATTTGGCTTACGATCACGCATTCACTTCTAATTAACATGCTGATTTTCACTTGAATTTTACCTATACCCATTCTGAATTTTACTCCCCCTGAGGTGCTGTTTATTTTTGTTATTAAAGAAACTCTTACGTTACTACACATTTCAAGTGGACGAAATCACGCATAACTGTTAGTATGTTTTACTTTGCCAAACTTCTGCAATAATTATTTTAAGCACCGGTTCCATCATTTTCGTTGTACACTCCTTTTTAATCATTAACATGAACTTGTAACATTATTTCATAAAGCTTGCTGTTCCCAGCAGTTTTTCTTTAACTATCATAATCTTAGTTAATAGTTACTGCTCAATCACATTTCATTAATGCTAATTTCGTATACACTCTTACCCAACTGCTAAAATCTATTCAATAATCAGATAATTATTACGTCTTAACTTGGCATATTAGTTCGAGCATTCTTCATACTTGGAACTTATAGTATAGCGACATCCCAAAATATTTTATTCCAGTTAACATAACTTCTCCTTCAGCTGTTCATACAGGATTACAGTATAAATGCATTTGCTCTTTCAAACTTCTAATATAATTACATTTTTCTGGCAGGCATTGACACATCGAATTACTGGAGATTTCATAATATGCGCGTTCTTAATTGCAAAGCTTTGAACAATTTAACATTCTATTTCTTACTGGCAACAATTTTCACCAAAGTACTTGTCCACATTTATTTCTGCTTTTCAGACAGTAACAAACACTATGCACCTTCACTTCGGGATTTAATTAACACAATTACCTTTATTATTATAGCATTTTCACGATTCGCTTCTACTAAATTTTCTTATAATCACATATTTATAACTTATAATTTGGCAGTTAAAGGTGGACTCTTGACATCAAATTCAACTTATTTACATAACTAATTTCATGAAATTACGCTTTAACTAGTAGCGTTACACATCTTTTAAAATTTAATACTGCAGCACTTTTCCTATGCGTTTTAAATTCTGAGGGCAACAACACTTTCTTGATTTAAACAATAGGGCTTCCTTGAGGCATTGATACTTGGAGCTTGCGTTATTTTTTCCGCCTACTGCTTGCGAACTTACTTGCGTCTTGTGGCCTGCTTAAGATTGCTGACCCAAACTGCTCGCTCGGCGATTTCCTGCTGTTGCAGCGAAGGCTCGTGTCGTCGACCTGCCTGCTGAATGCTGCGTGTTGGCTACCTCCAACTCCGCTCGGCCGCTTCCGTAATCGAACCATCTCCTCCTCCTACGACGTCTTCTGTGGGATACTGGATAGTGGATGTGGATTAACTATTGCCGTTTACTCTTCTATAACTATACCCAAGCCGTGTCGTCGTCTGACGCAGGGCTGGCCAAAGGACAGAAACCCTGAACTGACGTCATGAACCTACATAGGACGAAATATTCAGTGATCTTGCGAACCACTTGCACGCCCTCCGTGCAAGTGCACCCCACAACATGACACCATAATTTTAACCCCTTCTTGTAGTGACCCTGAAAGCTTAGTGATAAGACTAGACAGGGTAACTTCCCCTGGAGCCGTGGATAAGGGTCGACCATAGGAGATCGACCATAGTTCTGATATGAATATTCGTCATAGGTCCCTACTGCAACACCTGACAGGTTATTATGCGCAGTACATTCAGATAATAACGGTGGAATGGCTGAGGAAGCTAGGATAAATTACGGTAAACGGCATTTACCTATTTACATATTTATTCACATGAGCAATGACTGGGGACATAGGTGAATATTTACAATGTTGAATTGGATTTGAAACATAACATTATAGATATGGCCAAGGACCGGGGCAAGCATGTAACTTATGGGCACCTCGCAGCCCAAACTAACTGGAATATTGATAAGAACTCTACAAGATTATGCCCATATGAATATGACCAAATGATTTACTCTTTAACTGTCCACACCCAACTATCGCAGCAGAGCCCACCTTAGTAGTAGATGACAGCCATCTTCTTCTCTGCAGCCGCCGCCCCGGCGGCGCCGACGACGTCGCCCACGGCGTCGATGTGGTTCGTTGAAAGACTTTCGTAGACAGACAGCCCCCCCCCCCCAGACCCCTGCTCCCAGGGTTTAAATAGTTACTCCCCCTTCCTATCATCACTGTGTGGAGAGGGCAATACTCCTCGCTAACCTGCTGTATGAAGTCATAGTAACAGCTTGCAGCAAGCGCTTAGCAACTGGCTTGCTGACATGCGTGCTACTTCCCAGGTCATAGCTCTATTGCTTAACTTTTTCCATGCTCGCCCGCCCTGGATACCGACTTGATAAATTAATTTGAAGTATTTGGGCAAGTGATCGCCTAGATCACTACAGAAAGAATTTGGCCATGGCCTTTTGAAGGAAAATTCTCGGCATCCACCTAGAATGTCTCCGGGAAAACCTGGAAAACCGAAATGGGTATGGTAGGACGAGGATTCGAACTTGCGTTTATCCGAATGCGAGGTCAGATATGCTTTACTTTTTCGTGTCCAGACATCATAATCGTTTTGCCCAGCGTTGGACAAAGTTGTCGATATCTCTTCCTCTCCATTGGTACGAAGTCAGAGCGTTACCGCTCACCTACCAAGCTGGATTATAAGTTTTTTATGGTTTTACGCCTCGTCGACGCCGAGGTCATTAGAGGAGGGATGGGATTCGGGACAAGGAACGGGAAGGAATTCGGCCATGGCCTTTTGAAGGTAGCATCCCGGCATTCGCCTGGAGTCATTTAGGGAAACCATGGAAAACCAAAATCTATATGTCCAGACGGGGATTCGAACCCACGTCCTCCCGAATGCGAGACCAGAACTGAACCGTTCACCCACCACTTTCGGTCTGGGTTATTAGGCTTATTTCATATGGGTTGGAGATCATTATTACTACTCACTTTGACTTTGTAACCATGTATCTGCAAATGTTTTTCGTTCGACTGTATAGGAGATTTTTCAAATTTTTACAGAACATGTTGACACAACAAAAAATATGCTAACAACATGCAGCTCCTGGGAAAGAATCACTGCAGTTCTGAACGCGAAAAATCCTTCTAACACCAGTGAGTATAGAGCATGAGCATCCCATAACATGTTATCATTCTTAAAGACGTTCTATCGTTAATGCCCTCTAATACAACGAAAATACTGTCTTTAGAACGGTAGATTCCGCTGAATACCTAGGGATTCGTAATAATTTGTCGTCGATTGAGCATATCGAGAATGAAATTGGGAAATCAAATCGTATGCTCCGATTTCTAAGTAGTAATTTAAAACAGTGCGCTCCGGAAGTTAAATCGATTGCATACAAGTCACTAGTGCGTCCTCACTTAGAATATTGTTGTTCTGTATGGGGTCCCCATCAAAAGGGGTTAATGGAGAAATTAGAGTAGGTCCAAAGAAGAGCCGCTAGATTCGTGACAGTTATATATACGAGTAGTTGGAGGGAAAGCGTAAGTGCGACGTTGAAGGAGTTAGGTTGGGAACACCTGGAACACCCAAGGCGTTGCTCTCGACAGAAGCTAATAGAAACATTAACGACTGACGTATTTCGGAACGACAGCAAACAAATATTGCTACCAGCAACATTCATATCTCGGAATGACCGCGAAAATAAGATCAGAGAAATCAAGGCCAGAACAGATTCATTTCTGTACTCATTTTTCCACGAGTGATTGGGGAATGGAATAGAAAGTATTTACCGGGCGAGTAAACTTAAAATCCGACAGCAGTAGCTTTCGATAAAGCATTCCGGCCATCCTGATCTGGGTTTTCCATGGATTTCCCGGATCACTTCAGGCGAATGCTGGGATGGTTCCTCACATTAGCCCATGGGCGACTCCTGCCATATCCCGTATATCCCTTCCAAACTATTACCCTTTCGGATAGGTGCAATCCACCCCCCGCCACACACTTTTAGTGAATCGCGGAGTAATATTAATAACAATAAAATAACTGGTATCAGTAAAAACTTCTCGGGTGTCAAGCTGGATGTTGTCATAGAAACACAACGTTTCGACGGCTAACTTTGCCGTTTTCATCAGATTATATTGTATTATTACGCCGGGAAAGTCTCCACTCACATATCAGTTACCTGTATGAGGAGCGTATTGTCCATCAAATAAGGCTGTTTGAGAAACTGCTCAAGAAGAAAGCAAGACTGCTCAGCTCCTTTACATTTCTTTTGAGATGTTGAGGCAATGATTCTTGCCTCAACACCTGAAGAAGGCAGCAGAGCCAGCTATCGATGGTTGTGTTTGTACGACACTATCAAGTTAGACACCCCAGATTATATTGCGTCATTACGCCGGGAAAGTCACCACTCTCACAACTATCAGGTCGGTCAACGATACTTGATGGCACATAAAAAACGTAAAAGTTTGAATCGAAAAATACTATAACGAACTTTGAGCAATTTGTGTTCACAACTATACTCTGAGATCAAAAACAATGTTATACATTTGCTTTCATAGGTTCGATAATGAACAAAGAAGTCGTTTTAAAATCAAATGAAGTTTGAACAGCATAGACTTGACAGTTAGGAAGTAAATAATTACTACCTCTAATTTTTAATTGAACTTTGGAACTGATTATGATATTTTAGTTATTCATTATTATGTAGTACCTGCGACTTGGTTGACGTGGATTTTGAGATATGTGCTTCGCATTCCGGAGGACGGCGGTTCAAATCCCCGTCCGAGCATCCAAATTCGTGTTTTCCATGGTTTACCCAAATCACTCCAGGCAAATGCCGGGATGCTTCCTTCAAAAGGGCCATGGCCGAATTCCTTCCCGTTCCTTGTCCCCAGTCCCATCCCGCCTCTAATTACCTCGACGTCGGCGAGGCGTAAAGCAATAAGAAAAAAGAGAGAGAGAGAGATTTGTTCTAATAATTCGAAGATAAACTGTCAAATACCCAGTGTTGCAAGAAATTAATACGATGCGTTCAACAAAAAATGTTTACTAATTTCTAGACACTTTTATCTTTAATTACTCAGCTTTCCAATTTCACATGAAAATTAACCATGTCCTATTTTACCGACCGAATGCTAACAATATCAAATGACAAAACTCACGTATAAAGAATCGGAAATAAAATTATATCTATTTAACAATAATTTATTGTAATGCTAATTGATGAATAATGTTTTTTTATGTTGTGTAAAAATAAATAGATGAAACGGTTTGCCAACCTGCGAACATCCAATATAGAAATTTCCATGAGAAAAACATGGATTTTCTTAATCTAGTCCACGTATTTGCATTGATTGTCCTGATTTGTTGATTGTCATTTCAAATGCCAAACGAATGGGGAAATGCAAACGTTTAAATTGAAATGGCGAATCGTTTTGTATCATTGACATTCGTGGCAATAATACATTTTCTCCTTTTAATTTACTATTTAAAATTGTTGCCCCAATAATATAGGCCTTTATATTTCTCGCAAACAATCTTCTTCCAGTTCAAAGGCGTGGTGCACAAATATTACGAAGCAAAGTTATTGGAGTAAGAATCTTCAATGTATGTCGTCGTAGGCGACGAAAATCAATTGAGTTTAAAAATTTAATGTGATAATTTACAGCGTCATCTTGATTTACAATACTATTAACTGATCTGAAAGTAAATTCAAACAACCTTTAACCATAATCTTATTTTCTTACGTCAAATTCGAACCAGAGATAATTAGCATATTTGCTTCATAGTTCCTTGCACCACAAATATTATAATCTATTCCAACCCATGAGTGTTACTGTCATGGTTAGGCAAATTAAATATTACTTACACTTATTACGTTTAATTAACGTATTCTGTTTTTTTAATGCACCTTCTACACTAAAAAAACTTATGAAATAAATACCCGTACTCAAAAAACAAAATATAATCAAAAACAATAGTAGTGTGAGCAGTTCTTCTCATATACGGAGTTATATGTGAAATCCCGGTCAACATAACCTATATCTAAATATAGAATTATACTTCAGCGCCATCTATCGGATTGAATTATGAAAAAAAAAACTTTCGCGCCTCGTCAATAGTATTCACTGTGAATATGGCCTGAATTGGTCCAGTGGTTTGTCCATGATGGTGCGGTTTACGCACGCCTAGGATTTATACATAAAGACTACACCGATAAAAAGAAAAATAATTGCTAATAGCAAATATCGAAAGCTAACGTTATACACTGAATTCCTGTTACAGGAGGGAACAAAAGGAAATGCAGTCTCACTTGCCAGCAGAGCTGTCTGGTGACCGAGTTTTTAAAGCATGTGACTGGAGTTCGAAAGGTCCTCGGTTCGAATTTCTGTATCGGCGGGGATTTTGAAAGGCCCTTAAGTCGACCTTCACCTCTGGCACATATTGCTGTGTAATGTGAAGTACGCCAGGCTCGGATTACTCGTTAAACTATAGGTCCTCTATACCCGGCAGGACTACCGGGTTAGGAAAAGGCCGCTGGTCCACCGGAACTGAATTTCGTTAGAGCCGTATTCGTTCGAGTGACTTCCGATTTTACGGCAGATCTGGTCGCCCGATTAACCGCATCCACTACAGCCTAATTACATCCGACACACATTGCTAATCCATCATTGTTGCTTCAACACCATATGAAAATGGTTATTTTATAAAATGTATAGTGACTTACATTTCGTAAAAACGGACTTTACCTTTCCCTCGCGAAAGTCAGTACCAAATTTAGAATGTGTAGACCCTTGGCCTGGACCTATAATGCGCGCCCTCACCCGCAAATATTCTGAAATTTAACACCGAGCGTGGTGGGTGAGTGGTTAACGTTCTGGCCTCACATTTGGGAGGATGCCGGTTCGAATCCCCGTCCGGGCACCCAGATTTGGGGTTTTCATGGTTTTCCCAAATTACTCCAGCCGAATGCCGGGATACTTCCTTCAAAAGGCCATGGCTGAATTCCATCCCGTTCCTTATCCCCAGTCCCATTCCGCTTCTAATGACCTCGACGTCAACGAGGCGTAAAGCCATAAGTAAAAAAAAAAAAAGTGAAAGTAATTTTGTAGCAATTTTCTAACAAAAAATTTAAAATAAACAACTGAAATTTATTATTAAATTGTTGAATATTTTACTATATCGTAGATAAAAGTATATAGAATTGCTGAGATAAAATGAAAATCATTAAGGTATTCAACACAGATTATTAACATCGCTGTGAACAATTGTAGAAAAAAAAAATGCAAAGTAGTGATTAATGTCCTTGTTGCCAAATTTGCAAAAATCAATGGTTACATTTCAAAACTAAATGAACATTTAAGGAAAAAAAAAAAAAAAAGATACAAAAAAGAAGGAATATGAGAAACAAGCAAATTTTGTTTTTGTGGTACGGGCTGTTAGGGTGCAGCCAGAATAGCCTATGCCTAAATGCGATCCTGACAAGGGTGATATCTCATAATCGCCTGAGAATATTCCAGTACTAAATTCAAATAATTGTCTTTAATGTACAAATTTTCAATAAAGTAATTATTATAATTGTATAGACGCACTTGCAATAATTGTCCTTTCCGTAGAAATTTTTATAAAAATATTTCCAGTGACTGTGTATCACCACATTGTATGATAGAGTCTAAAAAAAATACAAACAAGATCAAATAAAAGATTTAAAAAATGAAGATTTGTTTATTAGGGGAGCAACTGGTGTTTGTCATTCGGCTGAAAACGTCCGAATGATCCCATTTCAATGGGATTCCTCCGCCACTCGGCCGAATACGGCTGAGCAAGTTGTGTCCAGTGGACGCGTAACAATGCCTTTACCTGTATCGGCCGTATATGGCTGACCAGTCTCGGATGAATTCGGTGTCAGTGGACGACCGGCCTAAGGTGGCTACAATACGGGCGGAATATGCAGCCAGTAAAAACACTATCACCAGGACATTGCAACCACACGAGCCTTTTTCGTTACAAGTCCTGGAATAGAATGGTATACTAAACCTGGCATGGTTTCCTATTTTGTTCTATAGGCAAGTAATGGGAATGCAAAGAGTGATAAAAACATTAAAGTAATGTTTTTTCTGACACGTTTTTTGCCTTTCTGTTATATCTCTGATATTCTTATATTTCTTAACTTTATCCATAACAAAATGGATTAGTGAAAGTCTGCAACTGTTTCAAATTGAGGGTAAACAAATGAAAATCTGCGACGCAGTTACTTTTGTTGCTTTAATTTATTTTGTGCATGACGCGTTTCGCGAATTTATTCCCATTTTCAAACGCACTATAAGTAGTTTTACATGTTTTTAGTTATAGAAATATGAGGAGTCGTTGTGTTTGTTTCTGCTGGACGTTTGTACAGTTTTCATGTGATTTGTTTTTGAAGGTTTCTGACGAAAATGGCAACACAGAAACACACACAAATACATCCTTAAATTACACAAACGTTATGGATGATGAACACAGATTGAAAGTTTGTGTATTGTACACAAGTTTGCCAAGTTGTGTACAATACACAAACTTTCAATCTGTGTTCATCATCCATAACGTTTGTGTAATTTAAGGATGTATTTGTGTGTGTTTCTGTGTTGCCATTTTCGTCAGAAACCTTCAAAAACAAATCACATGAAAACTGTACAAACGTCCAGCAGAAACAAACACAACGACTCCTCATATTGCTATAACTAAAAACATGTAAAACTACTTATAGTGCGTTTGAAAATGGGAATAAATTCCCGAAACGCGTCATGCACAAAATAAATTAAAGCAACAAAAGTAACTGTGTCGCAGATTTTCATTTGTTTACCCTCAATCTTATATTTGCAGTGATTTGTAATTTAATATTTCGTTTGTAATACACAGACGGAAAAAAAAATCCCAACACCAAGAAAGACTTGTGTTAGATAAACGAAATTTGGTAGGCGTGTTTATACATCTGAAAGATGACATCGATTCAAATTT
The DNA here is from genome assembly GCA_031002005.1 of Vandiemenella viatica. Lineage (NCBI taxonomy): Eukaryota > Metazoa > Arthropoda > Insecta > Orthoptera > Morabidae > Vandiemenella > Vandiemenella viatica. Next base: position 139,372,512 of record CM061921.1, on the reverse strand, counting down.
CGCGCTTCGCGCATAAGTGTGGCGCTAGTAGCGCTACTCAGAGCTTGCAAATCAGGTTTGCTTTAAATACGCGCTGTAAAGTTTGTGAACGTTATTTACCGCTGAGATTTGACATAGTGAGTTGATGTTAGCCAAGAATGCCTTTAAGAAGACGAAGAAGCCATTATCAACAGCTCACCGAGTTTGAACGAGGTCGTGTAATAGGGCTACGAGAAGGTGGATTTTCTTTTCGCGATATTGCAGAAAGACTTGGCCGGAATGTATCCACTGTGCATGATTGTTGGGTGCAGTGGTCAAGGGATGGTACTGCCTCAAGAAGACCGGGTTCCGGGAGGCCACGTGGCACTACTGAGAGGGAAGACCGCCGTATTCGGCGTACAGCTGTGGCGCATCGTACTGCGTCTGCGGCAGAAATTCGAGCTGCAGTTGGTACCACAGTGACACAATGAACTGTTAGAAATCGGTTACTTCAAGGACAGCTCCGAGCCAGGCGCCCTGTAGCGTGCATTCCACTGACTACAAGCCATCGCCGTTTGCGACTCCAGTGGTGTCAAGCCAGAGCTCATTGGAGGACGGAGTGGAGATCTGTTGTGTTTTCTGATGAAAGCAGGTTCTGCCTTGGTGCCAGTGATGGCCGAGTGTTGGTCAGAAGGAGGCCAGGGGAACGCCTGCAACCAAACTGTCTGCGGCCTAGACACACTGGACCTACATCTGGAGTCATGGTCTGGGGAGCAATTTCCTATGACAGCAGGAGCACTCTTGTGGTTATACCAAACACACTGACTGCAAATTTGTACGTCAGTCTGGTAATTCAACCTGTAGTGCTGCCATTCATGAACAGCATTCAAGGGGGAGTTTTTCAACAGGATAACGCTCGCCCTCATACCGCTGTTGTCTCGCAACGTGCTCTACAGAGTGTCGACATGTTACCTTGGCCTGCGAGATCACCAGATCTGTCTCCAATTGAACACGTATGGGATATCATTGGACGACAACTCCAGCATCATCCACAGCCAGCACTGACCGTCCCAGTATTGACAGCACAAGTACAACAAGCATGGAACTCCATACCACAAAGTGACATTCGAAACCTGTATGACACAATGCATTCACGTTTGCAGGCTTGCATTCAAAATTCTGGAGGTTACACCGGCTATTAATTTAACAGTATTTCACATTTGAAATGCATTTTCTTGAGCTTAAATTAACCTGTGATCTTGAAAATTTAATCAATTAAACATGTTAACTTGACAAATGCATTTTCCAAATTTCATTACTCTACAATAATTTTTTCTTGGTGTTGGGATTTTTTTTTCCGTCTGTGTATAAGACATTAATTAACAAATTTCCGTTGAAATGCACAATGCTCATTCATAGCTGAATAATGTTTTCGTTTTTCTTTCAATGCGTTAAAATCAATTGGCATTCATTCACAATGTATGTTGCGGGTACTGACAGGTCTTACAAAAGCACGTTGTATGACGTTTCTCAAGAGATGAGAAGCTACTCTGCCGCGTTAAAGCGCCGCAGCCGGAAGCAGTTGTAGTCTTAGCTACTGGAAATCAATACGCCGGTCAAGCATCTCAGAAGCAAAATTACCAACCACTGGTTTGATAGATGAGGCAAAGCTCCACGGCTGTTATGATAAAGTCCGTTGGCTAGAACTTGCATGGAGCATAAGCTCGCTCCTGCAGGGGCAAATCCGAGCCGCATGAGCTAATTAGCATAAACAACTGCTTATCCCATTCCGCATAAGTGCCTACGAAGGCTTCCGTGCACTTATTTTTCCGAATTTTCATCCAAAGTGTGAGGCACCAAATCATTATACAGGGATAATGGGGAATGAACACTTCTTCGTCGTAACCAGTGTGCCTATTAATTGTTTATAGCAGCCTAAATAGTAAAATAATCTAAATTATAAGAGACAAATGCTGTAACAGCCTCTATGGCCATAGTTTGCATTATCTCCATTATTGTCTAAGAAACATAGAATGATTGAACGAGGTTTGTCTTTAATTTTTCCAAGTGGAATCAACTGAAGCAAGAAATGATCTATGAGCTTGGGTGGTGTAGCAGATACTCGTGAGCTCGGGTACAAATTTTAGAATTCCGAAGAAAGTTTCTTCTTATAACTGAAGCAGCAGGGTTTCATAATTTCATGAAGTCAAAACATGTTTGCCGTTCAACGCCACTAAACCATTTGAAATTTCCTGTGATTTCACAGTTTGTAGCTATTCTCTCCCAGCTCTAGACGCTATATCTTGCAGCAAAATTTGCACTACAGCTTCTAAAACATCATTAACTACATGCTGTACCATTCATGAATAGTAGTGCTGAGACAGGGACCACTCCGCAGTCGTCAATTTCGTAAGATACTGTGGGTATATCTTCGTGTAGTGAAATTTACAATTGACTCTACATATGAGTTTTAATTTTATAAGTCTGTCAACCCAATTGCATACCCTCCCTGGCTCAAATCTACCAGTGGAAAGTAATCACAGCTTGGGGTCGAACTATTCTACATCTACATCTGCATATAATTTCTGCAATTGTGGGTGGCAGAGGGTGCTCAGCACCAAAGCTAATCTTTTTGTTGTGCATTCCAATCCCTAATGGTACGAGGGAAAAAAGAATTCATAAAACAATCATTGCGGCACCTTATTTCTCTAATCTTATCTTTCCTGTCATTCCGGCTCAAATAGGTTGGTGGACGAAGTATTTCCCTACACTCGTGAGTGAAAGTGGAGTACACATGTTTACCAATAAGTTTAAACGAAACGTGCGTCATCTATCTACCAGAGACTCGCAGCCTAGTCTACTAATCAGTTCTGTGACGCTTTCATAAGGACTGTAGCAAGCAGTCACGAATCGAGCGGCTCTTCTCTGTACTTTCTCTATACTTTCGATCAACCCCTTACGAAACGGATCCCAAATGGCACAACAATAGTCCAAATGTGGACGCACAAGAGATTTGTACGCTGTCTCCGTTGTTTGTTCATCGCAATTTTTCAAGATTCGACCTATGAATCGCAGCCTAGAATTAGCTCTACCTACTAACGAATTAATGTGTAAGTCCCATTTCATGTTCCTTTGTACTGTTACTCCCAAATATTTCATAGAATCAACCATATCAATAACTGAATTGTTTAACTCGTATTTCTGAACTTTGTTAGTTATGCTCATTGTCCTGCACTTTTTACAATTTAGCGTAAGTTGCCACTCAGCGCACCATGCCAAAATAACATCCAGATCATGCTGAATTTCTAAGCAATCGGCCAAATTCCTTACTTCCCTATAAATAACCGCATCATCAGCAAACAATCTAAAAAGGCTTTTCACTTTGTCTCCGAGATCGTTTATAAAAATTAATAAAAGAAGTGGTCCTATTACACTTCCTTGAGGTGCCCCTGATGTAACATCTAGATTAGAAGAACTTTCTCCTTCAACGACGACATACTGCGACCGACCAGTTAGAAAATCCTTGATCCATTCACAAAGCTGATCCGATATACCGTACGCTCGAAGCTTCGCTAAAAGGCGGTTGTGTGGCACAGAGTCAAAGGCTTTCTGAAAATCTAAGAAAATTGCATCTACTTGTGAACCTGCATCAATAACTTTCATTACGTCGTGTGTAAATAGGGCCAGCTGTGTTTCACATGGTCTTTTCTTCCGAAATCCGTGTTGATTTGTTGTAAGCAAATTATTATCGTCTAGAAATTTCATAATGTTCGAGCATATAATATGTTCCATAACTCTACTACAAAAAGATGTTATAGATATGGGACGATAGTTTCCAAGATCACTTCGATCACCTTTCTTGAAAATCGGAGTTACTTGCTCTATTTTCCAGTCTGAAGGTACTTTTCGCTCTTCTAATGATTTACTGAATATATCAGACAGAAATGGCCCGATTTCCGCCGCATACTCTGAAAATACTCTTACTGGAATTCCATCCGGGCCCGGTGCTTTCCCCCACTTCAGGAGCTCTAATTGATTAATGATACCTGCAGTATCTATTCGTAATGATTCCATCACCAACTCGACACGGCGTGAGAAAACGGGAATACTATCCTTATTTTCATCAGTAAATGAATTTTTGAATACAGTATTTAGAACGGGATCACGGCTTTCATTAACCTCGGAACCTTCACGAATTAGTGCTGGAATATTGCTATTGGTACAATTGACTTTTCGTACATACGACCAAAATTTCTTTGGGTTTTCTGTAAGACTCTTGGACAGAGAGTTGGAATGAAAATCGTTGAAGGCCAGCGCATTACATTCTTAATACGTCCTCTTAACTCAGCTAAGGTTTCTAAATCGCTGCGACACCCCTTCCTTCTTGAGCGTGCGTGTATCCTCCTTTGTTTTTTGAGTAATCTTTTGACTTCGCATGTGTACCACGGTGGATCATCGTCCCCATTTATTGTCCACTTCGGTATATGTATATCCATACCTTCCCTGACTATTCGTATAAATCGATGCCACATCTCTTCAACGGTGTCCTTTGTTGACTTGAAGTTATGGTAATTATTCCTCAGGTAGGTTCTAAAGCACTCCTTAGAGGCCTTACTGAATCTGTATACAATCCGCCCTTTTCTCCTTTTTCGCTTGGTCATTAGTCTGATAGTTGCAATTACCGCTTTGTGATCGCTTATACCTGTGGTCGTTGTGAATAATTCTGGCCTGTTGGTAACCAGCAGATTTAAAATATTTTCGCTACCGTTATGATACCACGTAGGTTCATTAACTACATGCTCGAGATGATTATCTGAGAACAAATCGAGAATTACTTCAGAAGCTGCATTATCCCTGCTACCTTTAATGTGAACATAATTATGCCAGTCAATATAAGGCAGATTGAAGTCGCCTCCTAGAATCATAGCATGATCCTGAAAATGGCTAGCTATACTATTTACATTATTTCTTAACTCCTCGGTGATAGCTATGTCGGAATCGGGTGGACGGTAGAAGGAGCCTATGATGAGTTTTGACCCAGCAACATTGAGTTTAATCCATATGATTTCACAGATCGTATCGACTTCTATTTCATTACATGGGAGAAATTTACTTACAGCAATATATACCCCACCTCCATGAGAATTTAATCTGTCTTTACGAAAAACGTTCATGCTATCTTTAAAGGTTTCGGCGGAACTTATTTTCGGTTTTAGCCAACTTTCTGTACCGATAACGATATCCGCTTCTGTGCTACAAATAATGCTTTCAAGTTCCGGTTGTTTGTTACAAACGCTTCTACAGTTAATTACGAGAACTTTTAACTGCCGAGATTCTTTTAGGTTCCTCCTACATTCCCGTGTTGCATCTGATTGGATTGCCCGTAACTGTAAATCGTGTTTCGGGTCTTCCTCCCTCAGCCTAAAAAAACCACCCAGTGCATTCCATACGGCCCCTGCCCCCGTGTAGCCGATTCACGTGTGTAGTGCACACCTAACCTATTAAGGGGAACCATACATGACTCGACCCTATGATCGAGGAATCTGCAGCCAATATCATCACAGAAACGTCGTAGTCTCTGGTTCAGCCCCTCAATACGGCTCTGAACCAGAGGTCCACAATCAACTCTGTCTACGATGCTACAGATGGTTAGCTCTGCCGATATCTTGCGGCCACTGGCCACAGAGTTCACCCTTTCAGCCAGCCGCCGGAAGGGAGAGAGGATAACTTCCGACCCAAGGCGACAAGCATCATTGGTGCCGAAATGAGCCACAATCTGTAGTTGGCTACACCCCGTCCTTTCTATGGCATCCGGGATGGCCTGTTCCACATCTCGGATCAGGCCACCCGGAATACTCACTGAATGGACGTTGGATTTCTTCCCCGAGGAATCCGCCATTTCCCTGAGGGGCTCTAATAACCGCCTAACATTAGAGCTCCCAACCACCAAAATCCCCTTCTGTGTTTGCTCAGATCTAGCGGGCTGGGGGGCCCTCAACTTGCAGGATGACAATTGTGGGACTGTGTCAGCCTCCGACAATGCATCATACCGGTTGGACAGTCGAAAAAGTTCAGCATCTTGTCCTTTAAGCCTGTTCGACTGCCCCCGTGTGCGGCTTCTATGTCTAGAGGCCATACGCCAGTCACCGACGGGTGACCGAGGCACAGCCTCTAACTCTTCAGTCTGGGTTGCAGGTACGACCGTCGATATTACCGAAGAAGCGCAGTGTTATTCCAACCGAGATTCAGACTAATCTCATACATGTTTAAGACAGTTAATTTATACTCAAATGTCCCCATACATGACTGCAAAATTTGCGTTGTAACAGATTTATAGGATCCAGTTCCGCGCAAAACACCGCTGCAATTCCAACTGTAGATGCAAGTCGCCAAATTATCGAAGTATGTAACTACACCGTCCTACTACATACCATCCAGTGAGGTCCAGCCCCTTAATAGTTATCCAAATTGACGATTCCACATTAATGCTTACGAATATTTTCAGATAATGCATCACCTATCAATACGCTACGAAAATTTGGTACACACAAGTACTTTACATTTTTATTTATATCCTCATCTGCCAGCAATATCAACAAATTTTTACTTCTTTAATTTCGATCCACATTTTAGGTATGGTTTCAAATAAAGACATTTTCTCATCAATCCAATTGCCTTCATGGCTTCATTGTGTCGTCTCGCTGTCTGTGTTGTTACCGAAACCACTTAAAAGCTCTGACGAAGCTAGACACTGCTCCTGCGAGAGACACAGCTGCGAAATTTCACAAAAAATAGCTATTAAAGGGAGAATACCGCCCTTGTTTTTCTTTTTAATGCCAGCGCAAAACTTTATCTTTGCACTAATAGTCATGTTAACTATGTTTAGAAACGCAACAGCGTGATCATAAAACTTTGCATCTTTCTCCCCTCTTCTGATTGAGGCATACTCCTTGAGTACATGATCTGCATTGCATGTGCCACACGCTGCCAATAAGCTATTACACGTTTCTTACTGGCCGCCTCTAGTTGATTGATCACTTTTCTACAAAGTTTCAGATGTTTTTCGAGTTTAGTACCCGCTAAACAAAACTGGTAGGTTGATATATGTGCCTAAAATAGCATTTTACTGATCAACGTTTTCTTTATAGGAGGCATTGTTATCAACTACCAGACTTTGCTTGTCTGCCCACAAATTTATAGCCGGTGGAGTCAACTAACTAACCTTGCTGCATGTGATTTGTAAAATAGAGTGCGGTGTTGCCTGTGAGTAATGTATATATTGCTAATAACACCTAGCGGAAACAAAAGAATGGACTTCTGTTCCGCGAAATAATTTTCCAAGAAGGCGTGCAATAATTAAAGGATACTCGTATGATCGATGGCAAGCCGATATTGTGGAAATGATTCCGCATTTTCCTAAAAACAGTGGTTACAAGTACATATTGATAGTGACTGATATATATTCAAATTTTTCGTGGGCTCTACTACTCATGAACAAGACTGGCAGTGTGGTTGTTGCCGATGTGGCTCTCGTACTACGTCGTGGTCATGTATCTAAGGTTTACAAACTGACATCTGAAAGTAATTTATATTTAATAACACCCATGACTAACAATGGTATTAATAATTACTTAACATACACTCATCTTAAGGAAATAATACTTGAATGGGTCAACAGATCTAAAAAGAGTGAAATGTGGAAGCAATTCAGTAGAAATGGGTCACATCACTGCATTGAATTACTTCCACAGTTAATTTTGAATTACAATACAAAGACGAAACCATGTGGTGTTAGCGACAAGTTGTTACTCTCAACCATACAGTCGAATTGACAATATTACTCCAGTTGTGATAATGTTAAAATCAGAAGATTTAAAGAACAATTAGCATCACCACTATCCACGGCCCGTGTGGTTCACTAAACGCAAATTCTTCTAGCATGAATGATCTCCTCAACAAACAGTGAAGTGGTTTATCGGAATAATACGATGTCATTCGTATTTTCAAATCACAATAAAAATTTTGACTGCGGGAAGTAACTTACCATTAAACTGATATTAATTTGTGACCAGCATTTCGACGTCAAATTAAAATGAAACATATTCTACTTTAAGCGACGGACCGCGGGCTGTAAATTAATCAAAATCCCGTCAAAACCCGACTAGCAGTTTCGTAAATCCCGTCCATCCCTACTTTCAGTCAGATTGATATACAAACAAAATTAAAAAAATGATTCCTTCTCTGTAGCTCTTTAACAGTGCCCGAATATCTTTTTAAAACATACTAAAACTACAGACGTTTCCCATTTACAGTTTTATTATATTTATGGATTATACACATCTAGTCAGTATTTTTACACACTTGTGTACAAAAACGTTATGTAACAAACAAGTAGCCATTAGCTTCGGACTTCTTAACACCGACAACCTGCTCGTTATAGTATACTATCATGTAACGGTTATTGGTATCATAATGGATGTATCAAATTCGTCCTTGATGAGAATGAAAAATTTATAAGAATTTCAGGATTTCACCAAATAGACGAAACTGTCTGTGTGCAGTATGCTGTCATGTGGCTGAATATTAGCGAATTCAGAGTGAAATTGGTATTTCCCTAGTTTAGATAGAGAATGCTCATTCAGATATAGAGAGGATTGTTGAATAGTATCCACACTTTCGAAGTCTCATGAGCCACAAATTCTTTATCAAAAATGGTCATATATTGAAGTTTGGTGAAGTTACTGTACATGTTTACGAGCACCGTGATGGCCCGTCCAGCAAATGCATGACTGTACATCGCAATTTTTTACAAATGTTCGCCGTTGTTTTGCCGCTGAATGAATTGTTCAGAAGTTTGTAAATGTCGTGGAACGGTGCAAGGACGTGTTAAAAGAGATATATTCTTTCAACCACAATGACCGTCCAAAAATATCTTTTCTAGCATTACTCCCAAGTATCTACATTCCTGGAGAACATTATAATGGAGAATTTACAAAAACTTGTTCTAGACATCAACGTGGATGTGATAGAATTGGGGGCGGATTGGTGTTCTGCAGATCCGCTAGGGAATCGGGTTCAACCCGCAGAATCATTGAGTCTACCTCTAGTGCAAAATCCCTTGGTGATTTGAATGGGATGCTCATTAAGTTTGTGCTAGCAATTTCTTCAGCTGTCTACCTTTTAAACTCTACACAGGTTAGATACTGAGACATGGCCCAGTCGTACAAATGATTTACATCGAAATACATTCTAATTATTTTTTCTCGCCTCGTAGTTGTGCTCTGGCATGTACTAGTTATTTATCTCCGCGCAGTGCGCGTACCAGCAAATACCTCCACGAATTATGGTTCGAAAAGAAGCAGTATGCTGTCATGTGGCAGAAATTCCAATTCAACACCTGTGCTCTTAAGTATGGCCTACCACGAAAGTCCTGGCGTTGCATAGCAGTGGGCGTGGCCCAATTCTACGTGTCGATACATACATTCCTAAAAGTTTCAGAAAAACATACCAGTATCCGCATATCCCAGGTTTGTATCTTTAATCCTGCCATAATCATGTCACGCGTTAGTAATTAGCTTACAGAATACGAGACTCTGATAATGAACTGATTGAGGAGGAAGCATGGCATGGGGGAGTTTCCTCTAGTAATTCATGTAACCTTATGGGAAGACTCCTTGCCAACTGAAACTTTTCAGAAATGGTGAAATGAGCACTGTCAATACACATGTTTTCTTGCTTAAGGATCTCAGTCAGCTTTTGTAATGGGGTCTGCATGAAACAACATGAGTCATTAAGATAACTAAAATACCTTTTCCCTTACTATAAAACAAAATATAATGTACATTGACGAAGGAAGAACATTTATATCGTCGTCGTCAAGATTTAATAATATCTTAAGTATGAAGTGTTTATCATAGCCAGACAAGGCAAAAGATGGGTATGTACGTTTTGATGTTTGTGCTAAAATTGCAGTCATTTTGTGCAGCCCCTCTAAATGCACTTGCAATATGAATATGATGGCAGACTTTTACAGTCCACAGTTCAATGTCTTTCTCACAAATGTCATATACTGTAGCAAGAGTAAATTGCGCTTCCTTCTCATCCGTCATTATTTTTATTTATTTTTTTAATGGCTTTCAGCGACTAAGCCATTCACCCAGCTCAATGTGTTTATGATATCTCTTCATGTGAATTTTTTAGTTACTCCAGTGCGTTTATGCTTCCTATGTATAGACACCACAGGACGGACAGGACATTCACACAGACTCCCAACACTTAAACATCCATGCCCGCGGCCGGATTCGAACCGGCGGCCGCGGCGGCCTTCGGCACGTGGAGCTAGTGCTCTAGCCCCTACGCTACCGAGGCCGGCTCATCCGTCATTATAAGTGTAAAACATCCTCTATAAATTTAACTATATTTCACCGGGTAATTTGACGAGTTCATCTACTAATCATATCCGAGGGTTTCTTCCTGAGAATGAGTTGAATTGGGACAAATGAAAATTGTATGCGCAACCGACGCTGGTGCCACCGCAAGAGGGGAATGTGTCTGATCATCGGCTGTATGAGAAACTTTGCCCTGTATCATGCAGGTTTTTTATTTTGCTTACGCCTCATCGAAGTCGAGGTCATTTAGGGCCATGGAACGGGTTGGAATTCGGCTTTGGCGTTTTGTAGAAACCATCCGTGCGTTCACCTGGAGTGATTTCTGGAAAAACAGAAAAACCGAACGGCATTCGAATCCACATTCTTCCAAATACTATGCACGAGCATTACTGCTCACCCACCGGTCTCAGCTTGCACTTTCAAATGATTCTAACAATCTTTCAGAGTCCACTTCAAATGGTGTACTCTGTAGGCACACAAAACCCATGAACCTCGAAATTTGCCTTCGTCATTGGGTAGAACGATCAAACAAACATTATCGAGGTGATTCGTTGGATCTTTGCGACCAAAATGTTGAAGACATTTGCCGAATATGTTTTTAAAACACTTACCACAGTTAATGTGATTTAATCAGCCAATACGTCTCAAGTACTGTCCTTAAAACGGTAGATTCCGCTGAATACCTAGGGATAACAATTCGTAATAATTTGTCGTGGAATGAGCATATCGAGAATGTAATTGGGAAATCAAATCGTATGCTCCGATTTCTAGGTAGTAATTTAAAACAGTGCCCTCCGGAAGTTAAATCGATTGCATACAAGTCACTAGTGCGTCCTCACTTAGAATATTGTTGTTCTGTATGGGGTCCCCATCAAAAGGGATTAATGGAGGCATTAGAGAAGGTCCAAAGAAGAGCCGCCTGATCCGTGACAGATATAATTGGAGAGAAAGCGTAAGTGCGATGTTGAAGGTGTTAGGTTGGGAAGACCTGGAACACCGAAGGCGTTGCTCTCGACAGAAGCTAATTGAAAAATTCTCAACTGAAGTATTTCGGAATGTCAGCAAACAAATATTGCTACGAGCAACATTCATATCTCGGAATCACCGCGAAATAATAGAAGAGAAATCAGCACCAGAACCGATTAATTTCTGTACTCATTTTTTCCACGAGCGATTAGGGAATGTAATAGAAAGGATTTACCGGGCGAGTAAACATAAAATCCGACAGGAGTAGCCTTCGATAAAGCACTCTGGCTATCCTGATCTGGGTTTTCCATGGTTTTCCCGGATCACTCCAGGCGAATGCTGGGATGGTTCCTCACATTAGCCTATGGGTGCCTCCTGCCATTATCCGTAAATCCCTTCCAAACCATTACCTTTTCGGATAGGTGCAATGCACCCTCCGCCACACACTTTTAGTGAATGCCGGAGTAATAATAATAATAACAATAAAAGTACAGAAGGTATGAAATTCACCAACATCTTGCAGTGTGAAGTAGGGAACCAACAACTTTAAGTTTATCTCAACTGATTTCCTCCAGACCAAATACAGTGATAGAATAATCAGGATACTGTCAGTCAAATTTTGAAATGTTTAACATTTTCATCGGAAACTCAATACTTTTGATATTGAGAGTGCCTACTTTCTTATATATCCTAACACTTTTCATGTCTCGTTATGCCTGTACATTAAGCAAGAATCATCCAGAGAAATTAGAGCTCGGGTTTTTTTTTTTTTTTTTTTTTTTTTAACATTGACTGTAGCTCCAAACTTTCTACTATTGATTCTATTTTAGCAAATGTGAATGTCGTAGGAGATAATGTAATCGACGTATTTCTTACTATCACGTTTCTGAAATTCACTAAATTTATCCACTAGTTCCGGCCTCAAACAGACACCATACCAATCAGCAACGAAAGTGATTGTGTTAACCTCACGCAATTTTGTCAAAAAAAAAGAGAACGGTTACGGGTGATCTTCTAATGATCATCCATCTGAATGCAGTAACGAGACCAACCCTAAACTTTATGACCGGGACTCACGGATTATTTCTTGGATTTTCTTTTATTTTTTAAATAATGAAAAACATCTTATAAAATTCTAAGTTACTTACATTTTATAAAGTTTTGAATTGTATCGAAATAGATTCTCTTGGCAGGAGCACCTTCCCTGGCACTAAAATTTAACAGCGTTTGACTCAGTGGACCTGAAAACCGACCCAACTGATGAAGCGGCTTGTAAGGAGCTGTTGAGGCAACCGGTTGTTGACGACCGGTACAGGCGCCAGACAACTTGGAAAGGCGACCAGCAGGATGTGCCGCTGGTTGTAGGCGCGATCGACAGAGCAGGGCAGGCATGATTTGGTTTGTACAGGCGATTTTCAGGGCGGTAATATTGCAGCTTGTTAAGCGACCAGCAGTATAGACCCCTCCCGGGCTTGTATTGACGGCAGGGCCGGCGTTGGGGTGGGGGGGGGGGGGGGTTAGCGGGTCAAATGTACCCGGGCCCGCCCTGCTGATGAGGGCCCCGATCACCGACTGTAGGGGCCCCCTCACTCGACAACTTGTAGAGCTGATAAAAAGGTCGCCCATTTGGTCTGAGGGAGGTCACTAACTGATAAATTCACCAAAAGCCCCCAACTGGTTGCACCGGCCCTGATTGACGGGATCAGTATCTCCCATGGCTTCCATTATGCGACAAATGGAGTAGCAGGTTGGTGGGTGGCAAGCATATCGCGCCTTGTAGATGTGACCGGATGTAGCGAGCTGAAGGGTACCTTACAACGCAAGCTCTCTGAAGCGCACAGGTCGAACAGTTTTTCGAAAGATAAGTGCAATTCTGTACATTAAAAAGTATCTAGTGGTTTTAGTTGCTAATTGAAATGTTAACACTTACCAGTAAGTTTCCTCCGTGTAGGTGCATATCTCATCACCGTTTCAGCCACCAGTTGTGCCGAAAATGTGGGATAAGAGGTTATTCAATTAAAAACTGAGAACTCTTTTATCTCAATTTTAAAAAAAAAAAGTTTTTCAAATACGAAATTTTACAAGATTTACAAGAAATCAATTTTTTGTTACGTTGCTCTCCAGCAAGCTGGCACTCGATTTCAGGTACAAGGATGTGGGAAGACTCTCTTTTTTAGGTAAGGGTATCAAGGATATGAATAAGCTACGAAGGGAAATGATGAATAATTTACCAAAAACGTTGAAAGAATTTAAAGTTAAAATCTGTAGAGGGCAAATGAAGATGGGTGCAGGAAAGGGGGAAGGTGGGTGTGTCGGAAAATTGCCACCGGAGCGTGGGCTCAATTGCAATTAAATTAAATTAAATTAGAATGAGAGGTACCACAATATACACTCCTGACAAAAAAGTTAAGCAGCCAGAAAGGGGATGGGGGAGGGGAATGAAATGAAACTTCACTGGTTGAAATGGTATGTGATGTTTTATCAGTGATTACACAGTCAAATTTACAAAGAAGTTGGTAGTATTAGCCAAATTATCAATTTGTCATTTCACCTCATCTCGCCACTGATTCGGCTAGTAAGGGTGTCATAAAGCCGTTGAGTCCTCTCCTGAGGCAAACTGGTCCACAACTGTTGTAACCGGTCCTTGATATCCTCGATATTTGCACTTGGATGGAGTTGACACCCGAGTTGGTCGCACACTTGTTTCATCAGGGACTGATCTGGGGATCTTGTTGACCACGGTAGTACCTCAACACCATGCAGACGAAAAGCTATGTAATTTGAAGCTATCAATTTATGCGGAGGTAAGTGAGGGTGGGCTTGACCCTTATTTTATCATGAGGTAATTGTAGGTCGTTAAACTGCTGGTTGTGACCCCTGATAAGGTAAGATTATTTTTTTAAATTATCGCTTTTACGCCTCGTCGATGTCGAGGTCATTAGAGACGGGATGGGATTGGGACAAGGAACGGGAAAGAATTCGGCAATGGTCTTTCGAAGGAAACATCCCGGCATTCGCCTGGAGTGATTTGGGTAAACGATGGAAAACCCAATTCTGGTTGCCCGGACGGGGATTCGAACCGGCGTCCTCCCGAATGCGAGGCCAGAACGTTAACCGCTCACCCACCACGCTGAGAAGCATTTCGCGTCCATGCACTACTATGAACCAGTCGAATACTGGACAATGGTTCGAAATTCGCTGCCATTTACAAAGAAATTGCAAGAAAAAATACGTTTATATTATACTTGCAGTTTCCGGTAACTCCGTTCGCTTGGACTGTTAAAGTAAGCACCACCCTCTTAAACCAACACGACTAAAAACAACATGATCTGGAGCCCTTACACGTCACTGATGGCAAATTCTCTATTCTTGAAGGGACTCGACAAAATGCAAGTTCATTCGTCTGAGTAATACGAAGTAGCTCGTACGCTGAAATAACGATAAACAATTCCATTTAGAGAATTAACTTACCTTTAAATGGATACTGATTTATGGACTCTTTTGTTTTATATTTCTTACCCTTCCGACGTCACATAAAAATAAAACATGATTTTTTTCTGTCCATAGTAGCACGGACTGTACATTATTTGAAAGCCCATCAAAATTCGACCAGTAGTTTTTATGTGAATCGCGTTCAACGAAAGATTATCTTAAATTCCTCATCTTTTTTATGTCACATCAAAATGAACCACGTATTATTTTACCCGTTGACCATGTACTGCAGATTAAATAAATCCTCATAAAAACCTGGTCAGTAGTTTTAAGTGAATAGCTTTCAGATAAAAAATGATACTAATTTGTAAAATTTCTCAGGTTTTTGACCTCACATCAACCACGGGGAGCACTTTTATCCATAACCCTGAAAACATTTAAAAAAAACACACAAGAAGCTCTATTCCTTCCCAGTAGCTTATTATTATTACCCAAAACTCATTTTTAAATATCTTAACATGCAGATTTTTCCAGGTTAAAGTTTTATTATATCTTCTCAGTTTTTAACATCACATCAGAATGAACCATATCCTATTTTAGTCGCGGGAACAATGGCTGTACTTTACTCGAAACACTTTCAAGATACGACCAATAGTTTTCTCGTGAATCCCGTTCAGCTAAAAACTGACACTTAAAAAAAATATATATATATCTCAGCTGTTTTACTGTAGGGACCATGGGCTGTAGTTTAAACACATCGCCATCTAAATCTGAAAGTTAATTTTTGCGTGAATTACGTTAAAATAAAAATTGACATTTTTTTTTATTTTCTCAGCTATTCGACATCACATCAAAATGACAAATATCCAGTTTTACCCGCGGAAAACACGTGCTGTCCATTTAACGAAATCCTGAAAAACCCCGTTCATCCGAACTTGCCGAAAAAAAAGGGCAAACAGACAAATAAAAATTGTAAAAAAAAAAAACTGATTCCTTCTCTGTAGTTTATTAATAGTCCCTTCCATTCATTTTTTTAAAAAATATCTCAAATTTACAGACTTTTCCCCGCTTAAAATTATTTTATATGTATAATATTACACTAATGTATTATTTCACTACGATAATGTCTCTTTCAGAGTGATACATACAATACTCTGTTCTAAAAAATTACTTTATACTGCCCCTTAAGCATTGAAAACAGGGTGGTCAACCTTGTGTTACCAGTTCAACAAAACTAGTAAAAATATAATTAAGATAATTAGGCAATCAATTTCAAGTTCCAAAAACTGCAGTTCCGATGGAAAAATCTTGCTTCGTGGTGTTTAACGTGAATGATAAACTGTCATCCAATGATTAAGTAAAGGATCATATACAACACTTGATTCAGACAATCTATATACGCAACTTTAACAACATCAAGAACAAAATGGACAACGTTGACACGTCCTCGTAAACGATCAGTGAGCAAGCATATTCTCAAAAAATAAATCTCTTAACTCTGCAGTGGTTAATTAATCCTATAAATTTGTGATAACTTGCTTAGTATTCTAACAAGAGCACTAGAGCGTATTCAGTCACTGGACAATTCAGGGGAATGGCTACATAGCCTTTTTCGGTAGCCAGTCTCCTGTTTATAGCCATTTCCCGATTCTAATGACCTTGATACCATCAGCCGTATATCACACTCGGCAGCATAGTGATTTCAAATAATTCTGAGGCGATCAACGATTTTCAGTGAGCCAAAGTTTCTGTCCTTGAAGCTCGCGTGTCACAAAATGGTCAAGTTAATATCAGAAAAGTGGCGTTCCAGCTGGTCCAAATCGGAGTCTGTCAAAGTAGACAAAAAGTAATGTGATAACTGATAAGCGTTTGGTTGTGTGAAAAAACTTCTACGAAGAATCACCTTTCACTGTTTATTTTCCCGTAGCTCTACAATAACATTATACAATGCATCGTCTCGGTCCAAAGGTACTAAGAACAAACATACACAAATGTTCCAGCGATTAAACTCACACACTTCCGAAAACCACTGGCTGACAACTCTCTGCTCAATTAATTTGCCACTAACTCGTCTCTGCCACTTATTTTATATAGACGCTATTGAAAGATCCAGAATAACACAGAAAAAGCCGCCCGACGCTTCTCGAATTCTAACAATACTGTTACAATTAAATCCATACAAAAATAATTGCATATTGTACAAAATCATAATCATTAGAAAACACCTTGAAATGAAGGTTAATGCTTTTTACATGCATTTACACACAAAATTTTCAACATAAACTAGTCCAAACGGTCGCAAATTGTCCTCCAAACATCATAGCTCACATCTATACTAACAATTACAAACTTTAATTAATGTTTCATACACAATTCTGTCCTTGAACACATTATATAGTATTTACATAGTTTCTCTCCATTAAACAATGTTTATTTACATGGCAATTATATACAAATTCGCAATTAATAACACAACATGTATGCAAATCCCTAATTAATCAACTCCCAGCTTGTTATACATAATTCTCCAAATAATATTTCTTACGAGGGCTGTGTCTGGGGGCTGTTATTAATACTGTAAAAAATTTAATGATAACAGGGAGTTTAGCTGTCATTTTGGTGGGATAAAATCTCACCAATTTCTTAATTAGCAGAAAAATTAAAAACTAAAAAAAATGTAGCTGAATTTGACACTGCCAAACAGACTTTTTAACTTTTTATGATTTGTATCATAACAAACTAATCCATAAAAATGCAGCAATTCATCATTTTTATTCCTAGAATCAAAACGTTCATCCTTTATTTACTCCATTCTCTTGAGGCTACACATAGAAAGAAACTCGACTCGAAATTGACTCAGAAATTAGTCAGAAGTCCCCTAAAGAAACATTCAGCCATGAGTCCTCAACAGCCGTCCATAACAGCTAAAGTGTTGCAGGTGCAGTACATACAGTATAACAAGAAGTATCGGCACATGCCATGCAACACAGGCATAATCATGATGAAACCACCACCAGCTTGCACAGCGCTTTCCTGACAACGTGGGTCAATGGCATCGTGAGGTCTGTGCCACACTTGAAACCTACCATAAGCTGTTAGCAGCTCGAATCGCTACTCACATCACGACGCAACTTTCTTCCAATCATCTAGAGTGCAACCGGTATGTTCACGAGCACGGTAGAGGCAGATGCAGTTTTGTTAGCAGAAGTACCTGCGTCGGTCTTCTGTTGGCATATCCCGTCAACGCCAAATTTCGCCTCACTGTCCGCATGGATACCTCTTTCGTACGTCCCACGAGAGTTTCTGTTCTCTGCCACAGTGTTGCTTGTTTGTCAACAATGACACTTCGATGCAGATGTCGCAGGTCTTAGTCATTAAGTATGTTAAATGTGGTCGGCCACTTTGTTGTTCATGGCGGGAGGTAATGCCGGAAATTACATGTTCATTGCACACCCTCGACGCTTTTGACGGAGAAATGATGAACTCACGAATAATTACCAAAAACCGAGGGTGGTGGGAGAACGGTTAACGTTCTGGCCTCGCATTCGGGAGGAGGCGGGTTCGAATGGGAGATTTGGGTTTCCCAAACAACTCCAGGTGAATGCCGGGATGTTTCCTTCAAAAAGGCCATGGCAAAATTCCTTCCCGTTCCTTTTCCCTAGTGCCATCCATCCTCTAATGATCTTAGCCGTCGACGAGGCGTAAAGCCATAACAAAAAAAAAATCCAAAATGGAATGCTCCATGCTTCTGGTGCCAACTACCATTCCGCGTTCGAATTCTGTTAATTCATGGCGTACGGCCATAAACATATCACTCCCGAGAGTGCAAATGAAAGCCCCGACACTACACTGCACATTTAAACGTTTCTACCACGGTGCTACCTGCATCTGGATATTCGCATCCGATTCCGGTCGCCAGGCTTCCGGGGGTACGCTAAGGCCGTGCGCACATTGACACGCAGTTGATGCAGGCGGGGTAGAGCAGTTTCTGTGGTTCTATCTTTTGGAGCGGAACAGTTCATATTGAGACGCAGTGCAGGGCAGGGCAATTCTGTGCCGCACGTAGACTGTGCCACACTTGTGTTCTTGACACAGAAAACGTGCCACACAGCTCACTCGTGCCAGTTGTCGCCGTAATACTTCTTGCATTATTTAAAACCTTCTTTACTTTAAAATCATTTTAAACTATGGAACAATAAAAATTGATTAACCTAGTGTGTAACCACCCTGCGACTCACAATACCAGTCATACAAAATACATAAAAATTAAATTTAAACAAAAAATTTGGACAAAGATCACCAATGATCCCAAGTGGCGAGTAAATTCAGTATTTATTTATCATACACTTGTTGATTTACAATTTTCACTTTTATTTTCTCTTTTCGAATTCATTTTTAATAAAACTTTTTAAAAAATGGATACATAGGCGATTATTACATTATTTGTTTTCTTATTACGTGCACTACATCATTCAATAGTATACCCAAAAAACTTTATTTCTTTCCGTGGCACGTCCGACTGGATTGATTTCTGCTTCTACTCCTTCAAGGCAACCTCCGTCCAACTCTTAACGTGAGAGGGAGGATTCTTGTGAAGACAGTTTCCTGAATAATTTGTTAAACTCTGATTTTTTGGTTCCAAGTGTTTCTTATGTTCTATTAAGTAGTTTTCTTAAAAATATAATATGAAATAAAAGAGAATTACATTCTTATACATGTCTTGTAGCATCAAATGCTAAATAATTAAATAAATAACCTCGAAAATACTGCCAGATTTTCTTCAGTTCCAACAGGTATTTGAGCGTTGTCGAGAAAATAATAGTTTTGATTATGCTGTCTGTGAATCTCCGCTCGATCCAACCGGAAATAATGCACAAATCTTTCGAGAATTCTCTTGTCACCGCAAAAGCGAAATGAGAGTTTCTTCTTTTCATATACTCACTATTCCATAGTTTTACCTAACTCAACTTCTGATAAAGTAATAACAATTTTCCAAGCTCTGATTACAAAATCAAGGTTTTACAACGAAATGTTTTGGTTATGTTTTTTTGTCGTGTTTTTTGCACAACACAACAATGCTTTGTAAACTGCCGCGAAAAACTGCAGTCTAATATACGCGGGCAACTGCACGACACAGTTTCGGTTTTTGTGCTGCCCTCTCCTGGCTTGCGCTGCCGGTACTGCACCACGCATCTCAATGTGCCTCCGGCCTAATGTTACACCACGGTAAGTAGCTGTGTCCTGTTCGCCGCGAAAGGATATCGAGAAGACCCCGCAACCACATGGTGATGCCTTAACGCTAGCAGATACATGGGTTTACAACAATAATATAAACCGCGAAAGTAATACATAATAAGTGAGACACATTGATCAGCCAGGACATTATGACCACCTACCTAATAGTCGGTATGTCCCCCTTTGACACGGATATCAGCAGCGACGCATCTTGGCAGGAAATCAATGCGGCCTTGGTGGGTCGCTGGAGGGAGTTGGTACCACATCTGCACACACAAATCACCAAATCCCGTAAATTCCGGGGAGGGGGACGATGAACTCTGACGCCACGTTCAATCACATTCCAGATGTGTTCGATCGGGTTCAGATCTGGCGAGTTTGGGGGGGGGGAGGCAACACATCAGTTTTTAACCCCCCACAGTGTTCCTCGAACCATACCATCACATTCCTGGCCTTGTGACATGGCGCATTATCTTGTTCAAAATTGCCACTGCCGTTGGGAAACATCGTCGTCATGAAAAAGTGTACGTGGTCTGTAACCAGTGTACGATACTTATTGGCCATCATGGTGCCTTGCACGAGCTCCACTGAACACATGGATGCCCACGTGAATATTCCCCAGAGCATAACTGAGCCGCCGCCAGCTTGTCTCCGTCCCGCAGTACAGGGGTCAAGAAGCTGTTCCCCTGGAAAATGACAGATTTGCACTATCCCTTCGGCATGATGAAGAATGTATCGGGATTCATCAGACCATCAACGTTCTGCCATTGCACCAACGTCCAGTGACGATGGTCACGTGTCCATTTCAGTTGTAGTTGCAGATGTAGTGGTGTTAACATTGGCACATGCATAGGCCATCGGCTGCGGAGGTTCATCGTTAGGAGTGATTGGTGCACTGTGTATTCGGACACACTTGTACTCTGCCCAGCATTAAAGTCTGATGTAAGTTCCACCACAGTTCTCCGCCCGTCCTGTTTTACCATTCTGCCCAGCCTACGGTGTCTGAAATCTGAAATTAGGGGTGGCCGCCCAACCCTTCGACGTTTGGACGTGGATTCACCTTTGTTTCGCCACATGTTGAAGACACTCACCACAGCACTCCTCGAACACGCGACACATCGTGCAGTTTCCGAATTGCTCGTACCGAGCCTCTGGGCCATCACAATCTGCCCTCGGTTATACTTAGATAGATCGCGCGCCTTCCCTATTCTAAACACGGATAGCACGCTCACTGATACTACATGCACCGTGCGTCGTGTGTCTGATTAGCAGTCATTCCTCGTCAGGTGATGCTGCTATCGCCTGGACGGGTTTATATCTATAGTAGGTAGTCACAATGTGCTGACTGATTAGCGTAGTTGATGAAGAGAAAAGGGTACTGGGAGGAAATCTTTTTTTTTTTAACTGCTTAACGTCTCTTAACAGCGAGGTCTTTAGAGACGGGAAAGGATGGGGGGCAAGGAATGGGAAGGAATTCGGCCATGGCCTTTTGATGGAAGCATCCCGGCATTCACCTTGAGTGATTTGGGGAAACCATGGAAAACCAAAATCTGGATGCCCGGACGGGGATTCGAACCACCGTCCTCCCGAATGCGAGGTAGGAAATCCGATCGGGGTGCAAGGGAAAGAGAGAGGATGGGTATGAGAAGAGAAGAGCGGTGAGTGGAAAGAGGAGGACGTTAGAGAGGAGGAGAGATGAGAGAGGGAGAGATGTGATTGTGTGGTTAGAGAGAGAATAAAAAGAGAGTGAGAAGACAGATGGAAAGGGAAGGAGTAGAAGGATGGAGTGGGGAGATAAGAAACGACCGCTCAAAACCGGGACCTCTACTGCTTGCTAACAAAACTCGTACTCTGTGCACGCTTTCAAAGACACTGAGCTTCTCATCTAATTACCAATATACACTCCTAGAAATTGAAATAAGAACTCATTGACGCCGGTGTGTAAGACCCACCATACTTGCTCCGGACACTACGAGAGGGCTGTACAAGTAATGATCAAACGCACGGCACAGCGGACACACCAGGAACAGCAGTGTTGGCCGTCGAAGGGCGCTAGCTGCGCAGCGGTTGGGCACCGCCGCAGTCAGTGTCAGCCAGTTTGCCGTGGCATACGGAGCTCCATCTCAGTCTTTAACACTGGTAGCATGCCACGACAGCGTGTACGTGATCCGTATGTGCAGTTGACGGACTTTGAGCGAGGGGGTATAGTGGGCATGCGGGAGCCCGGGTGGACGTACCACCGAATTGCTCAACATGTGGGGCGCGAGGTCTCCACAGTACATCGATGTTGTCGCCAGTGGTCGGCGGAAGGTGCACGTGCCCGTCGACCTGGGTCCGGACAGCAGCGACGCACGGACGCACGCCAAGACCGTCGCATCCTACGCAGTGCCGTAGGGGACCGCACCGCCACTTCCCGGAAAATTAGGGACACTGTTGCTCCTGGGGTATCAGAGAGGACCATTCGCAACCGTCTCCATGAAGCTGGGCTACGGTCCCGCGCACCATTAGGTCGTCTTCCGCTCACGCCCCAACATCGTGCAGCCCGCCTCCAGTGGTGTCGCGACAGGCGTGTATGGAGGGACGAATGGAGACGTGTCGTCTTCAGTGATGAGAGTCGCTTCTGCCTTGGTGCCAATGATGGTCGTATGCGTGTTTGGCGCCGTGCAGGTGAGCGCCACAATCAGGACTGCATACGACCGAGGCACACAGGGACAACACCCGGCATTATGGTGTGGGGAGCGATCTCCTACACTGGCCGTACACCTCTGGTGATCGTCGAGGGGACACTGAACAGTGCACGGTACATTCAAACCGTCATCGAACCCATCGTTCTACCATTCCTAGACCGGCAAGGGAATATGCTGTTCCAACAGGACAATGCACGTCCACATGTATCCCGTGCCACCCAACGTGCTCTAGAAGGTGTAAGTCAACTACCCTGGCCAGCGATATCTCCGGATCTGTCCCCCATTGAGCATGTTTGGGTCTGGATGAAACGTCGTCTCACGCGGTCTGCACGTCCAGCACGAACGCTGGTCCAGCTGAGGCGCCAGGTGGAAATGGCTTGGCATGCCGTTCCACAGGACTATATCCAGCACCTCTACGATCGTCTCCATGGGAGAATTGCAGCCTGCATTGCTGCGAAAGGAGGATATACACGGTACTAGTGCCGACATTGTGCATGCTCTGTTGCCTGTGTTTATGTGCCTATGGTTCTGTCTGTGTGATCATGTGTTGTATCTGACCCCAGGAATGTGTATATAAAGTTTCCCATTCCTGGGACAATGAATTCACGGTGTTCTTATTTCAATTTCCAGGAGTGTATCACCTGCAAACTGGCACATATCAGAGCGTGGCAGAAGCGAAGTCAATATTGGATTTCATTGGAAGAGAAATATAAATCCAGTGATCAGATCGCTCTAACGTCTGTCTGCAGCATGTCATTTGTTCAAAAATTATGAAATTCTCAAATGACGACAAATTAATTACGCCAAGCCAACAGGGATTTTGGAAGAAGAGCTTGTGTTAATTATAGCCCACTCTATTTTGTGATGAATTGATGAAAGTTTCTGTAAGTTGATGTTTTTTTTTTTTTCAGAAAACTCTCACAGCCGCCTGTTAACGATTTGTGATTTGTATAACTGATATTTAAAAACGATCTATACCTGTTTAAGGTTTTTTGCTGCTTATGAGTTGTCAGTGGGGAAATAAAGGGTGTTGCTTATGGTTTACAAATTCGACATGATCTCGAAGTTATTCCAACAATGAGAAGTGGGAAAAAGAGAGTGTGCAAGCAATGAATCTTCTCTTGACGACTCAATTATGACAGTTGAAAGACCGCCACCAACACGTGATACTACCTAATCATCTTTTTTTTTTTTTTTTTTTTAAATGGCATTCGGCAACGGAGGCCATACAGCCAGCTCAATGTATATTATTTTCAATGTATGGACGCCACAGGACGGACAGGACATTCACACAGACACACAACACTTAACATCCATGCCCGCGGCCGGATTCGAACCGGCGGCCATCGGCACGCGGAGCTAGCACTCTAGCCCCTACGCTACCGAGGCCGGCCTAATCATCTTGAAATGTTAACGGAGGCTATTAAACGTTGTATCCGACAGCTATCATTTTATTTTATTCTGTGCAGTTGCAAACCTGCATGTTTCACACCTGATCTATCACCGATTATCTGAGATATTTACGACGGCTCTACGAAAGAAAGCACCGCATGAAAAAAAAAAAAAAAAATCTGCATAAAAACACCGGTTGTTTGACATTTGACACTGAGCTACGAAATCTATCCCGGCAAAATGTATTCACATTTTTGCGTGTAATCCGATTTAGGGAAGCGTTCTACTGTACGTCACATTTAAAGCTGATTTTTCATAATAAAAATCATGTGGAGATCAGGATTTGAACCGGAGACCCCGTGGTCCCTGCCAGAAACCTAAGCACAGAACGAACAGCTGGATAAATTTAGAATATGAACAGTTCGGATATCAATAAAGTATTGTTGGTGTTCCTTCTTCTTACAGATTTCGTTGTTTTAAGGCGTTTCAGTAACAAAATGTATATGGCTGTTATGTAGCCGTTTCCACTGCTCTCCTAGTCGCACCACGTTGGCCTCACTCTAGGACTGCTATCGTTCAGTTCCGGTCATATCTGATATACCAGGCGAATGTTGGGATCCTTCCTTAAAAAAGGCCATGGCCGAATTCCTTCCCGTTTCTTGTCCCCAGTCAGATCCCACCTCTAATGACCTTAGCCGTCGACGAGGCGTAAAACCATAAGTAAAAAAAAATACCTTCTTGCCTTGTGCTCTTACGGATTTAAATTCACAGTAGAGAGAATAATTGATTGCAGAACACCCTCTGGCTCCCAGAATTTTGTGAGTATACAGATTGTTGGGTATACTGTAGATACATAGAAGGAATTAGGATTTAAATTACCGGAAATTCCGTCATATTACAAGATTAGAAGAGCAAATCAGACACTGGTTCGAGCGTTCGAACTGGCAATACAAAAATATATTAGTGGGAAAATGAATAACAGTATCATTAAAATAAACTTGGAAATTCATTGTGAAATTTTAAATGTAAATCGTAGACTGCACCAGGTGGAAGAGTCATGCGAAACAATTGACTAATGAAATGGCTGGTCTAGCTTGCGATTTTTTTAGTAGCAGTAATGAAGTCACCGTATGCAGTACAGGCGCTCTCCCTTTGAAGTCGTAAGGGAGCATCCATAAACTACGTGGCTCGGTCTACGGGGGGGAGGAAGGGGAGAGGTTGGCTGGAAAGCTACGTTGAGCTACGTGGGGGGAGGGTGGGTCCCAAGCCAGGCCCCGTAGCTTTCCATTTATATTATTTGTCACAGTTAAAATGAGGTACAGAACACACAACAGCATGTGAATATTTATTTCCGTCATTTCACTATCTCCATATGTAATTTACGATAGTCTGATACGAGAAAACAGTACAAAATGTCTTCTGGAACCATTAGGGGAAAAAACCAACGTGCTGCGTGGGAGGAGGGGGTGGGCTACGTGGGGTGGAGGAGGGGTTCACAGGAGGCCAAAATTGAGCTACGTAGTTTATAAACGCTCCCTAACGAAGGAAGCCAATGTGCGGAGCGGTCACTAGGTCGAAGATAGAAAGCATATCTGCTATTCAGGTGATAGCCGTTCCATCTTGAGCACACTGATAAAGGAGGTGAGAGAGTGAAAGAAAGCTAATGTTCCCTTTGTGTGGAAGATAATCTCCAATCAGAGCAGATGCAGAGTGAAACGAAGTGTGGTATTCGCTAAAGGGGCATGGATTCTCCGATTGCCATTTTCCTAACCACTAAGGGAGCGTCCATAAACCACGCAGCTCCATTTTGGCCTCCTGTGAACCCCACCTCCACCCACGTAGCCCAACGTAGCACTTGTCTCTACCAACCCCCCCCCTCCCCCCGCTTTCAGTTCGCTCTGAGATATCGAACAGTACTGACCGTTTCCTTGTTTACGTGCGTGCCGTTCCAAGTGGTGTGAACAAGCTATTAGATTTCGTGGCAACACAGTGCTAGTGCTACTTCAATTTCAAGTTACCGTTCCGGATTAACAACACAACAGGTGGAAGATAGTGAGTGAACAGTGAAAGAGGCGTAAGCCCACGGGCTTACAAAATGCAAGAGGACTCGGAGGGGTGTACAACTAAGGAGATGGCCGAAGCTATAGCCTCGACCGTACAAGCGTGCTATGCGCCGATCGAAGTTGATCCTGTAAGTACGCCACCCATTGCACATTCAGACCGTGATAAGACAACAACCATCAATAAATGTAAGCTACTTGTGTATGCCGACCTAGAACAGACTTCTTGCATAAGTACTAGATTTGAAGGAACCCCAACTGGGGAAATTGACCTAAATATGAATATCGATAGAGTTTCATCTACGCCTAATAACCCCACAATTTCCACAGGCCTTACAGCAAGTGAAGAGACAGCCCAATGAGAAATGTCAATAACAACTTATACTAGCAATAGCAACCAAAATGCCATAGTTAAGGGATCCAGGAATCTACCAACAGATGACTCAAGAAATGCTCAAGCAGCTACTCTATTGAGACAAGAGAAATTCATGTATTCAGAACGCGATTCTGGTTCATTCATAGTTTATGCAGAACAGACGAATTCGGAAGACCACGCAAATAGAGGCGCTCTCGGATGTCTACACCCCATGTCCGTTGGTAAATTTATTAGGAACTCGATCCCAGAAATGAAGCATTTGATACTTAACATATCAGCTAAGGGAAAGAACCGTGTCCAGATCGAATTCAACAACTATAAGGCAGCAAACAGCTTGTCATCAGTCACCAACCACCCCCAGAATATAAAATTCTTTATACTGCGCTATTGCACCGTTAAAGAGGGGATAATAAGAGGGGTAGATACAAGATTAACTGATGAGGAAATACTAAATGTAATAGATACAGATATCGAAGTAATAGGATCCAGAAGACTAAAACGTAAGATCATAATCGACGGAAACTACCAGTGGATCCCGCGCCAAATGGTATGCATTACTTTCAAAGGACAGAGCCTTCCACCACACGTTTTCATCCATTACACTAGATGCCAAGTCGAACCATATGTGCAAAAAGTTACTCAGTGTTATAAATGCTTGAGATATGGTCATGTCAACAAGCACTGTCGCAGCAATGCTCGATGTGCCAAATGCTTAGAGTTCCACGAAAAATCTGGATGTAACAAAATCGATAACTTTCACTGCGCAATATGTACAGGAGACCATATAGCCACATCAAGCTCCTGCCCAGAGTTTGTGAAACAAAAGCGCATCAAGACCATTATGGCCTACAATAACCTCACATTAGAACAAGCCTCAACCCTAGAAAACCCAACCTCTTACGCCAAACAAGCTGCCAGCCCCTCCTTTACCCCAGATCCATCCATATTCCCTCCAATGCGCATGCCTAAATCCGGAAGGCTAATAACCACTCCCACACAAGCACAGACAATGGCTAAACCTACCCCTACTCTGCAAGAACGACTCCATAAGCAAGCCAGAGCTGAGCCTTCACCAAAGCAGCAACAAACTAGAGGTCAACATGTAAAGATTCCATCAGAACTGTACTTTGATCACGGATCTTCCACATCTGCTCCGATAAGCTACAACCCTCACAGACCCCTGAGCGTCGAAAAGGAAGATGACCTCATAGACAAAGTGGTCTCCATTGTCTCCTCGCTTTTGAAGATGGTCAGTTCAGGCGTTATGCAAGACATTAGAGATTTTATCAGAAAATCCTTAGTGCCCAACAATAATGGGGAGATGCAATACCTTCATACAGTGGAACATCCGGTCAATCCGGTCTAACAAAGAAACCTTGCATACCTTCTCCAAGAAAACTCCTTTGCAGTTGCAGGACTAATGGAAACATGGTTGAAACCAGAGTGACAATTCTTTTGTACAGGATACAAAGTGATTCGATCGGATCGAATAGATGGATACGGAGGGGTGGCCCTTCTGATCAAAAACGGAATACAGTACGAGGAAATACAGCTCAACATGCAGGGCTCGCGTCTACAAGCCTGCGCAGCTAACGTAGAATATGACAGCAGGGACCACTGAAAAATAGCAGTTGCCTCAATCTATAGATCCACTCAAACTCCAGTCTCTAAAAGAGAAATTCGTTAGGTAATATAGCAATTAACCCCTCCAATGCTAATCATGGCGGATCTTAACGCCCACCACCAACAGTGGGGAAGCGAATCCAACTGTGCAGTGGGCAAAGTGGTAATAGAGCTACTGGAAGAAATGAACTTGGTCCTACTGAACGACGGATCAGAAACGAGGTACCATAGACCCACAGAACGTAAATCGGCAGTGAATATATCACTCATCTCCTCGGATCTGGCCTTTGACATAGAATGGAAGATCTTCACCGTCCCATCGGGATCGGATCATTTTCCCATCATAATGACACCTCCAAATCAGATATTCGATGGCACACAAACAACAACGCCATACAATCGCCATACCTCTGGAAGATAACTAACGCGGATTGGCTGAAGTACGATACAGAAATAACAAGAAATCTCGAGGGCTTCGAATTCTCGGATGACGTAGTAGCCGACTACCAATCCCTTATGACAGCCATTGAAAAGGCGGCAATGAAAGCTATTCCCGAGATTAGACCGCGTACCTACCGTAGAAAATCACCCCCTTGGTGGGATGAAAGACTGTCACCTAGCGATAAAAGAAAGACAGATGGCCCTCAGGAGATACAAAGACTCGGCGACAGAATAGAACTATATTTATCTCCGGAAGATAGAAGCAAGGACCAAAAGAGTATTAAAGGAGAAAAAACGCCAAGATTGGACCGACTTCTGTAATTCTCTCAACAGAACGTCTCCAATAAAAGAGATTTGGAGAAAAATAAAAGGCTTCCAGAATGCGACGGGAACGACAAGTAATACTTCTCCACCTATACTGGTTGCGGAGGACATTTTACCCAACCTTACCCCAGCCACAGCTTCGGAGGAGGTGGTGAACACAGAAGATGGGAGGCAATATGACACTCTGTTAGCATCCTTCACGGAAGAGGAATTTAATGCGGCACTTAAACACAACAACAACAATGCCCCTGGCCCAGATAACATCCATTATAGCATGATCTAATTCCTCCCAAGCCAAGCGAAGAACATACTTTTAAGACTGATGAACGCCGTGTGGAGCAAACGCGTGAATGTACCGGAGATGAAGCGCGTAAGAGTAGTGCCAATTATGAAACATGGGAAAGACCCAACACTCGTCTCGTCGTACAGACTAATATCGCTGTTATCCTGTAGCCTCAAAACTCTTGAACGGATGGTTAAACACCGGCTGTAGTGGTATCTAGAAAACAACAGCCTACTCCCATGCCAGCAAATGGGTTTCAGGAAAGGCAAGAGTACCATAGATGTAGTAGCACACCTCATGACAGATATCTACGAATGCTACCGCTCTAACGCGTACCTCATCGCCTTGTATGTGGATCTAACGCATGCTTATGACAATTTGGTGCCATCAGTCCTCTCTAGGAAGCTATTGGACATGGGACTACCTAGCGAATTTGTAGCTAATCTAATCTCATTGCAAACAGGGAGATCGCTAGAGATTCACATCAATGGTACAATAGTCGGCCCTCAAATAGCAACTCGAGGTCTCCCTCAAAGCTCCACGCTCTCCCCGTTGCTGTTCAACATCTATACCAGTGACCTCGGAAGACCGGTAATAGGAAAGGTGATGATCCTCCTGTATGCAGACGACTTATGCTTCTATGTAATGATGAACGAGTTAGTTGATTGCAAGAAGGACCAGGAAGACGTGGTCGAGTGACTACGGCAATGGCTCAGGAACAACGGCTTAGACATATCACAAACCAAGTCAGCGGTGTCAATTTACAGCAGACGTAGAATCCCTGATATGGACGAGGTACAGCTGGGATCTTTCCGTTTCCCGTATCGACGAGTTGTTAAATACCTGGGCGTCAGAATAGATAGTAAGATTAACTGAAAACATCAAATCAAAGACATCTCAAGCAAATGTGAGACGGCACTTAATGTCATGAAAGCAACCACAAAACCTTGGTGGGGTACAGACCCGAAAGTTGCCCTAACTTTATACCGATCACTCATCAGACCACATTTTGACTACGCAAGCATGTTCTACGGATCAGCAGGGGATAACACCCTTCGAAGCCTCGACAGATTGCAGTACAAAGCACTAAGAATATTCACAGGGGCTATGACGTCAATACCCACTAATGCGCTACTGGTAGAAGCATTAGAACCACCTCTCTATATACGACGTATGCAACTCTGTAAACAGTTCCTACTTAAACAAAAGAAGATTAATAACAACACCCTCATCCGGAAAATTGAAGCCCTTGGAAACCAACTGACTTGCGGAAGATACTGGTCACGCAAAAAGACCCCAACACTCATAACCGCACTAAAAGATATCAACAGATACAACAACAACATAATGTTTTCATACCTCCTGCCAGAGTTTGGTATGCCATATGAAGCAACCGTTACACCACTCAACGTGAGAACCGACATCAATCTGGAAGACTCCAGACATGGCAGTACCGCTAAGTTGACAGAATTCCTTGCGCAATGGTCAAACGCATCCCACATCTACACAGATGGGTCGAAATCCCATTCATCAGTGGGCTATGCATACTTGGATCTAAAGAGGAAGCGATATGGTATGTTCAAACTACCCGGAGAAGCATCCGTCTTCACAGCGGAAATGGTGGCAATTCAGAAAGCAATTGAGTATGCTGAGGTGGACACAACATCGGTCATAATATCAGACTCCCGCTCGTCGTTGACCAGCCTGCAAGGATACACGCAAGTTGCCAACAAAGACAGTATTTTATGCAACATCTTGGAAGCAGCATACCGTGTGAAACAAAAAGGCAAAACGCTTGTGTTCGTTTGGGTGAAAGCCCACATCGGCCTAGAAGGAAACGAACGGGTGGACCAGCTGGCGAAGCTAGCATGCGAGTAACATCCGTTCGTAACTGTGAGAGACCTAATGACAATCGCAAAAAAGAAGCAAGAGAATCATGGAACAGAGAGTGGGAAGAGTCACAACTGGTCAAAGGAAAATACTATGGACAGATCCACCCCGTCATCCCTAGACAGGAATGGTACCAACAACTCTAGATCTCAAGAAAAAATATCGTAACCATCTCCAGACTAAAGTTCAACCATGGCTACTTCCCCGCACACCTGAACAGAATAAACATAGCTCAAACCCCCTAGTGCCGATGCGACGAGACGAGCATAGGAGACATGGACCATATCCTCTTCGGCTGCAAGGACAGATACAACACCACACACCTAATAGAACAACTTGCAAAACTAGGTCACGGCCAACCATCAAAAGTGTCACACCTCCTTGCTACCGGCGACAGATTGCTATGCAGATTTCTAAAAAACTGTAAAATGGACATATGAACCTACAGATGCCTAAAAACATTAATGCTTCCAACTATTGGTAGATATCTTATAACTGAATTATGTACATGTTAATAGATATCAGATGTTATATGGTAATAGTGATCATGTACTATATGTGATAGATACTTAAGAATTGTGTTATGGACATATTTGTGAAAAAATACTCATAAGCTGTATTATGGCTGTATGGCTTACTGACCCATTGCCAATAACAATTAAAAAAAAAAAAAAACCTTTCCCACGTAGCATGTAGCCTTTTTCCCTATTGATTCCAAAAGACATTTTGTATTGTTTTCTCTTGTCAGATTATCAGAAATTACATACGGCTATAATTATATGGCGGACATAAATGTTCACAAGATGTTGTGTGTTCTGTATCTCATTTTAACTGTGACAAATAATTTGAACGAAAAGCTACGTGGCCTGGCTCGGAACCCGTAGCTCATCGTAGCTTTCCAGCCATCCCCGCCCTCCCCCCCCCCCCCCCTAGATCGAGTCACGTAGATTATGCACACTCCCTAGAGTGTAGCCTGTCGAGATAGAAGTTCACTGGTTGCAGTTTCCGGATCGAAATAGAGTTTTGAAGAATTTTTACTTTTTCTGGAGGTAGCCTACGTGCAATACCATATTCACCTCTGGAGAACGTAGAATCAGTTGTGTAACAATAAAATGAAGAGGTTTTAATAATCCTCACACCGGTGATCGCAGACTGTTCCGGCTTCCAGTGGATGTGTACTTTCACCAAAGTTCTGTTCTCTATGCCTGTAAAATGTCTGGTGATGGCAGGAACGCAGAATCACTACCGGTAAGAAGTTGATAGCTACTTCACTTTTATTAAGTCGTAGAATCTTCCGTATACATAGGCCAACTGAGTTAAAAGATTTTCAAAATGCACAGTGGAATTATTCACTGTAGATACTGTGGTAGATATTGCTTCATCTTGTAACTAAGCATGACAAAATAAAAAATAGTATCCGCCACTTAATGCACGTGGAATCTAGTTTCACAACGGAATATTCCACAACTTGATCGGAAAGCCACAGAGACCTACACCGAAGCGTTTAAAGCATCGATAGTGGCTGAAAGCCAAGATAGACATTAAAACATTCTT
Organism: Vandiemenella viatica; assembly: GCA_031002005.1. NCBI lineage: Eukaryota > Metazoa > Arthropoda > Insecta > Orthoptera > Morabidae > Vandiemenella > Vandiemenella viatica. The sequence goes on along the minus strand of CM061921.1, from coordinate 139,339,903 downwards.
CATTTGTCTATTAACAATTTAATGATAACAGAAACTAACTTAAACAGTTTATTTTAAACATTAATTGATAACAATGTTTGACAAGGGTTCTATTTCTGATATTAAAATGTGTGATTCTAAACCAATTTATCATGGGAAATTCAAATCTGGAAACAGAATTTCTCTGTCAGGGATACTTTTGGTGTGATTTGTATATATATGTATATATATTCTCATTTATTACACAAACAGGGACGTTATAGGCACATATGTGTATATTGATAGTTTGCTTCTGAAGGTATGTTAAGTCCTTGGTATTACACATCAGTGTTTCTCCAGTTATCTAGTACTAATTTAGTTCAGGTGTATTATTAAAGAAATATTTTTAAATTTTCAAAAAAATGCCTCGTCGTCGTAGTTGAAAATATAAGCCAGACTGCTTCTGTTACATTTGTGGGAAGTTTACCTTTGCAAGAAATCGGATGAAAATCTCAGCAGTCATAAAGAAAGCATATAAACGTTACTTCGGAGTAGAGGTAGGAGACAAAGATAAGGAATGGGCACCACATTTCTGTTCTGCTACATGTTACTGTAAACCTATTCAATGGTGTAGAGCAGTGGTTCCCAACGTTGACCGTACCGCCCCCCAGTGGTCGTTAGGGAGCTCGAAGGGGGCGTTTGTGAACAAAGGCAAATTTGGGGGGGGGGCGTTGACGCTCAGCCAGCGCCCCCCTAGCCAACACTGCCAAGGACTTGCCAATAAGATTAATTAATAACAAAAAACATTGAACAAATGTTTCAGCAAGGAATTCCAAATGTCCTTTAAGCAAGATCAGTGGGGATTAAAAGTTGGTATTAGTACATTATATCTTTGTTCCTAACACCTGCTTCAGTGGTTGATGAATGAGTCGCAGCAAGCGCTGTGCACCACAGGGATCACCATTATTAGTAAGTTTTATGTTCCGGATCGATCAACAATGCTTATACGTTTACACTGGTCAGTGTTCGACAACGGCGGAGCGACTGTGAACCTGTGCAGTATCTACAGCTTACGTGGACCTACTTACTGAAGATTATTTATTTTGGAATATCTATCTACCACAGAAGTTAGTACATATCCATTATTATTATTATTTGCTTATTATTCTATTTACTGATCAATATTACGTGAGCAATGTGCTGTGAAATTTCAACTATGTTTTAATCTTTTATTTAATTTTTGTATCATATGCTAACTGCACTCGATTCTATACTGATCACTGCTACTATTCCTATTATTATTATTATCAACTTCATTTTTGACATTTAGAGATTTTTACAAAGGGTAAAAATACCTATGGTTGACATAAAGTTGTATGAAATTCAAATTTAAGAAAATACTGTGATCCAGAAAACCAGCAACACTGTCAGATTAACTGAACATGTCCACGGGTTCGGTGATAGTCTGTTCTGTCGATGGTGAACAGTTTCTGCGGTGCATGTGGTTACCATATTCGGAAGCATATCTTGTTAGCGAAATAGCAGCTTTTGGGAAGTACTTTAACTCTCAGTTAATGTAAGTTTGCTTTACGTTGTACTGAACGTGAATATGGAAATGTTATAACAATGAAATAAACAAGTGTATGCATTCGTAGTTTAAACGGAAATAATATTTCTATTATGGTTAGCCTCTCTGTCAAAGGTAGGTGTTCCTTAAATCGTGAGGGGTGTCGAATTTACGTTCATCAATAATAAATGGACTTTAAATGCAAGCTGAACAAACCATCATACCGTTTACAAGACATACTATGGGAAGCGCTAAGGCACCTAAAATCGATATGTGGCGTCTGTTTCCGGTACAAACTATGTCATATTTGGGAGCCTACAGCTCTTATATTGCATCGTGGGCAGATATTGAAATTCCTCACTTGCTAAGTACTTTATGTAAGGCCGGCATATATTGAAACGGGATATTGTTAGGCAGTTTTCACACCGGCAAAACCGGCACCGCATACAATGTTATCAGATTAGAGCTTTAACACGTAAGACCCATTCACACTAGCGGTCAACTCAGCTCAGCTCAGTTTAGGTCAAAAATTGCTATACACATAATCTAATGGGAGCATCCACACTACGCGGTCCGCTCTGGTCAGGGCAAAGCAGCTCAAACTGAAGATCGAGTCGCCACCGATCAACGACGGTCAAGACCTGAGTTGAGCTGAGCTGACCGCTAGTGTGAACGAGCAACGGTCAGGGCAGATCAAATGGGCGGCGAACGTCTCAAAACTATGCTCGTAAGCAATAAAAAAGAGTAATAAATAAAAATAAAAAAATGTTTTAACAGTATTTTATTTCTGTTTATTATAAAGTCGTCAAACTTGAATATAAATTCAAATATTATTACACATTTTAGTACTGTCAAGATACAGATCCTGTTTCCAATTTTTTTTTAAAAATATTGTGAATATATTTTTAGAATCAAATGCTTCTGTACCAGCGTTAACAAATAAACAAAGAATATTTGTAAAGTAGGATTTCTCCCGCTCATCCTGAAATTTACTTTGTACATGGCATGAAATTTTATCCTTCCGTAAATAATTGTGCAAAATACATGTTGCTAAAATTATGTTATGAATTAATCCTGGAGCAGAATTAATTTTTCTAAAATAAATTCGAAATCTTTGAGCCCTAAAATATCAAAAGCATTTCCCACCACTCGTCTCGCACGGCATAGCCGGTAGTTAGCATTAATTTTACTCTTGATCTGTTTCCGCTTGAATCTCTGGATGCACCCAGAACCATCCTCCTTTTGATCTTGACGTACTTTTAGGCTCTTGATCCAAAATCATTGCGATTTAATTGACTTTGGGGTGGAAAACGGCATTGTTCACTATGAGCAATGGAAATGAAATGGCCTCGTCTACTACTTGATCTGGCCTGACCTGAGCTGAGCTGACCGCTAGTGTGAATGCTATCCTGGATTGTGAGCTGAGCTGACCTTATAGCAGAATATTTGTGTAACTAATTTATTTCACTTTTTCTAGGCCTCTTTTTGTATTTGAGTCAACACAGGATGTATCCAGTACTGTATGTTAATGAAATATTTACTATACTTCGTTCTATGATATAATAAACTATTAAAGTAACGTTTTTTGAATGGTGGATGCCTATTTCTTCCACCAAAGCAAAAAACTTATTGAACTCGATGCGATAAGGCCGGCGCCGGCTCCGGTTTTGCCGGTGTGTGTGAAAACGATATTAGGCTATATGACTTTTTTTAAAAATAAGTTTTTTTAATTTTATACTTTCTATGGAGTGAATTGGAAGCACTTAAAGAAGATTTTAAAAACTGATTTCAGGATATTCTTAACATGACCATTCCAGATTGGGTATTAGAACCTTTCTCAAACCTACAAACAGCAGATTTATCGCTACAGGAAGAGTTGATAGAACTGTCAAAAAATGAAGAATTAAAATTGAAATTAAAAAATGGATATCAAGAATTTTGGCTACAGAGGCAAATTCCAGATTTATATCCGGCTTTGTGGGCTGCAACAAAAAAGTTTTTTATTGCATTCCCTGAAAATCCAAAATACCTGGGTGTAACTCTTGACAGAAGTCTCACTTACTTTTAAAAGCCACTGTCGCAATGTCAACATGAAAGTGTCAGCACGCAACATCATCTTAAGCAAGTTGACCAGATCTAGCTGGGGAGCTAACCCAAGCGTCATCCCCACCTCTGCCTTAGCCTTATGCTACTCCGCAGCAGAGTATGCATGTCCTGTGTGGCAAAAATCCAGCCATGCTAAGACAGTAGACGTTGCACTCCACAGAACATGCTGGGTCATCATAGGTTGCCTCAGACCATCGCCTGTGAGCAAAGTGGGGATACTAGCTGGCATCGCCCCTGGAGATATACGCCGGGTAGTTGCCACCAGTGATTGAAGACGTCCGATACCCCCTACATGGCTATACACCAGCGCCATCGAGACTATAGTCCCGTTCAAGCTTCATGCGAACTTCAAAGCGACCAACTTGAGCTCCAAGCAATGAAAGGGAGAAGAGATTACAACAAGGGTTCGAATGGATCAAGCCAAAAGAGGGTCCACCACCTGGGTCTGAACAACCATGGCCCATATGGAAGTCGCTAAACAGGCTTTAAGTTGGAGTTGGCCACTGCAAAGGTACACTTGCCACTTGGGAATGCCAGGGAGAACAGCCAGATACCACATGTTCGTGCGGCGAGAGAGAAACCATGGTACATTTTCTGTCCACAACTTGGAATAAATGTATCTCAATTTGACCTTCAATCAGCTACTGACAAAGCCATCGCATTGGCAGAAAAACTACCACATATTTGATGCTGTCATCGACACGAGAAGAAGAAGAAGAAGATTGCATTCCCGTCATCATATTTAGTCGAAAGGGGATTTAGTATAGTAAGCAATTTACTAACAAAGAAAAGAAACAAATTGCCAGTTGTGGAACGTGGTGATTTAAGACTCATGCTGACAAATATAGCACCAAATGTAGAAAAATGAGTATCATTACATCAAGCTCGGACCTCTCACTGATAATTTTACGATAATTTTCAATATATGTTTTTAATCAAATTATGTATAAGGTACCAATAATGTTAATATTCTTTAATAAAGTAATTTAAAAAATCTGTCCTTGTTTTTAAATATTTAATATAGTCCAATTCACCTAAGAGGGGTGCCATCAAATCACTGTTTGAAGAAGTGGGCAACAAGCCAATTAAATTGAAGCGCTATGGATTACACAATGTTGATTACAACAACAAAAGAAGTCGGTGATGTTTTTTTTTTTCAAACAGGGGGGCGGTGAGTAATTTTTTTTTCGAAAAGGGGGCGGTAGGTCAAAAAAGGTTGGGAACCTATGGTGTAGAGGAAAAGAGAATGTGGTGTTGTTCGCTGTGCCCATGGTACGGAGAGAGCACAGGACCACATTACTGATTGTTATTTCTGTCTAACTAAAGTTCAGGGTTTTACTAACAAAAAATCTAAGAGGCACATTGTTTATCCCGATCTACCTTCAGCGAGAAAGCCAGTGGAGCATTCTGATGGACTTCCAGTACCTTCAAGACCTACAGATGAAATTCAGAGTGACAGTGATGTTAACTGTGTTGAAGAAATCACTTGTACTGCAGCGGATGATCCTCTGTATCAGTGCTCAAGTGACTCATTGCCACATTTACTAACTCGAGCAGATTTAAATGATTTAGTGTGTGATCTAGGACTAAGTAAACAAAAGGCGAAACTGCTTGGTTCGCGGTTACAAGAATATAATCTACTCCACGAAAGCACTAAAATCAATGTATTTAGGCACCGAGAACATGCCTTTATTCCTTATTTTGCATATGACGAAGCACTAACATTTTGCAATGACGTTGCTGGTGTAATTAAGGTGCTGAACTTCACCTACTGTTCAGAGGAGTGGAGACTATCCATAGATGCATCTAAAACAAGTCTCAATGTTGTTTTGCTCCACAATGGAAATAAAATTCCCTCTGTTCCAGTTGCTTACGCCAGCTTAACTAAAGAGAATTACGAAATCTTATGGAGGATGATAAATTCTTTACAATATAATGAACACAAATGGAAAATATGTGGAGATTTCAAAGTAATTGCTATAACATTGGGAATGCAACAAGACTACACAAAGAATGCAGGTTTTCTTTGCGAGTGGATTAGTCGTGATAGAAATTCTCACTATGTGAAGAAGAAAGGGCCTCAGCGGAATTGGAAAGTGGGTGAAAAAAATGTGCAACATGCAAGTCTGGCAGCTCCTAAAGATATACTACTTCCACCACTTCACATCAAACTTGGTCTAATGAAGCAGTTGCAAAGGCCATGGATCCTACAGGCAGTGGATTTGCATATTTAGCTGACAGAGATTCCCCAGCTTTCAGTTGCCAAAATAAAGCAAGGTGTATTTGTGGCCCCTCAAATCAAGGAGCTGCAGAAAGATTCAAATTTTGAAGAACACTTAACAGCCAAAGGCAAATGATTATGGGAGTAGATTATAAATCAAAATTCCGTCTGGAACAACTGTTGATGTTACTGTTTTCTTTATTTCCATACGCGTTTCGCCCTTATGGTGTGGGGCATCGTCAATGGAGCAAGGGTGATGGTATTTACATGGGGATCTGGAACAGCACTTTATGCATCTTACAGATCTTCTATTTCACAATTATAAAAACTGTTTTACACATATTACTGAATAAACACTGGCATTGTATCCATTGCAACTGCAAACTTCTTGTTTCGTTTGTCTGCTACATTATATACATGTTGTTGTGATTAAATGCAGTGCTACCAACTTTGTTTTATTTTTTGTTTGTTGTTGTATCTGTGTTGCTGTATTAAATTATTTCTCTGTATTCATCAGCTGTGTATGTGAGTGTGTGGTGGTTATTTTTATTGAGTTGAATAATTTGCATTAGTTTCCCTGTGTAGTGTTTATTTTTAGTGAGTTAAACAGAGTTTTATTGGTTAAATTGGTGAATTCATTCAATAGTGATTTTCCCATTCCTATGGCTTTGTGTATTTGGTAGCTTTCTTGAATTGTTAACAAGTGTTGTCTGTGATTGTTAATTTTTAATATCCTCATGTCTGTCTGTAGGGATGTAGAGATTTGCAGAGTATGGGAGTGTTTCAAGAAGGTGTCAGAAAACTTTCTCGGAAGAAGAAGAGCTGCCAGCTACAAAGAAATGGTGAATGACGTGATCAGAGCATACATATGATGGACTGTCATCTGTATTACTTCACAGAGAGTTGTAGTGACGTATCGGATGAACATGGTGAAAAATTTCATAGAGACATATCTACAATAGAAAGGCGTTATGAAGGGAAATGAGTGCCATCAATGTAGCATATTATTGCTGGAATATCATTCGAGAGAAAGAAGATTGTCAATACAAGAAAAAAAAAGTGACAAGAATTACTATATGGTGACTCATTTTTTGTCAATTTTCTGTAATTACTCAAGCAAAATAAATGCTAAAAAGTGAATACACTAAGTATACTTTGTTATATGTTAGATCCCAATCTCCCTTAATGTGATTAACTTAATAACATCATAAAAATCTGATTTTTTTCTTGAATTTCAGCTAATGTGTTCTGCACTATATCAGAAAAAAAACTTGCAATTACTCGGAAACTATCCCTGACACAAAGAAACTAAAAACAGGTTTGAATTCAGTGCTCGAAGGACAACTCAGAACAAAAAGTATGTTTCAAAAATAGAAAAAAGTTTTTTTTTTTTTTTTTTTTTTTTTTTTTTTTTTTTTTTTTTTTTTTAGAACAGTGTAATCGTTGGGAGCGTGTTCAGGCGCCCGCAATTGATTGTCCCGTTTCACTGAGCCTCATTCCATGTGTGTCAAGTTCGGGTTTTTCCCCCTAAATTTGGTGGGTCTCCACGCGGGATGGGACTTTTTTAGGAGCTTTATAATTTTAGGGGAATTTTTTGTTTGAAAAAAGATCACCATAGACTCAGTGTTTAGTGTTTACCATAGAGATATACTTCTTCTGGTTACCTATGGTCAGGGGCGTAGCTATCGGAGGACAAGGCGGTGCCGTGCACCGGGGCCCCCAACTCAGGAGCCCCACGAGCACAGCTCATGAGGCCCCTAAGCGCAGCTCAGGGGCCCCAAGCTCAGGTGAGGGGGGGGGGCCTAAAGCTCAGGGAACCCCTGACAGCAAACCTCACAAGACTTGGTAGAGCTAAAAAAAAGAATAAAGGCCGCCCATCTGGCCTGAGGGCCCAAAATATTTTTTTTTGCACCGTGGCTCTTGTTAACCTAGCTACGCCACTGCCTGTGGTATGGAAAGACGTGGTTGTTGGAGCAACGTGCAACAATGTTGCCTTTGTTGTTGACACACAACAGTACAGATAATTCGACCAGAAATTTGTAAACATGCCATTTGTTGATTAAAAATATTGAAAATGATTGCTGATTTTCAGCCAAAGGTTGGTACAAGTCAAACCCAACATACAGCGTACTCATATTTTTGGCAACAAAAATGACATCGAGTTCGTGTAGTAAAAATTGTATAGTAAAACATAGTGGAATACACCTCAGCTGATTTTTATTCAGATGATTGTGACGCAGCTGGCTTTAACGTTTTGAAAACATTTCAGAGTTTGGCCTAGTAGGCTATTAATCACGATTTCAATTTCGACTACACCTTTTCTATCTATAATATTTTAAAAAATGAGTTGCGTAATTAGGTTATGTATTGAAGTGCTACAACGTGTGATAATGGTCCGATTCACATTGCGACGAAATGGTGGATTTAACCCTCCTACTAAAATGTTAAGTTTGTTTAATGTTACAATGGTTGATCTCAAATTAAACGAAATATTGCATAATTTATAAATAACGAAAATTACTAAGCAATATATATATATATTTTTATGGGTTTACTCCTTAATTTTGACGATTTTGGGGTTTTTGACTAAAGCTTTAGGGGTAAAAGAAGTTTTGAGTTGGCAACCCTGCCGCATTCGCGAACTTGCTTGGGTGCGTACGAGGCATAAAGCCAGACCATTGAGTGTAGATCGATAAAATGGAAGGTATTTAATACTGAAGCTAGAGCAGGGTAGCTAGATTTGTTTTACCGTAGAATACAATCAGTAGATGATTATAAATGTGCTTGGTTGGGAGTCATTTTAAGAAAAGAAGCCGGTAGAAGAGAGTGCTAGGAACGTTTAAGGCCTATATTGGCCATTAGGCCTAGGTATATGTTGGCAGAAGAATTAGGAGTAATAAATGGAAGGGAAGTGGTGATCATGATCGTATACTGTCACTTAATTTTAGGCATAAGTACTATGATAGTTTTCTTTTGTAGGTAACGAATTAGGGAGTGGAATGAATTAACTTCCACGCAACTATGGTAAATCATTAAACTTAAACGCAAACACACACGTTTTTTGAACTTGTCACGTGGATAGTTTCTCTAATTCTTGTTCACCAGATTACAGAAAGATAAAATGAAGCATATATAATGAAAGTACATTGATTGCTGTTATAATTTGTACTCTGGTACTGCGTAAAACAGCATTGTGGCTTGCTGAATCACCAAAAAAGATTAGCTTTTAAAAAAAAAATAGATAGAAGGGAAAAATATTCCTATCCCCTCAACACGTTTTTATGATTTTAAAAATGGTACGAAGTAAAGTAAAATAAATGGCTGTGAATTCTAGCCCAGATGGTGCAAGGAGGACGAGGACCGTTATGTAATGTTTGCAGGAGCAGGACATTGATACGCGACTGGTACTTGCTTCCCAATACGACAATGAAGGTAATAACGTCACGTGTCTGCTAGTCTTTTTAGAATCCACTAAGCAGTAAGAAATGTCTGCTTAGAGATTTCTCTCGCAGGCATCAATTTATTCTTTTCATGCACTGGCGAACAATATGCTGAAGGAAGATTTTAGACTAAATATAAATCAAAGCAAGACAGAAGTGATTAAATGTATCAGTAATGATAGCAATAAAAGTAGATTAAATGTAAAAATAGGATTATATCTAACAGGAGAAGTAAGTGAATTCTGTTACTTAGAAAGATAGGACGATAAAAGCAGAGTAGTACTAGCGAAAACAGCCATCTTGAAAAAGAGAAATATTGTAGTTTCAAATATTGACCTCGGACTCAGAAAGAACTTTCTATAACACTGCGTGTAGAGCACAGCGCTTTATGATAGTGAAGCATGGGCTTTGGGAATACCAGAAAGAAGCAAAACTGAAGCATGTAAGGAGTTTGTTGGTTGGATTTTATGGTTCCCCTTGGTGTTCCTCACGTTTTTGGGCCAAACCAATCCAGTTATTCGGCCACGAACGATTGAAGAACATTTTATTCAGTTGTACAGGTTCATTTGTAGTACTTGTTGAAGGCTGCTTAATTTTAGATATCGACAACACAGTCATTTCAAGTCTTCTTTTGGTCATTTATTCTTCACATGTTAGATTACAAAACATTCAGTATTGCCACGACCACGTCAGGTCTGTCGGCTACCACTCCAGACTGAATACTGCCGCCGACCCTTGCTGCAGGCAGGGTCGCAGCTGTTTCACACTCCCTTATTTTTTTGCGGTCTGCCTCTGGCCGCTCGGTTACGAACATTGGGACAGACAATTTACAAACACATGCATAACTGAACAAACTACTCCGAACGTGAAACCTCTTACAATATAACATAATGATACATATAACTTTACAAAGACCTATACATAACTCATATACAGATACGTCACAAGCATTTGGAATGTGGTGCTATTGAAGCACGCTGATAGATGATGTGCGACATAAACTATTTAGTAAATGATAGCGAGGAAAAAAGTTTGTGCAAAGGGGCAAGAGGATGGTGGGTCACATTATAAAGCGGCCTGTAGACGATCAAATTGTTTGTCAAACATTACCTGTTTGTCAAATTATTTGAGTGTCTGCGGCATTGTTTGACGCGTTTGTCAAACAATCGACGCGTTTGACGTGTTTGATGGAAATTTTGATTGACGGCGTGTTTGTCAAATAAGTTTGAAGGTGTGCGGTGGTGTTTGTCAAACATTGTGTCATTTGTCGCCTAGTGACCATGGAGAACGCATCGCCGTTCGCCAAGTGAAAAAAGCAGGAATGATAATTGGCTGACTGGACATAATTTATCAGACGAAGGATTCCTTTTACAGTTCATGTCCATATATCTGCCGGTGCTATGAAAATAAAATCTAAAGAAACGAATAACTTCAATATTTAGCCAAATTTATTAAAAATGTTGAAATAATTTAAAGTTAAAATTTGTAGAGGGCAAATGTAGGAGGGTGCAGAAAAGGGGGAAGATGGGTGTTTAGGGTAATTGTCACCGGAGCGTGGGCTCCATTGCAATTTTATTAAAAATATTAAATATTAGCATCTGGTTTGGCTAATTTCTCCAAGAACCGTGTATAATAGACTCCATCTCTTCCATGTCTTTTTCTCCATGTCGGATGTATTTTTTTTTCCCGTTAGTAAGTAAATTGTGTAAATGACAACACGTCATAACTTCTTGCTTTTGTTAGAGATAATTATGTGGGTTTCTAAAAAAACTTTAAAATTACTTGCGAGAATGCCAAATACTTTTTCAATAACCCGCGCGAGATAAACGACAGTTGAAAATTATTCTGTTATCATTTAACACTTGTTTATTGCAATGTTTCATAAAACTTGGTAGCAGATGGAAAGCTTCATCTCCTACAAATAGGGAGGACTTTTTTCTTAAATTAGTATTCGGCAGTTCATCTGGATCTGGAATCTGCAACTGATTATTTTCAAACAAATTCCAAAATGATGTATTTTTAATCAATCCTCACATCTGACGCTCTGAAATTTGTACCGACATCAACCGTGTGGTGGTACGTAGAAAAAGTGAGGGGGGGGGGTTTTATAAATTATTTTTTTATTAATTAAAATTAATAATTGGTTGGCAAGAATCATTAGCCAGGTCACAAAGACAACTGACATAAATAATTTATTGACTTCATATGGCTTCTACACCGCTAGGCATATTTAACTTTATCGTTAATATGTGAATCACTAGGATATCAATGCCTTAGCGTTACAATTGGCCGTTCTTATTCAAGTTAACTAACTTAAACATGCTACAACAAGAATATTCGGTACAATAACATGAATACATGAAAATTACAGGGGTCTCGGGCGCCGTTAAAATACAAAGAAATGATATGTAACTCGCGATATGCAAGGCTCTCATGAAGTTCATCAAATGTCGGCTAGCTCAGGGTCAAATCAGCATAAAGAACATAAGTCTCTCTCTCAAAGGCGCTTACGGGTCATTCGCAGTCTCAATAAGAACTCAACGAAGCAAGACCTGGCGTTTAACACTTTACCATAGCAGCAGCACTGATGTCCGTTGAACTCTCAGTTCCAGCGCAATATACGATCACCAGACTGGTGATCGTAGGCAAGTCGCTGTATAGCCCAGATCAACTGTTCTGGACCAGCGATCAGTACACTCGACTGTCTCAGACCGTGGCCCGGCGAGAAGTAAGTCCCTCTTCTTCGGAAGGCGATGGCGTCCTCCTCCCGCGTAGGAACATGGCGGGCAGAAAAGATACACCCTGCATTAACACATGACGACCCCTATCGATGATTTCATAGGCAGGTTGGAAATCACGTGATACAGTCCATCGTTCAGATTCGCGGCATTTTGCCTGCGTTCCCTTTGCGATGTTTCTGTCGGGGTGGGGGGGGAGGCAAGCTGTGAGGTGGCCCTCCGCTTGACCTTGGCCAGGCGTCAGCAAGTCGGGCCATTGTCCTGCGGGCAGGGATTAACGGTACGCTTCCGCCCCAGCTCAAGACGACGCACCCCAATCTTCAACACATTTCTAACACTCGCATACAGGAAAGGGAAAAATGGATGTGTATGGAAATTACCATCGGATTGTGCGCTCCATTCCAATTAAATTGATGGTGATGTATGAGTATCTCTCATATTGATTTCTTTATTGTGCGCAATACTGTATCCATACTGAAACTAATCTGCTGAACTCCCTTGTACTTCTATCAATTTATATATCTGGTCTTCATAATTTTCTCCTATATCAACCAATCATACTGCATCAAGGATCTGACAAATGTCTCGAAACTCCCTGTACAATTACTAGGAAGTGATACTTCGTTATTTGGTGGATAGCAAATGCAGACATTTGATTCTTAAAACTTCCAGAAAGTGTTTCAATCGGACTAAATACAGCTTTACACATTGAATTACAGGGTACACAAGTTAATTTTTTCTTGTAGCAACCTCCAGTCTCTCCCATTATGTTATTACGCTTACTTATTTACGAGAATTAGTGCGGTAACCTCTTCATCTCTACATATCCCTTACAACCCACGTCCTCAATTATATGTTTCATATATTCTAATCTCTGTCTTCCTCTACAGTTCTTACCTTCGACCGTTCCCTCCACCAGCAAATTAACCAATCCAGAATGTCTCAAAATATGACCTACCAGCCTGTCTCTTCTTTTTTGACGTTATTTTATGATAAACTGTTTCGACATACATGTCCTGACTTTCTACCTTCGCTATAGATATGCTTCCCCTATTTGCCATTTTCCACCTGTTTTTCCATCCATATCTCTTCAAACTCTACTGGACTCTCATATGGAGCACTACTTCTGAATCTTTTCAGATGCTTTATTAGATATCCCCACCCATCCCTTCACTCTTAATTAGGTTAAATCTTGATATCAATGATAAAGTTTTTCACAAAAGTTTATGGTATAAGTTCCAAATGTCTTAGCATTATTCTCTACATCCCTTTTTAACAGTTAGTACCACTAAGCATATTTTCAGATGTTTGTGTTTATCTCATTGTAATAATATGAGGTTTCACAATCCATTAACCTCAATTAATGTATTCATTCCAATTTTTAAGATTTTGACATAACTGCTTTCTAGTAACATTTCCAGCTAATGTTTTTATCTGTTTCTATTCTTTTGTTTCTTCCATATTTATCCCCTTTTACATCCAAAATCAGCTTAGGATCAAAGCCTTTAAGTGTCTTGTGTAGAATGTTCTTCAACTATAGCACCAGCGTTTAAATGATCTTCTACTTCCGTTTTTTGATTCAATCATAGAAATCATTCAGTGTACCATCTTCAGTCACAACAGCCTTTATGATCAAAGGCAGCAAGGTGTACCGTACGTGTAGCTGGGGAGAAGAGGCTAACGACACCAACGCTATATATGTAGCCGGGACACACTATACCACCCCGTGCTCGTTCTAGAGACAGCAAGCAATAAGTTCGCCGTGTGAAGGCTCGTCCCTCTTCTGTCCGCACTTATGCACAGCTCGTCCGACTGACACGTTTTGCTACTCAATCTCCGTGTTCTTCACAAAAAATAATATTAAAGAATTTCCCTAACGTGAGCAAGCGCGGATCCAAGGGGGAGGGGTCATGGGGGTCATGCCCCCCCCCCCCCTGGGCTCGGCCTCTGGTAATATTTTTAATCTCACTGATTTTAATTAAATAAGATTACTTTGAATAATGGATGGCCAGATCTCACAAATACATACACGACAGTCACAATGCGACTGTATGCTGTTTATAATATTATATTGTATCCGATCGGTCATTGTGAACTGAATATTGAGCGCGTAATTGCAACTTTTGATTTTGCCGCGTCGCGCAGCGCGTCGTACTATTCGTTCGCGGCTGCGCGTCCGATGTTCGGTGACGTCACAGCCGCGTAGCTCCGACCGCTTCTCGCCACTAAACCGTTTGATGTATTTACATAAATATTGTCATTTTAGTTATGCACGGGTGTTTTTTACTACAGGATGCAGCGAAAAATGTGATTGTGCTGGTGTGTCGAAACGTAATGCATGTAGTGGTTTATTTAGAAAGATAGATTCATTCTTTTACGAAGAAACCTAGGTTTGAGATTGATAAACACCCAAAACATTTATCTATACTGAGCACTAATGCAGATCATAATATGTGTGTTGCCGATGCTTCAACAACTACCTTAACCTTAGATGAAGAAGAAAATATTACTCCTGCTGAAGCTGTTCTATGCTTGCCGATTTCGTGTACGTCGACTTCCAGTTCTAATCAGATAAAAAGTTTGCTTTCTCAATCGAAATTTTCCTCAGATATTGGATGGTTGGTAAGAAAATACCTAGACGTTTCAACAAGAGCTTTATTGATCGACAAACATTAGTTGCCCTCTCAAATTTATATTTTCTCACACTGTGTTGTAATATATATATAAATATATATATATATATTAGAAGTCACACATTTACAAGTTTCACTGGCTTGTTTTATCGCATAAAAACCAAGACCTTTACAGAAAATATTATTTTTTATTTACAGTAACGCCTTTGAGTTGCCACACAGTCAAAAACACCTCTAAAACGATTAATAAAAGAACCATTAATAGCTTTCGATGATTTTCTTGGTAAAAATGGTGTGTTGCTAACTCTCCAGCGAAATAAATACCACGAAATAGCTGTCGAAGCTGGAAAAAGCTTTTTAATAGCTTTTCACAAAACTGAAAACCAAATTTAGCATTGAAAAAATGACAAAAGTTAATGAAAATAAAGTAAAGCATACACCACCAATTGCCAAAACGAAATTTTTTGTGTTCATCAAGATATATCGTTACGTGGTCATCGGGATGATTACAAATTTTTCGATAAAGAAGCAAGTAACAACAGCACTGTAGTTGATGAAGGAAGCACTTTTAAAATTCCATGTAGAATCTCGTGACATAGCATAACAGCATCATTTAGAGACTTCTAAGTCTAATGCAACATACATTAGCAAAATTGTGCAAAATTAGTTGATTGATGTTTGCAATGAAATCATTTAGGAAAGTATTTTACTGAATGTGAATGTAACTAAATACTTTTATATTTTATTCGATGAAACAACAAACATAACACATATCTCACAGCTCAGCCTTTCATTTAAATACATACGCAATGGTATAATAAAGGAAGTTTTGTGACTTTCTGTGATGCTTACGATACGCCTAGATGTGATGATAACGATCTAGGCGATATAGAGCTTGCGAAAATAGTTACAAATTTTGATATGCTGTACAAGCAAGCAGTCCTGTTCTTAATAACATGTTATCTATCTCATCCAGCCATTTCTTGCCGTTAGTAACTAGGACACAACGAAAAAGTTGTAGCATTTTCCAATTCATCCGCTAAAAGGATATTTTTTTTTTTTTTTTTTTAAGAATTTGGAGTTACAATGCAAGGTATCTGCGAGACGCGTTGGGTTGAGAGGCATAATGGCCGTCTACAATTTCATGAGACAGTGAAAATTTGTAGCGCTCTGGAAAGGATTTCTACATGGCAAGACAGCGAAAATGCTAATGACGCGCGTTGCTTACTGCAAACATTGTTCAATTCAGACTTTATAATGTTATCTATCTGCTTGAGCGGGGTTTTAGGTAGGTACCTAAATATTTTATTTATTACCTTATGTATGTACTAATGCATGAAAGCAAAAATTTAATAACTTACTAGCAGTTACCCACGACTTCGTATGTATGGAAGTGTCTTATAGTGTAAGAGTTTTCTTTAACAATAATTACGGTAATAATAAAAATACGGCAATAATGAAAATTTATTTACGTCCTAAATGAAAAAGCAATTCCATATATTTATCCTCCAAAAAAGTCAAATTATTTTCTGTTTCGATATTGGTTTAATTTTGACGATATATTGATTACACCAATTACTTCTGCTTTAATATAAGAATTTGTGTGGATTAAAACTAATCTTACGTGGTATCACTTAAGATCGTCAGGACTTATTTTTAATTTCCTAAGCTTTCTCTGACGCCATATTACTGATTTCAGCCGCAAGTAATTAGTTCTAACCGATCAACTTTCGATCACAATACAGAGAATGTATTGATGCACGTCTGAGAGATATTTCTGAGAACGTTTCAGCAATTGGAGGGAATGCACAAGTACAGTAGAGTCAAGGTGGGAAGAGTTCAAGGAAATAATAAGAAAGGGGGAAGAAATATTTATTCCGAAACAAAAAATAAAGTAGAGAACCAGTGTACTGTAATAGGGAGGTGAGGGTGTTAAAGAGGTTGGTAAGAAGGAGAATATAACAGAGTTAAGGGGCAGCAGGGTAGTAGGGAATATTTAAAAACAACTAAACAAGTACTTGATAATAGCTAAGAAGGTGGCTAAAGATGGGTTTATGAAGAGTATTGTCAGAGCAGTGGGACCATTGACTGATGCATCAAGAAATTTCTATGGCTATGTTAGAAAACAGACGGGAAGGGAAGGGTGTTGAGACGCTTATAGATAAGGATGGAGAAGTAGTTACTGAAGATTTTAAAAAGGCAGAGATTTTAAGTAACTGGTTTAGTGAACCATTATGGACAGTGAATCAGGAACGGGAGGGGGGTGGGGAGGAAATCGGATAACGAGCTTAACAACACAATTAGAAAATGAGCAGACTAAATAATTTGAATTTCATCCTGAGAATATCATGGAAGGAACTAAGAAGGCATGAAAAAATTTTAAGGGGCTGGTGTAGATAATATTACAACAGATATCTTAAAGATAGCCAGATGTGACATTGTACCTTATCTAGAAATATTTAAATTGAGTCTGGATCCATTATGCATACCAGAGGACTGAAAAAGTGCGATAGTAGCGCCGGTACATAAAGGAGGAGTGAGTAATAGAGTCGAAAATTATAGGTCAATCAGTTTGAAGATCAGTGGTAGGTAAATTAATGGAGAAATATATGTGAGGAGTGTAAGTGGTTTTCAAGTACCCTTTAGGCAAGATTATTCATGCGAAACTTGGTTGATGGTATATATGCAAGATATTTCGGATGAAATGGACAAGGGAGGACAAATTGACTAGTGTAGCACTAGATCTTTCAAAGGCTTTTGACAGAGTGAGCCACAAAATGATAGTAAATACTAAGGTAAAAACTATTGGATGGATGAGAAAGTGTATGGTGGGTAGGAAGAATTTTTAAAAGGTAGAAAACAAAAAGTTAGTTTAGGAAATGCAGCATCAAAATAAGTGGAAGTAAAAATGAAAGTGCCACAGGGTAATGTATTGGAATCATTGCTATTCATTATTCTGATGAATAATTGTGTTGGTTTACTACCAGAATTTGTATTGTCTGCGGATGACATAATGCTATATAAAAGGATAAAAACAGAAGAGGACTGCGAACCGCTGAAGGGAGATCTGGACAGGATATGTAGCTGGGTTGGTAAACATGAGATGAAGATAAATGCAATGAAGATATAGCTTATTAGATACACGGATAAAAAACTAAAGGTTGATTATGATTATAAGGTGGGGAAAGAATTGCTTGTTGAAGATTTGAAATGTAAATACATTTGATAACAAGCTTAACTGGGCAGGACACATTGGACAGGCAGTAGGAAAAGGTTTCAAAATTCTGCACTTGTCGGTAAGAGTGATGAGGGGATGTACGAGAGAAGTAAAGGAAGTGGGTTACAAAACTTTGGTAAGACCATTGCGCTAATATGGTTGTGTAGTATGGGACCCACATTTTGAGTATCAAACACAGGAGTTGGAGAGGGTGCAAAAAAGGGCTGCTAGATTTGTTTCTGGAAATTATTGCAGAATGCAATCAGTAACAGATATGATAAAAGAGCTGGAATGGGATTCATTGCAAGACAGGAGGAGGGTGAAGAGGGTCATGGGAGTCTACAAGGCGTATACTGGTGATGAGGCATGGAAAGTTATTGGCATAAGAATTAAAAGTAATGCATGTGTGGGAAAAGATAACCGTGACTACAAGCTGACACTCGATTTCATTCACAAAGGTGTAGGAAGATTCTGTTTTTAGGTAAGGGTGTCAGGGTTTGTAATAAGTTACCATGAGAAATGATGAATAATTTACCAAAAATTTGAAAGAATTTAAAGTTGAAATTTGTAGAGGGCAAATGTAGGTGGGTGCATGAAAAGACGAAGAAGGGTGCGTAGGGAATTGCTACCAGAGCGTGTACTCCATTGCAATCAAAATTAAATTAAATTAAGCACCTTTTATTTTCTAACGGCAGTATTAGTGGAGGTTGTGGTTACTTTGAAATGTAGCCTGGACAGAATGACTACTGCCACGTTTTGTTAATGTATAAGGCACGATGGATTTAGTTCTGTAATTCGCGCGATGTAGCATAAGGTTTTAGGTTACCTAGTTGCTTTTTTTAATTTAAGTGGTTCCTTATTGCTTTCGTCAAATAGTTCGTAAGTAATTCGAACTTTATGACGATTTAAACTACAATCTAAAATGTACATTACAAAATCAAGGTTATGATCGTTACTTAATAACAACTGCCACTGCAACTGCGAAAAATAACTTCCCTGGTGACTGTATTCAAACCTAGCTGACATGTAATCACCGTTTTACTTTTTGCCGTAAGAACAAAATTTCCTACTTCGGAGCTATTCGTTTATCAGTTGCATTAATTTTCACGCTTTTAAACGAATAGCATCACTGAATATGTAATAATGTTAATGCTCTGATCTCTGAAAAGCAATGAGTAAATGTGACAGTACTGGCTAGGAAGTTGAAGGTTTTTAGTGCTGGTAAAATGCGAATTAATAATGACTTTTCCCAAACTAACTATTTATTTTAAGATTCTTATTACCACGTTTGATTCACGTATTATGTTTTTTTAGTGTACAGAACTGAGAAATAAATAATCGAAGTGAAAAAATAAAACAGAATGTAAGCATGATCGTAGTGTGATGTGTTTATTGAATGCTCATATCGAATACAGAGTAATCTGCGCGCTTATTTCTCCTTCTAGAAATTGTTATAATTTCATTCTCCGTTCCTCAGTACATACAAGTCGCAAGCTGTATTCGCAGATTTTAATCTGGAACATAAGCTCTTAATATTTGAAAGTACCATCTTAATTGCTGAAGAATTTTTTGCGTGATGCCATTTCAAAACATCAGGCCCACACAGGTTTCTCACAGATATATAATAGTATACATAGATGTTATTAATTACTCAGTTAGTTAGAAATATACCTTATTTTATTTTTCAGGTACTTGTACAACTATATCCTTAAGCAGAGTATTGCAGACGAACTCAATTGTCTTAAAAAAATTCTACTGACGCAATAAATGATACAATGAGTGTTCTGAGATAAAAAATGGAACAAATGTTTTGAAGAGTCAAAAGAATTTGCCGAGAAAATTTGCGATGGAAATTTAATGCCCCAGAACAGTGCCGATATAAATGCATGGAGCCAATAACCTACCTGTTCAATCAGTTGAAGATTATTTCGGTAGGGCTGTATACATCATACTTCTAGATTCTATAATAAATGATCCACAAGACCATTTGTCTCCTGAAATACTTTATTTCAACTAGTCGTTTTTGTTCCGAAAGTCAATTATACCTATACTAATGAAGACGTTGAAACAATTAAGCAACTCGCATTCGATTATAAGCAGGTAATAGACGACACTGCATTATCAGTCATTATAAGCGAATATTGGCTGTGGATAGTAAAATGGCAACGGAATCAGAACATTCCGCAAGTCAATTTCAAATCTAATATAAAAATGTCATGGTAAAATATATCCCATCGTAAACACATATTTGTGTAATCCTGTCACACTACCAGATAGTGTCCCATTGGCAGAGAGATCTTTTTCTGCTCTCAGGAGGCTCAAAACTTGACTTCGAGCATCACTGGCAGAAGACCACCTAACTGGACGGGCACTTCAGCACGTTTTTTTTATTTTTATTTATTTTAAATGGCATTCGGCCATGTTAGCCATTTATCCAGCTCAACGTGGTTTTTTTCGTTTTACAATGTATAGATTTCATCCAAGTGTGATTGTTTTCTCTCTTTTGTAAGGACGACACAAGACGAACACAACACTTAATTAAAACCACCCATGTCCTCGGTCGGACTCGAACCGGTGACCCCTGCAACGCGAAGCAAGCACGCTACCCCTACGCTGCCGGGGTCGGCTTTTGCACGTTCACAAAACCATACTCGTTCAAGTGGAGGAAGTCATAACAAGATTCGCGAGAGTTCAGAAGAGAATAATTGATTTTGTTATTTGATTAAAATTATTTTGACATAATGCAATTAAATT
The DNA here is from genome assembly GCA_031002005.1 of Vandiemenella viatica. NCBI lineage: Eukaryota > Metazoa > Arthropoda > Insecta > Orthoptera > Morabidae > Vandiemenella > Vandiemenella viatica. The sequence continues at coordinate 139,319,269 of CM061921.1, read as the reverse complement.
AATTTATCTTTTATTTATATATAGGTACTATTATAATTTTGAAGCATGTCCTAGTTAGACCTCGACTACGTGACCGCCCTCCCCCCCTGACGCAAAGGCTGGATCCGCCCTTGAACGTGAGTTGCTAGTTACAGCGCTCGCATTACAGGACAAACACGATAATATACAAGAAAACATGGCACAAAGAAAAGGAAGTGAGTAAACAATGAATGGAAATCAAGACCTGTTGACGGGAAGTTTTACGAATATTTAAGTTCTCTGATGGATGATGAAACAAAATTTTACGAATATTTTAGAATGACGCAATCTACCTTTCAGAATCTGACTAAGCTGAAAGTGAGGTTAAAGAAAAATATGACGCATTTTGTAGGCAATCAGTAGCACAAAAACAAAGCAAAAATTAAACATTTTGGAGCAAGCAGTAACACAAAAAAAGATTGGCAATATGTTGATAGTAATGTTTGATTTATTGTAGTATAAAGTTAACTAACTTAGTCCTCAACCCAAAGGTTGTTTGGATCCTCCCGAACGAGGCATATTAGGCCATTGTGTCGGAGGTAGGATGGCCAGTTCCTTTCCTCCGGGACCTACAGTTTAACGTAGAAACCGAGCCACGAGGTGACCTGGCATAGCTCATATGATCAAACACAGCTCTTAAAAATTACTGCCACTGCCGGGATTCGAGCCCGGGAGCGGAGCAGTGAACTTTTTGAAATCAAGCGCCTTAACCACTTTTTTTTTTTTTTTTTTATTTTTTAAAAATTTTAATTTTTTTATCAAGAAGACTAGACATTTTACTAAACTTCGAACTATAACTAACCCCCAACAACTTTTTTCCAACAGTCGAACCACTGAGCTACCAGACCGCCCCTATTGTTCAATAAATAATGATTTTTATAATAATTATTTTGTAATATATTATTATTTACCTACAGTATTCAACTCGAAGGTTCGTTGGACTTTCCCGAAGCAGGTACACTAATCCTGATATTAGAGGTTGGGTGACCAGTTCCTTTACACCTTACCTAACCTAACCCGGTAATTTCACCGGTCCCAAAATTAACGTGGGAATATAGGATACAATTATTTAAAGAATAATAATTACAGCACTTATTTTTATTATTTGACTAGCTGACCCGGTCACGCGTTGCTGTGACTTAGTAATTATAGTAGGTTGGATTAATGTTATTCTAAACTTCCTAAAGTAGTCAAATCAATATACACTAATAAAGACAAAAACATTTTAGTCGATTTGGAAATTCAAATGCAATTGGTAAAGAGTTACGGAGAGTTGAAATTAAGGACAAACGATCATAAAAAATTTTAATTTACATTTTATAACAAATTACTTAATTGAAATTATATAAAAATTGATATTTATAAAATAAATTATTTTTTATTTATTTATATAAACTGAAATTTCAGTTTTATCAATGAGGCCTATGCAGTTGATTTTTAAACATTTTTGACAATTATTTTCATTATTTTAAATTATTAAAATTTATAATTTTAATTTATATAAGCGCTAATTGTTGCACCATATTTTGAGTTAGCCTGTCTTTTGCTAATACAAATAGATTTAATGATTTCCCAACACGTGAGCAGGCGACATATAGTTGCCCATGGGAGAAACACGTATTTTCCAAATCCAAGCCGCAAACGGACATTGTTTGGCGTTGAGACTTATTTATTGTCATAGCGAAAGCCAAACGAATCGGAAATTGAAGCCTTTTAAATGGTACTGGATATTCTGACTGTATCATTGGAATACGTGGCAACAGGACGATTTCTCCTTTAAATATTCCAGTCAAAATAGTTGCTTCAAGAACATTTCCGGTGATCCTTTTGATCACCAAAAGTGTACCGTTGCATAATCTAGGTGGATTCAAATTACGAAGAAGAATAATCGGTGAACCAATCTTTAACCAGAGATTGTGTGGCAGCATTCCTGTTATATCCAAAGAGTTTAAAAACTCATTTGGAAAATTTACGGCTTCATTTTCATCTACAATAGTATCTACTGATTTAAAAGACATCAGATAACCTGGCAACAACTGTTGTATCTGGAAGTTAATTTCATTGACATCAATATTTTTTGCTGCAAAATAGCACGATTACAGATCCAATTATGATCTAAGTAATTACTTGATATATCCAGGAACACACGCTGAGTTAGTTCATTTTTGAGTGAACAACAGTGCAGAATTTGTCTGGCAATTTGATGTATTGCGTATTTCGGTGCAGTTCTATTTCACCTTTTCCAATATACAGCAATTGCTTACAAAATCCTTGTGCTGATGTATCATTTTGCAACTGTACTCGCATGTTCATGGTCAAAGTGTTTCGACATTCCGTCATAAAATCGATTGTTTTAAACATGCGTTAATCTCATCGGCAAAATTAGAGCGAGGAATCACTGGTAATGTCTGTCGGAAGCCACCAGACAGTAGTAGGACAGTACCACCGAAAAGTTTATCATTACCTTTCAAATCTTGCACAGTTCTATGAAATGCATCGAGTGAATGTTTATTAGCCATATACACTCATCTCAAATTATAATTGAACTCTTTTGCAATACTGCAGAAATTCTACTTTTCTTTTTGATGTTTACACATTGCGTTTGGTTTGTTATGAATGTCTAGTGGCAGCTTAAATCCTGAAAGTGCGGTTCGCCCACCATCTAACAAAGTGGCAGCAGTGCCTGTCGATGAAATTGCCAATGCAATTTTCTGTCGCCAGGATCAGCGATATTACAAATGTCTTACCAGTTGCACCTGAACACACGTGCCGTGACATCATGAGGATGCATTGATTGATGGCCTGGTAATAGCAAAGTTTGTATTTCCTCCCAATTTGGATTACATGTAAATGTAATAAACAAATCTGGACGACCATAATGACGTACGTAAGTCATGGCATCTTGTATATATTCCTGCATGTTCCGTGGACTGCCGATGTAGCTTGAAGGTAAAATAAATGCATTACCGATATCATTGGCGTTTAAATTTTCATAAATATTGCCGATAACAGTGTCTCATAAGAGGATGTATTCCTCAGATCGTAATTTAGCCTGGTTGTATCGAATAAATCGCAAATTCTTGTTTTCAACCTTGGCGTACTTATCCACGACTACTGATGGCACAGTTGACGATATCCAAGGATATAGTTATCCTAATTACGTCTAATCATCAATCGGGGGGCGTAGTACTTCATTGAAGTAACTTTTTTATTTGTTTTATTACCTGAAAAAATAATAAATTAAATAGTAAAAAAAGAATAAGACATCAATATAGTGGGCCCGCTATAATCCGGCCCCTGGTCGGAATACCGCGGGTCTACTGTACTAATTAAATAGTTGAATATTAAATTTACCAGCAACTGGATCACGCTGTTTGATGTTGATGTGATATTCATTCTGCCCTTGCCAGAATATCAGTGGATACTGGAGTGCGTCATACGAACGGTGTAGATCCGAAGTTATACTGACAGTTCTATCTTGACGTGCGACTTTAATCAACTGAGTCACCAGCCATAAAAACTGCAACTTCATCTACGGTTGGCGCGTTGAACCTGCCAGCGTGTTCTCCTGATGGTAATATTTCAGCTTTGATGACAATTTGATAGTTGTCATTTTTTAATTGTGACCACACAATTGAATAAGTTGATTATTACTTTCCAAAAAAAATTCCAACAATACCACAATTGCTCTCTCTTCTGCTTGTTCGATGAAATTATACTGGCACCTAGTTTTCAAGCGTTCCTCACAATTTCCAATAGATTTGGAGAAACTTCGGGTCATCGTTTGGCATCGGTATCAACGACCAAATCTTATGGTACACTTGGCCTTGTATTTTGAATTTAATTTCAAAATGACGTCCATCAGATGTAAGATCGCAAATTTTTGTTGCCCCAAAAGACGTCATCTGGAAGCAAGAATTAAATTTGCGTGTCATGCGCAGAAACAATTTCGAATCGTTTGATTCGCCAGCAGGAAGGATTGTAAATGTCCTGGAGGATTGGGTAGCCGTAATAATATAACTTTTCCTGATGCACAACACATGCCGGCTGCTTCATTGCGGAATTTCAACGCCTGATAATATTGGCATATTTTGTTCATTCCACCGATTGCAATTTTAGAATGTGCAGAGTAATCAATGGCTGGTGATTATTGGAACGCAAGACGAACAAATGATACACGTGTTAAAGAACGGCTGATTTACTGTCTCTCTCGTTCTCTTTCTCTAAATGTAGCAATGTGCTGTTCTCGTGCCGCTCTTGTTCTCGATATATTCTGTCACAGGTGTTCATCACGCTGTTCTTGAGATTCTTGCATACGATGCTCAGCTGTCCTGATTCTTTGAACTTCCTTACTTGCCACGATTTGTGTTGCTGATTGATGAGCTCTCTCGTCGTGCGTCGTGCCTCTATGCTACACGCATTGTCGAGGTTAGATTCTTTGGCGACATTTCACTGAAAAATATTTGAATTACAACTAAAGGTGCCTTTCTGAAAGCCTTAAAATAAGACACTATAATACAGTGGTGAAACCGGAATTTTTGGCTCCATTAAAAAAAAAACAGTAAAATGGAAGTTAAGAACTAATGAGGAAATATATCATAACATTGAAAAAATATCAGAAAAAGAATAATGATATTTTTTCGATACATTTATAGCATGGATGACACCAGGCTTTCAAGAGGTTTAGAAAGATTAGAAACGAAATAATACCAGTGAACTGTATGGAAAGAAATTTTTTTCGATAGCAGACTTTGAATATGGCAGGATTCAAAGGTAGAGAGGAGTGCAATAATGAAGGAGTACTGGGGAGGAAGGAAGAAAAAAACAACAGGAGAGGAATTTAAATTGTCACGTGGAGTCTAGCTGACCATAACAAAAAGAAGAAGAAAAATGGTAAGCTAGCGAGAAATACTTACACGATTCGAATCTATCGTAACGTTTTCTTCAATGTTATATTCATGTGTGTAATTAATTTTGTCGTTAGGTATAATGACACACAAACGACGAACAACAATACAGTATAATAATAACACAATACACAGCACAATTAAAATTCAAGAAACTCTCACATATTGCGTGGAATACACCGTAGCATTAATAAATCGAAATACAACGCCATCTACTGGATGGTTCGATAAATTAACACACCGCCATCTGTTAGGAATAAACTGCAGCATAAATAAATTGAAACAGAACGTGATCTACTGGATGATTACCCAACCTAGCTAACCAAGTGTTGTATCGATAAGTTAACACATCGCCATCTGGTAAAAACTTATGGAACTATAATAATAATAATTCCGTGTGGTCGTAATGACCTGGTGACATGGTTTCTACTGGCTGGGCATTCTGCCCCTGTCGTAGCCGCCTTTACCTAGCCCGACCATCCTGCCTGGTACAGGGGACCTAAATTTTAACGTCGAATCCGAACCACAGTACCGTCCTGGCGTATTTCACCTCACACAGCATGCTGCGCCGGGGGTTAATGCCGGGTTAAGTGTCTATAAAAATCCCCGCCGAGACAGGGACTCGAACTAGGGACATTTCTATCGCCAGCTAGACGCCCTAACCACTGAGCCAGCGAAGCGCTTAGCCTTGGTGGCTTACAAATAATTACAAACCATTGTCCTATGAAAAACATTTAATGAGCATTTATTTCGCAAATAATAAATATTGAGGTCTATAATCCAGATAAAAACTATCCTATCTTTTAAGTTGGACTAAATTACACACAGTAAGCCAAATTTCATCTAAATCGGTTATGTAGTTTCGGAGTTCATCCCGGACGAACATCGTGACACGAGATTTTTATATATACAGATTATTGAGTGTGAAATTGAAGATATGTAACAGGTTAATGTTAATTGTTTCATATCAGTGAACTGGAGGTTACGGTGAGCTCAAAGAGACAGACTGTGATGAAGATGATGATAAAAATGGGAAAGGATCTGGAATATTTACAGCTATATGATGGTGTGGTGTGACAGAGTCACCCACAACGAATAATTAAATAATTAATTTATATTCAGATTTTTTTCTTTGTAATATTCAGATTTCGTTATGATATTCAATTATGTAGATCGAAAATATGGTAGATAATAGAAATATTGTATAGGTAATAATTGTATATTCAACCCAGGCAGCCAAAGTCATTATTATTATAATTTAATTTCTGTAAAGCTTAGTGTTCAGTGACATTTTGGTTTGGGAAGCTGAAGCTGCCATTTTAACGGTCTGGGGCCAGACAAAGTCGTTGAGGCTTCGCGACAATGAGACGCCTACCCCCGAACAATGCAGGCACGCGCTGGAAAACCCGTTAGGGACAGTGAACTTGCTCCCTCCCTCCGACGTTGGCGCGAGGCCACGAAAAGTGCGCGAACGGCGATAGCGTATGGAAGGGCGCGATAAAAACACGTGACGACGGACTTGTTTCAATGCACCAATCGTGAAAGTCATAAGGGTCCACAGTACTAATTCTAGGGAGTTTGTTACATGTGGAGAGACGACTTTCCGAGGAAGAAGGAAGAGGCCATCTTAAGCGGCACTTGCAGTCCGGACCGACAACCGAGCAGACGTGTTGAAGCCGACACGCTCACATCCAGCCATGAGTGACTGGGTCCGGTCACATTGACTTGTACTTTCTTGCTCAGGAGAGTGGGAAATTATATGGCAAGCCTGCCATAGCCTGAGGGTTATTGTGGAACGTGGCGAAACCACCATCCTGGTTTCGCAGCAGTTGTGGCATTATCTGCTGCACATTTCTTCACGTCGACGCATGGTAAAGTAACGAAGCATTCGGTCGCATTCCGGTGGGTTTTTAATGAGACTTGTGAACCCTTAAGCGGCCCTGAGGCAGACTCTCTTACCGTCCCATATAAATCACTGAGCTAGCTGATTTCATGATTAATTTCAATTTGAGCACCTTGCAGGTTTGTGTTAAATGCAAGACAGTGCTTCTTGTTGTTTTAAACTGGCGCCCTGGGTTTTCCCCTTTATTGTGAACGTTAACGTCAATATGATGGCCTGTGTTGCCGTTTTGATAATATGTTCATTTGTTCTTTGTTGAAATAGTTAATTCAATTTTATGTTTTCTTTTACCTATGAATGTAACTGTCAGGTATAGCTTGTTGCCTTTGAAAAATGATTAACGTAAAGTTAAATGTTACCTGGCATTGTATCATCCTTAAGACCCAATAAATCAATTTTATTTCTGGTGTAAAGTACATGGTTCTACTTCACCTTGTAGCAACCATTAGATTAAAACCATTTTTTTTAATATTTAGATTTCATGTTAAAGTATAAAGGTGAGAAGGTAAGGTTGGTCCAGGTGGAGATCTCCGGTATTCACTTCACCACTCCACCCTCCACCAGCCTGAGCTCTTTTACAATGGCTACGCATGAGCTGCTTCATCCGCCTGTACTGCAGAAAAAATCCAACCTATTGACTCATTTAGACCAGTGATTCTCAACCTGTGTTCCGCGAAGATGGTTCAAGTGGTACGCAGACAGAATATAAAAATTGAGATACCATACTGCTACTGCGTGAGGCTATAAGACCAACTTTTTACAAGCCACGAATACCTCAGTGACCAGGCAAAAATCGGTCATTTCCAGGATGAAGATAGAGTGGCATTGTTCCTATAATAGTCTATTCATTTCTAGTTAGCATCAAGAATAGCGCCGTTCTTTTAAGGATTAAGTTAATGACCGTTTTCTGAGGGTGTTGCAAGAGGTGTTAGGCAACGCGTAACGTGGTATGGTTGGTAGCAGAAGAGTGGTGTAAACATAAATAAAAGGTGTGCAATGTACTTTATTTTGTGCATATAGGTTGGTGGGATAGTGTAGCAGTGAGCCGATACCAAGATTATTATTCATTTTGTTGTTAAATATTAAGAGTCTGTTAAATATGTAATTAACATTTAATATTTTACTTTCAGATTCATAACTGTTTTTCCACAGGGATTCAAAACATGCTTTTAGATTTATTACGTTACAATGGTACAGCAAACCATATAACAGACATTAATGAAATACATGTAAGTAAAAAGTGGGCCCATATAAAATAATGGTCCACAGCATTATTTTTGACGACTCGGGTTGGAAAGTTGAGAAACACTGAGTTAGACGAACAGTATTTATATAAAATTTCACACTTTACGCAGGCGTCATTATTGAAAAAAAAATGCACTTACTTGTGTCTTTTTTTTTCGGGATTTGCATTACTTTTTTTTTTTTTTTTTAAATCGCCAACGCTTCGGCACCAACCTGGAAACGAACAGGATTTAGTGACATAAGTATAGGTGCAACTCGACACAAAAGAAGCATCAACTGGATGCTTTGCAGGATCATTATTTTGCTTTTATCTTCTTTCTCGGCTAGTATATATGCTGTAATCTGTATTGATGGAGAATCTACAGTTTTTTCTTCACGAGACAGTCGTTTAAGTGACACAGGCCTAGTAAACTTGTCACACAAGAAGGTGACCCAGCTGAAGCTGTAATTATGAAATGTGAAACATTGTTCATAGCCCCAGTGGGGAATGTCTATGGTATTCCGACATGTTTGTTCAATGAATTCCTCCCTTGTGTCTTCTATTTCGTCATATTTTTCTTGGCGTTCTTCAAAAATTGACACATTGCAGAGTGTGTTCTGTTCCACGAAAAGATTTATTACAAATTCTAGAATGTGTTCAGTTTTTGTAAATATCTTCTAAAGTGATCTCTAATAAAAGCCCATCGTTTTTTTATTCTTCTATTCCCTCTGAAAGAAAAATATTTCGCTGAAAATTCACTTGATTTTGTTATAAGTATGATCTATAACTGAAAGATGATATTCGATATTAAATTTTAAATAAAAATTTAAATACTAATTCAACAGACTGTCGTATATATCGAGCGTTTGAATAAACGAATGTATTAACTTTGTTGTAGGCCATGTTCCACAGTTGTTGCATAAATATTTTTGAATAAAAATCCGTCTTCTAACAACTGTTTTTATTTTTAACTTTCATCTACCAGACGCGTTTCGCCCTTCTGGAGTGGGGCATCGTCAGTGGTAAAAATTGTAGTGGCTAGCACATGTCAGTCCGGAACAGCACCTTCCCAGAAAAATGCGGAAGGTGCTGTTCCGGACTGACATGTGCTAGCCACTACAATTTTTACCACTGACGATGCCCCACTCCAGAAGGGCGAAAGGCGTCTGGTAGATGAAAGTTAAAAATAAAAACAGTTGTTAGAAGACGGTTTTTTATTAAAAAAAAACGAATGTAAGTTTGTATCGCCTCACTGGATCACTGAATAGTAAGTTTCATCAATAGTTTGTGGCCTAATATTAAGAAATCCTTATTCTATTACTAACCTAGTAAAATTTCGTCAGGAACAGTATCAGAAAAATAAAATAATTTGTAGTTAACTTAGATTTAATTAGGAACTGACATGTAGAAAATTCATTAGATTACAACTATTTAAAAACCATTAAATGACAGCAATGTGCTACAGTATATATATGTATGAAGCAATTACGAGTAGAAGCACCATTCTGGATCATTAAGAGTTCCTTTCTAAGCGCACAGAGAAAAACTAGACACTTGTTAGACTTCTGCGAAGTTTCACAATGTTTATCGGGGCATGGTTGAAAAGTAACTCCTAGCTAACAGCTAGGTTTCGGTGTTGAGGGATAAGAGCTCTAATTTGGTGGAACAATCAAGTCTAGACCGCAGGAAGAAATTTAATTGGCTACTACTGCATGTTCTAGGCTTTTCTAGCTGCTGTGGTGAGGACCGGAGATATCACGAGAAATACGGACGTTTAGGGCTCCATACTCGAAGTGCAACGGAGCCCTATTGCTATCGCTCTGCTGTCAGAGGCCTCTATCTCTGAAATGGAATAAGTTTCAGACTAAAAATTTTCCCATATAATGTATTTTGCTAACCCAAAACCAACTATTGTACTTAAAATTATGTCAAGTTACGTTCTAGCGGGTGTGGTTCGACAGAAATGGAAGGGGGTTCAAAAGAAAATGTGTTTTTTACACCAGCCTGGGTAGGGAATATGCTTATGTAAAAGCTCGTCTAGAAGAGTACTAAAATATTTTTTCAATTTTTTTCACTCGAAAATAATGACGTGAGCGGCCCATAATGTTGTCAATTTTAGGGCAAATTTGCTTGCAGGCAGGTCTCAAAAGCGCTGTTACCTACGAACATGAAATTTGTGTCCACCGTATTTTGCATTTAAAAAAAACCAAACGTGGTGGATGAGTGGTAACGCTCTCGGCTAGTATTCAGAAGGACGCGGCTTCGAATCCCCGTCCGGCCACCTAAATTTCGGTTTTCCATGGTTTCCCGAAATCACTGCAGGCGAATGCCGGTATGGTTCCTTCAAAAAGCCATGGCCGCACTTCTACCCATTCCTTGACCCCAGTTCTTTCCCTCTTCTATTGACCTCGACGTCGACGAAGCGTAAAACCATACGCCAACAAAAAGTATTAAAACGGTAAGTACTAAAAATAGTTACGTCTAGTATAGTTTGTAAGCTGCGATCAAAACGAGCAAAGTATTTTGCCATAAATCAGTAATGTTTATTGGAAGTACTCTTAATTCAGAGTGAATTGCATCCTAATGTACATGTAATAAATTTGATTGCAACTGAACGACTGCACTAACCCCGCGAGTGGCAACGTGGCGTAGCTATGTAGAGCCGAGAGGCGGAGACCTTAATCTGGGGGGAGGACGCCGGTTCGAATCCGGTCCGAGCATCCAGATTTGGGTTTTCCCTGGTTTCCCCAAATCACTCCACGTGAATGCCAGGTTGCTTCCTTCAAAAGGCCATGGCCGAATTCCTTCCCCTTTCATGTCCCCAGTACCATCACGCCTCTAATGATCTCGACGTCGACGAGGCGTAAAGCCATAAGTAAGTAAGACTCCTTAATTCAACCTGAAAATTTATCATGCATTCATTTTGACGCGAATTCTATGAACGTCTTTCACTTTGTCTAATTGGGTGTATTCAGCGAAAACGACCGTTACGAAACTAATTTACCTTCAAATTGCTATAATTGGTAAACCGATCGACAAACTCTAATGATTTAGGTATTGATTTGTAGAGGAAGGATGCCGCTTCTAATATAACTTTAGAAGTTCAGCAAGTGCCGAACGTTCAGCGCGAAAGGTTTTCTGACTAAATTAGTTTAACGGTGAGTTTCAATAATACAAAACTTGGCCCTCCTCTAAAAATTCAGAAGAAATTACAAGAAATTTAATCAAAAAATGTCTCAACGTGTTACACAAATAGTGGCAAAATTACCTTAAAATGTGAGCGTAAACGCATGTCGGATGTGCGGCGGAATAGGAATTACAGGCCGAAAAAGAAAATAGCACTGGAACATTTGGTTAAGTATTAAAGTGGTACAAAATTCTATCGGCGTTGTTAAGTACAAACTTCCGAAATCTAAAGTTCAACTCAGCAAACTGAAACGAAATCCATATCAAAACAGGAGCGTTGACGCCTGTATCCATTGAAAAAAAAAAATCACAAACAAATTTGGAAGGATGAAAAAAACACATAATTTATGGGTCGGCGAACGTGAAACTTTCGGCAAACGAAGAACTGTAAGAAATGTATTACACTCAGGACTGTAAAGTGTAAACTAAAATTATGACATATTTAGAGAGTTTAATTTTTTAAAATAAGGTACGAGTTTCGATTATTGTACTTACAAATTTGCCAACGGATAACCTGTCTACAGCCTAACCCAGAATTTTTTGTGCTAAGGTATTGCTGTCGGCTTTACCATATACCGGTACGAGATATCTGTCAAGCTCTTTAGAGTATCGAACTCCTAGTTTCTAGACACTTGACTTTTCCGATTTATTAACCTTGATCCATCACTACTAGTTGTATGTCATCTTAGGTTAGGAGTGGTCGGTGGCTCTGTGGTTAAGGCTTCTGACTGGCGATCAAATGGTCCCTGGTTTGAATTCCTGTCACTGCGGGGATTTTCAAGGCACAGCTTTCTACACAATGTGAAGTACGCCAGAACGTTTCCGTGGTTAGGATTCCATATTAAACTCTAGATCCACTTACCAGAAAGGATACCGGGTCAAATTAAGGTAGCAACAACAAAGGCGCATGTGAGGCAAATCGAAACTTTATCAATTGGCGGGCGAAACCTGCGGTTATATCTAGGCCAATGGTTCCCAAATAGTTTTTCCCGAGTATCACTTCAAGAAAGAGCTGAACCTCGCGTACCCCCTTATAGCTACATTTGCCTCTGCGTTCATTCCAGTCTAGTGCTTCGCACAGCCACAGCATTACAGAAATGTAATTCACACACACACCGTTTGATTGTCTTAAAATATATTTTGGTGGTAGTAATGTTTGCGTAATTTTTTTTTCAATTGTCTTATTGAATACCTCAGTCAAGAGAGAACCTCGCGTACTCCCGGGAGCAACCTCACGTACCCACGGAGGTACTCGTACCACTAATTGGGAACCACTGATCTAGGCCAACAATGCCATACACATTACGACGAAATAACTCGTTTACTTGTAGTAAACACACAAATACGTCAATAAATCGAACCTCTCTCTCTCTCAAAAAATAAATAAATATTAAAATCAATTTTAAAGATACGATCGCCGCAATTATTAAACCGCATTGCTATGGCAACCATTAGTAGAAAGTTCGCTGGTTCGAGCTCAGTAGTGACCAATTTGTGGCAGAAAATTTTCCAATGGTTTTCTTCGATGGAAAGACATGGAACACCTAGGGTTAGTGACCACAGATGGAGGTAGTCAGGTAGGAAACCGATTTTGTTCTCTAGATATATGTTGTATTTATCATACCCAGTAATTTCCATTAAGTTATGGATATATCTAAAATTTTGTTCCAAATTTCATTTCCCTTTAATTATAGATTAGGCAACTCAATTGCTGCTATTTCTCAAAACATCTACAGAATAAATGTAGATATTCTTTTAATGGAAGTGATTCAACTACCAAATGGGGACAAAAGGAACGCTATAGCTATTGGCATTTCCAAATGGTAATGCAACTTTAGATGAAAAACGTTACAAAGCAAGCCCCAAAATCATATGTAAGTCTCTACCGTAACCACAAAAAATTTATTCTTCTTCTGGCTCTAGCTGATCCTTGGTACAACTCTATTGTAATAGATTTAGAGGCTCTTTGCAAAAACTCTGATGAATTTTGGAGAATAATTACCAAATGGCAAATTACATGCACCGATGAATAGATTCCTTCCTCAAACATGATGCTGACGAAGCCATTCCCTTTAAAACTAACGTTATGAGAACCACGCCTCTAATAACCTCGACGTCGACGAGGCGTAAAGCCATAAGTAAAAAAAAAAAATATGAGAGCATATTAAAGAAAATACGACAAATGATAAAAGAATATATAACCATCGTTTGAGACGAGCGAGGAGGTGTCTGAAAATACATTTAATATTTTGCAGCAAAAAAATAGAACATTCACGAAAGGCTTCAGAGAAAACCGAAAAATATTACAATGGGTATACAGGCCGCATGCCTTACTCAACTTTAGTAAACAGTTTAGGGAAACAAATTAGACAGTATTTTAATCTGTGCCTCGGTCCCGTTGGTCGTCGAGGCATATCTCTGGTGCTACAGTGTCAGTTGGTAGGCTGCATCATGCACTAAATGATTTACAGTTAGTATAATATCGGCATATCATCTGTATGTTTCAGTTTTGTTGAAACATGTTTTCAGCATTAATTGTAGGTAAGAAGTAACATGATTTTTATAATGTTTTTATCTTTTTTTTCTTGCTTTGGCTGGCACCGACTCCAAAAATAACTAATTAATGTAAAATTTTCAAAAACAGTAATGGAAAATATTGTCCTGTTAGATTTACTTTCTTCTAAACAAGGTATAAAGTTATATTAAAACTTTTAGTGTGCTTTTTTTGAAGGCGGTTTTTATGATTTTTTTTAAACAATTTTTTTATTTTTAAATTTTTAGTGGTATTATAGATTGTTTTGTATTTTAAAAATGCCGCAGCAGTTCTCATTTTGCGAACTTCCTGGTTTCTCAGTGGTTAAAGCGCTTGCTTTCAAAATAATTCTGTCTTTATATACCCCAACAACTTCTAGAACATTGGAAATTAGGAGGGGTGTGGGTTCAGTAGGAAAAAAAATTACGAAAATATTGGCAAAATTGACTGAAATTTTCTTTATGAACGGGGATTTCCCGAAGAGACTAGGTTGCGCGAGAAGGAATCCCCATTCCCCATTGTTTGGATTGCTACTTGCTATTTGAAATAGTGCTGCCAACCCTACAAAATTACCTACAGATCTTTTAAAAAAATTAGGAATTTAAAATTTATCCACGGTTTTTTGCCTCTTTTTATTACTTATTGGGCTTTCCTTATATTCGTATACTTGTTAACTCTCAGAGTATAGTGGTACTGACTCATTAAATTGTCAGTAAGGGAGCGTGCATAAAACACATAGCTCCATTTTGGCCTCCTGTGAACTCCCCTTCCTCCCCCACGTAGCTCTACGTGGCTTTTGATCCCCCTCCCCCTCCGCCCCGCTCACGTAGCACTTAGCTTTCTTCCGTTTTGATTCCAGAAGACATTTTGTACTGTTTTCTCTTGTCAGACTATTGTAAATGTACATACGGATATAATTAACTGAGGGAAATAAATACTCACATGCTGTTGTGAGTTCAGTTCCTCATTTTAACTGTGAAAAATGTTACGAAAGGAAAGTTACGTGGCCTGGCTCGGAACCCCCCCCCCCCTCTCCCCACGTAGCCCAGCATAGCCTTCCAGCTAACCCCTCCTCCCTCTGGACCGAGACACGTAGTTTGTACACGGTCCCTAATTATGAATCGTTTCCTTGCAACCGTTGGTGTAAACAAACGATTGAAAAGAAGTAAAGCTCCTATTTTGTATGATAATAGATTTTAATTCAAACTTAAAAGACCGTAACACAGAATTATCAGCACAGTCTTTATGCACAGTGTGTACTTTGCTCACTATTTAAAATTGCAATTTCAAAATCTTTTTCGTACAAGAAAAACCAGTAAAAGAAAATTTAATTATTTCTGAAGTTATGGATCTAGAGGAGACAAAAGAAGAGACAGAAAATTCCGACACCGATCGAACTAATGTTGGTAGTGCTGATACTAGTGAAGGTGGTACTGACATAGAGGATGAATAAAATTATGTTACCTATATAGATACACTTATGAATAATTATGTGAGACATTATATGATTCAGTAAGACTTAAAACACATATGTAAAATGTAAGTTCCTTAAATAAAACTATAATTTATCAAATATATTGTTTTCTGAAAAAAAAAATATAGAAAAAAAACACGGGTGCTAGGTTTTTTTCATGTTTTTTTTCACAAAGCTGAAAAAAAAAAATTTGTTTTTTTTTTCAGTTTGCAACACTAGTGTCAACTGTAGCTTTGTATAAAGAACATTGGCAAATATTAAGGGGGTGAATAGAGGGAGAGGGGTTCAGTTTTTTCAAACCAAAAGTTGATAATATTTTCTCTTTATTTTAGACTATACATGTCCAAAATGTTCCATTGAAATCGGATAAAAAATGTGGGTTGGTATAAAAATTAAGGGGTGTAAAGGGGTAGAAGGGGTGGTTTCTCAATGAAATTCATATGGGACCACTTTGGAGCTATACCCCATCCACTAAAAAAATTTCATTGAAATCAGTTCAAAATTGACGAAAATATCGCTGAACACACAAAAAAAGACGAATTGAGAACCTGCTCCTTTTTTGAAGTCGGTTAAAAAAAGAATTCTACAATTTTTCAGACACGTTGCAAATCAAGAAAAAAAATGGTAAAATACTGTGAGATGTTATCAAATCTACATCAATTATCGACGTTCTTCACAGGTAGTATATATTTCTTCCAAAACATATTACCCAAACTTTTTGAAGGATTTTTGTTAAAAAAAAGAGAAGTTTGCCAACATGCCAAACAATGAACTGGGAAGAGGTGGATTACATAGTGTAATATAGCTTCTAGTAAGACATGTACATAAAAGTAAGATATAAGATAATTGTACACCGAAAGATCATAATAAATTTTACTTTAAAATACTAAGAAATGTTATCAGGAAGCTCAATAACAAGTACGCATCAGAGAAATAATTCCGGATATAAAATGAAAACTATATGGAATATAGTAAACTATTTCAACTGCGTCCTCTAAAAAGTGTTACAGGAATGGCGGAAACAAAAATCAGTCCTTGAGGAAAATTAAAGATAGATTGCCAAGCATTTGCAGACGACTTAGCAATCTTAACCCGTGACATCGCAATAGCCCAAAAACAAATCGAACTCTTGAAAGAAATAGCGGAGATCGTGGGTCTACAGGTTTCATTCGAGAAAACAAAATTTATGACCTGCAATAAAGAATTTTTTTTTTCATCTCATGTTTATACAGCCTAATATCTAAATGCTAAATTAGGCACTATTACATTCATTTGTTTATTATTGATTAATGGTTCCGCCATCGTGTGTCGCTGGTTTCATTACTATTAATCTGGCCTCTCAGCTGTGTGGATAGCCGGGTAGTCTCCACAGCCTCCCATCCCCGCCAGGAGGCAGGTCAAACCTGTTTTCTGGCGAAACTATGTTAACAGTTTACAATTTACATTGTAAGAAATTTCTATGTAAGGAAATAGCCTATAATTCCACTTCAATGAGTTCATTGACAACTGTTATTTAATGCTGAATTATTAAATATTAAGACAATAAACACGACAGATGAGTCACTCAGTAGATGAATAACAATATTTTCATTGGTAATTATTTGACGAATACAGCGCGAGCTTACAGTTGTTAGTTGGTTAGTGAATACATGATCACATTACACTAACTTTCTTTTAGTAGATACATTACACAATTGCGCTACACTACGTACCAAAGCTACATCAGGTTGTATTATAATGAATTTCTAACATCAATTTTTATCATACAAGTACACAGACACACACACCTATATTGCGTACTTCTGAATTTGAAGTTTTAGTGTATTGTGGACATCTACTGGGATTTACAATCTGATTATATTTCAGCTCTTTAGAATACTTAACAATTGTAGCATCCTTTAATATGAACATTACATGGATTACTACTATGATAGTTTCTACATGCATACATTAGTATTGCCTGCTTCGTTTCCACAGCCTTGAACCAGTTCACGTGTTACCGAAGTTCCTTTACTATAAATTTTGGATTTTTTTTTAAACGATATATTTAAAAAAATATACATTAAAGTGATGGTAACATTCCATATATTTCATCGAAGCCATTGAACAATTTTATGTCTTTTAGTAGTAAAAACACTGCTCATTTTTATTTGCATTAGTTTGTGCTCAATACGCACGCCGCTTGTGTGGCATTAACCTCGCTGGCTAGCTGCTGTATGCACACTGCTGACCAATGCAAATTCCGTGTCTCACACGATCTGGCTCCGGCTATGTAAACTTTCAGTTTCCTGTCAATTAAATTATGTTTATGTTATAGTGCTCCAGCTACAGGCTCTACATCTTGGAAGGGTATAATTGTTGTTATTATTATTTAAATCTTTCTTTATTCAACATACTATTCCTTCCATCGTTATTATCCCGGAAACAGTCAACCATTCCTGATTCGTCTGGCATTTCCATCAGAGCCGGCCTCGGTAGCGTGCCGAAGGTCGCCGGTTCGAATCCGGCCGCGGGCATGGATATTTACGTGTTGTGTGTCTGTGTGAATGTCCTGTCCGTCCTGTGGTGTCTATACTTAGGAATTAAAAACGTACTGGAGAACCTAATTCACTGGATGATATATCATAAACACATCAGGCTGGCTGAATGGTTTAGTTGCCGAAAGCCAAAAAAAAAAAAAAAATTCCATCAGAACCGGATTGGCCGACCCGTCGGGATCACTTCCGGTTACCGGAAGTTATCGCGCTATTCTGTTAGCTACAATGCTCTCATTTGTTTAGATTCGCCTGTACAGCTGCTGAGATCCCAGAAGTGATCTGCCCCGCCCGATCGCTGCTCGGACCAGATACTTTTTCATGTGTAGTTTAGACACTTTGTCTGATAGGTTGTCAAGCCTGCTCCATAATTGCTCGTCCAGGATTATATCCCGCGTTAGCACCTCTTCCGTTTCAGGACACTCCCACAAGACATGCTCTGGTGTTTCTTCTGCTCCACACTCACATGCATTAGTTTCCTTCAACCCTCTTTGGTATAACATTTGGTTAAACAGCCCGTGTCCGGTCATGTAATGTACTAGTCCAGGTGAAGGATTAAAGTATCCAAGGTTCAGCCTCTCTTGGACATTTCGAAGCACGCTGTATAATCTTCTGCCTGTTTGACTGCTGTCCCAACGGGCTTGCCATTCGGCGAGAAGTGTATTTTTAATTTCCACCACAGTTTGTTCTGCTGCTCCGACAATCTCCTGCACCTTGGCCTGATTTTCTTTACGCAGCCAGTATATGGATCCTCGTCTTCTGATCTCGAGATCCGACGGCCATACCCCTACTAGTATTGTGAGTGAGTCAGCAGATGTAGTAGCATAGGCACCACTTAGCCGTATCAGAATGCTCCTCTGCACTCTCACTATCGCCTTACGAGGTTTCATCTGACGTAGTTTATATGCCCAAACACTGGCCGCATACCCTACCAATGATGCCAGGATAGCATCATGGTATCTTCTTATTATGATGTTCGAGAGATGAAATTTCCTCTGGCCTATGCTTACAAATTTGCTCATGACCGCCTTAGCTCTTTCACACGTCTCAGAAATATGCGTTGCGAAGTTTAGGGACTCATCGAGAGTGACACCTAAGTATCTGGTTGTCGGCTTCCTTTTTATGGTAGTGTTATTCATCTTAACAATTGGATCCCGCTCCAATTTCCCTTTTAGTAGCATCATTTGGGTCTTCTTAGGTGCAAGACTCAGCTTAGCCTCCAAGCACCATGCCTGAAGAACTTCGATCACTAACTTGGATTTATCTTCTATGTCTTGTCTGGTCCGACCCTCAATCAACAACAGCAAATCGTCTGCAAAGGCGACCACTCCCGGCAAACCACACAGCCCTTCCAAATGCCTAAGAGCATCTTCAAAAACTAAATCCCAGAAGACTGGCCAACTTACCGAGCCCTGGGACAGATAGGCGTTTATCTACTTTCCCTGGTGGACATCTCAATGTGGCGAATCTATTCTTTCAGTAATCCCGCAGTGTATTTTACAGACTACTTAGGCAGTTGATTTCCCTTAGGCGGCGGAACAACATCGGCCACCATAAATTACCGGAAGCCCCGGAAATGTCAACAAAAATCCCTATTACATAATTCATAGAACTATTTTTAACTAAATTTACCGCCCTGTTTCTCGCGTCTTCGGTCGACCTGCCTGCTCGAAAGCCATATTGATTCATGTTAATGCCCAATCGGCTCCTGTGATTCGGTAGTTTGTTAATAATACCTTTTCTTGTACCTTTACAAGAACGCTTAGCAGACAGATCGGCCGATACAATTTTTGATTTTCCAGATCCCTGTTTCCCCCTTGGTCAATAATATGACTTCACTTTGCTTCCAGATATTTTGAACTCGGCCTTGCTGGAGGCGCTTGTTAAACAGCGTGCATAGTGGGAGGGCCAGTTGGACTACTAGGGCCTGCAACACTTCTGCTACTATCCCGTCCGGTCCCGGTGCTTCATGCTTTGCCATACTGTTTATGGCCTTTACTACCTCGTCTACTGTTATGTCCTCCCCTTTCGACTCAGCTAAGTAAAGCTGAAATCGATCACTCCTCATGTTTCTATGAGAATCGGTTTCGCTACCTTCCTCAT
Organism: Vandiemenella viatica; assembly: GCA_031002005.1. NCBI lineage: Eukaryota > Metazoa > Arthropoda > Insecta > Orthoptera > Morabidae > Vandiemenella > Vandiemenella viatica. Next base: position 139,299,389 of record CM061921.1, on the reverse strand, counting down.
CATTAGGTAGTAGCTGCCTTAATAATCACTGTTGTAGTCCAATTTTTAGTTATGACACCTTCCTCAGTCCTCACAGTGGCTAACGTCTTAGGTGGTCTTATTTTTCCGGCAACTATCTTGTACGGAATGCCCCAGGGATCTGATCTAAGATTGGATCTGACATAGGTCTCCCAGCTATCTGTTATAGTTTTTAAGAGCTGCTGCTTGAAAGCTTCTTTCCTTTCCCTGTATCTATTAAGCAAAACAAGCCCATCAGCCGCCACAAGACAGCGTTGGTACTGCCTCCGCGCCCTTCGCATGTTCGATCTCATTCTATGCAGTCTCTCATCCCACGGTATATCCTTCACCCTTTTTATCTTTGCTAGTGGAAACTGCCTTTCATTGCTGTTTGGATAGACTTAGTCAGCTCTCTTGCCATATGGTCCACGTCATTGCCCTCCAGCAAGTCCTCTGGAATCCGGAAACTCTTCAGAAGTTTCTGCCATACCGCCCTTTTGATATTGTAGCGAAATTTAGCATTCCCGCTACTAGTTGCCTCAATTCGTTGCCGAGAGGTGTCATATAGAATTATGTTATGGTCACTGGTGGTTTAGTTATCTACCAACCTCCAATTATGTAACATATTTCCCACAATATCGTTAGTAATTGTTACGTCTTTGTTAGATGTAGCTCCACACCTATTGTTAAAAATAGGGGGATTGAATGGTTTGTTCCTTACTTCTAGATCAAACTCGCAGATCAACGCAGTCAGGTCTTGCCCTCTCTCATTTGTATAGTCACTGTGCCAGAGAAGTGACCGTGCATTTGTGTCTGTCGCTATGGTTATCTTCTGATTTCCTAGACTGTTGAGAATTTCTCTAATTTTATTCAAGTATGGATCAATTGGATCTTTGTATTGGAAGTACATTCATACTAAAATTACGTTGCACCATCCTGTATTGATTTCTACGCACATAGTGTGCTCATCACAGAATTGAGCTATTTTAGTTGTAGTTATATTGGTATTTAATAATATATAAAGAAACAACAAAATACATGGAGACAAAATATGGAAAAATCAAACGAGTCCCATACTTCAAGTATCTTGGCGAAACAACCTAAGAGAATGGAACCGAAGCAAAAGCTAGTGAAATTAGATGCCAAAAGATGGAAACGGTTTATCACCTAACACAAAACATCTACAACAAAAAATGCATCTCCAAGCACACAATACTGTGACATTACAAAACAGTTAATAAACCAGAATGTCTTTATAGATCAAAAACACTTATTTTGAACAGGAAAAAAGATATAGAAAACATCGAGGGAAAAAAAACGCAAAATTATAAAGAAAATATTGACCCCAAAACTCATAGGAGACCAATAAAGATTCAAAAGTAATCAGGAATTTTTACAATATGCAGACATTCACAGTGATATTAGAAAACGACGACTAATATTTTACAGACACATCAAAAGAATGAACCTTAACAGACTGACAAGACAAATAAATGAATTCTATGAAAACCGAAGTAAAGCAATATCAAATACAATAAAATGGATTGGAGAAATCAAGAAAGACCTCAAATTAGCAGGAATTCTTCCAGAAGATATCGAAAACAGAGATATATTTAAATCCAAGATTTACAAGTGGCAAGTTGACCGGGAGGAAAGACCAAAGAAAAGACCTGGAACAACATGGTCAGATGAGAGAAAAGAAGCCCACAGCAAGCGTATGAAGGAAATATGGTCATAAAGGAAAGCGAACAAACGCTTCTGAGTACTTTCCGTAGTCCTATTGGGCTTATCCGCAAATAATAATGATAGTAAAGTATGAAACAGGAAAATCTGTAAGGCACTCAAAAGACATAAAAACAAAAAATTTATTTGTACATGGTGAAATATGGGAACTGTATACAATATTTAACAGGCATTACGTGGAGAAATTAGCTATGGAAAATGAATCCCAAGCTGGTACCCCAAGCTTCTTCTGATTGCTTTCCCAAATATATTTAGGGCCTATGGGGATGCAATTGTCACCAATAACATTCTCGAAACAATTGAAAAGTCTTGTAACAATGAGAACATTTCAAGTAAATTAGTGGAAACATACCCAGACAGTACAAGTTACATACTTGCCCACATTTGTAATCAATCTTTAATGCAAAGTGTATTTTTGAATAGACCAAAATAAGTAGTTATAAAACCTTTATCGATAATGGGAGAAGTTGAATGTGTAGATAACTACCAAACCATTTCTTTACTTCCAAGATTCTCAAAGATTTTTAAAAAAATCCATTTACCATAGAGTAACAAAATATTTTACACACTATAATATTCTTACTACTTCACAGTTTAGATTTCAGAAAGTATCATTCACCGACATGGCTATATTCTCTTTAAATAACGCAATTGTGGAATTGAATAAAAAATTGTCTCTTGTAGGAACTTTTTGAGAGTTTACAAAAGCATTTGACAGTGTTATTAGAGAATTAATATTGAAAAAATTAAATACTGTGGTATACGTGGAAACGAATATAAATGGTTTAATCATACATGGAAAGCCGAATGCAAAATGGCTCGCTTTTTGAGCCTGCAATCAGTCAAAATGCTTCTTCATCAGACTGGAATAAAACCAATATTGCATTCCACAAGGTTCTGCCGCTTTTGCTTCAATTATACGCCAGTGATCTTCTTTGAAACTTAGCCAACAAGGCTAATATTTATTTGCAGACCATGCTAAACTTACTGTAAAAACAACACCAGACAGTAATCTAAAATTAAATGCAAATAAAACACTGTACTAAGTGAAGTAGCAAACTGGTTTCAGATAAACTCATTGAAATTAAATTTTTATAAAACACATTACATTAGGTTTAAAAGGAAAACTTATATGCAGCAATAGTCACAAATAAATTATAAAATTTATCGTATAATTAAGTTATATATACTATATTATGAAGATCTAATTTCAGTTATAGAATATAAATTTAATTTATAAACATATTTTTGTCGTACTCGATAGATTGGTTTGTTGACTTCAGGAAGTTTATTTTATCTCTTGTGTTTGCCCTCAGCTTCCAATCTTCTATAATGTGGCAGATGTTCTACCTATCTGCACCGCAGTCACACTCGGGAGAGAGTACTTTTCCGCAGTTATACAGTGAATCACAGCGTCTTCCTCTGTTTGTCTGATTGTGTTGAGTAATGTTCACTCTGTGATGCAGTACATATCGTGTTTTGGTGGACTTGACTTTTCCAGACATTCTCTCTTTCAAGTGTCGAACAAATTTAAGTTATGTTCTTGCAGATCTTTCCTAAGCGGCCGTCCACTAATTACGTGAGGTGAAATGGGAGGGGGGGTCCGGCGAAATCTCACCAGATCTCGGAGATCTCAAGCCATCTTTTTAAATTTCTTAAGAACAGTACAGCTAAAAAAAAAAAGAGATATAACCGCCCTCGGAAGAAGGAGAGCTAAAAAAAAGAGGTCTCAGATACTAAGAAGTCGGTCAGCAGGGGGGGGGGGTTACCCTCAAAATCTCACGACATCTTATGAGGGGGGGGTTTGAACAGATCTCACCAAATCTCATCACGGGGAGGGTGGTTTGGGGGTCCGGAATTCCGGAAAAATACCTCACGTGATTATTGGACGCCCCCTAAATGAGTTCTTGGATCGGAGCATGTTGATGCTTACTTCTGTAATATCATGATTTATTGGCATCTGATGGTTTTAAAAGATTTTCTTTATTTAACAAGGGTGATTTTCCTTCGCAGTTGTGGACGGTCAAAGTGGCTCAGAATAAGCAGTCAACAGCGAGGAGGGTGGGGGTGTTGACCAGGACAGAACTCACAAGAAGAGTACAGTAATCCGATATGCGAAGAATAGAGGCAGAGGAACCTCATGTTGGGCCACACAGCTTTTGCAAAAAAGGTATTCCTTGACTGATAATGTTCTGACAAGTATGACACCGAGATATCTGGAATGGCTGTTGTGGGTAAGGATGCTGTTTTTAAAGCTCACTTCAAGCTTGCTGCCGGCAGATTTATTACAAAAATGGAAGAAGCTTTTTCTGTTTTTGTGGCACTAGGCTCCAGCTTCCATTTTCGAAAATATTTCCCAAAGTATTCATATTGCTTGATTTCATGTTTTCGTTATCTCGAAAGATTTATGTTGAATGACTATTGCCCCGCTATCTGCTTACTCCAATTTTCTAGTAGGTGTTTTTGGTATGTCAGCGATATAAGGTAATGGTTAAAGAACTGAGCCTTGTGGTAAACCGTTATTAAGTTTAAGTTGGTTACGAATTTTGCCTCCAATTATTTCTCGGAATGTTAAAGTTAATGAAAGCTGCAGAGGTTTCGAGCTTATTTAGGAAACCAGCCTCTATACGTATTGTGAAAGAAAGTACCTGGTCTGTGCAAATTAGGCCGAAATCCTGTTTGATCAGTGAGGAATTTGCCAATTGTTTGATCATAAATGCTGTGTATCAATAGTTTCTCAAGCAACTTGTATACTACGCCCAGCAAAGCAATTTGCCGATAGCTTTGAGGTTTCTCGCTGAATTTACCTGTGAAAATAGCAATAATTATTACACGCTTTGGAGTTGAGGATATGTTGCATTCTATATCAGTAAAGAAGAGTGACAGTCACCGTCTTGTATTCTTTCCACAGTGTAAAAGAAACTCAGGGTGGATCCTATTTGGTTTTCGGACTTTACTTGACTTGGCAGTTATTTCAGATAACTTTCGAGAGTATTCAGTTTCAAGATCGAATTATAAACATAACACAATCTTGTAAACAATATAAAATTGTTTGATATTTGGATAAACTCAATTGGCTAGAACATATCACATTACTTCTGAGAAAGTTAAGCAGTGCAACCTTTATAATCAGAACACCTTATCTGACAGAAGTTCTAGGATTAATGAACCAGGTATACTCCTCTTATTTTCATTCATTCATGCCGTATGACATAATTTTTTGGGCAATCTCTTAAGTAAAAAAGTTTTCACACTACAGGAAATGTCTATAGATATGCTGTCTAGGGTAAAGAAAGAAATTTCTTGCAGATAACTCTTTAAAAAACTCAATATTCTTACAATGACGTTTCAATATATATATCCTCTCATCTGCTCTATAACACAACATTTTAACATATTTGGTTCGAGTTTCCAGGTACACAATTCCAATACAAGAAACAGAAATGACTTGCACAAAACTCAAACGCCATCATCATTAGTACAAAGAGGAGCTAATTATTTATTCTAGGACAAATCAGTTCATTATACTTGTTAAAGGTATGAAATGATTAGATGATAATAAAGATTTATTTAAAGAATTTTAGTAAAGAATGAACTGTATATGACCTTCACAAAAATGAGTTATAAATGTTAATGTTTAAATTTTGTTTGAATGTGACATATACTACTTTTTCACAGTGATTATTGTTTATCAGTTAAATATATTATAAATGAATGTTCCACATCCGAGACGTCCTTCCTCAGCAGGGATGTATGGAACAAGAATAATGAATAAATTCCTCAAGAGGATGTGTGGATTAGGAATAAGATACAGAACTTGCAATTTGATTTGGTAAAAGTGAAAAAAGTTGTTTAGTTTCCCATAATTTGTTTCTATATATATAATTTGTGGAGGATGGATGGTATTTTATTCGTAAAATATTTATGATAATCTTCGAATACAATATCTAATATTCCTAGCAATATATAGCAACTATAAAATATATCATAATATTTAAATGCAATGTTCTACACATTTCATAGTTACTTATTATCGTTTCATTCGGATTCACTTTTCTGATACCGATCAAACATTTTCGAAGAATCTTGAGATTCTACTACTATTTTTTATTTGCTTTTTACCTTAACCCTACTTGGCGATAACATTAGATTATAATAGATATTAATTTTCGTCTAGTAGATTTAGATATATTCTTTATTATTATTATTCCATCCTAAAAGAAATGTTAACACAGAATTTATACTTACACACTGAATTTTTAAATGTTTCACTAATTTGATCGTAGAGGACCGCTGACTGCTTCTATAAGGTTTTCCACATCTACCATGCCGATACTGCACCATAACACTCAAAAAGCAAACTAAACAAATCAGGATCGTTGCGATCACGGTACAGTGGGTTGGTGGATTGGTGGATATGTGGGGGGTGGTTTTTTAATTATTTTTCATCACTTGTCTCCGAGTTACTAAGTCAAAATTTCGTCAGACTAAGAAAAGAGTACAACCGCGAGTGTAAAAAGAAAAATTCTTCCAATTATATATTAAGGAATGGGAAGAAGAACTTTCAGGTTGGCTTCAAAAAAGTTGTAAAAGTGGAAACCATGCCTGTTGTAAGAGCTCTTATAGGGATATTAATATTACATCAAGGAAAGACGCTCTCAAGAAATTCAATTCTTCTCAAGTACATTCGGTATCATCAAATAATATAAATTCACAAAGATATTGACATTTACTGTGAAAACCTGATATACAAGTTAAACAAGGTAAAAATATTTCATTATATTTTACTAAGTACCAGTACTAACATTGTTTTATTATTTTGTATTCTACTACTACCGTACGTCTTCTGTTTGTCCGATTCAAAGATTGCAGAAGAAATAAAATGTTCTACCACGATAACTCACTACATAATTGATCAGATTATAGGTAAAGAAAGTTTTGATAATTTATGTGAAGACCGAGTCCACTGATCTTAGCACAACTAAACACTTGTGCTTTATCGTGAGATATGCTAAAAAGCATCGCATCAAAGATTGTTTTAGCTTTTATTTCATTAGCAGCAGCTAATGCAGTATCCTTACTTGAACACATTCCAAACTTGTTTACAAGCAATGACATTCCATATAAAAAATCTATTGGGTTTTACATCTGATAAGACAAACGTGATGATGAGGTGTATTAATTCTGTTGTCACATTGCTGAAAACGAAATCCCAATAGTTTTTTTACTTATTTGCACTGACATTCATTTCATCATTGTGCGTCATATGCTTGTGCCAAACTGCCTCGCAAATTGTGGTTATTGGGCTTGTATTTTTTTCATATACCAATTTTGGCACAAATATACCGATATCAGTGGGAGCGCTAACAATTTCGCATTTTGTCGTTCGAGACGACTGATTGTCGATCCTGTTTTACAGATTTAGAAATAGTGACATTTGTCAGCAATGTTCATTCCTCACTCTCTGACTGGTAAGCAACGGGACTAGTCATAGGCTCCAGACGAACCAACTTATCACGGGGAATCAAATATTATTAACGTCTTTTTTATCCAGTATTTGGTGACATTACATGCAATTATTTAAGAAATATCAGACGGACGAAATGCTCTAAACAGGACAGGCATGGGTAATTACCTGGCTACCAGAATCGATCCAGGTGAATGCCGGTTACTTCCTTCAAAAGGCCATGCCGAATTCCTTCCCATTCCTTTTCCGCTTCTAATGATCTCGACGTCGACGAGGCGTAAGGCCAGAATAAAAAACAAAAAATGGAAAAAACATTACCTGGGCTATTCTCGTAGGCACCTGCAGGGTTAGTCTGTTGTTTGCTTAAGGTCGACCGACACTAGACCGCACAGAGCCCGCACCGCGTCCGAACCAACACACAGCCGAGTGTCGGCTCGCCTCCATCGCGTCCGCACTGGTCCGTATCACGGCCGTGTGACGGACGGGTTCCTCCACGGCCTTCAGTCGCCTTTAACGTATACACTTGGTTATTTCACTGAATTATTATTATTATTATTTTTTTTTTTTTTTTTTTTTTTTTTTTTTTTTTTTTTTTTTTTTTTTTTTTTTTTTAAGAGTGATTTGGGATTCGTAGCAGCGGCTACCACCCGTACGTTATTATTTAGACTTCTGTACTATATTTTGCGTAGGCGTACTATATAATCTACGAAAGTATTAAAGTAAGTTAAAATAATTTTTTGCCTGAGTACTGTTATCACATCACTGTTTGATCTCTAATTCATCCCAACGCAGTTTAAAAAAATGATCGTCACATTGTACTGGATTGAAAGATTCTTTACATAGTCACAATGAAATGTCAAGCGTCACTCACTTCACATTTAACGTGTTTATTTTTGTTGAGGTTACTTTCGATTCACTAAATATTTTTTAACAAAAAAGAATACGATTATTATACATTATATTTTAAATACAGACTGCAAAGATTCTGTAAAATAATAATAATTTCATGTGATCTAAAATTTCCAGTCACAGAGTTTCTTATCAGCCGCGCAGTACACCTCTATTGTTCTCACTTAATTGAAAAGGAGACCTACAAATTAACGTGAAATTTGAACAACGAACAGTCCTAGCAACTTAGCATTAACAAATCATAGCTTTGACAGAGGTCGATTTTAAGATCCATAAAAATTACAGCTGAGACAGGGATTTAAACCAGGGATTTTCAGTACCCCAATCGTACGCCGTTACCATCTGAGTCTAGAGACAAATCTGCATGTAATGAAAAATAAACATTCAAACATAATAAACGTACTTTTTTTCTATATAATTTATATTTGCTATCCCAAAACACAAATATACTTTTATATGATTGAATACACATTTTTCAGTACTTCTAAATTCAGATGTTTGCGGCGTGTGATTTTGGTATGGAAGGTCCCCGGTTCAAAATCCGGGATTCGGATGCAATTTTTACGGCCTTAAAATCGACCTTCACCTCTGGCAAAGTTTTGATTTTTTAATGCGAACATTAAAAAATGACACTTTTCTAAAGCAATCAGTAACGCTAAAACAACATTTAGTCTTAAAAGACCGGAAATTTCCGAACTCTTTCTACACTCCTGGAAATTGAAATAAGAACACCATGAATTCATTGTCCCAGGAATGGGAAACTTTATATACACATTCCTGGGGTCAGATACAACACATGATCACACAGACAGAACCATAGGCACATAGACACAGGCAACAGAGCATGCACAATGTCGGCACTAGTACCGTGTATATCCTCCTTTCGCAGCAATGCAGGCTGCAATTCTCCCATGGAGACGATCGTAGAGGTGCTGGATGTAGTCCTGTGGAACGGCATGCCAAGCCATTTCCACCTGGCGCCTCAGCTGGACCAGCGTTCGTGCTGGACGTGCAGACCGCGTGAGACGACGTTTCATCCAGTCCCAAACATGCTCAATGGGGGACAGATCCGGAGGCTAGTTGACTTACACCTTCTAGAGCACGTTGGGTGGCACGGGATACATGTGGACGTGCATTGTCCTGTTGGAACAGCATGTTCCCTTGCCGGTCTAGGAATGGTAGAACGATGGGTTCGATGACGGTTTGAATGTACCGTGCACTGTTCAGTGTCCCCTCGACGATCACCAGAGGTGTACGGCCAGTGTAGGAGATCGCTCCCCACACCATGATGCCGGGTGTTGGCCCTGTGTGCCTCGGTCGTATGCAGTCCTGATTGTGGCGCTCACCTGCACGGCGCCAAACACGCATACGACCATCATTGGCACCAAGGCAGAAGCGACTCTCATCACTGAAGACGACACGTCTCCATTCGTCCCTCCATACACGCCTGTCGCGACACCACTGGAGGCGGGCTGCACGATGTTGGGGCGTGAGCGGAAGACGACCTAACGGTGCGCGGGACCGTAGCCCAGCTTCATGGAGACGGTTGCGAATGGTCCTCTCTGATACCCCAGGAGCAACAGTGTCCCTAATTTGCCGGGAAGTGGCGGTGCGGTCCCCTACGGCACTGCGTAGGATGCGACGGTCTTGGCGTGCGTCCGTGCGTCGCTGCTGTCCGGACCCAGGTCGACGGGCACGTGCACCTTCCGCCGACCACTGGCGACAACATCGATGTACTGTGGAGACCTCGCGCCCCACATGTTGAGCAATTCGGCGGTACGTCCACCCGGCCTCCCGCATGCCCACTATACGCCCTCGCTCAAAGTCCGTCAACTGCACATACGGTTCACGTACACGCTGTCGCGGCATGCTACCAGTGTTAAAGACTGAGATGGAGCTCCGTATGCCACGGCAAACTGGCTGACACTGACTGCGGCGGTCCCAACCGCTGCGCAGCTAGCGCCCTTCGACGGCCAACACTGCTGTTCCTGGTGTGTCCGCTGTGCCGTGCGTTTGATCATTACTTGTACAGCCCTCTCGTAGTGTCCGGAGCAAGTATGGTGGGTCTTACACACCGGTGTCAATGCGTTCTTATTTCAATTTCCAGGAGTGTATTCGCCTCTCCATATCGACCAGCCCGATAGCAGCCCAACATCGGCCCGCACGGTCTAAACTTGAACAAAACTAATGACGGCCAACACACGGCCGAGTGTCGGCCGATATGCGGTTTCGTTTTAACTCACTTCAATCGAGTTAGCGACAACAATAAGATAAGTTACGGTGCGGGCTCGGTGCGGTCTAGTGTTGCCCGACCTTTAAGCGAATTTTTTGTGTGCAACCGCATCCCGTATTCAGCCGACATTAGCTAGATAACATCTCAATAAACAAGCCCAGGGACAGCATATCGGCTAGTGTATCGACTTAACAGTGCCTGCTCGCTCATGGCGTGGGAACTTTAACGGAAAGTGGACACTTTCTTTCTTTCTTTTTTTTTTTTTTGCTTATTCCTTTACGCCTCGCCGACTGCTAAGGTCATTTGAGGGCGGGATGAGACTGGAGATAAGGAATGGGAAGGAATTCGGCCATGGCCTTTTTGAAGGAAGCATCCCGGCATTCGCCTGGAGTGATTTGGGGAACCATGGAAAACCGAAATCTGGATGCCCGGACGGGGATTCGAACCTGCGTCCTCCCGAATGTGAAAAACTTTCTTCCTAGTGACAGTTAGAAGTAATCAACGTCAGCTGGTTGTTTATGTATGCTGACAGATCAAGAGTGGATTCGGTTGATCTTTAAGACGACACAACGACAAACGTAGGATTACCGCTCTCAGTCAGTGGCGGATCCAGGATTTTGGTTTGGGGGGGGGCTAGGATTTCGTTTGGGGGGGGCTTGACTCCGGCCTTGACTCCCGCCCTTATAAACAATAAAAACAATAGAGCAAAAAAAAAGGTCGCCAAAATCCCATGTTGTCGGGGGTAACCTTAGTGGTCTCTAAAGATCTCGCTGTTAAGAGACGTTAAGCAGTTAAAAAAAAAAAAAAAAAAAAAAAAAGAAACAGCTGATGAAAGTGATATTAACAAAGTTCATAATCGTGAGAAAGAGTCGCAAAAGAACGAAATTTGATTTCGTACCCGCGACTTCGTACGGCGTGGATTAAGAATTTTTTTGCCAGAATTAAATATAAAAAGTTGTTGGTAACGAAGGATTGCGTATATCGAGTCGGCATAATATGACAGGACGCTATCACTCTATCATTCTACAGTCGAACCTGCATCTTGAAGAGAATCAATTTCCAACATATTTCTGTCACTATTCGATAAGATTTCAAAATTTCGTGACTACAACTGTTAATCATACTGGAAAAAATATCCTGTGCCCTTCATACAGCTTTCCTTATAAAATTCCATCACAACGATATAGCCACATAGTCGTCAAAACGTAACAAAAAGACAGAGACTTACTTCCTTATTTATATTAGTATTACTGTGGTTCACACTCACACACTGTCTGCGAACAACACCTGAGGGATCATTATAACGTAAAAATGTATACACCTACAAAATTGCAAGACTACCTACGATTTGCCTCGCATTGCACCCCTAACTTTATAATATCTACAGTTTAACATTCAATCCAAATAACCTACGGCCCAGGCCTGACTCTTACGATGAAAAACAATTTTAAAAACCTTAGCCTTTACGGAGATTTGAACCGGAGACCACGACGTTCGTAAGCATGCTCTTTAGCCATTGTGCTCCCAGTTCACTACACGGAAACACGGTCTGGAGACGTCCACATCCAACATGTCTGCCTATCGCCGTATTTCGAAGTTATGAGACAACATGTGTTATTTATACAGATAATTTTTCAACCAAATGTAGACAGTATTTTTCTCCTTGTTTCAAAGGATAAGTGTGCAAAGTTTCATCGAGATCAGATGAAAACTGCGGATTTGTATGAAGAACAAACAAACAAACATTCATCTTTATATATAAAGATATATAAAGATAGTGTGGCGCAATGGCCGCGCAAGTGATGTGTGTTACGGTGCGTTTCCACTGAGGCAACAAGGAGCAACATGATGTAGCATGCCGCACGCGTTATTTTGTTGCTACATGTCGCCGTGTGTCTTCATACTGTGTCGCAAGTCGAATGACGCCCTAGAATTTGTTGCAAGTTTTTACTTGCTGTTTGTCGCCGTTGCTTGTAGCATGCGGCAAAAGCGTTTCAAGCTATTCGGCAGCTGTTTACCAGCAGCGTGCGTCATGTCATCTGAAACAGTGGCAGCTGCTGCTTATGCGATCCTCGCAAATAGCAATAAAGGAAACAAAACTGAATACTCCTTGGTGGTGTTTTGATGGGGATGCTAACTATTATTTCTTGTATGTCAATATTTGTTGTCAAAAGAGAATTTCACACGGAGAAGTGTTTCGCCAAACTTTATTTTACTATTTTTTAATGCAAACTGAACTCGTATTACTGACTCTATAACCTATAATGAGTCGCATTCCCAAGGCGAGGCAGTGTGCACGGATCAAGGGAGGGCTATTTTTCGGCGAGCGGAAACCGCGAGCCCGTTCGTCAAGATACCCGCTGCGCTGTTGACAATAACAACAGGGAAACTTTTTTTTTTAACTGCTGTACGTCTCTTTTTAACATCGAGGTCTTTAGAGACAGGAAAGGATGGGGGGCAAGGATGGGGGCAAGGAATGGGAAGGAATTCGGCCACGGCCTTTTGAAGGAAGCATCCCGGCATTTGCCTGGAGTGATTTGGAGAAACCATGGAAAACCCAAATCTGGATGCCCGGACGGGGTTCGAACCGCCGTCCTCTCGAATGCGAGGCGAGAACGCTAACCGTTACAACGCCCCGCTCGGTGAAAACAGGGAAACAGCCAACCTACTAACAGTAGTGGCTCGGCACTCGGATATTCTTTTATTCTGTTCCATGGAATGCTGCTCCGAGGCGGGAGTGGAGAGAGACCACTCATAGACTATGTGTGGATGTGAGTGGACGCTGTGGCCGGTCTACCGCGATCCTCTGAGTGTCTGAGGTGCGCATTCCGTCGACAGCAGTGCGCGGACACGGTAAAGTGATCCTAACAGTGCGACAGGTTGCAACATATCATGGCCCGGAAAATACCCCTGATTAGCTAGAGACTTGTTTGAAAAAGCCAACTGAGCAAGCCATCGGCAAAACCTATTCACAGGACAATTTGATGTCATCTAATTTGTTGAATAAATTCATGTCTTTTTGGTAAATCCATCTTTTTATATTCTTGTAACCCCTGAGACATGACATTTACGAAGCTCAATATTAACATGTTGATAGAGAATAGTTTTAATTGCTGACGCCATACAGTGCGTCTAAAAAGTTTTAAAGTAGAGCCACCCCCACCAAAAGAGACTATTACAAACCTCTCCCTGGAAGTAAATTGTTATCTCCTTACGTTTAGATGACGCATTTCCCCTACAGGTACACATTTTTAAGCGTTGTCAAGAAAAAGGTTCAAAGAATCGAATATACAATTACAAACAAGTACGCGCACAAAGAGTAGTGGAAAATACTTTTGGATCAATAGCATCAGTTCTTCGTGTGTTTCGAAAAACTTTAATGATAAATGTGGAAAACGCAGAAACTATCACATCTGCGTATGCATATCTAAGTAATTTTTTTTTTTTTTTTTTTTTTTTTGAAGAAAACCAATAACTCAAGAATTATTCATGCACGTTATCTAAACATAGATATTGATACTCAAGATGGAATTGTCATTCCAGGCTCATGGAGGACGGTAATAGAAGATGACACAGTTATGGTTAAAATCAGATTAAAATGCAAAAGTCCTCTGGGGTAAATTCGCTATGTATTTTGTGACAAAAGAATGAAAAGCATCTTGGCAAGATGTACAAAGAAACAAAACACAAACTTTACGTCCTCGTATTACTTAATTTCTCACTATCACACACAATTATCAAATGTGAATGGTAAACTCAAGAAAAATTTAATTTGTACTGTCTGGAATCTAAATTGGGAAATATTTTTGTATACATGCTATAAATATGGCTTATATTAAAAATATGAAAATCCTTTTGTAAAGTTTTTATTACTATATATATATATATATATATATATATACAAAAATGTCAGAAGATTATAAGCAAATCACTTCCCTTTAGGAGATGAGCTGCTCATCGGTGTAATAGTCCTTTTCTGTTTTCGTTCAAAATCAAACCTCAAATTCTTGAATTTTTTTTTATTTCGTACTTGTTAGCAAATAATTTTTTTGCTTGTCACATTCCTGTTTTTATATTAAAGACTTCTGTTGTTCCACATCTCCCGTGGAGTATGATAGTCTTCAATAATAGGGCTGAATCCTGTATGTTTCACCCCATATCGCCCGTTTTCTGTCGCACTTTTCCACCGCCAGTTGGATACAGGCAACATCGTGCGACACGCTATATTTTTGTTGAACAGTGGCGCATTCGACCGGCGACACGGCCTATCTTGTGGCATGCGTCATTGTTGCTAGCTACATGTTGCAGCGTGTTGCTTCGCTTGAAATACTCCTTGTCACATGCGTCAGTGCCGCATGCCACATGTTGCCCAGAAGCTGCCTCGGTGGAAACGTACCTTTAGAGACGTGCAAACGCTGTTTAGGCTCTATCGGTTTGTTGCTGCCAGCGCGACCTATGCAGGCCAAATACCAAAAGGAAATACAGTACAAAGGTAAGTAAGCTCGAACCTGACAGTAGGCTTGGTGTGTTATTCATGTGTTGTGTGGGGACGAAATGACGCTGGTACTCGACCAATGCAATCGGAATCGGCACGAACTGAATCGCAAGCTTAAAATCGAAGAATGAAGTAACTGAAAAATTAAAGGTTGGAGAGTATATGTCTTCTTCTTGATATTTTCTACATGCTGTTGTATCATTTTATAAAATTATGTACGTTTAATTTCTGAAAATTCGGATACTTAAAGACTGGGCACAACTCTATGGTAATCTATATATATATATATATAAAGATGAATGTATGCATGTTTGTTTGTTCTTCATATAAATAGACAGTTATCATCCGATCTCGATGAAACGTTGCACACTTATCCTTTAAAACAAGGAGAAAAATACTGTCTACATTTGGTTGAAAAATTATCTGTATAAATAATACATGTTGTCTTATAATTTCGAAAAATTATTGAACGGCGATAGACAGATGCGTAGGATATGGAGGTCTCTGTACTGTTTTTCCGTGTAGCGGTCGGGTAGCTCAGTGGTTAAAGCGCTTGATTACTAATGTTTGCGCCGTGGTCTCCGGTTCAGATCTCCGTGTAGGCTCAGATTTTTAAAAATTGTTTTTGATCGTAGGAGTTACACCTGGGCCGTCGGTTATTCGGATTGAATGTTAAACTGTAGATATTACAAAGTTAGGGGTGCAATGCGAGGCAAAACGTAGGTAGTCTTGCAATGCTGTAGGTATACACTTTTACAGCATTGTAAGCAGTCTGTGTGTGTGTGTGTGAACCGCAGTAATAATACTATAAATTCGGAAGTAAGTCTCTATATTTTTGTTACGTTTTGACGACTAAATGGCTATATCGATATTGATGCAATTTGACAAGAAAATCTGTACGAAGGGCACAGGACATTTTTTCCTGTATGATTAACAGTTGTAGTCATGATATTTTGAGAACTTATCGATTGGTGACAGAAATATGTAGGAAATTGATTATCTTCAAGAGACAGGTTCCACGCTAGAATGATACAGTGATAGCTTTTTTTTGTCATATTATGCCGACTTGGTGTTGTTTGGGGCCAATCCTTCGTTACCAACAACTTTCTATATTCAATTCTGGCAAAATTCTTAATCCATGCGTACGAAGTTGCAGTTATCAGCTAGTGAATAAATAAAAACCGGTGGATTGCACTACTCTTCAACATTTCTGTGGCGATGTTCCGGTATTTCAAAAAAGTAGAACAATTTTTCTCCTGAACGTATGAATGATCTTTTGGTTATCTACAATCACGTTTGAGAGTGATATCAAATATGTCTTTAAAGTCAGTTCAATGATGTGCATTAATAGGTACAACTGCTTACTAGACATTTCTTACATTTGAAACCTCCGTATAAATCATAATGCATTAAATGCGGATTCAGGATTTATATATGTCATTAACTATAGATAACTTCTTCTTTTTTAACACACAAGACAAACACAACACTTAAAACCACCCATGCCCGAGGCCGGACTCGAACCGGCGACCCCTGCAACGCGAGGCTAGCACGCTATCCCCTATGCTGCCGGGGTCGGCTATAGCTAACTTATTTTTGTTATGTTCTTTGTTGCACTGTGCTCTGACCTCATGGTTTCCAGTACTTCCGTTACATATGTTTATCTAACACATACACGTTGCACTTCATGTCAACGGCTATTCAATTGACAGAACATACTTAAAATGTTGGTAGTAGTCATTGTTATACTATAATGTGCGATCCTTGCGCGGCACGGGCGGGGTAGACACTATGCGGTATTCATGCATTGCCGAGACTTCGCTTTTCCACCGAGCTTTCGTTTGTCTACTGAGCCTTCGTTTGTCCGTCGAGCCTGGGGAAACTCCAGCAATCACAGCTCGCCCGAGTAGAGAGCACTGGTCATAGGAATAACCGAGCGAGTTCGAGTGTGAGTAGACGGCAATTTGCTCGACACTAATGTGTGTTCAACCACGTGCTCAAATCATTCTGTGCCTCCCTGGAAGAAAAACTTTTAATGGAGCTAAACGACGCAATAATATCTCCTATCGCCTATAAATAATGTGAATTATCCTTGTATGAATTGATTTTGTTTAAAATAAAGCAGAGATTAAATGTTGCTTTCGCTCGCATTAATCTTAAAAACTCTTCCTTATTAAAAGGTATTAATAAATTATTAATTAGTCAATAAATCCACCCGAAGTGCGCACCACAACATGTATTAACATTTCTTACTAAACTGAGTTCATATATACCTGTACACTAAAACAACTGTCGTAAACTATGTCTAAATCTAAACATAGCGAAATACATGTGGTGAAATTCCTGATGGCTATTAAAACATAATTAAAAGTTTGGATTTAACCATTGACAACAAGCTATGATGGTTCATCAACGTAAATTGAATTCAACGGACATGTTAAGTATCCATCTGTTCAATATGATCTATTGCTGGAGAGTCGTGTGTAACATAGTGTATTCCAATATGACTGTTACACAAACTGATGAGAACGGGATAGACCCGTAATGAAAGCTGTGCTCCCGTTAGGAGAAGCTATACTGAATGGTGGGGAGACACCATGAAGTCAGTCTTAAACTTTTAATGTTTAATGCGTTTTCACGAGAAGCAAACATAAAGCGGGGCCTGGGCGATCAATATTATTGTCAATTATATCGTGCAATAATATTGACGCCTCCATGGACTATTCAATAATTATTGCACGATAGATTAGTTGGCTTGATGGACGACCATAACGCCGAGGCTGTTACTATTGCTTTACTGTTGTAACATGACGCGCTGTCGCCACGTTACAAGGTGCATTTTTATTATATATGTCATAATGTTAGAGTAATTTACATAAATCTTGGGCGACCACCTAAATAGATTTTTGTTGTAATTTTATAAAGTACGCAAGATTCCAAGTGAGGACTGTAATGAAATGGTGAACATACAGTGTATCTTGGTAAAGCGAATATTAAAGAATTATTGAGCTATGTAGGCTTGAAGCTAATCTGGTGTTCCCGAACCTTGGCGACAAGAAGTCGCGGATTTGGGGTTTGCCGGACCACACACTCTGCTCCCTATGGATAGGTGGTCAACAAGGTTACTCACCGGGCGGGAAATGCCTGCCGCCAGAACAGAGAGTCGTCCCCGAACGCAGCCGAATATGTCCGACCTCTGTTAGATACTCTAGGCAAATCACCTATCGGGGATATCACGTGACATTAGGTGCCGACCTGAAGATCCAATCCAAATGAGCATATAACTTAAAATCCTGGGAATTTTTGTTATATGTGAGCTTCGAGACTACAAATGGGCGGAGCGAGAAGTTTCCTCGTGGACCGAAGAGCGAGGACATTCTGACTTCGATCTTCGAGTCCAATCTATGCGAGTCTAGTCTGAGGTTGACTTGGAAAGTTGGCTTCTGTCGCCAACTGCCATTGTACGATTTCTGGCTGCCAGCTTGCCTTGCTGGAGCAAGCTTATCACAGCAACACAGCCGGTAATGCGATGATGCGCATTGTCAGACCAGAGATGCCTATAGCCGACTTGTGAGATAATCTCACATATCATGGGTCCGCTACAGTCACCGCAGACATCAGACGCAGGACTACAATGGTAACTTATTACGATCAAGCCATCTGATTGTGCATTCCGTGAAACAGAACCCGTAAGCGACTTTGAGAGGATAGGTCCATGTTCTCACTTTGTAATTGTAAAAACCCCTGAGCTAGCGGCATAATTTGCCAGAACTAGTTATTTTCGAATGATATATTGTTCATTTAGGCGCCCATGATTGTTTTTTTTAACTGTAAAGTCACAGTATTATGATACCTTTGTCTGAGGTAGTCATAACTTGTATTTTTCATTGTTTCCAATTGTCATTATTTCTTGCATTTTGATTCTGAGATATATTTAAAAGTAAATATACAATTGTTTGCTTGCTCATGACGGCTAATTGTAACTCTGAGCGTTGCTTTTATGATTTTGCCAATTTGTGTTAATGTTAACGGTAAATTCGCTCAGACTTGTAATCACCAGTGATAAGAAAATAAATGTCATATTGTGACAATTTTTCCTAAATTCCAACTAACGTCGAGATTCTTGCAAAATTAATAAATTTTCACTCCTTCATAAAAATTAAAATTAAAAATCCACAATTATTGATCATAAAGGTATGAAAGATAATTGTAAAGTAGTTTGCCCACTAAGGCACCCACTACACTGTGCAGTATTTGCTTTACTGTACTGTATGAAGAGAAAAAAATACTTTTCAGATGGACGAAGAATTGGTATATCAAACGGTTAAAATTCATAACTGAAAACTGGATGAGGGAATTGTCTTGGAGCTATTGGTGGGAAACGTGTAGCAATTTGGCTCTGAATTGATATAACAATAAACAATTTTTCAGTTGTTCTATTGAGAGTAGTAAACGTGAGTTACAGGCTTCTAATGGTTGACGTCAGTATGAACGACCGTGGGTGGCGTTCTTAATTACTCAAAATTTGCTTCCAACTAATAGCTTGTTAATCACCTCTCAAAAAATTGCCAAAGAGAAATAAGCTTGCACCATTCGTTTTTGTCTGTCACGATGCGTTTGCAATGTCTCGGCATTTGTTGAAGCTTATCCTGACTATTTTAACAATGAGGGAAAAGTTCCTTGGCAAGATCAGTTTTATTAGCGTTGCGTGAGTAAATTTTGTATTGTGTTTATCTCTAATTGACCTTTTATAAGGTCACATATATGAAAACTAAAGCTTTACTATTAATACAGTACTAAGCCTGATAATAAAACTGAAATAATGAAAAATGACAACATTTAGTGATTCCCTCTGCTCTTCCAGTGGTTCTATCGTGTGTATTGAGGACACCCCACCCTGGTCTCCAAGAAAATTCATCTGGTCGAACTACTATAGTGTTGGCTCCACTACTTCATCACCACCCGCAACTCATTTTTTTCTTTTTCTTTTTTTCTTTTTAATCGTTGATTCGTTTCAGTTCATTTCTGTAGCTGTCACTCAAAGAATTGAACCTCTTTGTAACATCTGCCTTTGCAGCAGCAGCGTATTTCTCTTTATATTTGATCAGCTGCAACCCGTAAGCCTTACCTTTTCCTGTCTGTTTTTATACTCACACGCTTTGACCTTCCACAATACTGGTAAAGTCTTGTACAGTTCCATATACTCAATAATAAAACGCCTTGTCGTCACTTTTTCCATTCAATTTCAGAAGAAAAAATGAAACAAATATTACAGCGACAAAATACAAGCGAAGACTAATAATCGTACATGTGTTTCGAGACCAACTGATGAGATATTGCGTAATATCAACCACAGACAGTGCAATATTTCCAGATTGCGTAATATATTTAAAACTATTTTGACTGCACAACCTTTCAATCTAACCAACACATGTACAATATTATTGAACAATCATAATTACTACGCAGTAATATTGATCGTGTAGGGGCCTCTTAAGAGCTTAATGCTGAGTATTGCGCGTCTTAAAGTTTCCGGCCGTTGACAAGTATGGTTGTGTGTAATAGAAAGCGGGTCATTTTTGCGTACTTTTTCCATTAAAACTATGTAAGGACACAGAATGGACGGTATTGGATACATTCGTACATAAATTTACCGCCAACAAGAGGAAGATTTTATAATAAAACCATGGATGAGTGGATCTCTTTTTTATAATTTAAGTATTATTTTTCAATTATGTTGCTAGCTATTATGGACTCAAATTACAATTTCATTTGCACTACATTGGAGCTTTCGGAAAAGAATCAGAAATTAATATATTCCAAAGAGCTTCTTTTTACATTAATTACCAAAAAGTAATTGGGTACCTTTGCACAATGTTTACTCGGCGGTTGTCATCTCGTTAGAA
This sequence comes from Vandiemenella viatica, assembly GCA_031002005.1. Classification (NCBI taxonomy): domain Eukaryota; kingdom Metazoa; phylum Arthropoda; class Insecta; order Orthoptera; family Morabidae; genus Vandiemenella; species Vandiemenella viatica. The sequence goes on along the minus strand of CM061921.1, from coordinate 139,278,639 downwards.
TTAAGGAAGTAACGGATCTCCGCATGCGGAAGTGAGAAACGTTTGCATGAAATCCTTCCTACGATTCTGCATCCGCAATTTTTAAGGAGGATGCGTAACTGAGATTTTGTTTACATTGCAATATATACTATTCTTTTCTCTTTATACGAGATTCGGCCCGTCATCGCTTGGATAACAACAACGTCGTTTTTTCCCCTTACGATATTGCAATAAAAGAAACAATGAACTGAACAGAGTTATTACTTAAGCAACGAATTTGCAAGATTGAACTTGAATGTAAAACACACATCCGTGTAGAACTACCGTAGGATTATTCGCTCACCCATTCACGCTACTTGAAGGGGTCCAACAAAATGTTCCAAGGAATCCTTTCCACTCGTACTTTCTCGCGGCATACCAGTGTCCTTATCTCACACTCGTAGTATGTTCCCTCCGATCATGATCCAACGCCATAGCTTGTTGGGCGGCAAGAACACGTGTTGGTTCTATATGACAAAGATTTTTTTCTGACGCGTGCGTAGTGATGTAAATAATTTAATTCCCTTGTGAATTCATCCCACGTTTATGTTGTTGGAAGATGAGAGAAAAAATAAATCAATATAGCAGTATTATGTGCAAATAGACTTTGCTTATGAAAAAAATTCAGAATTTGAGATAAAAAAATAGGCTTATTTTGATTTTAAGTATATACTGATAAAACATTAAAATCTAAGTGATTATAAATTTATTTTTCCGCATCCGCATTCACTTCCGCAAAACATCCGCATCCGCGTATGTTAAACACTGAACATTTGCATCTTCAAAGATGACGTCCGTTAAAATCCTAGTTAGAATCTCGTAGGTCACCTCTTGCGGCTATAATAGCAGCCAACCTATCTGGCACGGTCTCTACGAGTATTGGTAGGATACCCACAGGGATTCTTCACCAGTTCCCCTTGCAAAGATTCCATGAGTTCAGCAATAAATTTAGGCCACTTCTGCGAACTCTCACTAGGAATTCCGTCCCAAAGACCTTTTATGCTATTAAGATCAGGGCTATGGATGAGTCAGTCCAATCAGCGAACATTGTTGTT
>CM061921.1:139214678-139276566 GCA_031002005.1 Vandiemenella viatica | reverse complement strand
TAATGTAATGTCGCGTGGTATGTATGGTCGGGCATCAGAGTTTCTCAGTCGTCACAGCCTTACCTACGGCCAGGACTGAACACGTTATCCTCACCACCACGGACTAGACTTGATTACTACCCAAATGGACTGCTAGTGCCAGTGTACAGAGATGGCCAGCCCGGTACTGTTGTTCTCGTCTGTGTATCAGCTCAATGCTGGTGATTCTAAGCGTTTGACGATAGGTTTATCGTCCAAACACGAATTTGAGCCAGTAGTAGTTCTCGAAAAAGTTGGATACCGCACCAAGGTTATACTAACGTATGAAGAATGGGTTGCGCTGACTCAAGTATTGCATGTAGTATCAGATTTGTTCTACACAGGCAGCTCCCAGGCAAACATTCCACTTGGTGAGCACACCGTCTCCTTCCGTACGATTGCCAGGACGAAAACTGTATGTTTTTACCCAAATGCTGATCCCACCAGCGGCATCTTCTTCAACGATTCAACTTGGAAGAACCTCATCGACGCGCAGCTTGCAGTGTCCAGCGCCTATGCCGTCAAGAAGAGGTGGGGATACCTAGTTGCAAGATACTACACAGAATTTGTCGACATTTTATCTAGTAAAGTGCTACGTGGCTATCATATGGCCACAGTGCAAAAACTGATTGAAATGCATATTAGTGATGTCTATGTGACTCAATTGACCCCCAGTTCATCACTGGATTATAATCTACTAAAACATGAACTTATTGCATATAAAAATTTACTTGTATTACCTGTTATTAACGAATGTGGTAATTAAGAATTATAACCCAGGATACTACATTGATGTGAACAGTATGAATAAAATGCACTTAGTAAGTTATTCAATTTGTTTTATTTTATCCACTTTCCACTAACAAAAGCCCTTTACCGAGTTATTTTATGAGTTCTTGTAGTGGCATGACGCTTCATCACTTACATACTAGTCTGAAGAGCGAATCATAATAGACTTCAACACTCGAAAAGACATAAATTTGTTGAATATAAGTACGTATGTGGCTATTTCAATGAATATCATTAAAAAAACAGTGTGAAAATGTAAAAAATCAAGAAATCTGGTCATATATAATAAAAAAATCGGTAAAAATAAATGTAAATTTCGTCCATGAATGTAGTCAATGGTTGACCTAAAAATTACATCCGCGTGTATCACAATATCGTTCATATAATGTGCGTGTATTACAGAAATACGTGCAATATGGGAAAAAATAAGTGTAACGGCAGTCTCCGGATAAACTAAAATTTGGTAATTATTTTTTTCTTCAGTAATAAATATTTCTGACGAATAACAAAACTTGGTAGAGTTCTCCAGAGTCAACACACACTTCACATAACCATCATGATAGACGGGTCAGTGGAAGTGCATCGGATGCTGCATTCATATGTGTATATGGGGTACTCTGTAAATTATCCTCCACAAAAGACAAATTTGTATGAATTACATGTTTGCTCACGCTTTATTTTCATAACAATAACATGCAGAGTCTAAACACACAAAACGTTACCATCAGCATCCTTTTAAAATCATATCTTGGTCCTTTTGTTTTAGTGCTACCATGTCGTTGTGTGTATGTGTCTGTGAATGAAGAAATTTTATTAGGCAAACTGTTAATCAATCCTTACTAATTTTGGAAAGTAGTTCGTTAAAGGATTCAGGTGATTTTAGAGGGTATAATTAACTTGTATTCTTTCCAGTTGATCTCCCCAATGTAGAAGTATTCATAAACATTACTACTTTGTGTGAATCGATGTACGTTCAAAGTAGTGTGTTGAGGATGAATGCTATTGTTGGTGCATTCAGTTCTACAGCGCCGAAAGACAGAGTGAGGTTGGGTGAAGAGTGGAGACAACCACAACCGATCGCTGGTTGTATTCCCCCGAAGGAGGCATACTAAGCCTTTGCATCAGTGGTAGGACGGTCGCCTCCTTTCCTCTGGGGCCTGCAGTTTAACGTAGAATCCGAATCACTGAGCCTTAAGTCTTATTTTCCAGACGTTGAAGGTAAAAGTAGTACCTGTTAGTTACTGTCCTACATTTTTAGTGTGCATTGTCTGTGATATGTGTGCGGAAACTCTACATGATTGCTATTGCGAATTTTATGTTGCTTTACAGTTGTTCTATTTCTGGGGCCTGCAGTTTAACGTAGAATCCGAATCACTGAGCCTTAAGTCTTATTTTCCAGACGTTGCAGGTAAAAGTAGTACCTGTTAGTTACTGTCCTACATTTTTAGTGTGCATTGTCTGTGATATGTGTGCGGAAACTCTACATGATTGCTATTGCGAATTTTATGTTGCTTTACAGTTGTTCTATTTCTGATATAATAATGGCAGTACAAAACATGTAGTTACCTGTCTACAACTGAGCTTCCATTACATCGCTGTACAGTAACTTTCTATCTTATCAATCTTGCTACTTATCCCGTTTCTTTCATGCAACATGTAGCGTCCCAGCTAAAGATGTTTTGTCAAAGTTCACACTATTTACCTGGGTCTCTGGTAGCAGCAATATATGCGTAACCAGTCATTTCGGATATTGGAAATTTCGAAATTATCGAAGCGCCATGCAAAAAAAAAAATTACTTCTCAGTTTTGTCTGCGAAAATTTCCGAGCGTGGTGGGTGAGTGGTAACGCTCTGACCACGCATTCGGGAGGGCGCTGGCTCGAATCCCCGTCTGAGCATCCATATTCTGGTTTTCCATGGTTTCCCCAAATCACTCCAGGTGGCCGTTCCCTGCACCAATCCTTTCCCCGCCTCTAATGACGACGAGGTGTAAAGATATACTGGTACGCTAATAATAATAATATATCCACTTACGATGGTGATCTATTAGGTTCGTGGCCTGACACACGTGATACACGTGATACACGTGAGATTCAACATAGTCTCCTCTGTGTTCGACAGACTTCATATATCTCAGTGCTGTTATGCCATCTGCTTAAATGGATTTCTCATGTGTTTAATAAATTAAGGTGACCGCACGTATGACGACACCATTTTACTTCAAATAGGTGCCAGACATTAATGTTACGGTGATTTTCATGCAGCTTTGATGGGAACTGCCTGTACTCCTGCTAAGTCTCCACACCACTACAGATCAGTACAAAAAAAAATAAGCTTAGATTCAAGTGAATAACATATAGCCGCCCGAAATACAATCATGAAAAGTTTTTGTATTCAGTTAGATATACTCGCGACCGTATTTTTTCCCCCGCAGTTCTGTCCTAGAAATCTGCACATTGTTACATGTGATACCTCTATAACTTGGTAATTTTCACGATAAGTAGAATGCAATTTTATCCGAGATAAATATGTCAATCCCGTTTAGGAGATACTAACGTAGCGTTAGTATATTGTATGACGAGAAAAAACCCTTCTGTACGAAGGTGACTAGTAACGCTCTGACCAAGCATTCAGGAGGGTGCTGGTTGGAATCCCCATCTGAGCATCCATATTCTTGTTTTCCATGGTTTCCCCAAATCACTCCAGGTGTCCGTTCCCTGCACCAATCCTTTCCCGCCTCTAATGATGTCGATGTCGACGAGGTGTAAAGCCATACTGGTACGCTATTAATTTATCCACTTACAATCGTGATCCCTTAGGTTCGTGGTATGACACTGATACACATGAGATTCGCATTCGGGAAGATGCGGTTTCGAATCCTTGTCCGGGCACCCACATATGAATTTTCGCCTTGGTTTGTTCGAAAGGTCACTGCCGAATTTCTTCCAGTTACTTGCTCCCCGGTCCTTTCCCACTTCTAACGATTTTGACGACAGCGGGGCGAAGCCAGAAAAAAAATGCTTTTCCGTAGCATTAATTTTTCGGTTGATATCTATACTAACCCGATTGCTTACATATACGGTACACACTTCAAGCACATTCTTTACCCACCTCCGTATCAAAATTGATCTGTCATACAACGTTGCAGCCAGCAACATTAGACATGTGAAATAAGGTAATTGAGCTCCGTTCCTATCCACAATTGGGTTGATACAGGTTGTACTGGCCTGGAACATAGGACGACGCGGTTTGTCCGGCCAACCAAGTTTCGATTTTACAAGGGTTTTTCCGCAATCACTTGAAGTGAATGCCGGGATGGTTCCCACAAAGGACCATAGTCGAATTCTCTCCCGTTCAATCCTCTGTCGCCTGTAAAGTTCACGATGAGAGACGACTGAAGAGGCATAACACCCTATACGATGAAACTGGGGAGAACTTAGGGAGAACAGATGGTCACCGCAGTAGTCTAACAAAAGAACAATAGAATGGACAGCTGGTGCTAGGGTTGGGGAAGGCGGGTGTTCACACAAGTGGCCTGGCAAAAGAGCAATAGAATCGGCAGCTGGTGCTAGGACGGTGAAGGCAGGTGTTCAAACAAGTGGTCTGAGAATAGAACAATCGCACAAAGGACCGCCAGGGCAGCTGGTGCGACACACCTGGTGTGGTTAGAGGGAGCAGGTGGTCGCTCAAGTGGCCTGACAAAAGAACAATGGTAAGGGAGAAGAACAATCGAACAAAGGACCACGAGGGCAGCTGGCGCGACACACATGGTATGGTTAGGGTCGCTCAAGTGGCGTAACAAAAGAACAATAGTAGGGGAGGAGAACAATAGAAAAAAGGACCGCGAGGGCAGCTGACGCTACACACCGGTGTGGTTGGGGTCGCTCAAGTGGCCTGACAAAAGAACAATAGTAGGGGAGGAGAACAATAGAACAAAGGACCGCGAGGGCAGCTGGCGCGACAGACAATAGGGGTGTAACTGAGGTTAGTCAAGTGGCCCTCAAGTCAAGTGGCCCTCAAGTCAAGTGGCCCTCAAGTCAAGTGGCCCTCAAGTCAAGTGGCCTAATTATCAAAACAATAGAACAATAGAGGGGAAACTGAGGTTAGTCAAGTGGTCTTCAAGTCAAGTGGCCCTCAAGTCAAGTGGCCTAATTAGCATAACAATAGAACAATAGAGGGGAAACTGAGGTTATTCAAGTGGGAGGAGGGAGAACAATAGAGGTGTGAAAATGATTGATAGGTGGGAGGCGGAGAACAATAGAGGTGTGAAAATGATTGACAGGGCTATTGTGTGGGCTCGCTCCGCCCTTTTATACTTACTTATTTTATATTCTCGGAGGACCATTGCAATTTAGTGGTCATTATGATACTCAGCGTTGTCTGTATCTGATTAATATTTCACGTTCGCTTATTGGTATAGAGAGAAATGAATCACGGGTCAGCTGATCCGTTACTGCTCCAGAGGGGGAAATGACTGTGGGTGTGTCATTGGTCGCTAGCGACTCCTGTCGCCAAGATTCAAGCGCAACGTTAAGGAGCGTCCATAAGCTACGTAGATCCATTTTGGCCTGCTGTGAACCCCCCTCCCCTCCCCATAGCCCGACATGGCTTTTGCCTCTACCCTCCCCCCCCTCTAACTCCCATGTAGCACTTAGATTTTTTCCTTTTTGTTTGCAGAAAACATTTTGTACTGTTTTCTCCTGTCAGACTATTGTAAATTACATACGGAGATAATTAAATGAAGGAAATAAATATTCACATGCTGTTGTATGTTCTGTACCTCATTTTAACTGTAAAAAATGATATGAATGGAAACCTACGTTGCCTGGCTAGGAACTCCTCCCCCTCCCCCACTTAGCGCAGCGTAGCCTTCCAGCCAATCCCCCCCTAGTCCGAGCAACGTAATATATATACGCTGCCTTAGTGGTATACCACGGTCAATGGCTCTGTACGGTTCGCGAATGTGACGGTACGATTCACGATCCATAGTCTAGAGACAGCATTCTTCCAGACAACTGACGACGCTGCAAGTCGACGCCACAATTAGCGCAGCCTAAGCAGGGCACGGACACGACAGGCCATTTCAGGGAAATACTATTCATACGATAAACTGATTCCTTGCAAGATCTAGTAGTCTTCCAGTATTTTATAGTCAATATTGACTGATAATGTTAACAACAATGACTGAAGGTCACAATAAATTATAATTGACGCTGTCTTATATATTAGGATCAAAACAGTCTGAGACTAATACTAAGCTAGGGGTATCCCACAAAGGAATAAACACTCTTGAGTCCTCATCGGGAATACTGTTGTGTTGTATGGGGTCCGCATCGCATCGGATTAATTGCTAGTATCGAGGAAGAACAGATAAAATCCACACGTTTGATGACCGCCAACCGTAGCCTTTGTGATCATGTCACCTGCTTGCAGCAGAGGTTGTGCTCGATTTGTCTAGCCGAACAAAGCGTAATTCCCGATTCCCGATTAAATTTGCTGGCATAGATGTGAAACCCACTTTTTCCGGAAGTATACAGATACTTCGCCCACCAACAACTTTGTGTCGCAATGACAGGACAGATAAAATCAAGGGCACAACATGCCTCACTGATGCTTTCATTTATTCCTTCTACCCTCGTGCCTTTAAGCATTTGAATTTACAGAGAAGAGAATGATGCAATGCACAGTCTGCCTCTCAGAATTTTGTGCATATACAGATTGATGGATACAAGGTAAATACGTTTGAGGACTTACGAGTAGTATAGTTTGGAGCGTTCTGTTCAGATCAGAGTCGCCACCAGGTCGTCAATTAACATAACAGTGTAATTGACGTCACAGAAGCTGTCAGCCGTATAATAAACGACCTTTTACCTGTCAGCCGCCCTATTACCTGTGTATTTAATGGTTGTCGTTTATGTAGATTGCTTTACCCCCTGCGGGTGGGCTTCCCGCTGCCTTTTAATTAAAATTTCTGTCAGTGGATAATAAACGATGCTATTACCTACCTGCGTAGATTGCTTTAGCCCCCGCTGGCGAGCCGTCCTGAGGCACCGGTTATACTAATTAGCCTTCACCCAGCTGGATGGTCGCCCAGACTTCCACCCTCCACCGGAGCCAGGTAAACTACCTGCCGCTAACAGCAGTATAAAAGAAGCGGTCTCAACAGGAACTAAGCCAGTTGTATCTGAACCTACACAGAGACAATGTCTTCGCAAAGCATTGAAGATTTGCTTTCCTTCGATGACGTGAATCAACAAGGTAATTACGTTTTTTATACATTCCTTGTTTCTAATTATTCAATTTTTTTTTATTTAACAAATTTGTGCAGTCGTTTTAGATTTACCGTCAGAAAGAGACACTACCGATGGAACTCTGTTGGTATTCAGTTCCAACGAATGTAATTGGGAATTATTTGATAAATATCATAGTAGGTTTCAAAAAAATTTCATTTCATAAATATAGGTGGCGTTTTAACCTTTTTTTAATTTAACAGGTATACCATCCGAAGGACTGGAGTTTTAGGGTCTACCCACTACTACTACCGATGATGTACCCATGCAACTGAATGGTAAGTCTCACTTTAAGAAAATCCATGTAGTTTTTTAACTTTTTTTATAGATTTAGTGGAGTATGATGCTTTACCGAGTGAAGAATTATTTGATAGTGAATACAATATGCTTTAAAAAATCAAGTGACAAATGTATGTAATGATTTGACCTATGTTATCTTTTTTATATAGATTTACTGGAGTGTGAGGAACTTAATGTACCTAGTTAACGGAGGAGGATTCAATCCTTGCAACTGAATGGTCTCACTTTGTTATTTATTCATACATTCCATGTAACTAAGATACCAGCTATATTCTCATTGGTCATCGTTTCAGGGCAGTGCGCAGGTATTCACGATACTGCTCCACTCATGTGTTTGCAATCTGCGGGACCAAAGCTAGTGGGTCATGAGACTTTATCCAGTGTTGACTTGGAACAGGAATTATTTGATTGTGAGAACAGTATTATTTATAAATTTTTTATTTAATATACCCACATAAAGTTTTTAACCTATTCTATTTTTTTATAGATTTAGCAAAGTATGATGGTTTGCCCAGCTCCAGTGTCTGTGACTGAGAACATGAATTATGTGATAGTGAGTACAATATGCCTTAAAAAAATTATCTTTTAACAAATCCATGTAGTGTTTTAACTTACATTATCTTTTATATATATATATATATATATATATATATTCCAGGGTATGGGTATCTTGAAATGTCCAGGAAAAGGATGGGGCTTCAGTCCATAAATCTGAACCGTAAGTATCAATTTGTTATATTATTATATCGATGTAACTAGATACCAGTTTTATTCTCATTGGTTTCTGTAGTTTCATAGCCACCCGCGGGTATGAATCAACCTGCCGCCGTCGTGTCCGGACCTGCTCCGCCCATGTGGAGACCGTGAGAAATGCTTGACTCAGCCCATAAGCGAAACCCAAAACCCGGCCCTAGCAGGCAAGTCCTAGCAGGCAGCAGCAGCCAAATACAGTAGCATCATATGCAGCAACGAGGGGTGAGTCTCCAGATGCAAAGCGCAGAGTGCTTTTAAAATAGAATCTATACCGGGACCATACTAAATTCTGAAAATTTTATTGGACCACTTAACTTCACTGATGCATGTTGCAATCTTTTATGAAATAAAGTCCGCGAAATTGATAGCAGCCAGTCCACCCCGGCCGAAAAGATTCAGGTTTGGCTGGCAAAATCATTTGCAGTTCAGAAGGAGTTGATTATTGTATCCGCAAGTTTGTATTTCCTAACCAAAATGCTTGAAGTCACGACCGGCACTCACCTGCCTGATTGATATAAGAGCTATGTTTAATTGGAGACCGCGACTAAATTGGAAGAGTTTCAGGAGAGAGATTCTGGTAAAACCCTCGAAAAATTAATTTCCCTCTATATAAACATTTCTCATTTTCAATCTTTCTATCCAGGGTCTTCCCGTGTTGATCTGCCAGTTGATATCCAAAGAAAACAGACTGTAGTAAACGTGCCTAATGATGATGAGTTATGTTTTCTTTGGACTCTCCTTGCAGCTCAAGTACCGGAGCCGCATAAACACAGAGACCTAGTTAGTTCGTACAGGGAAGCATTCGTAAGCCATGAATTCGTTTTCATAGGTATTAAGTTTCCAGTAAAACTCTCAGATAATTCCAAATTAGAGAGGCAAAATCCAGGCATTCCAGTAAACGTTTTCGGTCTGGATCTTATTAAAGGTAGGAATGAAGTTGTATGGCCCTGACACTTAACTGTAGACAAACGCGATAGCCACATCAACATGTTGCTGCATACTGACAACAGTGGGAAATCCGATTACTGTTGGATTCGCAACTTGTCGCGGCTAGTTAAATCTTCTTTATAAAACAATATATACACATATGCGTCAGATGTCTGCAGCATTTCAGTTGCGAAGATCTCTTGTAGCATCATGAGGTTTATTGCGCAAGGACAGTTCCAGTAAGAGTAGATTTGCCCGGCGATGACGATAAAACCTTAAAGATTAAGAATTTTGCATACCAGCAGCGTGTGCCCGTCGTCGTTCACGCGGATTTTGAAAGTTTATTAGAACCTTAAGATTCATGCAGTCCCTCACCCAACGCATCTCACTCAACCAATCTCCAGACACACACCCCATTCGCTGCGGCATAACAGGTCGTTTGTCCCGACGTACCTAGTCTGTCGCGTTTAAACACCTTCTCGGGTCCATACCCCGAGGAATGGAGAAATGGCTTGTGGAACAACTTGTGCAGCTTGCGGAGGATATTGATAAAATTTACAAGGAGTAATGACAAATGGGCAAGAAGCAGATTTTTCTGATGCTATAGTATGCCACATTTGTGAGAAAGACATTGAACTGTAGACTGTTAAAGTCTGCTATCATTGTCGTATCACAGGTGAATTTAGGGGGGCTGCACAGAATGACTGCAATTTGCAGTTTACGACTAAAAAGTACATACCCATTTTCTTTCATAATCCTTCTGGGTATGACGCACATTTCATAGTTATGGCATTATCTGACCTCGACGGCGATGGAATGGATGTACTTCCCATAAACACAGAATGCTACATTTCTTTTTCAAAAAAGGTTAAATGTACTTCAATTACATTAACGTCTCTGGCCTCTTACCGTTTTATGCAGGGCCTATTAGACAAACTGGTTGGAACCCTTGAGGACGGCGACATGGGCATTACTCGTGCTCATTTTGCCAACCCTGAGAAGTTTCAATTAGTTAATCGGAAAGGAGTCTTCCCCCATGAATATATGGATTCGTGGGAGAAGTTGGACGAGGCCCAGCTTCCTCCAAAATCAAAATTTTATAGTTCGTTGTCGGAGTCTGAAATTTCAGATGCCGATTACGAGCATGCGACACAAGTAACTTTCCAGATCAATACTTTAGGCGAATGTGGAAGTCTGTACATGGAGACAGATGTGCGGTTACTTGCAGATCTGTTTGATAAATTTAGGAGTGTATGTTTGGGGAAATACACCCTGGACCTTTACATCCTCAGGTCTTTCGTGGCAGGCCGTGTTAAAGAGCACTCATGTTGAATTTCACCCTCTGACCGATAGCGACGTGTTGCTCCTTTTCGAACGCGGAATACGCGGAGGTATTTGTAAATGCGTCCATAGGTACGCCAAGGCAAATTACAAGTACATGTTGGAGTATAAGTGAAAGGCGCCAGAAAATTTCATCGTGTACTTCGATGTTAACAATCTGTACGGCTGGGCCATGTCCGAGTGTCTACCCTCTGATGGGTTTCAATGGTTCTCTGCCTAGTAGATTGGGAGCATAGATTTTATGAGCGTTGCATCTGACTCGCCCAGGGAATTCGTGTTGAAGAAAGACCTTACGATTCCTCAGGATAAACACGACGTTCTAGCAGACCTACCGCCATGTCCAGAGCACAAGGCCCCGGTAGGTTCTACACTCCTCATGTTCAACGATAAGTTGGGACATACTCTATACGAGTTTTTTTCCAACAGTACCCCCGGTTACAAGATTATAGAAGTACCTGAAAATGTTAGCTATCTACCCATCACTGTAAAAACACTCAACAATATTCACATTAGAGTTGTCGACCAGGACGGCGAATTTGTTGATTTTAGAGGAGAAACCATTATTCTGAGACTACGTATAAAGAATGGGTGCTCGTTATAAGAAGAAGCGACGAACTCGTGCGGTTGTCAATCGTGAACCGAGAGTGAAACGGTTAACACCTGCTAACGTTCTCTTCCTACAGTCATTAGGCTATACCGTAATGAATGGATGAACTACTTGATATAACTTCTAGTGTGAAATTAGACAAGTTAGTGACTCGTAAACAGTTTCGGACTCATCAACCGCATACGCCATCCACATTTAATAACAATGACGAGATTCGGATACCTATTTAGAACCAAGATACATATACAGTGCCGGACGAAAGTTACCTGCATATTGAATTTATATTCGTCAAAGAAGATGTATCTGGAGCAACAAATTCATTTCTCATAAATAATACTATTGCATTCCTGTTTGAGGAAATTCGTCTAGAATTTAATGGACACGAAATTAACCGAAATAGAAACGTTGCCGTCACAAGCACAATAAAGGCGCTAACTTCTGACGATCCTAAACAAATTATGGTGCTGACCAATGCAGGATGGAGTCCACGCGATCTTGGGTATATATGTATACTATTGAATATGCTTTTAGGCTTTTGTGAAGACTATAAAAGGATACTTAAAACAAGAACTAGTACTGATTCGTGCTAGGGATGACACAAATTCATACATACAAGCCAATGCAAATTCTCAAAAGAGTAAATTCATTCTTTATAAATTCGCGTGGGTGATGCCGCACGTACAAGTAGGTGACAGAGAGAATCTGGCTTTGCTTAAGATTTTTGAAAATGGGAAAATACTACATATTCATTTCAGAAGTGGGAACCTGTTTGAATATCCCGTACTTCCTGTAAGCAAGAAACAAGTTTGGTCTTTGAAGACAACAACGCAACTGGAGAAACCTAGGACAGTGGTTCTGTGTTTTCAAAACAGGAAACGTAACATGGAAAAAAGTGCAGCTGACTTTTACCACTGCCATCTTCGTGCTACTAAACGAGGTAGCGTTTCCGTACGAGAACATGAATTTAGACTTTAAGAAAAACAGAATAACTGTACTATATGGCAAATATGCCAGATTCAAGCAGTCTTAGTATGAACATGATCATCCTCACCACTAATAAAACGTGAAGAATTTGATGCAACTGCAACTGTAGTTGTAATTGACTGTTAACACCAAAATGAAACAGTTAAGACAGGACCTATAGATATACATATGGAATTTGATAGCAGTGAAAATTTCTCTGCCTACACGTCTGCATACTGTCTGATCATGCACGATCGTGTTGTAGAATACGTACTTCTAACTGGTGTGGTGCGGAAGCTGACATAAAACAGGACAGCACCCCTACGATCCCGCTCATTACCATGCCGACCATCTTCCTGGACTCACAGGGATTCAAGACGAAGGACGGTGTCTTTATTTTCTAAGATGTTGCTGTGTGTGTAATGCGATATGAGAATATTATCGCTAAACATTACATTTCTGTATCTTCGCCATCACATGTAGGTGATGAACCAACAGTCATATGGTTGAAAAATAATTACCATGGAATACCTTTGAACACTGATGGTGAAATTGTTAGTAAACAGTATACTATTCTACATGCAATCACCAATGAATATGACTCCGTTATTTACGTTAAAAGACTGGAGAAGGCTCGATGGTTCCAGAAGATTATCCGCAGGAAAGTCTGCTACAATATAGAAGATTTAGGATGCCCGCCACTACAAGAACTCAAGAAAAATAATTTGACTAAACTTTGTAAAGCTCGTTTATTTTGAAATGCTATGTGCGCAGCTGAAAATATATATTTTAATTGCTCAGTTGTGGATGAAATAAAAAGAAATAAAATTAAATAAAATATGTTATTTTATTTAAGCATTTCACATACAAGTAGTTCTAGTCACATATTCATAGGTCCACAAACATCATATCCAGGCTCATAATTTTTAATTACACTATTTTTGACATCATCAGATACCTAGCAAATTTTTATAAGCAATGAGTTCAAGTCTTAGTAGCGCATAACCCAATGATGAACTGTATGTCGCTTGAGCTGCACGAGCATTTTAATATGCATATCAATTAACTTAGCCATGTGATAGTTACGCATCACTTTATTAGCTAAGATGTTCACAAACTCAGTGTAATATAGTGCAACCAGGTAGCCCCACTTCTGCTTAACGGTCAAGGCACGGTCACTTCCGGCTGCACGTCGATGAGGTTCCTGGAGTCGAATCGCCGAAGAAGACGCCACTAGGAGGATCATCATTAGGGTAACAAGAAACACTATTCAACCCGGCAATCGTTCGGTGTGCTCGCTGTCGGTGCTGGTGTTGAATAAATCAGACACTGCGTCCAACAGCTGGATAAGGACATTCCATTCTTCATATGTTAGTACAACTTTACTGTGCCCCACTTTTTCGAGAACCACAACAGGTTCAAATTTATGCTTAGATGATAACCGTATCGTCAAACTTTTGAGTCACCAGCATTGAGCTGATGCACAGACGAGAACAACAACACTAAACGAGGCATGGCAGCAGACTGACGAGAAATTGGCAGGAAGGTATTTTATCAAGTGGGTTAGTGGCCTAAACCCCAGCACCGGTGGTGGGGGTGGCCTTGAGGGAGGCCCGCCAGCCGGGTAAAAGCTAATTAGCATAACCGGTGCCCAGCGGGGGAGGGCAGAGGTAAAGCAATCTACGCAGGTAGGTAATAACCTAGTTTATTATACGGCTAACAGAAATTTTAATAAAAATGCAGCGGGCAGCCCGCCAGCGGAGGTAAAGCAATCTATGTAAACGGCAACCGTTAATTCCCGCAGGTAATAGACCGGCTGACAGGTAAAAGGCCCTTTATGATCCGGCTGACAGAAATTTTAATTAAGTTTTATGGTTAAAATTAATGGAACTCTGTCATATCACAAGATTAGAGAAGGAAATCAGCAACAGTTAGAGCGTTCATACCGGCAGAACAAAATATATTCTATAAACTAGGTGGTCTGTACAAGAATTTCTGGAATGATATATGATTAATAGCGAGGTTGAAAGTTTGTAGCAAGATGTAAGAAGAACCGGCTCATTTGTATCAATTGTTTATTTGTCAGCTGAAAGAGGTACATAGCAAAATATATACTACGTCTTACAAAACAATTAGAAATGGTGAAATGTTTCCCTGAGAGAAAAACAGTATCAGCAAATCCCTTTACTCTAGAAAACACACATGTCCTTATGATATGTGGTGCTGTTATCTAAGGGTAATGCAATCACTCCTTATCGATGCCTATCAGCTTGACTCTGAAATATCGCATATCCGTGACCTTGATTGGCATTTATGGATTGAATTTCGGAAAAATTCCTTTCTTAATTAATTATGTTACCAAAGCGGAGAACTTAATCTTTAAATTGATACTTCATTTTTCTATTTTTTTACTATGAAGGGAGAAAGATGGCTCATCACAAAAAACAATTTTTAGAAATAACATATATGATACGTTACTGAGAAAATAAAGAACGAACAACTGATGAAGTCGCCGGTCTAGACCACAATTTTTCAGCAACAGTGATGAAGCCACAGTTCTGCAGGAAAGACACACTTTCTTCGTAATCATAACTTATGAAGCCAATGTGCACAGCAGTCAGTCGGTCGAATTGTGACACCATTTCTCCTATTTAGGCAAAAGCTGTTCCATCTTCAGCACATCAATAAAGAAGTGTGATAGATTGAAACGAAACTAGTGTTTCCTTTTATTAGAAGGGAATCTCGAATCAGAAGTAGATACAGATGCAGAGTGTAACAGAGTATGAAATTTGCTACGCGTCAAGTGAGCTTGGAATCTCGTAATGACATTTGCATGGTCAGTTGACTATAGCCTGCCGTGACAGATATTTACTGGTCGCAACTATACTGTACATTCGGTGAAATTTTATAGAATTTTTTTACCAATGTTTTCACATTCGTCCTTTGACTTAGCGGAGAAAGACTGACTACTATAGGAAACTTTTTGTGAGATAGTAAAAAGGAATCCCTAGCTTAATACTAGTTGGTGACAATCACCAAGTGAAGCAAGCAATTCTTCATGTCTGATCCCAACTTGCAGGAGCGAATAGAGCTTTGAATAATTTTTGTATTTTCTAGAGGTAGCATATGTGCTGGAGGAAGCGGGAACAATCTTGTGACAGTAAAATCATGAGGTTTTAAATAGTTCTTATATGGGTAAAAATATCGCGTTACAAAATAAATAAATAACGGCTCTACCTATTTAATTAGCTGTTCTGTTCCTTATAGATTATTCAGACTTCCAGTGGTTTTATACTTTCATCTAAGTTCTATTTCTTTATGCCTGAAAAAATTCTAGACGTGACAGGAATGCGTCGTCACTAAAGGTAAGAGGTTGGCAACTACTTCATACTTCACTTTTATTAAGTCTTTGAATCAAGTATACATCGGCCAGTCACTCCAAAGATTTCCAAAAAGCACAACTGAATTATTCATTTGAGATACACTGGTAGACATTGTTGCAGCTTATAAATGAGCCCGAAAAAATAACAAATAATCTAAAATTATATCAGCCACCCACATATTGTTTTCACCACCGAACATTTCAGAACTTGTTCGAAATGCGACAGAGAAACAGCTGGAGCGTCGATAGTGTTTGAACACAAAGGTAAATATTATATTAATTTGCCTATTAATAATTTAATGAATACAAAAGACAACTGATACAGTACAGAAATTATTTTAAATGTTACCAGAAATTTTTCAAATGCTTCTAAAAGTTTTTCAACTTATAACCAGAAAATAAACAAAACTATTTTTGAATTATGTTTGTGCCCCTTTTAGTTAACTACATGCTTTAAATAAACTTCAAATATAATTTTGGAATGCGAAAAAGCAAATTTTATTTTGCATCCTGCTATTATCCGTTTTCACGAATGGGCTCGGCAACAGTTGAGATCAGAAAACATCGGCACCATATTTGACGTGTAGCGTTTCTTGAGGTATCAGGATGCCACCTGTGTCCTATCTGATCAAAAGTATCCGGACACCTATCTGAAACTGCAATTAGGTTTTACCGGTGACACAGTCACCGTTTTTGGACATTAATCTGGGGTTCCGCTCTTTGACCTCATGACGGCCTTGTTTCTGAAGGGGGGACTTTTAGCATGGTGTCTGAATTTTTGTGGAGGAATAGAAGCACATTCTTCCTCAAGAACTGAAACAAGAGAAGGTAGTGACGTTGGAAACTGCGGTCTGGATCGAAGTCGACATTCTAACTCATCCCAAAGTCGGGACTTTTGGAAGACTAGTCCATTTCAGGAATGCCCAAAAACCATTTTCTCACAGACGCAGCTTTATCACCGGGTGCATTGCCATGCTGATACAAACAATCATCGTCATCGAACTGCTCCTCTACCATACACCGATCACAATAGTTTAAAATGCACTCACATCCTTCTGAATTTAGATATTTCTTAAGCGCAATGGGGGGCCACAACCTAACCACAGAAACACCTCCACCACCACTTCCTCTGTATTTCACTGTTGGCACTATGCATGATGGCAGGTAACTTCTCCATTCATTGGCAAAACCCAAATCCTTCCATCAGATTGCTACACTCCAAATCATCCATTTTCAGTCATCCATTATCCATTGGCGTCGCACTTTACACCGCTGAAAGCACCTTAGAATTGACTGCAGAAATGTTTGGCTTATGAGCAGCAGCTTGACACAATCAGGTTACTAGCAGTCGACTTGGCCAGTATTGGAAAGGTTGAAATGTCCTTTATGGATTTGTTAGTCACGTGATATCTATTGACTAGTCCACGTTCAGTCACTGAGCTCTCTTTGTAGTAAACGAGCGGCTGTTCACCACTGATAGGTTGAGTTCTTCTCCGATCAACCACTCCTCGGGTAGTCTTACCGAAGATATGTAATTGTGTCACCAGAGACATTATGGTCTACCACTACTTATTGCTAGTAATGAGCAGGGAATCAGTTATACAAGTGAAGAATGTAGTTGAAAGAATGGAGTGACTTTAATAAAATCAATGAAAATAAGTACATAAACATAAACGTAGAATAACTGAAAATACTGCATAAAAATATATCTCATATATCAGAATCCTTACTGATAAAATTCTGTCACTCGGAATATTCTTTCTAAGCCAGCAGAATGGAATAAAATACATTAGCCCTTACCTAATAAATCCTTCCTGTCGACTGGCGATCCGGTCCGTCATGAGGCTGGGTCAAAGACTGCCTCGAGCAATGTGACACAGAAAGAAGAATTATGTTTTTTAGAGCTTTTAGACTTCACTCGATTCCTCTACAGAAGTACATTTTTTTTAATCTGGCCCGCCTACACATTCTAAATTTAATATACGGCCCTCTGCAAAATTGAGTTTGACACCTCTGCTCTTAAGGCATTCTGTTATGTGATAATGTGTGTTTATTTCTCTGGCAACTATCACCCTGTTTGACATAATTTTCTATATAAGACTTTATTCCTGGCCACTGAACATATCTCCTAATTCGCTCATACGTTTTACACCTTGATGTCCAGAAATAGGGCTATCATGTAGTTCCCTAAGTATGGCTTATTTTTCTTCCTCATTTAGTGTTGGAAATTCCTCATCATTCATCTGGATTTGTGATCTACTGTGGATTTGGGTGTTTCTTCTTCTGTTTGCATTGGTTGATCTTTGACAGTGTTTGGTTGGGCGGATTCTTGTACCTCTCTTACTCCCCTAATCCTGCTAAGTGCATCTGCAACTGTATTTGATTTCCACTTACGATAAACAACTGTGCAATTGTACTCTTCAAGTTTTAATCGAAATCATAGTAAGCTGGAAGATGGATCTTTAACACTGAATATTCAACGGAAAAATGTCTGCCAAAGAGGTAAGGTCTAAATTGCTTTACCGCTTACCTTAAAACCAAGGCATCTTTTTCAGAAACGGAATAGTGAATTTCTAATTTATTTAAAGTTCTAGAAACATATGCGACTATCTGAGCCTAACTGTCCCTGTGAAAGCTACCCCTGCAATGGCATATTCAGATGCGTCTGTGCTAGTAATATATGAAAGACTAGCATCTGGGTAAGCTAAATCAAGTGCTGAAATCAATTTGTCTTTGAGAGTTTGGTAAGCATTGTCAGTCTTTGGACTCCATTCAAATCGAACATTTTTCTTTAATAATTCATACAATGGTTTAGCGATCTTACTAAAGTTCTCTATAAAACGACGATAATAACCAGCAAATCCAAGGAATGTTTTAATTGATTTGTAGTCTGAGGAGTTGCGTAGTTTTTTACTTCTTCATTTTTCTGTGGGTCTGGGTAAACACCATGTTCTGTCAGCTTGTGTCCCATGTAAGTGACCTCTCTTTGTAAGAAGTTACATTTGTTTGTCTGAAGGCGATGGGTGTATGTTCTTATCTATCATTGTGTGATTCCAAATTTGGACCAAAATGGATGTTATCATCAAGATAAACAAAACTATCTATCGCCTTATATACCACTCAAAACTATAGTCATAAGCTTCTGGAAACTTGCTTGGGAGGAAGCCTAATCCCAAGGCCATTTTGCGATACATAAAGTGACCCTGACCTGTACTGAATGCAGTTAACGGTAGATCAGATTCTTTAATCAAGAATTGGTGATACCCTTGAGCTAAGTCTAACTTGGAGTCCATCAGACTTGTTAAGAACGGATTTCGATCTCCTTCATATATGTTGAAGGGTAAACAGCATATATGCCTGTGGTAAAGTCATTTCTCAAAATGCGCCCTACATTTTGAGATATTTGCGGGAAAATAAACATAAAATTCTATATGTCTGGTATATAGCATATTATTACCTCATTTTATTAAATGGCAGCGTCGTTTAAGCGTTAGGGTGTTAGCTTTGTAATTTTCTGACCCGAGTTCAAATCCCCACAGAATCAAATATTTTTATTTATTTTTATCTTCAAAAATTGTCGAGCTTGACTTATTTAATTTGTTAAAACTTCATTTACACACTTTTATTGCGCGAAATGAAATTTAAAACAAATCACATTGCTTAGTAACAGATACACCAAACATAATTTTAGCCTATATATCAACAATGGCTTCCTAATATGACTCACCCATACCCAATGAAATTAAGTCTGGAGGCGAATCTGCTAGGAAACGGGAATCTGACACAAGAATTTTGCAATTTTATAAGCATTTATCACTTGTTCTTCCATTTCCTTGTTGAGCTCCATTTTTCGTCACGGATAGGCCTACTATTTTATTTTCAAGCATTTACATGCAATCGTTCTTGGAACATATCTAGTGTAGAAGAAATAAACAAAAAACTATCTTCCCAATGCTACATATTTCGTTTAAAATACGTCTTGATGATATACAAGTAAATAAATGACGAAGATGAAATAAATAATATGATAGTAAATATTTCAATTGAAAACGCACCGAAACAACTTAATAACAAAACGTGAACAAAAAATGTATGAATGGAGACTTTCCTGACGTATGAATGTAATGAAGTTTTCAAGGGTGTGCGGCTGATTTGTGTTGCGGAAAGACAACCCGTCGGTAGAGCCTGCGAATTCATTACGAATAAAAGAATTTCAGGAAACAAATTACGCTTAATTGCAGGTAATATGATTTGTTTTAACTATTATTTCACTCAATAAAAGTACTAAAATGAAGTTTTAACAAAATAAAAAGTTCAAGGTTGACAATTTCTGAAGATAAAAATAAATAAAAATATTAGACTTTGCGTGGATTTGAACCCGAGTCAGAAAAGAGTAAAGTTAACACCCTACCGCACAGACCACGCCGCCAACTGGTAAAAATGAGGCAATAATTTACTATATAACAGACATTTAGAATTTTTTGTTTATTTGCATGCGAATATCTCAAAATCTAGTGCGCATTTTGAGAAACAACTGTACCACAGACATATATGCTGTGCACCCTTCAACGTGTATGAAGGAGATAGAAAATCGTTCTTAACAAGTCAGATGGTTCCCAAATAAGGTGGGAAAGTATTTTGCCTTCCCCAAAGAATCTAAGATTTCCGAAGTTAGTGGAAGCGGAGACACAGTTCCTACAGTAATTTCATTTAATTTACGAAAGTCTACCACCATTCTGTACCGTTGTTGACCACTAGGCAATCATGTTTCTTAGGTAGCAAAATTATCAAAAAGTTCCATTCACTAGTTGATGGAACAATGATTTCATTCTCAAGCATTTTATCAATTTTGTAACGATTCGCTAAGATCCGCGTTACATATCACTTTTTATTGTATATAAAGTAAAAGAATTAGAATATTTCTCCATTTCTTGGGATGTCCACTGTATGTTCGAAAGATGCGCTTGAAAGGGTGAAAGGCAAGGATTTGACGATTCAGTGAAGGGCAGTCTGGCTGGCGCCTTTTGGGCAGAATGTTAAGAGGATTAGGGATTTCTGTCGGTCAGGCGTAAACAGAATTCCTTCTTCCCGAAGGAGGCATCGGTTCTCGAAGATTGCCGAAACTTAACGTGGCGAAGAGAAGCTACAGATTCACATGACGTCAGATGGTCAGCCAATCACAGGGAACATAGTACTAAGATTCGGGGAACTTTATGTTCTATGTCGTCTTCGAGCCACAAGAGGCGGAGTCATAGTTTACCTCCGTGGCGGGAGAAAAAGACGAGAGGCACTTCCTTCCTGACTTCCCTCCAGTCGGGAGGCCAGCCAGGATCATTCCATTCCGGAGCCCAGACGAGTCACTGACGACTTGGGGTCCATGTGTGCTGGGCTGACTTGTGCCCTGGAGACCACCTGAGGCGCACTTCTAACTTGCGACTTGCCACATACTGCTGGCGTGGCCAGTTACGACGATCGACCAGGTGGTCATCTCCGCCCAGCGCTACCTGCCGTGGAACGGTAATGTGTTTCTACGAAGCCATTCAGCCTGCAACTCCCTTTGAAACTGTACCCGTAACCGCATCTGAGATAAAGATCCTTGCTCTGATCTGATAAAACCACTGAGCTAGACTGTGTAACTGTCGAATGACAGGTTAATCATTCGTGGCGTCCCAACCTATTAAAATTCATTACTGTTTGCTATCATCATAACTGATAACATACTTTGTATTAGAATAATTGTGATATTTTTAAAGTACAACTATACTTGTTTGCTTGCATTTAAAGGGCTCATTGTACGTCTGAGCGTTGCTTAGAAAATTGCACAATCTCTTGTTTACTAACGTAATGGTAAATACGCTCAGATTTGTGGATGCCATTGTAAAAATCTTTACTAAAATGTCTTTTTGTGACAGTTTTCAAATCCCAGAATCATCCAATTCTCATTTGAATAATTTACATTTTGATATTCAATTATAGTATCCTGTATAGCGTAAAATTAATTAAGAATTAATTAATAATTCTCCCCCCCTGGTGATACGCTACAATTTCTTTCTGTAAAATGGGTTTCATAGTATCTGGAATTCGTTACGATCTCTGATTGATGACTGTACCGTGTGCTTCTGGTTTTAATTTGATCCTCATTGTACAATAAACAAATTCCTGGAATGGATAACTTTTGTTCTTCATTCAAATGTCCTACCCTCAAGTTTTCCATTAATGAGCTGGAGCGTGTTTTCCCTTGTGTTGGTTGCATGTATTTAGTTGTTTGTTTATCTTCTACAACTCTAATGTCTAATGGTGGGCGGTCTGTCAGCTGGTTGATCACGTGACACTGATGTCAAATCGCTCTCTGCCCAATATGGCTGCTCCTCTAATGCTCCACAATAAAATTCAACAATGTCCTCTCTAGTATTTAGCATGGTTAAAATACAAGTATCGTTTTCGATTTTGATCAGTGATTCAGGAATGAAAACACTTAGAGTAATTTCTTGTTTGTTAACAATAGATTCTGCACAATTTTGGCATTTAACCTGAACTCGTAAAAAACATTCTTCTCTTGGCCCTAATTTTACTTTGTAATCGTCTGGAAGACTTACAGTTGCTTTTGTACCTTCAGAACTGTGGTTCAGCTGATTTGAACTATCCTTATGTGACTTGAATTACTAGCATCTCTCTGATTAGACACTGCTACAGTTGGTGTTTTGGTTTATTTATGTTTCTGCTGTTCAATCTGTACATGCTGTGTAGTGGATTCCTTACTGTTTTGAGTATTAATTGTGATTTTGTTGCTACATCTATTTCTTCTGTTGACATTATTTCCTTGTCTTATGCGAGACTTTTTAGGCGGTACTTCTCTGATTATGTTTCACTTTACTCGAGAACATTTGTTTCTGGAGTTTCCTGACCCCTTTGAGATTATTCTAGCCCA
The DNA here is from genome assembly GCA_031002005.1 of Vandiemenella viatica. Taxonomy (NCBI): domain Eukaryota; kingdom Metazoa; phylum Arthropoda; class Insecta; order Orthoptera; family Morabidae; genus Vandiemenella; species Vandiemenella viatica. The sequence continues at coordinate 139,254,269 of CM061921.1, read as the reverse complement.
CTTACTATGCCCACTAATGATATCTGATTCTGTCAGTATTAGAATAGAGTGACCACTGATACACTATTTTAATAATTAATAATGGCTCCTTGTTTAATTAAAAGATTTCTCCCAATTAACCCTTTTTAACTATATCTACAGACTCTTCAACTACATGAAACATATGCTTAATGAACACTTGGTGACTCAGTTTTAGTTGCAAAACGACCGTTCATTTTGTTCTCACTGTGTGTGACATAATTCCCTTGATCCTTAAAGTTTTCTTTGTCTCTATTTGAATGTGATTTGCCAACGCATTCTTGTATTTTAATGAAAGTTGTGCGCCGGTATCAAGAAGAAAGAATATTGCCCCATTGGTTACTTGTTCACAGTTAATCTTAATAAAATCATTCTCATGTTCACAGCCTACAGTATGTATTTTGCCATATTGACGAGTGAAAGATTGGCTGTCATTTCTCACACACTTCGCTCGTTTCCCGAACCTTTGTTTGTCTTTTGCGTTGTGCCATTGTTGTGACAATGTAAAGCGAGATGTCTGATCTTGTTGCATTTGTAACAAACTGCTTTCTTTATTTACTCTACTGTCTGCAATTATATGTCCTTTCCAATGACAGTATGCACAAGTGACATAGCTAATTATTCTGAACTGTGTGCGTGCCGTAGATGCTGTGGCAAGGTGTTCCTTCTGACCGCAGGTGTGACAGATGGGATGGCTCCTACATTCTTTACTAATGTGGCCATTCTTATTGCAGAAATAGCATTTTTTTAATGGCATTACTCTGTGTTGTGCGTGTATCTGAACGCCCTATAACCACTTTTTCCTTCTGTGACAACAATGCGCTCTCTTCCACGAGTGCCAATACAACAGCGACTGGTAAGGTGATAGTGGAACCCCATGCTTTAATTACTGTATGAATTCTGTCATTATTTAAGCCCCGGATAAAGGTAATGCTGCTCAACCAATCAACAAGAGTATGACACTCTTTTATGTCTTCTTCAGGAATTTCTTCAGCTGCTGCATTTCTAAATTCATGCACAAGTTTATCGATTCTCGTGGCCCATTTCACAATCGGTTCTACCTTACCCTGATGGGCTGCAAAAAGGTTACAAGCATAGTGATCCAATAAACGTCCCTCCCCAAGATTTAAATCAAGATATCTTTTATAGAATCCCATGTTTCTAGGAATTCACGAACGTGTAATTTACTTCTGGAAGATCCACAGATCTTTGACTTTACAAAATGAAGGAAAACATTGCTTAGCAATTAAATTAAATGCAGATGAAACATTTTCAATAAAAGATTGCAATTCCTCCTTGTCTCCACTGAATGAACTTGGAATCAACTTCAATGCTTCTGAAACTGAGAGCTTACCCGCACTGCTCTCTTCCGAACCTACTTCGTTCGTTGCGGTATTCATTGTGATACACTGCGCACTGCTTATTACTCACTATTCTGATGTGTTGTTGATTGCGTTGACTTTGATTCTGGCGCCGACACGACTGTTGTGATGGCGTCGTCATGCTATTGGCTGCTGGATGTGTCGCCCCCTCCACTGCGCCCGCGCTGGCTGCTGGGATAACTCTGTGCTGCCCTCTCTGCAGTGGTTCGCGAAACTCTTGGTGGTTCCGTCTTATCTGCTGGCGGTGTCTGGTTTCGGCACCAACTTGCACTCGTGAACCGCCAAAAATTACTTTGTTGTACTGACTCTTTCGTACTTTTCCTGGCTTAGCATTTACCCTCTGTGGCTGATACACATAAGAAATGGCTTTACAGCGAAAGAGAAATTCTGTCTCTATACCGTACTGATAGGAAAATATTTTCCCAATATTTCTGATATCATTGATAACTGATTTTATATAATTAACCCCAGAATCTAACACCATTCAATACGTCTGTAGTTAGCGAGTGGCTGTTCACCACTGATAGGTTGAATTCTTCTCCGATCAACCACTCCTCAGGTAGTCTTACCGAAGATATGTAATTGTGTGACCAGAGACATTATGGTCTACCATTACTTATTGCTAGTAATTAGCAGGGAATCAATTATACAAGTGAAGAATATAGTTGAAAGAATGGAGTGACTTTAGTAAAATCAATGAAAATAAGTACATAAACATACATGTGGAATAGCTGAAAATACTGCATAAGAATAGCTCTAATAGATTAAAATCCTTACTAATAAAATCCTGTCACTCGGAATATTCTTTCTAACCCAGCAGAATGGAATAAAATGCATTAGCCATTACCTAATAAATTCTTCCTGTCGACTGGCGATCCGGTCCGTCATGAGGCTGGGTCAAAGACTGCCTCGAGCACCTGCTCCATAGTGTGCTCCCGGGCTGAGACAAGTGGTGGGGGAAGTCACGTGAATTAAGTGCCATTAGGTTAAAACATCTTACTAAGGGAGCGTGTTCCAGTTGATGTAAGTCTTCTGTCTGAAAACTCAGTGGTAAGTGAAGTGCTTGTTTGAGTATGTGGTTCTGCAGCATTGAAGATTCTTCTTGTGTGTATTTTCGGCTTATTCCCACACTGAACAGGCATACTCGATGGTTGTCTAACGGGTACCTGGTAAAAGTGAACGCCACATCTTGGTGGTAAAGATGAGCGCACAATATAGGATCGAGTATAAGCCTTCCAGTCTCATGTTCACCTTGCTGAATATGTGCCTCCATGTTAGCCACTAGTCTAATGTGATTCCAAGATAATGCACCATGGCCTTCTGTGGTATTTGCCCCATCCAACAATGTCAGTCCCAGAGGCCTCGGTGCAACTCGTCTGCTAAATATAATTTGCCTGTGACTTCGTGGCAATTATTTTTATTCACCACATTGTCGACCACTTGCCCAATGCAGATTGTAGTAGTCGGGCAACAAGTAGAGGGCACCATTATGAGCTGAAGTAAACGGTGTCGTCGGCATAGAATACTGTGTTGACTTTGTTCAGCTGGGGAATGCCCGTTTCAAATATACTAAACTAGTCCGGACCATGGACTTTTCTCTGTGGAACGCATGCCCCGATCCGCCGTCTCATTGACTAAGACTTTTCTATCCTGGCTTTTAGCACTCTCTTGTTTAGTTAGCTTCGGAGCAGTTCAATATATTCGAGTTAATGCCTTGTAAACGTCGAAGTCGTTAGAGGCGGGAAAGGACTGGGCGCAGAGAACGGGAATGAAATCAGCAATTACCCATTGAAGGAACCATCCTGGCATATTGAGAAAACCATGTAAAACCCAAATCTGGATTTCTGGCAGGAGATTCGAACCCACGTTCTCCAGAATGCGACGCCATCTTACCACTCATCCATACCACTCGGTTAGTAGTTAAACGTATTGCCATGGGATCACCCCAAGTTTCAACAACAGGCCCTTGAGCCACATGGTGTCGAGCTACTTGTTGACATCTAGTAGCACCATCCCGCATCATTGGCATTGACTGATGGCCTCCGTTGCCTCCTTTACTTTCATCAGCTGATGTGTCGTTTCCTGGGCGGAAACTGAACTGCTCATTGGGTATGATTTTAAGTCTACCAAAATACACCATCAGACAATATGTAGCAATCATTCGAAACTTTTCAAGACCGCTAGCAGTAGTGATATTATTCTGTAGTTTTGAGTGAACATTGGGACTTTGACTGGTTTGAGAAAGGCAACTATTTCTGTCTCCTTCCAAGCAGCCGGGATCTGTCTTAGTATCAACACATAAAGATTGGACCCAAACATTCCACTGCAACAGGTGTGAGATGGCGCAACATGAGGTTGTTCACCCCGTCGCAGCCTGGTGCCTTTTTGGTCTGCGACTTTCTTAAGATTTCTTGAATTTCCTGTGTCTCGAATTTTCCTGTTTCATAGTAGCTACGTTCGTTGCTACCCTAACAACGGTGCAGTGTAGGTTTACGTTTCCAATGTGATCGTCATCATATAGCCAAGCCACAGGACGGCAGTTGACTTTGCATACGATGCCAAGCCGGAATGCGTGTCTTAGCACGAGTTAACCTCTTGGTTTGCTGCTAAACTGCTCCAGCTTCCAACTACATCTGGGCTAACCAGTCTTCCCACTGTTCATTTCGAGTTTGAATTTGAACTCTCGCTGGAGCCTGTTCAGCAGCGACACTCTATCCTGTATTTATTTCCAGCTCTTCCTAACCCGATTTTTCTCCTTTATGAATTCGAGGGAACTGGCAGGGAGTTGCCTTACCTGCCGTTTCCTCATAGGTGGCGCAGCATTTTTTGCAGCTCTCAGGGTGAGGTCTGGCCAGCTTTTTGCATCTTCCTCAACGTCTTCTGCTGGTTGTTGGAGCTGCTTTTCCATCTTCTGTTGACGCTAGGCATGGAACTGATCTCATTTGGCTTTTGAATAATTCTTACCTCCATCTTCCACCTTCACGGTTCTCTACTTCACCAGTCATTGGCATATAATATTGTAATTAAAGGTATAAATGTGTACTTATCATAAGGCTACGCAGTAAAGTAATGAGGGTAGAATAAAAAGGGTAATTTTAAGTATTTTGTTGTAGTTAAGTTTTAAGAGGTTGGTAATACTATAAAAGTCGAGAGCAGTTTTGCCGCTGGCTAATAGAAGAACTGTAATGGCGGGAGATAGCTTTTGTTAAGTTATAGTCCGGTCAATTTAGCCTGAAAAATAGGGGTACACATGCATAAATTCCCAACAAGCTGAAAATTTCCATGAATGTTAGGGATACCATTATAATGAAATTATGAAAAGTTCCCATCGATACCGTGGGTGCAAAAAATTTTGTACAAGGTCAAAGCTCGAAAAAATGGGTTTTTCGTATTTTTTAGCAAAACAGTTAGTTTTATGATAAAAAATAGCTCAGACAAAAATTGTAGATCATGTAATTATCTACAAAAATTGTTCTTATACTTTTTTCCCTAAGATTTACCATTTCTATATTTAGTGGTGCGCAGGAATTGTGTCACGCCAGGCGCCGTATCAGGCCGAGGAACTAATTTCGGTGTAACCGAGCGTGGCGGTGTAACGGTTAGCGTTCTCACCTCGCATTCGGGAGGACGGCGGTTCGAATCCCCGTCCGGGCATCCAGATTTGGGTTTCCCATGGTTTCCCAAATCACTCCAGGCAAATGCAGGGATGCTTCCTTCAAAAGGCCATGGCCGAATTCCTTCCCATTTCTTGCCCCCATCCCTGCTCCCCATCCTTTCCCGTCTCTAAAGACCTCGCTGTTTAGAGACGTAAAGCAGTTAAAAAAATTCGGTGTACACTACACCCAGGGTGTGCATGCAGGTTGTAATGCCATCGATGTGTCAGTTCGTAGTACAAGTAATAGTAAAAGACGGCTGTGTCTCTAGAACTCCTACAACAGAGCAGAACGTGTGTTACTATATTGGAAAAAATAATCAATTTTTTATATGTAGAATACGCTAGCTATTCATATACAAACGGGTTTATGGAAGCTCGATCAGTAAGATAACAGGAAATAGTTTGTCATCTCTTAAGTAGATTCAACATAAATTTGACTACTCACACAACTTGTGGTTTGAGGCAAGAAATGGTTGATAAATCTGACTCTACTGACGAAACAAAATTAACCAAATGCGAAGGAAATTTTTAATACGCCTATGTTTAGAAGAAAAGATGGAAGGAACAAGGGAAGGAATGGTGGAGAGAATGAACATTGCATAATATATTGGCCACAACATCTTCACAGATGATAGTTGTAGTGACTCAGCTGTCGCTAGGGTTGAGTGCATCACATCTTCTTTTGTGGCTGAATAGTCCGATGGCGGCGTGACAAATTTTGCCACATCTATCGCACACGAAAGAGGGATCCGGTGGGTGTATTTCCCTATTACGAAGCTTTTTCAGCTTTATTTTATCCAACCATGCTCTGTCATATTTGGACATGCCGGTGGTAATATGATGACGCCATAAGGATCTCGTGTTGGCGCAAGCTTCCCAGTCAGAAGTGCGCATGCCGAAGCTCTCCAAATCACGTTTGCAGGTGTCCTTAAACCTTAACATCGGGCGCCCTACAGGTCTCTTGGTATTAGCAATCTGACTGAGCATGACTTTCCGTGGTAGTCTCTCAGGGTCCATTCTATGGACGTGGCCAAGCCAGCGGAGTCGTCTTTGTTTTAGGGTGGCAGTAATACTGTGACACTTTGTGGCAGACAGAACACTCTCATTGCTCATTTTGTCCTGCCATGTGACTCCAAGTATTGTCCGCAGGCAGCGCATATGGAAAGCGTTCAGCTGTCTCTCTTGCCAGGCGTAAGTGGTCCACGTCTCAGCTGCGTACAGTAAGATGCTCAGGACACACGTCTGGTATACTAGAATTTTGGTGGAGAGAGTTAGCTTGGAGTTTCTCCAGACACGTGTGGACAGCTTGCCGAAGGTCGTCGCGGCTTTGCCAATTCGTGCGTCAATCTCCTTTTGAATGGACTGGTTGGATGTAGTGATGGAGCCGAGATAGTGGAAGTGTTCTACTACTTGAAGAGGGATGCCTTCCAATGTTATTTTCGGGAGACGGTCTGTGCCCTGAACCATGACAACCGTCTTCTTGATGTTGACACTCATCGAGAACAGATGACATGCATGATCAAATCTGGTGAGAACCTCCTGAAGCTCATCTTCGGTATTAGCGACAAAAGCCGCATCGTCAGCATATAGAAGTTCACGAACAATTAGTTCAATAAGCTTTTTTGAAGATTTCAATAGACTTATATTAAAAAGTCTACCGTCACTCCTTGTATGCAGATGTACTCCAACGTGACAGTTTTTAAAAGCTACTAAGAGTAAAACAGAAAAGAAAATTCCAAATAGTGTGGGCGCTAAGACACAGCCCTGTCGTACACCGCGGTTTACTTTAAAGGATGCGGAAGCTTCGCCATCAAATATCACAGAGCCTCTCATGTTATCGTGGAAGGCCTTTATTAAAGACAACAGCGTAGGTGGGCAGCCGATTTTGTGCAGGATGTCGTAAAGGCCGTTACGGCTAACAGTATCAAAGGCTTTATTTAGATCTACAAAAGCCAAGTATAAAGGCACACGATGTTCACGGCATTTTTCTTGAAGTTGGCGGACAGTGAAGATCATGTCACTCGTGGAGCGGCCGGCGCGAAATCCGCACTGAGATTCGGGGTAGACACGTGAGGCGAGGGTTTCCAGTCTTCCCAAAACGACTCGAGCGATAGCTTTTCCAGCAATGCTGAGGAGGGATATACCTCTATAATTGTTGCAATCGCCTCTATCACCTTTGCCCTTATAAAGGGTAAAAATATCTGCATCACGCATGTCCTGTGGTATTGTACCCTCATACCAGCACCGCTTTAGGAGTTCATATATGACCGGAAAAACACAATCAAGTTTAATTATTTCAGCCGGTAGGTTGTCACGACCTGTACTTTTTCCCAGTTTGAGTCTCTTCAGTGAAAAATGAAGTTCGTCCTGTGAAGGTAAATCATCGAGTTCTAATGCAGTAGGATAAGTTGGTAAACTATCCAGTGCCTCAGGCTTTATGCTGACTGCCCTGGAGTAAAGGTTGGTGTAGTGTTCTGACCATCTTTCCAACTGCTTCTGCTTGTCAACAATAGGTTCCCCATTTAAGTCTTTTAGGGCGGCACGTTTCCTGGTTGTGGGCCCGATTGCACTCTTGATGCCTTGATACATGCCTCGGTAGTCCCCGCTATCATGGTACTGCTGTATGGACTTGCAGAGGTTTGTCCAATACTCATTCACGCAACGGCGAGTGATACGTTGTAGATCTGCTTTAGCTTTTTTGTATTCCGACTTGGCATGATCACTGGGGCTGTTTATAAGGGTTATATGAACTGCTCTTTTGTGCTCAATGTATGGACGTAATTTGTCCTCGTAATCAGCAAACCAGTCATTCTGCGACGCATCTTTTGTTCCAAAGGTTCTAAAAGCAGTTTGTAAAAGTTTTTCTTTCGCTAAAAGCCACATGTCTTCGACGCTACCTGTGTCCCTCAGTAAAGCATGACTGAGATTCTCTTTTACTTCAGATGAGAATTGTTTGTGTAAAGCATCGTCATGATTGACTGGGATATTAAACATAATTTTGCGGCGGTTGCTTTTCGCTGAATGGATCTTCTTTGGAATCATACGTGTTTTGGCCATTACCAGAGAGTGGTCAGTGTCGCAGTCTGCACTGTGATAGGTTCTGGCATTGAGAACGTCACGCAAATCTCGCCTGCGAGTGATGATAAAATCAAGCTGATGCCAGTGACCTGATCTTGGATGTTTCCATGACACTTTGTGAGCAAGCTTATTCTGAAAATAGGTGTTACATACGCAGAGGGAGTGTGATGTGCATAGTTCCAATAGACGCTGCCCATTTTCATTTATGTTTCCTATTCCATGGCGGCCAATACAATCCGGCCAGTTATCAGAACTGCTGCCAATTCTTGCATTGAAATCACCAAGAATAAAAAGTTTGTCAGAGACACGTACTTTTGCTAGACATGCACGTAAGCTTTCATAGAAAGAATCTTTAACTTCTGGAGAGGCCTTTGATGTAGGTGCATAAGCTGATATTAGGGTTATGGGACCCGAAGCAGTTGTTATTCTCAAGGACATAATTCTCTCTGAAACACAGATGGGTGCCTCAATGCAGTTGGACAAGCTGTTGCGAACTGCGAAGCCCACCCCGTGCTCTCGCTTTGCGCCATTGTCTCTACCCTTCCAGAAGAAGGTGTAATTTTGTTCACGAACGGAGCCCTCATCCGAAAGCCGAGTCTCTTGCAAGGCAGCGATATCTACTCGCAAACGCAGCAGTTCCCTGTCGATGATAGATGTTTTCCTCAGTTCAGGGATGCCATCAGTTGGGGTGTCAGATCCCGGTAACATGGTTCTCACATTCCACGAGGCGAATCTCGTTGTCGTTATCAGATTTTTACACGGTTTATAACTGTTTTTCTTTTTGCCAGGTGATTGCTTCTCTCATCGTTGTTACAAGCACTGTGATATGCTTGCTGCTCCACACACCTATAGAAGCACAAGATGAGGGGCGGATCAGTACCTAATTGGCTGGGGGCTGCCCAGCTTGAGGCGGGCGGTAACTGATCAATTAGCCACAATGGACTATCCCACCGACGGAAATCACCCCTGGCGCTCGTGCGCACGCCCATCAGCACAGAGCTTATAACCGGTGACTGTGACTCCCCGTGTTGTTTCCGCACCTTGACAGGTACGTGTGAAGTGTCCTCTCCACGTCACTACATCGCCTGGGACGGAGTTAGAAGCCATGAACTACTTGCATAAAGAGAAGGAAAAATGTACATAGAAAATCAATGTGGGAATACAGATTAAAATTTAAAGTCCAAGGAAGGAAGTAGTTGATTGTATCAATCCCGAACACATGAGAGGTGTGTACCACCATTACTCGTGTAAAATACAATGGAGCTGTGAAGGAAGGCTCAAGAGAAAGCATAATCATCATTTGATGCTTAAAATACCAAACGAGGACCATTGTAGTCTAGCCAGGGTCCGTGGGGCATGCTCGATAATACGCGGCAATTTTCAAGCATAGCATAAAAGTAGCAGTTGTTATTATTGGAACACGTTGCGGGTTTACAAGAGGATAGATCATTAATAGGACTAAATATTGTAAATTGAGAGCGTCACTTATATATACTTGTGAAGTTGTTGCAATTTTTAATTACATAGTTTCTGAATTTCCCATCTCAAAATTTGAATTTTCCATCTTCATATTTAAATTTATCGCCTGCATATATGACGTCATAATTCACACCAAAATTTCCAGCTATCCTATGCGAAGTCATTATCCCGCCTTCCCTCCAAAATTTGAATTTCTCGTTACCGGTAGTGACGTCGTATTCCAGTCAAAACTAAACCGGTAGCTGCACTGTTGGTAAAGAAAACCATCCTATTTGCTAACAAGGACTAAAATATTTTGTTTGCCGTTAAGACACCCTTCTGATTCATTATCAAGCTGATCAAAATGATAATCTGAAAACATATCGTAATTTATTTAAGAAGCTGTTTTATCCGTGCTACCAGTTTTGTGAGCATAAATAACCCAATTGATATGGGATATGTTGAATTGCATCATCTAGAAATCGTCGGACTATACGTTCTTTTTCAGCGTCTTCGGCATGTGATTGACGTTAGAAGGAGCATTTTTAATTCAGCTGCTTTGAGTCTATACGATTTCACATAACATATCATAATCAATTTGATTACACATCAGTTTTTGCACTGTTGTAATTCAAGTCTACATCAATATTAATAATAATATAAGCGGGCTACTTTTCTCGGTGCGCTGGTAGCGGTGTCTTCACCAAGTAGGTGGGAACCACCGCCATCTAATCACATGTTCTGTGTATGATTATATGTTATGAAGGTATTTGCTGAAAAATTTACCCCAAACACTGATATGATTTCAGTTACAACTTCGTGAAATGCAAAAGCATGTTTGTAGGAAAATTTCAACTGCTGCTTATGTCCCTTCCCGAACAGAATCAGTTAACTTCCAGGTAAACACTCATTTTTGCCCATGTAACTAGCCTACGTTCTGTACTTAAGTATAACTCATGTACAAGGAAATGCTTTACCAAACTAGATAATATGCCTGTCTCTCTGACAGCAAGTCAGTTACTCTTCAAAATAATCAGAATATTACAGAATATATATTTTTTTTTTTCGCCAGCGTCAGTGGTGTACTAGCTAACTTTTCAATTGCTGCTCGTCCTGGGGAATTTGAGATTTTAATGGCGTGTTGTTTTGTTCACAGTGAAAAGACACTGATTGCTACTAAGTACTTTCGCATTTAATAAATTGATGCTAAAGAAAAACAAATTAAGGTTAGCTGAATAGCTGGAAAGGAAATAAAACATGAAAAAATTTGTAGAATGCATTTAATTTTAAATTCTTATTGATGTCTGAACCCGTTTTTCACTCTCAAATACTACCTTAAAAAATATATGGTGAATTAATATTTATCGATTTGTATCGTATTTTATTTGATCTATGAAGTTGATGCATTAGAAAATTGAGATAATTAATTAAAAAGCAAATGCAGAGAAAGTTAGATAGACGAATGGAAAGTACATTTGTTGTGCGTTAAAGGAACGATGGAAATGAAAGAATAATAGAAGGCTGTGGATCCTATGGAAAGACAACAAACAGACGACTGTTACGTCACACAGCACACTTGCTAGCAAGAGCAGATCAATAGGCGGCAGAGACAATATAGCGGGTGGTACATGCTTCCCGGTGCGGGAGTAGAGGTATCGCTTCGTTTCAGCTAGTCTTATGGAACCAACTGAGCAGTAAGAAGTGTGTTTAGAAGTAGCTCTTGCAGGTAACCTTCATTAACTTTATTTGATTTATCAATTGTCATTCCTAATATATTGCCCTAATTTGACAGCTGTCATTCAACAAGTTTGCTCACCTACCTGTTGCCTTCTCTTCTACGTGTTTGGTGTCTGTTGGGATTTTCATTTCTTCCAAATTTGATAGTCGACTTTAGTAAGCTATTCTAAAAATATTACGTAATAATTTTGAGTTAGTTACGTAATTTAAAATTTTCAAAGCTTTCGATAATGTTGTCATTAATTCATCATACTACACAATTAAGATTGTACAGAAAATTATTAGCCGTTGAACGAAAAACCTGATGCGGGGAAATATTATCTGTAAGCTAAAAATATTATTCCTTTGATGCAATGGAGTTTGACATTTGTTGTTCAATTACAGTAGATCATTTTATATATATATATAATTTTTTTTTCTGTGTAAAGCGCGCTGTACTGATCCACCGCTGAGAATTTCATATAGTATCGCCCAATTTAATAACAGTAATAATATTGATTAAACTGTTAGGAATTATGCACCGCGAGTTACATCCTAGAATCGGCTGTCTCTGGTGTTCAGTTTATTTAAGTAACTTCATTTTCCATAGATTCCAATATGATATTTTCGGGTCTACTGGAGATTCTACTACATGATTCGTTAATGTCATAAACAATCTCAATACAGCCTGGACAATTATTTTTGGGCAGAAATTAGGTTATAATACACCCTGGACCAGCATGATACCGTTAAATGTATTTCGGAAAGTATTTCTATCCGCATCTTGCGTTTGGCTACTTCGATGTCCAGTAATCCCATAAATTTATGTAATACCATTTAAAAAATTGTATTTGTTTGAAGAAAATGATCACCAAAATGTTGGTGAAATTTAGGATTTTTTTGTTTGCTGATCAAATTTCCATGTGTAGTTGAGACTAAGGACTTCAAATATCCTCCATGTTTATTTTCAACAAGTTTTACTCTGTTATATCTTATTTATGTATGTTCGTTTGGGCCAACTAGTACTACACTAAGCCTTTGTCTTGAATTTTGATTTTGGATGTGTGCACAACCTCATCTTTACTAGGGGAGATGTGGGTTTTCCATGGTTTTCCCAGATCACTCCACGCGAATGCGGGGATGGTTCCTCACAATAGCCCATGGGCGCCTCCTGCCATATCCCTTATAACCCTTCCAAACCATAACCCTTTTCGATAGGTGCTATGCACCCTCCGCCACACACTTTTAGTGAATCGCGGAGTAGTAATAATAATAATAATCCCTAAAGAGGACCTGCAGTTTAGCATAGTATCCGAACCATGAAACCATTTTGGCATACATCATCTTACACGGCAAGCTGTGCCAGAGGTGAAAGGTTGGGTTTAGAGTTTATGAAAACCCCCACGGAGACAGGAATTCAAACTGGGGACCTTCAGATCTCCAGTCGGACACCTTGACCACTGAGCAACCAGACCATTACATCCTGTCTATTTTTATTAACTGCATAAAATGCAAGAAGAGCTTTACTCATTATGGATTTTTCATGCTACACCCAAGGAAGGAAATATTTGAGAGAAAAAATGTAAATGTTGAAACTATTTCCTGCTGCTTGCCAGTGTATATGTTACTGCTAACATTATGAAATGAATGGTAGTGTTTAAAGTTGTAACATTGTATTGTCTTATGTTAAGTTCTGCTTATTAGTCCAATTTTCTGAAAGGTGACAGACACTATGATAGAATATTGTTTGTAAAAAAGTGTTAAATATTTATAATGAAGCTCTAGACATTCTCTTTAAATGATGAACAATAGATAGCTAGTTGTAATGAATATGTTTTGTTAAAACATTGACAACACAAAAGATCCGGCCAGTAGTTAGGAGCTGCTAAAGATAACTCCAGATGAAAATCGAAGATTCAATGTAAAAGTAATTTATATGGAAGTATGTATAATAGAATAATAAAACTATTTCCAAATTAATTTGATGAGCTGACAGGTTTGTGGACAGTGTAGGCTTCTGTAATGAAGGCCAAATTTGACAAAATGTAGGATATATTTTGTGTAGAGATTAACCTGGGAGATTTGGAAGGAGAAGCTGCAAGTTTCGAGAGCATGTTTACAGATAGATGCGGGAGTTTAGTATTTGTGAACTGCACATGTGCTATAGTAACTATTTTCTCTGTAATACTAATGGAGAAGCAGTCATAAAATCTCATTGCTGATAAATTAACTTTTGAACATCAGGGGATATTCATTGATTGAAAATGAATATTGATTTAGTTAATGAGGAGCAAATTATTATAAGATATTAAGTTCACTTATCATTGTTTTTTTTTTCCTTTTGCGAGACTTGTGTATAGAAGTATTGCAAAGTGTATTATATTGTTATAGCATGCTACCATGGTATTTATCTTATTCACTTATAATAGAAAATAAGAACAACATTTTGTCTAATCCAGATGCCAGGCATATGAAGTGATGACACCTATTGTGACTCATACCTACATGTGTTAGAAATATTAGTGCTTGACAGTCCACCGAATTGCCTTCACAGGAGTTGCAAACCTACATGTGACTAGCTGAAGGCTGTATCTCTTGTATTTGTATAGTTGTATTTTAGACACACCTTCATTTGTTTGTTTTATAAATAGATTTTTACTGCCCTCCCCCCCTTTTTTTTCTTTTGTAGCACAAATTAATCCTAAAGTAATACAGAAATTGCTGGTCTTCATACCCTAGGGTTTCTGCTAACCTTGAATCCTATAAAATAAAAGGTTGCAATAATTAAATATGAAATGAAAAATATGTTTGTCATACCTTTAGTTCTTCATCTCTGCATATCTTCTGGCCTAAAAGAACCTTATTTTTCTATACTTCGGTTCCTGAAATTTGCTAACTAGGCACTTGTGGTTCATAGTCTTACAGAGCAGTGGTTCCCAAATGGTGGTCCACGGAACCCTGGAGTTCCGTGGAAGGGTCACAAGGGTTCCGTGTTCCGTCAGAGAATTAAATAAAATGTTCGTTGAAAATAGTCATAACCACGCCGTGAGAAGGGTATCATGGTTCTGCTTCCATTTGTGACGACTTACCGATGCGAGACTGGTTTTTCAGCTTACACTAATAAAAATGGGGATCCGCCAAAAGATATATGATCAATTAGGGTTCTGTGGCCAAAAGGATATTGGAAACCGTTGTTATAGTCATCCATAGACTTGGTTTTAAACATCGTTTTACAAGGGTTTCATTTTTGTCCATTTTATATCATTTTTTTTTTAAAGTATTCAAAACTAAAAGCAAGTTTCCTAATGATTTTGTACCATACTTTCTTTGCAGGTTTAGCCAGTGTGCTCATTTCAGTCAGTTTTAAATTTATTTGTGGGGGGACAGAGCATGATGGGTGAGCTCTGGCCTCTCATTTGGGAGGACATGGGTTTGAATCCACTTTCTACTATCCAAATTTCTATGGTTTCCCAAAATCACTTCAGGTGGATGCTTAGATGGTTCCTTCAAAAAGGCCATGGCCAAATTCCTCTCTGTTACTTGCTACCACCATCGTTAGTATGTGAGGTAGGGGATTACGCAAGTGACCTTGAGGGCAACTCTTCCAATGTTGCAAGGAAAGCCTTGCAAACAAGGGTACAAAGGGAAGAAGGAACCACACTGGTTACAGCTGGTGCCACCTCTTGGCATTGGCCTCTTAGTGGCAAGACGGTTTTGATGGGTAGCAGAGTGTACTGGGTGGCGCGTAGGAGGGTAAAATTTTCACAGGTACTACCAATGAGTCCTTCCCCCTTCCGGACAATACCAGGGCTGGGTGAAATTTACCATACTTAAAGGAAATGTGCATGTCCCTAGCCTAGTCCTTTCTCACCTCGAAATGACCTGGAGAAAGTGTAAAGCCATAAGCAAAAAAAGTGGGGGTAAATTGTCATGACCTGTCATCAATTAAGAGGGGCAATTATCAGACAGATATGACTAATTTAACTGCAACAATTCATTAGTGATAAATCTGGTACAGGAATGGCTTGGAAAGAAAAAGTTAATGTTGCCAAGTAGTAGGAATAGAACAAGTGGAAGCCAACTGTTGCAGGATATATGAAAAAGGGTATTTGATAACTATATTAAAATGTGGAGTTATGTTAGCTATTGGATCAATGTGTATGAATGAGGGTCATGTAGTACAGGATAGCAATAGGGTGGGGAGGAAGGATGCAGAAAGTTTAATGGATACAGATGCTAGGTTCAGCCATGATAGGTAAGCCTGGAATTGTGAGGCTCCTTGGGACAAGCATATATTCAAGCACCATAGTTTTCTATATACATTGTTGAAAACTGTATGCACAAGATATGATATACATCTATTTTGGAGGGGAAGTGGCTTTCAAGTAGTTAACTAAAGCTGAAAAGTAGCTCAGTTGCAATTAGGACAGCATCTTCTCTAGGTTAGAGGTAGGTCATGAAGTATCTTCAAATTTAAATTTGTTGGTACAAAGAATATGTGTTGTTAAAGGAATGAAGAAAATAATTTAAGAAAGAAGGGTAAGGCTGAGAACTTAATAGTCATGCTGTGGACTTCTATTAGTGATATAATGAGATATAAATAAGGATAACATTTTACAGTTCGTGGAGAAGCACAAGTGCCCAGTAAATGGAAACTGTTTAAAAAGCAATGAAGCAGTGGCGTAGCTAGGGGGGGAGGGGAGGGGAGTGGCGGTCCGCCCCGGGTGTCACCCGTTTGGGGGCGCCACCCGCATTTTCGAAAATAATTGAAATTAGTGGGATAAAAATATATATATATTTTAATAGGCTTCTTTTATCCTTTGGTGTCGAAACACGTCTACTTTTATTGTTTTGAATATTTGTTTTTAAGTTGATCTAGCACTTTTTCAAATGCAATCCAGGGGGCTGTGTTCTTTCGTTACAGTAGACTATAATTGTTGGCAACACTGTGATCTTAAACAAAGAGCATCACTCTGTAGCTCCAACAATCACAAGAAATCATTGTGCTTGCCGTCCGTCACTGTTGTTTGGTTTGTTAGAAGCTGCGGTGGATATAATGTAAGTTATCTTGTATAAAGAGAGCCAGTTTTAAAATTAAAGGATATATATATATATATATATATATATATATATGTAAAATTGCTAAAATCGTGGTAATTGGACAGTTAAATTGTAAATCCTCAAAAATATTTAAAGAAAAATGTTAGATTTTCCTATGAAAATGGAAAAAAAAGCAACCAAGCATATTTCGGAATACGCGTAGTCTAGGCTTTAAAATTGTTTTGCTTATTTAGAATTCAATTAGCTTTCAAGATAAGATTCACAAGTGACTTGAAGTATTTTCTAGTAATTTATGAATTTATTATCTGTCAGATTCGTGTTTTATAAATTGAGTACATTTCGCGTTATCAGATTTACACTCTGTTATTGGCAACAGTGCACCTATACCCAAAATGAAATTGTATCATGTTCGAATTTATGCAAATAAAAATTATGCATTAAACTTGCAATACTGTCAGCTTTCAAGTCAATCCAAACAGGTCCAAGTGTTTGTTGATGGTATTGTCTGTCGTTGGTAAACATTTTTTGTAGAGCATGTGTTTAAAACAGTTGGAACCGCGTATCTTGCTAGCGAAATCGTAACATCAGAAAGGACTTAGTTTCATGTAAGTTTGCTGTGCTTTCTACTGATCGAGAATATGCAAATATGATCGCGATGAAATAAATAAGCGTATGATTCTCTAAGAATTTTCCATAATAAATTTAGAGAAGAAAATTTTTATTATGACTAACCTCTGTCGAAAACAGCTAACTAAATTCTTACGTTTTCCTTAAATTGACAGGGATGTCGAACTTCTGTTCCTGAACAACAATCGTAATCTGAAATCATAATCACTAACCGAGTGAACATTCAAGCCGTTTACAACATTTTTATTTATACGCTACAGAGCGGCACTAGAAATCTAAAATTTACATGTGGAGATGGTCTTCAGTACATAAAATGTAATATTTAAGAGTTTGTAGCTATGTATATCTTAGGCAGGTGAAGTTATTGCCTTTAGATACAGTTGTCAGTAAGAAATGCATCCAACTTGAGCACCAATACATTCGTGGATCCTTGCCGGCATTGAATCAACAAGTGTTCAGGTGTCTTCGTGTTCGGATGTCTCTTTATGCCTGCATGTCTTTTGCAGTCAGTTGTTGCACATTTTGTGCTGGGTGACGATGTGATCTAATGTGCCTACTCCTAGATCCCAGACATGCTGTATTGGGGACAAATCTTGGGACCGTGCTGTCCAAATTTTGATCGAAGCTCCCTGCAAGGCTTGTGTGACGATGGCCGCAGTATGAGGACGGGCATTATCTTGTTGGAAGATGCGATTTGAATGGTGAATGTGAAGGCTATCGCAATAAGATGCTGTACCCCATCCACATAGTGGTGTACTGTCATTGTGCCATCAACAACAGCTGACAGTCATGCTGTCGAAAGTGATTGCCACCAAACCATGACACCAGTGGCTGCACTTGTGTGACGTTCTGAAATCACGGCAGGTAAGCCATTTCTCCACTATGCCTGCAAACATGTCATAGATTATCACTTTGCCACAGACAGAATCGAGACTCATCTCTAAACACAAATGTACGCCATTCACCTGTCCTTTGCATTACACCAGGTTAGATGATGCTGGCAATGAAATCAGATTAATGGGACACATTGCATAGGGGTCGGAGAGTGTAACCCAGCTTCAAGCAATTGGTTTACAATCGTCCGGGGAGGTGGGTGACTCTGTCTGTAACCACTGCTTGGATCTGGCCTGCAGTCAACCATCTGCCAGCAACAGCCACCCACACAATTTGGCGGTCATCACATGCTGTTATCCATCTGTATGGAGGTGTACCTGCTCTAAGAGTATTAGAGCTTTCTTTCATCACTGTGTAACAAGTTTGTATACTGACATTGCACTACAGCCAATGCTTCGGGATATTTCACGATATGATGCACCATTTTATAACACGTCAATTCTCTGATCTCTTTCACAGTTAGACATTTGGGTGTAGAGGGTTATTCTTCGCCTTGGCATACTTAGCCAATAAGAACTTGTGGACAACAACGTGTCATGTTACACCACACTGTTTGCCACTAGTATGGCAAAAAAAAAAGCAATTTACGTAATTCTCATATTATTACATATAAAACTTTCAATTTTAAATCATTTAATACTCTTTATGTGGGCATAATTGGGGCTAAATTTCATCCATTTATCACAACACCATCTGGGTATTGGGATTTTAATTTGCGCCAGTTTGTGTATCGGTTGCTAAGTGTAAAGGTCGAGCTGCACTCTGCCAATACTGGTCTGTACCGTCACCACAACGACAGCAGGCCAAGTGACTGCTTGCCCCCTCGCGTCCACACTTTTACCTGGTCTTTAAGTCTCCTTTAACATTTTCAAGTGATTGTTTCAGGGAATCGGTGTTGGGGATGACCAGTAGGTTTGACACCCTACTTTATTATACTGTACTTTATTTTGCACAGTTTTGGTATGAAAGTACATTAGAATATTTTTTTCTGACTCGCGTAATCACTTAACTGGTTGATCTTTTATGTTCAAAAATAGTATCCCAGTGCAGTATTAACAAATCATCGCCACACTGTACCGGAATGAAAGATTCTCACATGTTTCAATGCAATTGCAATGAAATGTCAATCGCTTCGCACTTGACATGTTTGTTATGTTTGAGGTTCTTTTTGATTCTCTCAGTATTTTTTTGTTAGTAAAGAACAAGATTATAACATATTTTAATTTAAATATAGGTTGTAAAGATTTAGTATAATAAAAATAATAATTTCATGTTTTCTCAAAGTTCTAGTCAGAGTTTCTTATTGCGAAACTTGCAATGCACCTATATCGTAGTCACCTAACTTGGAAAGGAGATGTACAGATTAGCGTGAAATTCGAACCACGGAGCATCCTAGAATCTTCAGATTAACAGATAATAGCTTTGCCAGAAAAAAATTTCAATTTTAAGGCCCGCAGAAATTACAGTCGAGGCCAGGACTTGAACCAGGACATTCAGTACCCAAATTGCGCGCAGTCATTTGAGACATCAGTCCGAATGTAGGTGTAATGAAAAATAAGTTTGCAAACATGATAAATAAAATGAACATACTCTTTTTCTATACCATCTATTTTTGCTATCAAAAAACAATCATCCACTTTTGTGTGTTTGAATACATATTGTTCAGTACTTCTAGATTTGTCTGGCGTCTGATTACAGCATGCAATTCAGATGTGGAAGGTCCCCATTACAAATGCAGATCTCAACTGCAATTTTTGTGGGTCTTAAAATTGATCTTAAACTCTGGCAAAGCTTTGATTTTTTAACGCGAAGACGCTAGGACTCTTCCTACATTTTACGAACATCTGATGAACAAGGGTGAAAAATACACTAGTTTTAGGGTAAACAATAATATGAAAACACCATTTGGTCATAAGGGAAGAAAAATTCCCGAACTCTTCTCTATGTGCTTCTCCACATCCAGCAGGCCGACACTGGTACGCACCTTCAAAACATAAACCAAACTAATGATGGCAGTCTGTCGGCAGAGTTTCGGATGAGACACCGTGTCATTTGGACAAACTTCGAACGAGTGAGCGCCAACACTAAGAAACTTGATTGTGTGGAACAGTATTAAGCAAGTGAGGCCTGATCTTCAGAGGAGTTAAAATTAATCTAAAACCAATTTCTATCACTGGTGAGCAACATGTGGCTAAAATCTTACCATATTGACTATTGAACATGAAGTAACCCAAATTGTTGATTTTGAAAATGTGATTTACAAGTTTGCAGCTGTTAAAGCTAGAAAGAGGAGATTGTGAAAGCAATTGTTTTTAGTTTATGTATATCATTTAAATGTTGTTAATATTGCAGTTTTATTAACTATTATTTTTTAATAACAATAAATTTTTATTTAATTATGTTTTATCATATTTTAAACTTACAAGATGATATATTTTACTTAATTTTGAATTTAAGTTTTCAAGGGGCAGACACCATCGATATCTGCCCTGGGTGTCACCCACGCTAGCTACGCCACTGCAATGAAGCATTGCATACATGGACATTTTCCTTATGGTTATTGGTCTAATTGCAGGTATAGAGGAGTTGGAGCAGGTATATTTACAGTACCGGTAGTTGTAATTACTACAGGTCGTTGGTATTTGTAAGTGATAGATATGAGATGTTACCAATGGATTTTTTTGTTAGGAAAGGGAAAGGGGTAGGGGGAATGATGGAGAAACTGATTGAATATTTAACTTTTGTTGGAAGGCTTGAGATTGTGATATATGTGAAATTGTGCATCCGTGGAGTAAATTAAGAAGGAAACGTGAAGCTTTTGATGGATGTCAAATGGCTCAGCAATGCAGTGGACAGAAGAGTGATTACTGTTATCAAAGTTAGAATTTCTTGAATGCAATGATTTGAGAAAGTGCAATATCTAGAATGGTAGAGCACTGGTATATAGCAAATGGAAATGGTTCCAGTAAATAAGAACAGAGGAAGAAATGTTTGAGCAAGTACAAAAAAATAAAAATAAAGGAAAATTGGGAACCAAAGTGTTACCGTAGGAAGATGAAGTTCAAAAAGTTAGTCAGAAAATACAGGGTGGGGCATTTAATATGTTTTCTGGAAATATTTCGGAAAGAAAGCATTTTAACAAACAATAACCTATATAAAAAATAATCGTACAGTAGGGGGCTACAATTATGTGATACTGGTTTTTTCACAGGTAGCACTGTTGTCGTTACAACAAGGTCAATTTAATTCTTTTAAATGGGAACCCCTATTTTTTTTTGAAGATTCCGATTCCTCATGGAAAAAAAAATAGTTTGCTTAACTCACTTTTCTGTTAGCCTCACAGATGGCGCTGTAATCGCGAAAAATGAATATTCACGTTTTTTGTGTATAATTTTAATTATTGTTTAAATAATTACATGTAATTTTCATTCTGTAAACATGGAAAGTAATTTTAAAGGATAATGACGAAATTGATTTTTTAAATGCTTTTTCTTACTTATTTGCAGCCATGTCTACAGCAGGTGCTCAAAAAGGTGACAATTTACTTCCAGACATTTTCTGACACACTTCGAGCTGTTCAGGCATCATTTCTGCAAAAGGTCAGAAAATGTCTGGAAGTAAATTGTCACCTTTTTGAGCACCTGCTGTAGACATGGCTGCAAATAAGTAAGAAAAAGCATTTAAAAAATCAATTTCGTCATTATCCTTTAAAATTACCTTCCATGTTTACAGAATGAAAATTACATGTAATTATTTAAACAATAATTAAAATTATACACAAAAAATGCGAATATTCATTTTTCACGATTACAGCGCCATCTGTGAGGCTAACAGAAAAGTGAGTTAAGCAAACTATTTTTATTTTTTCATGAGGAATTGGAATCTTCAAAAAAAAATAGGGGTTCCCATTTAAAAGAATTAAGTTGACCTTGTTGTAACTACAACAGCGCCACCTGTGAAAAAACCAATATCACATAATTGTAGCCCCTTACTGTACGATTATTTTTTATAGAGGTTATTGTTTGTTAAAATGCTTTCTTTCTGAAATATTTCCAGAAAACATATTAAATGCCCCACCCTGTATATCAGTGTAGAAAAAAGCAGAAGGGCGATAGGAGTGCGTGAAAAAATTAAACAAGATAATAGCTTCAGGAGGAGAGTAATCATTTATTATTGAAGAGCATTATGACTGGAAAAAGGACAATGAATCTCATTAGGAAGAATTTTCAGTGGCATGTTAGGAAGGTGAGAGAGAGCACATACAAAGAGTGGGAAAGAAGTTGCTGCTTCCACTATCATAGTATGAAAGTACATAGTATCCCCAACCAAAGTACTAAGTAAACAATATTGCAAGGAATGAGGATACTATGAAATGAGAACTAGTTTCTTGGGGAAGTTTGAGGCAGTGGGGTAAAATAAAGATAAGATGGTGATATATTCTTATAATTGGATGTTAAATTTAATTGGAAGATATATCATATATGGCAGTATTATTTAGGCAGAGTATGGATATGTAACAGACATGTGAATAATGGACATACAAGTAAGGCCAAGGACTATAGGCCTGTTTGACATTATTGCTGGGCAAGTTAAAGAGCTTGATATTTGATACAGGGATCATTTGTCAAGAAAAAACTTCCTGTAACACAGGAGCATGGTTTTGGAGGAGTCATTCATATAAATATATTAGTGGGGTAGATGAAACCTGTTGTAGAAACAGTGAACAAAGATACCCTAGTTAACAGCATGGCACTGAACTTTTTAGGTTTTATCAGAATAAGCAATAAAATTGCAGTTAATGCAAGTGGAAAGATTGGGCTGAATATGGGGGGGCAACTTTATTTTTGGAGTTCTGAAGATCTATTTTTGTCAATAGGTAGCTGTGTAATATTAGTGCACAATGTTGTGCATTAGGACCACTGCTATTCATTTTCTTATGAGCAGTTATTTAGTGGAGTTAAAATTGGAGTATCAGTTGTTTGTGAGTAATATAACACTATACAACAGTATTGCTTCAAAATAGGAGTGTGGATAGATACAGAAAACTGAACTAGTTATTCAACAGGGTAGGTAAACATGAGCTGAAAATGACAAAAAAGTATTACTAACAAGATATGACAGGGGAAATAAGGATTTTGTATGCTTATGCAATAGAAGGGGACTTTCTTGCATAAGGTTTAAATAGTAAAATTGTACATTTCATTTGATTACCTAAATTTGGTGAGGCACACTGGTGGTGGAATAGAGAAGGGTACCAAAGTATTGGAGATGCAAATGAGGCATTGCAACAGAGAAGTTTGCAATTAAGCAATCAAACCTTGGCCAGACCTTTGATTATTGTGGACAGTATCAACACACAAACATTAAGAAATATTACGTAATCCGTGGTTCAAAGGTTTGTTGGATCATCCTAAAGGAGGCCTACTTGGTGTGAGAGATGACAACCAGTTCATTTCTCGGGGGGCTTGAACCATGATGATGTTCACTGTACTCAAATATATAGCATACTTTATGGAGGCAAAGGTCAAGTTAAGAATGTGTAAAAATTCCAGTGGGAACTGGGACTTCCTATATTAGGCTGCCATAAAAGCAATCTGAGACGTTGCTTTTATGGCAGCCCAATATGGGAAACTGAGGATGCTAAGAAGGGTAGTTGGATTTGTATAGGCAATAACCATATGAAAAATTGTAGTAAATGCAATACAGCAGCTGGGTTGAGGTGTTGAAAGAAAGGTGGTGGGCAAAGAACTTGGTGGATACGAAAGACAATTTTCTTCAAATAATTGGCACAAAATGCCATTTTGGGAGAGGTGCTCCATTGCAGTCTTACTTGAATGTAGATATTCACATGTTAGATAGTAAATTTATGTAGCAACTATAAAGTACTTTTCAGACTACCTTGTACTAAAGTTATAAATCTGACACTTTGTAGGCCAGAAATGTTTACCAGGTTTAGCATAAACATTTATCACCTCAACTATAACCATGTTTGTTAAGCGCCTTTGGATATTAGATAGCTCTTAATTTTTCAGCCGCCACCATTTTGAGTCCCTCAAAATGGAAAAGGAAGGTTCATCAAGTAAATAAAAATCACTGCTGCTACTTTAAAGTTCAAAGCTTCACTGTATTCCCAAGAAAAAATTTTACAAGTCCGAAAAATCTATAGGCAATCTGAAATTCTTCACCAAAATAATTGACTGCATGTTATGATAAGTAATCAGTCCAGACCAAACCCCGTTGCTAAATGAGTCACATTGAAAGGATTTGGAACAGTTTTGATGCACTTCAAAATCTTAAGATTGCTGTCCCTGTCCACACACTTCTCTTCCCACCTTCCAGCGTCAAACGCTCCACAAACTGACAACCTCTCTGCTCCAGTAGTTTCCAGCGAAAAGCAGCAATTAGTTCCCGTCATTCGTATAAGTAATCTCGGTGCCGTTGAGCATAAATCCTTCCACTGGCCAGTCATGTAACCTCTCGAAGTGTAAAAAATGTGTATCCTTGCACCTTTATTTTGTCATACTTTTTACTAACTTGACACCAAATACTTCTACTGATCTAAAACTTTAACAGTAGCTAGTTTGATTTAAAAAAGTTAATTTCAATCCATATAAAAAAAATTTGTAGTTTTAATGGTTGGCTGTAAAAAATTATTTTCTATTTTACTCAGACTGCTTCTAATTTCCACACTTTTGTAGCTACAAAGATGAAACAACTATTATTTTACTTCTAATTTATTGCTCATTCATTTGGCACCAATAACGCTGTACTTACTATTTTCTAACAGTTCAAAGCCAAATATTGTGCAGTCACAAATTTTGACCCCACTAATAACTTTCTGACATCTTTGAAACCTAATTTAAATGATTCTACATGTTCTAAAAGGACTGTTGAGCAAGTTTGAAGTCGCTAACTGTTTTCTTTGATTTACTATGAATTTCTAAATTAAATGCTTTCTACGGATGACGCACCAAGCAATGCCGGCTTGTTCAGACATGTTCTCAAAACTCTCAAAAAAATCTCTACTTTTCCCCCTCCTGATCAAAATACTACATATATCTTAGCGAGACTTACTGAGAACTGTTTCT
Organism: Vandiemenella viatica; assembly: GCA_031002005.1. NCBI lineage: Eukaryota > Metazoa > Arthropoda > Insecta > Orthoptera > Morabidae > Vandiemenella > Vandiemenella viatica. Next base: position 139,229,292 of record CM061921.1, on the reverse strand, counting down.
ACCAAATTATAGTGTATTTTGAATATAGTTTACGCAATCGAATCTACATATATTTCTCAACTGATTAATTTTACCTTCTTCCATGTGTTTAAAGTTTTTACATAATGCTCGAAAATCAACCTTAATATTTTAGTGAGCTTTTCCAAACTTGTGTATGTTATGCAGGCCAAGATTCCTGTTTTTTTCTTACTATATACCAACTTTTCATTTATCAAAACTTCTATAATTTAAAGTATGCTATTGCATCTTAAAGCTTTCAAACCGGCTTAACTTTTAATGTACTCAAACTATTTAGTTGGGTTCTCTAGCTACATAATTTCTATCATCTTTTTACTTGTTATAACTCTCTCTAAAAATGAAGGAAATATTTGCTTTTACGAAATTATTCTGAAACCAAATACTAAATATGCTGATCTTGTGTTCTGACTATCTATAACTGTTTAGTTTAATTTCCGACTTGAATTTACTAAGAAAATGGTTCAAAATGATGTACCATGTTATTCAATTAAACCCGCTGTTCTGTAAATAAATTTCATTATGCAGTTTGCTAAATTTTAGGTTAACTCACAACTTTCATGTCTCAAAATATACTGTTCTTCTCAGCATATCCTTAATACTATTAATCAATCCCTTGCACTAGATCCCAAATGGTATCACTATTTCAGATTAGGCTGTACAAGAGTTTTTTTCCTTTGTATATACAGTTCTTCAAAATTTGGCTCATGAATCTTAATCTAGAATTATCATTACTTCTGACCACTGCTATGAGCTGATCCTATTTTCAGTTACATTTTACTATTGCACCCAAATACTTTAGTTGAATCAACATTTTTAAGTGTTAAATAACTTTCTATCATGGGCTAGCACCACATTTTTTAATATATATATTTGCTGTCCTCGGTCTTTCGACTGGTTTGATGCAATCCTCCATCCCTTCCTATCTTGTGCCAACCTCTTCATCTCTACATACCCCTTAAAACCCATGTCCTAAATTATCTGCTTAATATATTCTAATCTGTCTTCCTCTACAGTTCTTACCTTCAACTGTTTCCTCCACCAACAAATTAACCAATCCAGCATGTCTCAAAATATGACCTACCAGCCGATCTCTTCTTTCTTTAAGCTTCCTCCACAAATCTCTTTCCTCACCTACCATTTCCATAACTTCTTACTTTGTCTGGCCACTTAATTTTCAGCCTTCTTCTGTAGCACCACATTTCAAATACTTAAATTTTCTTTATTTCCGGTATTCCTAAAGTCCATGTTCGCTACCATAAAGTGCTGTGCTCCACACATAGAGTTTTAAAAAGTTCTTTCTAATTCCTAGATCAATATTTAAAACTAAAAGGTTTCTCTTTTTCATGAAGGCTCTTTTTGCTAGTGCTATTCTGCTTTTAACATCATTCCTGCTTCGGCCATCGGTTGTAATTTAATTCCAAAGTAACAGAATTCACTTCTCCTATTGTATCCGATCATATTTTTATATTTAATCTACTAGTGTTGGTATTTTTTTCTGCTACATTTCATCACTTTTGTCTTGCTTTGATTTATATTCAGTCCAAAATGCCATTCAGTAACTAATATTAATCTTTCAAAGTTTCCTTCAGTTTGAACCTAAAGTAATTAATTTATTATTATATTAATATTAGTGATAATGCTGCTTCTGTCAGCCAGCAATCAGAAAATTAAGTTGGTTCCTCAGCTGAGCTTTGCTTTTATTTATCAAAATATCATTTTCCCAATGTTTTCATTAAATTGGCCAACTCGGTTATGTAGCATTTAAGGTTTGTCACGTGGTAGGTTCCCTTGACTATTAGTGACTCTGGATACATGAGACTATAAGCACTATTTGGGAATGGATTCAATTACCAGGGATGCCCATCATGCAACAATTTAAATTTCTTACATTCCGTTTCCACAACACTTTATTTCCTGTTATTACATACCAACACTAACTCTTGAGGCGGAAACATCATATAACCTTTAGCCTCATCATGGTGTCGGTTGTGTCTGTGCAGTCTTCTGGACCTTTTGTATTGTACATACTATAAGCGTGGAATAATCCTGGTCAATATGAGGTGGAAATTTAACTATCTTCTGAATTTCTGAGGGTTTCTTGAACATCAACTCTCTGGACGATCTTCCGGTAGAAACATGAAGTATCTCATTCAACACAGATTTGTACTGTGTCCACTTGGTATGTTGCTTATAACAGTAGGTTTTGGCTACCTGCTTGATTACTCACATTATTTTCTCTGCTAGATTTGACACAGTGGCATACCAAAGTGCACAGCACTTTGAATCCTATTCCCTTTAAGGTATTCATCCATTACTTTGACACAAACTGTGATCCACTGTCCAACAGAATGCTAGAAGGTTTGCAGATGCTGGAAATGTATTTCTTCAAATGGGAGCAAACCGAATCCTCTTGTATTCATTTTGGAGTGTCTTCATAGGTTCGTATTTAACAGGATCTAAGTGCTAGGTGACACGTGTTACCAACCCTAGCAATTTAACTTGAGAGGTTTGCAAACAATATTTGTGTCTTATAGGAGGTTCTATAGACATGTCAGTGTTGAACTTTAAATCTGCCTGCTACCTAACCCATTTTTTGTTTCCCTGTGTTTTGATGTCGCAGACTCGTAGGTACCAACTGTCCAGGCACACTTTCTATCACCAACCAAGCAACATGTCTGCTTACTCATCCTCAATATAAAATATTTATATCTTAAATGTTATCAAATTAGTACTAAATATACACTTTGATATACTAAAACTACCAATATATGTTAATTGTGTAGTGATGTTACATTATTGTGCAAGTCTTTGTCTTTTTTTTTTCTTTCTTGTTTCTCTTTTGTTTTTGGCTGTTAATTTGGCTCTATGTATTTACATTGTGTGACTCCCCCACTTTATATCCAATTTCTTAAACAATTTGGTTTCACTAGTGATCTGCCTTCCTTCCAGTGGAGTCTTGGTTGCGCTATTCCAACTCCTGTTGGTTAACTACAATTCAGTTAATTTTACTCACACTGTGGCCATTGTCACAGGAATGAACAGTTACAAAGTTCACAAATAATTCATGTCCTTGGCCAATTCTTGTCAGGTAACCTAAAATTTTGTTACTTTATAACCAAATTGTTTAGAGAGCATAGAGTTCAACTCAATAACGTTGCAGATCAGGTTTAAAGTCATTTGCTTAGATATTTCAGGTCATATTTCATAGTAAGCAGTTATATAAAATCAGAACATAGTATTAACATTTCTGGTGTATGGGCTACAGGCTATTTCATAAAAGGTAACATTGCCTTCATTTTCAAAGCTACTTTAGACCTAACTAGTAAAATGAGATTAATAACCTAGCTGGTAGAAATTTTCCCTGAAGAGGTAAGTCTCTACAAAATTTGGAACCAGTATGAAAATTTTGTCACAATAACACATTTAAAATTCTAGAAGCCTCAATTTTGAAGATAGTGATACGGTTTATAGCTTAAAAGCAGTGCAGTTTTTTACTAGATATATTAAGTTTTGAGAGAGGTAGCTAAAAGTTAAAGGTTGGTTTTGGAGGTTCTAATGGAAATAGTCTACGTGAGGGAGGAAAATAGTTAAAATTAGAGGAGAAATAAACTCGAAGGAGGGACTGTGTTTAAATCAGAGTAATTTGTTCTAGTAATGACACTTCAATTGGTTTTTTAATTTATGCAATAGTTTGGCTGATATCTGAAAAAGAAATAATTAAAATTCATGCCACAATGGCGGTTCCCGCCAGAGGTTTTGTAAGAATTCAAACTATTGAAGGGAGGGGGTGAAATTTCAAATCAATGAAAAAGCTATTAAAGAACAGTTATTAAAGTTAAATAGTTATGATATCTTATTGAAGAGTTAATGTAGAATCTTTTAAAGCAGTTCTCAGAGCCACAACTTAAAACACTTTAAGAAATATCCACGATTTGAATTCAAATTTTTAGTTCACCCAGTTTAAAATTAGTAACAGAGTGGATTTTGGTATTAAATGAAAGAGTAACAAAAATGAAGCAAGTTGAAGGTTATTTCAGCTACGTAGCTCTAAAACTTGAAGTTATAAACATTCTTAGAACTGCGGAGAAAATATTTTTTTGCGGCTAAACTAGGACAGATACAGAAACTTTTATTAGGATACATTTTAACATTTAGCACCATGGCTACCTACTGTAAACATTTCAGCTTGATAGGAGTTTATTTAGTGATTAAAGATTTTCAATGTAACAATGAGAATGCAGAAGGATCAACATTCTCAGGGTCCAGGAGGCCATGCTTATAAATACAAGCTACAGGATTTCCTTGTGGCGGTTCGTGAAAATCAGTTGGGCAGTCACCATGCACCTCTGTGGCGTGTTTTGGTGCAGTTGGCTAGGCTGGCAGGGATAGGCAATGCTATGACAGCATGGTCCCGGCCATTTGAATATAGTTGCAACGTTCATGTAACTGGAAGCAGTTAGGGGTTCTGAGGGTTGGCCATGCTTGTATAATTTAACAGAACTTGCAATTAATTAACTTGGTGAAGAATTTCGATGCTTATGTTTGTGACTTTGTAAAATTTTTGGTGACTACAGTGATCCTTTAATTTTTCTATGGCAACAGAGGCTTTAATTTCAACTTACCTTCCCAGATTGAGGTTATCCATTCAGGTGGTGACTGGTCTTCAAGCACAAACGAACTATCCAAAGGCAACACAGCACGGTTATAGTTGAGATCTAAGCTGTTAGGTGCTAACCCCCACAAACAGTTTAGTCGTCACACTCGCCCAACACCTGACACCAGTTGCGATCTGTGGCTCAAATTCTAAATTAACACTCGGCTCCTAATTCTAATATTTATTAAAAAGTTAAATCTAATACCGTCTTCCTTCTTATAGAGATGTTCAAAATTTCACTTTTTTAGTCTTGTTTACTTTTCTTGTTTAAATATATTAGTTCTGCTCATTAGATTACCTCAAAAAGAAAAACAAAATGGTTGTGTGTTGTGCTGGGGCAATACTACTAATTTTCAAGATTGTCCTGGATGGATAAAATGAATAAACCTGTATCTTTGTTAGTAAAGCAGATTTATTTTTTTAGCTGACATTAGTCTGTGTAGTACTGGTTTAGTATTTGTCTCTACAGAAACTTGTCTATTGAATGTTAAATCTTTGCACATAATGTAAAGAATTGTAGGAGTGGAACTCTTGGAATCAAAATTTAAATAGGATTTCATATATTGCATATTATTTTCCTTGATTGTCCTGTGGATGTCGCACCACAGAAGAATGTAAACATATGTCAGTGTTCGTATTTGTGAAGATCAGTTTGTCTACAGAGTAAGCACCAGAGTTTTAAAATGCTGAATATTAGACTGGTTTTTCCAATATTTTTTGATGGATATTAACTGTTCTAATCTGAATTGTTTCTTTGTCTACAGTCACATTGACCATGCCATGAGCAGTGATCAAGTAGGTGGGCAACTGCAGAAGACGCCAGCTATGTGAATTAACTATTGTTCTGTAGGGTGTATAAAACGGTATCACCTCTTCTTGAACATTCTTCTCGGCATCTACTGTTTTGTTAGAAGGTGCAGGTCTTCTAAATTGGTAGACATCACAAATGTTTCCAATTTGTTATGAAATGCCATTTCAAAGAACTCATTCCTTGTTTCTTAGTCTTGCCTAGAGTTCTAATGACCCTGATGTTGATGCACTCCAAATCCCAAACAAGTCTTATCAGGGTTGCATGATTAAGACATTTTGCTGTCTCACATTTCAAGAGTCAGTTTTACAGTTGTATTGGTCAATCTAATATTGAATTATCTGAGACTATGCACTATTATTAAGCATAATCTATCTTGGCACATGAGACACTCGACTTAAAATTGAAGTGTCATCACCTGTACAGTGAATTTTAGGTGGCTTTCTGTAATTTATGTAAATATTAGGATGGTACTCAATTTCCACCCCAAAAATATTTTTTCACTCCCTTAGAACAGGTGTTCATGGCTATTACAACATTAATTTCCATCAAAAAGAAAGATTTCAACTTTTTATTTTTGTTTTTTATTTTTAATGAGAATTTTAATTTCTTTTACATTAATAAATAAACTAAAATGAGGTTTTTTTTTTAGGTGCTGTCTTTGAATATGGATTCACCAAATACCAGACGTCAGAGAGGATTTACAGTTTCCTATAGTTTGTCTCAACTGTTGGGTACTACAGCAGTTATCTTGGTAATCGTGTGGGTTGGACACTACAGAGGAGGATTTACATGGCGGTCGAATCCATCTGTGGAGTTCAACTGGCATCCTGTGTTGATGACAATGGGAATGATATTTTTACTGGGGAATGGTAAGTAAAACTTAAAATAATGTGAAGTTCTCATAGTTTAGTTACTTTAAATTATTGCCAACTGTCTCATTGTTTTTAAGAGTAATTTTAGCGAGTGTTTATTTAAAACCTGCAGGTTCAGTATAAACCAAAGAACATTCTTTAATGTGACTGGACATTGTACTTCAAAATACAATGGACACTTATCCCTCACCTCCCTTTTACAGACTGCTAAAAGTAATAATGCATATGTTTGATAAGATTATAATAATGATAAATAGCCATTGGTTTTGTTAATTTATAAAAAAGTAATTCTGATGGATTGTGTTCGTTATATGTAAATATGAGTGAAAAGTAATGTTCGTATTATGTAAATATCCCCAGGGCATTGCACTTAAGGCTCAAAAATGGATACTATTCTCAGTAACATTCTGAACATAGTTTAATAAAACACTATTTTACCATATGAAAGAACTGCAATCATACTGTATGGATAGATAGTGTCTGCAATAAACTTAATGTTTAACATAATCTGCCTTAAGATAACTACATAATCCTATTGTACAATGCATATGTATTTATAATGCTAACTTTTTAGAAAAGCAAAAAATGGTTTTGTCCAAGTTAAATTAATTATCTATTTATCTGAGATTACACAGGTATACAAGTGTAAACCCTTTTTATAGGATGACATAGACATTCACTCCAGGTTACATGCTGCATAAAAGCTACATTGCACTACAGGTCACTATTAGAAGCCAAAGGCTAAGATAATCCAGCTAAAACATTTTTTTTTTTTATGCACGTGATTGTTGGGTGATGAATTAGTGTTAAGTAGCTCCCACTTGAATGTTTTTAAGATTTTGTTTTCTTGTTTTGTAACAGTGTTTATGCTTAAACTGTATCCTTGGTCTGTTTAAATCTAGATATTAATATAATCATGCTTTGGTAGAAATGCCTGTCACAAGCATATTATATTCTCAAATAAGGTTCAGTGAGCAATTTATATTATTTGCTTAGTGATGTCAGATTTATCTTAATGGTCATTCAGTAAGCTTATGGTATAACACTGATGGATAAGAGTTTAAAGAAAGGTTTATTTTTCACTACACTGCTCAGAGCTCAATCTACTTACTCTGATGTTCCATTTCTTTTATGCAATTTGCATAAAAGGATTTGCCAAGGGTGTCAAAAATGGAATGACAGCACATATAATATTCTCAAGTAAAAGTAATTCCATACACTTTTTAACATTTGAAAATAGATGGAAGTTTAAAGGGCAAGATTGGATGTGTAGAGTAGTTTTAATACCAGCTGAAAAAAACTCCGTTGTTCTTATGAAATTACACATTTTTTAGAACATGCCTCTTCTTTTCATTGATAGCTGTTACAGTTCCCAAAGTTAGCTTACTATGCCCTCAAAATTTCACTCTTTTCAGGAAATCTGTGAACAGTACTCTAGGAATACAAAAAAAAATAAAAAAATCTGATACCGTTATTTTCTCATAAGAAGGAATTTCCTTTACCTTCTTTTGAGTAAGAGAGATAGGGTGCTTCTCATCAATGGACTGTTGCTTTGATTCTGGGGTAAAGTGATAGGCCCAGGTACCACCCATAATCACTAATAGTTCAATAAAATCTACTGGATTTGCTTCTAAGAATGCTAGATTTTACGGACACCTGCATCTTCACTACCTTCTGATATGGCTTCAGAAGTTTCAGCCCCCCATCTGGTTGAAACCTTTATAAGCAGAAAGGGTGGTTTTTTCATAAGGCAAGCAAAATTACTTCCTGTTCCTTATCCAACATCCACTTCCAGCTCTAGTGACTAATGTTGAAAGGCTTTACAGTAAGTAAAAAGTTAACATATTGTTATATGTTCTGTTATTGCTCTTAAAATGACTGATGCCACCTCAGTCTTCTGAACTGTTAACCTTTTGACTTTAGTCAAGATTTCATCAACCTGCCCACATTTCCTGTGAACAATTTTCTGTACTGGCTTTCCTGTGTGTTGATTATCTTCTGTGCTTGTTTTTCCCTCCTTAAAAATTCAAATGCTCACTTTATTACGGTGATGTTAACAGGAGCACTCTCTCCCAATGCTGCCACCATATCCTCATGAATATCATTGGCAACATCTATTTTCTACAAGAGTATTTATACACAGAAAGAATTTTTTTTTGTCTATTTAAATGTATGTCTTTTTGCTTTCAACAAAAAATATTCATCTTGGGATGTAATTTTGAACATTCTGGACAGTACTAAAGCATTATATTTGACTTTCATAAGATTGTTTGACATTTTCCTTGTCAAACCACAAATTCGAGAGTCGTTTCTCATCTATCCTGGTTGTAGAAATAAGATATGGACCTTTCAATGATCTTCTGTGTGTTCAATCTGTCATTTAGCTCATGCTTTGTCCAGAAAGAAGTTTGCAATCATTAGGAATACAAAATCAATAATCTCTTATGATTGCAGCAGCTATACAGTTTGATTGAAAAATTAAAGGGATTTTTTGTTTTGGGAAACTAATTTCGATGTTATTTCCCACTGAATAATGCAAAAACTAATAAGTTTTTTTCCCTAAGTTATGTCTTGCTCAATTTTTCTTTAATAAGTTTTTTCCCCATTTTTAGGACAAGATTGAATCCTGTCTTTTCCAGATTTTCTGTTGTAATGGCAGTCTGGAGCATTGGAGGCTGATGTATTCTTGACTTTATCTAAATGACTCAAGTTTTTTCTGTGCAGGTCATGAGACATGACATTTTACATTCTGTACTGAAATGGATAGAACATCGTTGAAATAATTTGTGGAAATCAAGAGCACTAGCTCTTCTGTAAATGTGTGAATCAGCTACATGCAAAATAAGCTGCTTCACAATTGGTAGATCCACTGTCTTCTATCACCGAAAATAGTAAACCACTGTAAAACCTTCCTTACTTCCTTTGTTTCACAGAAACCATTATTCATAAAGCTGAAGTGTGTTGTGATAACACCTTGTAAGATTATCCAATTCAGACAAATGCTAGATGGCCATACATCTCACCACTGTTGAGAAATTTAACTTGGCAAGTTTTGACAATTTAGAAATGCAACATAGTTTTCACATATAATTTATAAATGGTTGGGTATTCTATAAAATAATTTAGTTTAATTTCACCCCCTTTTAATATATAAAAAAATAGATGTGCAAGCATATTAAAACAGTTGTGTCAAACAGGGCAATACTGATAAAAATTTCTTCCACTAGTCTCAAAATTATTAATTGTTTGATCAGTCTCTAGATAGGATAATACACCATAAGAAAGACTGCTAAAAAGTTATTTAAGCGATAGTTTGACATGTTCTACATTTATTGAAACTAGAAAAAAAATTACTGTTTAAATTTCACAATTTCTATTTGTTTTCTTGACTAATTGTACCATATGAATCAGTTATTTTGGAAACGGTTCACTAATGAATTGGACAGTTTTATTTTCAGTGCAAGTACAGTTACAATAAGGTTAATTTTAAAGAGTCTGCAGTTTTAATATTTTTACATTATAAACAAAGTGGTAAGCTCTCATTCAGCCATCTGGTGAGAAAACTTCTATGAAATCTTTAAATGCAAATCTATCCTTTTAAACTTCACTGTCATGGTAATTTCCTATTTGTAATCTGGTAGGAGACACTGCCACACTGTTTAATCTTGATTGCATCATACAGTCGAACCTCTATAAGACGAATTTCAAGGGGTAAGGGAAAAATTCGTACTACCGAGGTATTCTTAATAAAGAGGTTCGTTTTATCGAGGTTTAATATTGCCGTTATTCGTCTTATAGAGGTTTCTCCTCGCTCTGAGATAACCTCTATAAAACGAAGATTTTTATGGCCAACCTCTATAATACGAATCATTGTTACCGTTACACTAAAGTTATTTTTTCAATGTAGGAAAAAGGTTAAAAAGAAAAAAAACATGTATGTAGCAATTTTAAAAATACATACTCGTTTATATTTAAATCACTCAAGTATCAAAACAAACAATAAACTGTTTGAAAACCATGTACTGTATAGTAAAATGAAAACAAATCTGAAGCCAAAATACGGTAAATATAAATGGAAACCAAACTTATACATATGTAGTATGTACATATAATAAATAAGGACTAACTAATCTTAAAAAAGTCATCAATTTTAGATTGCTTACTTGCATGAAGGGTTACCATATCCAATGTGGAATCCAAATCGATGATGGCTTTCACTACACTATCACTTAAAGCATTTTTCTTTAAGAAAAAAACACTTGAGCACATCAATAGCTTCTCTTGCGTCTTTCGTTGACAGTTCCGGTCGATCACTCTCCGCGGCTGCATCCTCCTCATCATCTTCAGCTGCGTCATCTTCTTTATGATTTGAGGGTTGAACAGAATCCAGGATATCCTCATCCGTCAGCTCTCCACATACTGCTACATTATCATCGAAATCAACAAATTCTTCAAACTCCATTTCTTGGACGCCTAGTCTTTCGGTAACTTTGTTCCAGTTTTGATCTGGGCCTACTTCTGCATTTTGGGGTGCTGGAGTTCGAGGTTGGTCATCGTCCTCATCTTCGAGGTCCGTCACACGAAATCCACATTTTGCAAAACAGTTAAAAACAGTTTTGTTGGTTACGTTTGACCAGGCCTTGTTAATCATCCACATTGCATTTAAAACGTTGATTTTAGTCGGTACGTCTTGATCCATATCTGTCAAAAACTGCCGAACAACCTCCTTTCTGTAGTTCACTTTGAAATTTTTAATAATTCCCTGGTCAAGTGGTTGGAGCTTTGATGTGGTGTTTGGGGGAAGAAATTGGACTGAGATGTTTGACAAGTTTGGAACAGTTCCGTGTGCACTACAATTGTCAATAAACAGCAGGATCTTTTTCTTTTTCTTCTTCATTTTTGTGTTTACAGTTTTCAGCCATGCACTGAACTCATCACCATTCATCCACGCTTTTGAGTTGGCCTTATACAGTGTTGGTAAACTGTTCACATTTTTAAAACATGTAGGTTTTTGTGACTTGCCAATAACCAAAGGCTTGAGCTTATTTTTTCCCGAAGCGTTGACTCCAAGCAACACAGTTAATCGGTCTTTGCTGTGTTTGCCTCCATTGCAAGGGTCTCCTTTAAACGTCATTGTTTTATCTGGTAGGCACTTGAAAAAAAGTCCGGTCTCATCTGCATTATATATATCATCTGGGTGGTAACCCTGAGTAATGTCAGCAAGTTTTTCTTTCCAATCATCGCATACTGTACTGTCCACAGACGCACATTCACCACACACATTTTTAAAAACAATATCATTCCTTTTTTTAAATTTTTCCAGCCAGCCATTACTGGCACGAAAATCAGGGTGTCCCAATTGTACAGCAAACTGCTGTGCCTTTTCTTGGAGAATAGGGCCTCCGATTGACAAATTTTTATCGCGGCACTGCTTTAACCACTTTAAAGTGGCTTTGTCTACTTCCTGAAATTCACCGGTCTTTGCGCGTTTGCAAAACTTAGAAAGTCCACTTGCTTCATCGTACTTGTCTCTATTCTTTATAATCGTTGCTAACGTTGTTGAAGGGATGTTAAACTCCTTAGCAATGGTGATTTTCTTCTTCAACGGGTTTTCTTCCACATGCTTCAAAACTTTACGCTTGAACTCTACTGTTAGCGCCGTTTTTGACTTTTTCCCTGCCATTACTGTTCATACAATAAAGATACGCACAACGGTCAGTCTTAAAACACAGCCGGAAGGGACACTTAAAAACACAGCCGGAAGGGTACTCAACACTGCAAAGGCACGTGCCAAACAATGACTGATGAAGGAAGAGGGTAGTGTGGGGAGTTTCATGTTAAGACACGCTTCTGTTTGTTTTGAAAACTACGCACTATGGAGGTTAAGATCATAAGAAATTCGTCTTAAAGAGGTAACATTCGTCTTGTAGAGGTCTTGTGCTAAGAATATTCGTTGTATAGAGGTTAATCAGTCCTAGCCCATGTCACAAACAAATTCGTCTTATCAAGGTTTTTAACCTAATTACTGCTTTGTATAGAGGTGTTTTTAGCATTGACCTTTATGGAAGTTTCAAGGGGATTTTAAAAAATTCGTCTTATCGAGGAATTCGTTTTACCGAGGTTCGTACTAACGAGGTTTGACTGTAGTCGGTATTCATATAAAGGTGAAGCTGTTCACCATTGCATACCACTGCCATTTGGTGAAACACATTGCCACTAGAAGTGACAGTCAGTATTCACTGTTACTTTCAAGTTGGTTGCAGAAATCACCGACATGATAGTAGTATTTTAACATAAGCCTAGTGTGGATATTTATGAGGACATTAAAAAAAATAGTGTGTGGCAGATTTCTGATATTTAATATGATGGAGACAACGGAGTGAACTGTTGGAATGTTTTAAAATGACATCTCATATCTGAGGAGACAAAATTGTATCAGGATGTAGGAAATGTGTTCCTTCTTAGAGGCATAGTTGATCAGATTTAAAGTGGGGGTGTTGTAGAAAACTACAGAGAAAGTCCCTCACAATTGTAAATGCCACCACCCATGTGAAACACAAAGTATCAGCTGAAATTTCAAGGTTGTGCCCTTTATCAGCAAACCAGACATGTTTCATGACTGTTTTGTTGTCAGTGCATTCTTCTATTGTAAGCAAAGACATCTTTCCCCATACAAAACTCTAATGAAAGAAATGTAAACATAGTACATTAAAATTATCTTCAGTGGTGTCTGATGTAACTGGAGGTTATTGCTGTCTTCTGTGGAATTCTGAAGTATGGATGTCACCTTACAATATTTTGAAAATGTGCTAGCCAAATCACACTTAAAATTCTGAAAAAATATGAAAATGATATTGCTACTGAACTGAAAATAGTAGCACACATCAAATGTCTGCTAACCTATTGACGTTTAAGAATTTAATTTTCAGTGACATTGAAACTCGTTATTTTTTTAATGTGTTTGGGTAAACGTATAATTGTGTGTTTCGTCCCCCCCCCTCCTCTCCCCATAATAATCCTAACAGTTTAAAATTTGTGGATTTTATAAGTTTTGAAAATGTTTCAGTATCTTTAAAGATAATGATATCAACTTCTGTGATGCGTTTCTAGACTATTTTACATATTCATTTTAGATAGTGGTGGAATAACAGAAATTTCTGTTTCAATTATATATGCTTCACCATAAATGACATGTATAATTAATATAATGTATTCACTGTTTAGATATGTATTCCAATATTTATTTCCTTCTTGGCATTTAGCATGTTTAACAACTTTCGAAGCCAACTAGGTGTTAGACATCCCCCCCCCCCCTTCCACCCAAAAAAAGCTTTGAAGTTAGATGTATTGCATTTCTTTTAAACGTTTTCCAAATATTATAGCATTAATTGTTTTCTGTTACAGGAATTATGGTGTATCGTGCATATCCAAACTTCCGTAAATATAACTTGAAGGTTACTCATGCTATTATGCACATTGTTGCTTTCATATTATCAATAATTGGTCTTCAAGCTGTTTTTGATTCACATAATTTGGCAATGCCTGCACCAATTCCAAATCTCTATTCACTTCATAGCTGGATAGGACTAACAGCTGTTATATTATTTGCATGCCAGGTATGATATCAGAACTTTTAAATTGAGTAATTTTTCTTGTTTGGAAACTTTAGATTATTTTAATGATATATCTTTCATTTGAAGTTTTGTTTTCAGAGAAATTGGGGGTATATAATTTTGTGAGGAAAATGACTGGGATATTTATATTCTCACAGTATCTAATTTTCACTGACAAATGTATAACACAGTATGTGCTACATCAAAACAAAAATGTTACACAAGATTTTTAGACTTTTAGCATTCCTGTTAGAATCTCTGGAAGCTTTTTGTAGTTTTGAATGTTGGTGGTCCACATTTAATTTTCTTTAATTATGATGAGAGGACATGTTCCTGTGGCAATTTCCTTGCACAACAACCTTATTTCACAATTTAATTTTTAATATTAAATTCTTTCTGTACAATTTCACCACACACACCCATTTTTCCACTTTACACATTTTAATTTATACCCTTTGGTAAATTGTTTAACATTTCCCTTTGTGTTTTATTCCAGTTCCTGACTCCTTTAATGTTCAAAAGAAAATTTCCAGTTCCCCTATACCTGGTATCAAGTGATAGCTTATGGTTATGGTCATCTGTTCCCTTCCATGTACTAATTTTAATTCTGCTACCAACATTAATACAAACATCACCACCAGTGTAC
>CM061921.1:139119680-139213678 GCA_031002005.1 Vandiemenella viatica | reverse complement strand
CTGTTGTAACCACTTGATAGTGTATCTCAGGGCAATGAAAAGCTTCCTTTACTGGATGGTCCTGTTTTAGCTCTTCCTTGTCATCACAAGCATCTTGTTCATTGACCAGTGCACATGGTAACCAAGGTTATAGACATCACATTTGAGCCAGTCTTGAATTTTTTCCTGGTCACATTCTTCAAATCCTGAAAATTTTTTCATCAGTTCAGCGACATCTGGTACAAGCTGGCTGTACCATATTGCTTGAATGTTCCAACTGGAATGCATTCAGTTAACTGATATTTTGGTTGATCAGTATTGGTTAATTGATACTAGACTGTGTTTTATAACAGTTTCATTTGCAAACAACCTAACTTCTGGCTGTAAACCATCAACACAATTGTTCTTTAGAATTACTAGTATGGTCTCAATACACTACCATGTGACATTCCCATTTCCACTTCCACCTCTTTTGATACTGCATTTCCTAATCTGCTAAGTTCCTACAATGTAGTAATTTCTCTACCCAGACAGTCACTTTTTCATCCACACCAATAGTTTTTACCATATTTGCCACACATTCAAGAGTTGCTCTGTCAAATGCTTAAACATTTGGCCACCATTCTCTGTTTAATCCAAAATATCTTCCATGTAACCCTCTATGTGAGATTTACATAAATATCCTTTTCTAAACTTCTGTTTTCAAACCCATTTCGTTCCTCGCCGACATTTTTGAAGTAGTTGCTTATTGATATCTCAATAAACCTACCCACCACTGATGTTAAACTAATTGGCCTGTACTTTGTCTACACTCATTAATTGCACCTTTCCAGTCCTCTGGTAAGCAAGAATATAGACTAAATTTAACATTTTTATGAAGTAATGCACAGTGACATATCTCCCTATAGTGAATTCATCATCACTAATACTGGTGGGCAAAAGTACCTCGAGCTCCATAGGGTGCCACCTATGATTTTGAATTTTTTGCATTAATTTTTTTTGACTTTATCCAAATAACCAAAGTTATTTCAAATTTTTTTTTGAGGGGGGAGGGGTGGAGGTACTACAAATTCTAGTGCTGGCCATGCTCTAACCCTATAACTATTTGTGACTTGTATATCTCTAGTGTTGTCAAACTCTTACCTTGTTCATTATACTCAAATACTTTACCATTACGAGGGCAGTCCGATAAGTACTTAGCCTACAAAAGAAAAAACAAAAATTTTAGAAAAGTGGTGATTTACTTCTCAACATAGTCTCCTTTTAGCTTGATACACTTGACCCAGCGATGCTCCAACTTCTTTAACCTGTCTGAAAAATATATTTTCTGTAGATCTGCAAAGTAGGCCTCCGTGGCGGCGATAACCTCCTCATTCGACTTAAATTTCTGCCCAGCGAGTGTCTTCAAGTTAGGAAACAAAAAGAAGTCAATCGGGGCCAAATCTGGAGAATATGGTGGATGTGGCAGCAGTTCGTAGCCCAATTCGACCAATTTGGGCCTGGTGACGGCGGAGGTGAGAGCCGGTGTGTTGTTATGGTGGAGCAGCACTTTTTTCTTCACCAAATGGGGCCGTTATTTTTCTGTAATTCAGCGTCGAATCGGCCCAATAATTTGGCATAGTAAAGCTCTGTGATCGTTTTGCCCTTCTCCAGGTAGTCGGTGTAGATCACGCCTTGTGAATCCCAGAAAACTATGACCATCACCTTTTCGGCCGATGGGACAGTCTTCGCCTTTTTCGGAGTATGTTCGCGGGGTAAAGTCCACTATTTTGACTGTTCCTTGGTCTCTGGTGTGTTCTAGTGGATCTATGTTTCATCGACAGTCACGTAACGAAGCAGAAAGTCCTTCGGAATGCGCTTAAACATCGAGCGTGGTGGTGTAACGGATAGCGTTCTGGCCTCGCATTCGGGAGGACGGCCAAAGTTCCTGAAATTGGTGATCCCATAGGAAGAGCTTCATGTTGTAGGTAGTATTTGTTGTTGAAAGTGGGGATCACCAATTTCAGGAACTTTGGCCAACATTTTCATAGACCATATAGAAAATGAGATATGGAAAAACCTGTTACCACAGAAAGGATACAATATTATCTATTGGTGGAAATTTGTTGATGATGTAATATGCCTCATCAATGAAACAGAAGACCGCATAACTGAACTGCACCAAGACATAAACAATATACACAAAAACATCACCTTCACAATAGAAAAGGAAAACCAAGAAAAACTGAATTTCTTAGATCTCACCATAACAAAAGATGCAAACACACCCTCATTTCAGATATACAGGAAACCTACAGCAACAGACCAAATAATACACTCCACATCAAACCACCCACAAACCACAAACAAGCTGCAATACGGTTCATGCTAAACAGATTAAACAGAACACCACTAACAAAGAAAAACTACCAAACAGAACTCAACACAATAAAGGAAATAGCAACAAAAAATGGATATAAAGCACAGACAGTTGACACAATAAACAGAAAAATCACAATCAAAATGGGGAAAGAACAGAAAGTAACTAACACAACCAAACTTCAGCCACCCAGTACCCAACAGACAAGGACACCCACAACACAGACAATGCAAAACAACTCACAAACCACAATAAACACTGAAAATAAAAGTAAATGGTATTCAATGACATATTCAAACAAATACACCCACAGAATCACAAACATTTTTAAAAAACAAGGCATAAACATTGCTCTACTGAACAGACAACTCGATTCAAAAACAGTTAAATACCCACTTAGACATAGACAACTATCAAAACTCAGGCATATATCAACTGACATGTCACAATTGTGATGCAACATACATAAGACAGACAAGAAGACAGGTTTAAAATCCAGATACAAAGAACACATGAGGGCACTAAAGTACAGCAACCACTTCACATTCGCCGAACATCTAATAGAAAACGATCACTTACCAACAGACATTAACAAAGACATGCAAATACTCACAATAAACAATTACAGACACAATACCCTCACTCTACAAGAAAATTACCACATACAAAAAGCAATAAAAAATGGCAAGCAGGTACTGAATGACCACATAAACTTAATAAACCAAACACTGTTCAAACTGGTAAACATACAATAACCCTACAGTAAAGAAATAAACCTAACAAATACATGCACTCACACACTTACATAAAATTAGATATAAAATCTCCCATGCAATTTCAAATCTGGCGCCGTCAGCGCATCACCGCCTTTGACAGTAAAAAAATAAGATGGCCACCAAAAACAAGCGAATTGTAGAAGACGCAATGTTTATATCGTGTACAGAACAGCAAAGACAAATGGCTGTAATGGAAACATGCTTTGGAGAGAAAGCAAAGATGGGTGATTACTATCCTGAAATCCACTAATGTAAATAGTAAGTGTAAATAATAAGAAAATATATCAATTTAGCAGTTATGTCAAATAAGTTTGTAAATAAAATGTAAATGTTAAAATAGATTCGTCGCTGATGATGCCTCGAGGAGAGGCGAAACGCGTACGGCAATAAACCTACATAATACAGTTGTATTGGCGTTATTTTATGAATTAAAATACAAGATAATAAATTTCTCTGGTGATGTGGCGCCATCGGGAAGAGAGGCTAAGTACTTATCGGACCTACCTCATAAGTCATACAACTGGCCATTTCTTATTCTCAGAATTACTCCTCTCCCTTCTTGTTTCATTCCCCCCACCCATATTTCATCAGCTTCAGCTATTTCTTTACTACTTGATTTCTTCCACCATGCATCTGTATTCAGTATCCCTCTGGTCACCTACTTTTATTTCCTCACTAGCAGCTTCTAATATAAAGGCAGTCCTAGCTCCATCTTAACTGAAACTGTACTCCATACAGCTTCACCTAACAGGTGGGAAAGCTTCCAGTTTTATTTAGGTAGTGTAACTCCATCTGCTGGTGGAATCCACAGTCACAACCCCCATAACAGATCTAATTTCTTTCCTAGGCAACACCTTAGTATCCACATTTGTCTGCCTCACAGCTGGATTCAACTGTGGCCAATTATGGTGACTCGGGACCTGTATGAGCTCCACTCTAGGTGTGTTGTGTGCTTCCTTTGCTATCTTTCTGAGGTCACTCTTTATAGTATGTTTTCTATTAATACTATTTCTCCCTTCTCTCCCCCCCCCCCCTACAAGATGCCACTTTGTCCTCATCAATGAAACCCCTACAAAGTAATACTAGTCTGTCTGTACCTAACCAATCCTGCAGAGGTGGGCCGACATCTCTCACATGGCTACTACCTAGTAGCAAAATAGTTTTATTTTTTTTACACACCCTATTCTTTAAGGCCTGCTGGCAGCACCTTACCTCCTCCATCTACATGAGGCTATGCCCCACCCAGACTCTGGTAATAGTTAAACCTATTTATCTCCTCAAGTATCTGACAAACTTCATCCTGCATTATTTTCCTCCAATGTGTATACAGAAAAGCAAATGGCAGAATTAAGCACATTAAGCACATTGATCACAGGTGCTTAGCTTAAAACACTTAATTCAGTGTTCAAATTTTCATGTCGGTAATGTGGATTTAATTTTATTGTTAATGTTCATTTAAACATTCTTAATTTACTGAGACATGCTGAAACTTTTTAAAATAAAAACAGTTGTTTTTAATCAGTTCTGGTGAAAGTAAAAGAAATGTAGTGCTTGCTTCAAAGAATATGTATTATTTTGAAAATGGATTTACAATTGCTCTAGCTTCACAACATTCCTTATATTTTTTAATTATTGTGGCTACATTCTGGTATCTTGTCCATGCTGTCATGTTTGACTCATCGATCATTCCCAAGGCTTCCTGGGGTCTATTTCCTTTGATATTTAGAATCAATGTTTAACATTTTTGCCTAGTATGTTTCTTAAATACTATTTATTATTATATGTGCTAGCTAGATGAGAGGTGAAGAGTAGTGCGAAAATTTATTTTTCTTTTCATTAAAGGATCTCAAAACATTGTTATAATGTATTTCTGAGAAACACTAAGGCTTCAGTTACTAGGAAGACCTTTGTATTCTCTAGAAAGAATTATTTTCCTGCCTTGGCCTTTTGAAATTGAACATTGTTCAAGTGTCTGTTAATTACACATTTTACTCAACTATAACCTTTGTGCTATTTATGGCTACATTAAATACAAGAATAAGGTGAATATTGAGCAAACATAAAGTGAAAACAATTTTCAGACCACCTGCAAAGACTAAGCGAATGGACTAAAACAAGGAAGTTTCCTATCACCACTACTCTTTATTGTAATCATGGATGATAGAGGTTGGACAAAATAATATGAACACCATGCGATAGAGTGCAGGTTGTTGCATGTTGGCATCACTTCTTCCGTGTGGATAATGCGATGCTCATGTATGGCATAATTGACGTGGCAGGTCTTGTAGGTGATGTGTCAGTGTATTATAAGCTTTGATCTGTGATGGTTATAACAAGCAATCAATGAAATTCATGATCTCTCAGACTTCGAAAGAGGGCAAATTGTTGGAGCTCTGTTAGCAGGAGTATCTGTGACAAAAATAACTGAACTGTTTAACGTCTCACGAGTGACGGTATCCACGGTAAGGATAGCATACACAAAAGATGGTAAAACATCGTCGGCAAAGAGGAATAGTGGACAAAAACCAAAGTTAACTGACAGAGACCAATGAACAGCAAAAAGGATTGTGGCCAGACGACACAAAACTACCGCAGCAAAAGTGACAGCAGGACTCAATGCACACATGAGTAATACTGTTTCGACAAAAACAGTATGGCGGGAGCTCCACAAAACTCACATTCATTGGAGGGCTGCAATTGCAAAACCCCTTATAACGGCTACCAATGCTAAGCTGTGAAAAAATTGGTACCGCAATCATAAAAACTGGACACTTAATGATTTGTATGGTCCGATGAATCAGCGCTCACATTGTTTCGTACTAACGGCCAGGTTTATGTATGCAGAACACCAAAAGAAACCTGCGATCCGGACTGCCTGCTTCCTACAATCAAGCTTGGAGGAGGTTCCGTTATGATTTGGGTGGCTATATCATGGTATTCATCTGGTCCTCTCATTCACATCACTGGCTGGATGACACCGAATGAATATCTCGACACCTTTAGTGACGAACTTCTTACTATGACTAGAATGCTGCTTCCAAACAAACACTGCCATCTTCCAAGATGATAATGTGCCCATACACAAAGCCAAAAAGTTCTGTCCTGGTTCGAGGGGCATCAGAATATCATCAAACATCTTCCCTGACAGTACAATCACCAGACCTCAATATAACTGAACAGTTGTGGGGAGTTTTGGATGCAGAGAATAAGGAGTTGATTTCCACCTCCAACATCATTGACGTAACTGGCAAATGTTTTTGTATAAGAATGGGGCAACACTCCATTGGAAACTAATTCAGACACTCTTCAAATTTATTCCGTGAAGAATTGCAGCTGTTCTACAAGCAAAAGGTGGCCCAACACCATATTAATAATTCAATAATATGAAAATGTCAGGTGTTCATATTATTTTGTCCAACTCCTGTATAATGCAGAAGGTGGCAGTGATGATGGGAGAGGAGAACATGAAGGTGATGGCTTTTGCAAACGATCTGATGATTTGGGGAAGAGATGAAGAGGAAGTGCAGCGGCAGTTGGATGTATGGACAGACAGTGTGGAGGAATATGGCCTGAAATTTAATGTAAAGAAATGTGAATACATGTTAACAACCAGAAAGTCGAATAGGTTAACCCAGGGAATTGTGATTGCAGGGGAACAACTAAAGAAGGTAAACAGGTTCAAGTACTTGGGGGGTATATAAGAGCAATGTGAAGGAAATGATGGCAAGATAAGTGAAAGAGGAAGACAAGCAGAGGCATTTCCCCCGCAGGGGCCTGGTACGCAAGAGCCAGGTACGGGTTTGGCGAACCCGCGGTGCCCGAGCTGGAAACTTGTGAGCGCCACAAGTTTCCCACACCGTAAACTCCTACCATTGCTTCAACGACCACCGTAGGGCGTGGCGGTGGAACGTTGTGTGCCTAGGAGAATGGGGACCTTGGCTTCATCGCCCGGATCGCGAGGACGGAACAAACCTCTATAAAAAAAACCAACCTCAACCTCAAGGTCAGCCACGTGCCGAGGAGGTGTATGGGTGATGAGGGAAATCACTCGATAACGTGCAACCTCAAGGGCACCTGCGCACCCCTGTTGTATAAGCACTTCTTGTTTAAATGGTTTTTACTCGTGGGATCAAAATTCCTTTCTCACAAAAAAAAAAAAAAGACCCCTGCGGACCCGGGTGTGTCGCAGGCAAATAAAAATACACCCAGTTCAAAAAATCGGGGGTTGAAAGCCCTCCTCCTGAACAAAATTACAGTAATGGCAAGGGTTTTCTTATATATAATCGCCTTCGTTATAATGACAAGGGTGGAGGGATCTTTTGAGAAGGTCTCTCCATTTTATGTAAACAAAGGTTTAGAGGGTATTGCGGGTACCCTCAAATCTGTAAAAAAAAGCTGAGGAATGGGACACTGCTTTTGGATACATCCACCCACAAGCAGGCTGTCCAACTCCTTAAGTGTGAGAAGCTCGGGGAGTTCGCAGTAAAGTGCGAACTCCATAAAACTCTAAGTAAAGGTGTCATCACCTGCAGAGACCTCATAGATTTAGAGACTGAGGAACTCCTTAAGGAGTGGTCTACAGAACATGTGGTCGAGGTTCGTCAGATTAAACGAAGGGTTAACGGCAGTCTTGAGAAGACAGCCACCTTCGTCCTGACGTTCGACTCTCCGACGTTGCCCAAAAACATCAAGGCAGGATATTTTAATTTGAATATTCGCACGTATGTGCCGGACCCAATGCGCTGCTTTAAGTGCCAGCAGTTCGGTCATACGACGGCAACCTGGAAGAGTAACCCCACCTGTGGGAAGTGCGGAAAGGCTGCACATGAGCCAGGCACGAGCTGCACGCTCCCACAGGTGTGTGTCAACTGCTCTGGGGCACATCCAGCCTGGAGCAGGGAGTGTCGATTGTATCTGGAAGAAAAAAAGATACAGGAGTTAAAAACTAAAGAGCGGATTTTGTATGGCGAAGCCAAGAAGCAATATAAGGCTCTGGCTCCACCAGTCTTCGCTACCAGCTTCGCGAAGATGTTATCAACTCCCGTCAGGAAAGAAAGTGTTGCTACCCAGACGTCCGTTGCGGATATGGGCACAAGTCCAAAGTGCTCATGTCAGTGCAGATGTGGTGCCACACCCATCAAGGTCATTACACCTAGGACAAACTCGACCACATCGGCAGCAGGTTCAGCAAGTCCACCCGCAAAGGCACTGCCATCCGTTACAGTAGCTACAGACGTGGGTGCCTCTGCAACAGCAGAAAGAGCATCCATTGCAGAAGCATTACCTTGCAGCAGATGTAGCAACGGCAACGCCATCTGCCAGTAGTGGATGGCAAACTGTGCAGAAAGTTCGGGGTCCGAAGTTTAAACACATGGACCCCACTATGTTTTTGAAGTCCCCTTCTTCTCCCTCCCAGTTCCCCAACTGGCAGGGAGAAGGGGAACAGGCCTCGGCAGAAGAAAAGTCCGCAAGACTCCGAGGCCTTAGAACAACAGTCGTCTTCGGACCTTGAAGACGACGTAATGCTGGTGGACGAACCTGGTTTCGTTCCTCAGCAGGCACCGGTCACTGACCCACCCGACCCGGGGCGGGTGGTTTTAAATAGATTGGATGACTCCCATACTTCAGTGGAACATCAATGGCATTCAGGCTTACAAAGAGGAAGTCCAACTCTTAGCACGGTCTAATCCATTGTGTCTCTGCTTACAGGAGACACATTTTAGACCATCGCATCAACCAGTACTAAGAGGATATGACATATACCGAAAGGACGATACCGAGGGTGATCCAGCAAAGGGGGGAGTGGCTGTGTTTGTTCTAAACACTGTCCACTCCGAACCCGTTGCTCTCACCTATGATCTACAGGCAGTAGCAGTGAGGATACACGGTCGTATTAAAATGACCGTTTGCTCCATTTATCTACCACCAAATGCGCCTGTCGATTATGACAATCTTGTCGACTTATTGCGGCAGCTCACTCGGCCATTCCTCCTCCTAGGAGACTTTAACGCACATAGAGCGTTGTGGGGTCCGAACACCGATTGCCCCAGAGGCCGAGTGGTTGGTAGATTAATGGAGCAGGAGAACGTTTGTATCCTGAATACAGGACAAATGACCCACTTCACCACTGCTTCCGGTTCGTCCTCTGCCATTGACCTTTCGTTGTGCTCTCCTTCAATCGCGGACTCCGTGCATTGGGAAGTGGATCGCGACCTCCATGGAAGCGACCACTTCCCTATTTGGATGCATGTCGAGTGTGAGCGAGGGCGAGGCAATAACCGACTCAAATGGAACGTCAGTAATGCAGATTGGCAGCTCTTCTGCCGATCCGTATTACTAGAGCCCTGTGAAACTATACAGGATAAGGTGAATCACTTGACAGAAGTGATTCACCGTGCAGCTGACGTTTCCATGCCGAAGAGCTCCGGAACGCTGCGATGGACGCCCGTCCCCTAGTGGAACAATGAATGTCGTTCCGCCGTCCAGTGTCGCCGACGGGCGTTGCGTCGTTTTAGGTTGTGCCCAACATCTGACAACCTTAGCAGCATTCCGTATTGCCAGAGCTAAGGCGCGTCGAGTTATTAAGGAGAGCAAGAAGAGGTCATGGCAGAACTTTGTGAGCACTATAAATCGTTCCACACCTACGTCGAAAGTATGGGAGTCCATTTGCCGTATATCTGGAAGGTACTTCCGCCCACCAGTATCTGGGTTACTGGATCACGGACGTATAATTACTGACGAACGAAGCATAGCGCAGCTGATGGCGGAGAACTTCGCCGCCATCACTTCGTCCGCTAACTTTGACCCTCGGTTTCAGCGATGAAGAGTCGCTGCCAAGAGGCACCCGCTGTGCTTCGATTCTTCGAATACAGAGGCCTACAACTGCCCATTTACATCTTGGGAGCTGGAGTCAGCGTTAAACAGTGCTAACGACACTGCTCCAGGGCCTGATCTGATCCAGTACCAGATGCTGAGGCATCTCAGTAAGGATGCTAAAAAGTACCTTCTAGATATTTTTAATGATATTTGGACCGGAGGACACTTCCCCGACTCGTGGAAAGAAGCAACATTAATTCCCATTTTAAAACCTGGCAAAGACAAATTGTTGCCAGGTAGCTCTTACAAGCTGCGTGGGTAAGACATTGGAGAGGATGGTCAATCGCCACCTCGTCTGGTGTCTAGAATCCCAAAACCTTCCGAGCCGCTTTCAGTGTGGATTCAGGAAGTTCCGTTCCACCTTGGACAACCTGATCCTCCTGGAGGCGGCAATACAGGATGCGTTCATCCGCAGCCAACACCTTGTGGGTGTTTTTTTCGATCTTGAAAAGGCCTACGATATTACCTGGAGGCATATTATTTTAAAACAGTTGCATGAATGGGGTTTTAGGGATAACCTGCCCCGTTTTTTAAAATCATTTTTATCTGGTCGTTGCTTCCGGTACCGAGTCAGTAGTGAAGTGTCTGATCTTTTTATTCAGGAAAACGGTGTCCCTCAGGGGTCAGTTTTAGGTGTTACACTTTTTGCCATTGCTATTAATAGCATTGCAGCCATTATAGAGTCCCCTACGGTACTCCTTATATGTGGACGACTTTTTAATTTTTATTGCATCGTCCAGCCTGAGAAGCGCTGAGCGGCAGTTGCAGCTCGCGTTGAATAGGCTGGATGAATGGTCAGTGCACACCAGTTTTCGTTTCTCCGCTGAGAAAACCTGGTGTGTACTTTTTACTCGCAGCAGAAGCCTTTTACCAGAGCCTCACCTTACCCTGAGGAACACCGTTTTAAGTTTTAGTGATACTGTTCGATTTCTGTGCCTCATTTTTGACACAAGGCTCAACTGGCTTGCGCATCTAAAAGATGTGAGAGCCAGGCCCTTAAAAGCTCTTAATCTTTTAAAATGTCTGTGTAGCAGGTCATTGGGCACTGACCGCTCCTGCCTGCTACAATTTTACAGAGCCTTTGTACAGTCACGGTTGGAATACGGCTGTATCGTCTATGGTTCGGCACGGGACAGCTATCTGCGTATATTGGATAGTGTATACCATGCTGGAATTCGGCTCGCCACAGGTGCATATCGCACCAGCCCCATTGTCAGCATTTGTGCTGACTCAGGCGAGCCACCGCTTACCATCCGCCGGCGACTCCTCATGGTGCGACACTACCTGCACATTGCCATAACACCTGGCAGTCCCGTGTACGATATAGTTCTACATCCCAACTATGAGCGGCTCTATAACAACCGGCATAGAGCAACCAAACCATTCAGCTACCGTACAAAGGCTATTTTAGAACAATACAGATTCCAGCTTCCCTCTTTTAATCACCAGGGTTGGAGTAAATCTCCTCCCTGGCTTTTAAAGAGGCCCAGAACAATTTTAGGTCTCGGTATAATAAACTGTGTACCACTGACAGTGTTTTTAATAATAATTTTAGAGACATTTTAAATCGGCATCACACCACTACCCCGGTGTATACAGATGGGTCTAAGCAGGCTAACGGAGTTGGCTGCTCCGTAGTGTTCCCTCGAGTGACTTACACATATAAACTTGATGGCAGATGCAGCGTTTTTACTGCCGAGTTCTATGCCGTGCTAAAGTCGCTCCGGCATATGAAAGTAAATCGCGATAAGTGTTTCATCATATGCTGTGATTCCCTCAGCTGTATTCAGGCCATAGGAAATAATGTATCCAGCAGATCGTCTAGTCCAGGATATCCAGGACGCCCTCCTTTCCCTCCAATCTCGTGGAAAGGAGGTTTTATTCTGCTGGGTACCCGGCCATGTGGGAATCAGAGGGAACGATGCAGCTGATGAAGCTGCCAAGTTAGCCTGTGACAAGGTCAGAACCGACTTTGATCCGGTCCCAAAGTCAGACCTTCCCTCGGCTGCGAAGAGATATGTTTTTGAAGTTTGGCAGAGGCAGTGGCTGGAAGTTGAGCATAATAAGCTCCGGCTGGTCAAACCGACCGTTCAGCCGTGAAGCAGCTCCTTCCAGCGGGCTAGGAGGGATGAGGTCCTCCTTACTCGCCTCCGGATAGGGCACTGTCCTCTAACTCATAGTTTCCTTCTCCGCCGGGAGGACCCACCGGAATGTGATGCTTGTGGCGTACCTTTGGCGGTATGCCACATTTTAACCGAATGTGTACTGTTTTTAGATTTAAGGGCAGACGTTGGCTTAGCACCACCATCAGTAATCAATAAGGTCTGCCTACAGGAAAATGCACCCAGTGAACAGATATTACAACTATTTGATTTGGTAGAGTTTGAAACGGCTGTTAGTAATAGTAGGAACACATCACCTGGGCCAGACAACATTCATTACGCCATGCTCAAGTATCTACCTAGAAAATTGCCTGAAACATTTATACTAAACCTTTGGAACATTCTGCAGAATAGAATCCTCGTAATTATGACACCAACTGGCATAATTGGCCCTCGGCATACAAGTTTTGGTCTCCCACAAGGCTCGATCCTGGCACCACTTCTGTTTATCATATACTGTATCGATATAGGTACAGCACTGTAACCAGACACCTGGTTTATACAATATACGGATGACCTCTGCATCTACAAAACCTCCAGGAATCTCCAGGACACCTACCTCTGCCATAGCCAGACATTAACTAAACTCAAGACTTGGCTAAAGGACAACGGACTCCAGATATCACCAGGAAAATCCGCAGTGATAACCTTTACCCAACATAGGTTACTGGCAACTAAAGTCATAAGTCTCAGCCCATATACATTCCCATTTGTGGATTGTGCCAAATATCTAGGATTATACTTGGATAACAAGCTAAGATGGAAGTGTCAGATATCTGAAACAGTTAGAAAATGCGAGAAAGCAATAAACATACTCCGAGCCCCTAACGGCACTTGGTGGGAAGCAGATTCCAAAATCTCAATAGCCCTTTACAAAGATATGGTGCGACCCCACTTGATTATGACTGAGCTTCATGGCTCCACATCTAATCAACTATTGAACTGCCGAGATAAATTTCAGTTCCGGGCTCTTCGACTTTGCTTAGGGGCATTTTCTGTCAACTCCAACCAATGCACTGCTGGTCGAATCCAAGGAAATGTCACTCACACTGAGGCGCCAATATCTCGTTAAAAAGTTTATAATAAAACAGTTTCAGAAAACCGGAAATGTGCTTACAATAAAGATACGCGCACTGTGGGTGGCTACATCAGCATCCGCATACTGGACTCCAGTACCGCATTTAGGCTTTGTGGGCCATTAGGCTATACATGTGGTGCAGGCCCCCCTGCCCCCCCCTGCCGCCCCCCCCCCCCGCTGTTGGCAGTAGCCCCTCCAACCGGGGCTTAAATTCGAAATTTGACCCAAAACATTTATGGGCTATGGGCGACTTTTTTTAAGCTCTACTACTGGTGCAGGCAGGGGCCCTGGAGTTGTGGAGTAGTGCGGGCCCCTAGGTTATACAGCCTAGGTGGCGTTTGCTTAAATGCGCCCCTGCTGGACTCGTAGGAACAGCCCACCTCTAACCGCTGCCATCTCCCATCTTAGTGAAAAAGTCACAAGTGCTCTCTCTCACAAGATTACCATGCTATGAGTTAAACTATGAAACCCTTATGAAAAGGTGTGAGTTTGTAGAAAATCTGAGATATTCAGAGAATGCCTTAAATAACAATAATCTTCTAAGTTATTATCTAAGTGGCATGGGTTGAGTCATACATATTTACACAGATGGGTCCAAGACTGGCAACATGGTTGGGAGCACCTTTTTTGGCAGCGCTAACGGAGTGGAAAGGCTGTTTAAGCTACATGTGGAAACATCCTCCTCTACAGCTGAACTGTTTGCGATACTTGAAGCATTGGAATACGTGTGAGAGATGAGCATTTCGAATACTGTACTTCTTACACATTGCAACACTTCAAAAGCTGGGTGATGGAATCAAAGATAGAGGGAGGACTCCACTTCTATATAACATATTGGAGTTGTTGACCAACATAAATAAAGAATGAATGAAGACCTCCTTTATCTGGGTTAAGGCACATGTCGGGATAGGAAGTGACTTAATCTCATTATTTCACCACAAACACGTGAGGCCTGGGATGGTATGTGGCAATCCAATGAACAACACAAGGGAAGAGACTACAGGCGGATACAACCGCAAATACCCACAACACAGTGGTTTCAAAATGATAAAGATGAACATGATGAAGAATTGAAAATAGCTGTCATAGTAACAACTGAAACAGAAAACAAATTAGACAAATGAATATATTCTGGTGTACAGTGGAATTCCTCAAACCAAATTTGCGGGTGTAGCAATTATTGTTAGTAATAAATTGGCAAACTGATAGTTTACTAGTTACATAAGTGAATAATGTGCAGATTCAGAACACAACAAACAAGGAGCAAAGAAGATGAATTCAGGTCCCTACTAATAACAATACTGCCCATTTTATCAACTATGGCAGCCCATTATAGAAGCTCTCTGCAAGAGATTATTTTACCTAGTCATTGGTGATTCAAAAACTGGGCTAGTTGGAAAAGTTTAACCAAAGGTTATAAACACTGCATCAAAAAGTATTTAAAGTGTTATTGCTGCAGCATGTTTTAAAAATGTATCTATGAAAGTTTAAAGGCTCATTTTGCATTGACCTCTTCCAGTAACACTGCAACCTCCGCGAAAATTTAAAGAATTATACGGAGAGAAAGAGTAGACTCAAAAGTGAAAGGAAACATTGAAGAGAAAATACAATGGAAAAGAATTAATGGCTTATTTAAAAAGAAACTGAAGGGAACTATTACATAAATAAACTTTCTTAAAGCTTTGTCGGAAGTGCATATTAATGTTATAAAGAAATGTATTGCACAGTGGCAACTAAAGTCAATCAGTTAGGTTGAGTTAATCACCCTAGACGAGAAGCATCAAAAGCTGGAAATCTAGTGTACCTGATGGAGTAAATGCTAGAATGTGGTGGACTGCCTCCCCATCTTTTTTTTTTTTTACTTATGGTTTTACGCCTCGTTGATGGCTAGGTCATTAGAGGTGGGATGGGACCGGTGACAAGGAACGGGAAGGAATATGGCCATGGCCTTTAGAAGGAAGCATCCCGGCATTCGCCTGGAGCGATTTGGAGAAACCATGGAAAAACCCAAATCTGGATGCCTGGACGGGGATTCGAACCAATGTTCTCCAGAATGCGAGGCCAGAGCCTCCCTATCTCATAATTTTTAACTGCCATATTTGGAAGACAATATATCAATACATATAAACAAAAGAAAAATAGTTCCATATGGAAATTTTTTAATTTAAAAAAAATGTAATTTATGATAAACCTTAGAACAAGTCGTGTAATATGTTTAAATGGAGATAAATGTGGAACAATAAACAAGGCATTCATTGAAGAACAAAGTAAATAAAGCAACTCGCATTTTGTAAAAATGATTGTTCTAGTTTTAATGTACACCAGTGCATCTTGGATTACCAATGAGAAAGATGAAACCACAAATAGCAGAATGAGATCTCTGTGGAAGGTTAAAGATTGCAAATACTATTTACCACATAAACAAATACTAATGTAAAACAAATTGGATTTGAGAGAATAGAGAACCAACCTTAATATAAAAACTTAAAGGCAAGGGAGATGTCAAGAGGTCTTGAAGAGATGGAGCTTAAAAAAATTTGAAGATTAAATGAACATGATGCGTAACCCCATCAGTGAAGTAGTATTGTGGTTTATTGGGTTCTTATATAGTTACAGTATAGATTTGCATTATACATTTTTCTTACCTACAGAATATGAACAAAATCCATTGAGTAAACATAATATTTTTGCTTAGTATATTTGTTTGTACAATGGGCTCTAATATTACCTTTATCCTAATTACTGTAGAAAATATGTTATCTGGTAAAGTCGTTACATAATATAATTAGTGTTTAATTTTCATTTCAGTTTGTTTCTGGATTTGTGACATTCCTCTTTCCTGGGCTGAAGATTCCCCTGAGAGCTGCATACTTGCCTATTCATGTTTATTTTGGAAATATGGCATTTGTTTGCTCAGTTGTTGCAGCATTGTTAGGACTCACAGAAAAGGCATTCTTTACAAAAGAAGTGTAAGTAGATTCCACGCTGTATCCACTGATAAAAATAATGCTGTAGTGTCTGATCTTGTTTCTAATGTAATCAGATGTGATACTGATGCCTCCATACCTTATATTGATTGTGGAGTGCAGAAAACATTTAAAATCTGTGGGAATATTATTGAAACTAATTGAAAAATTTCTTCTTTGTTTTGACTAATTCACTTTTATGCAAGAATATTATATTTTATTAATTTTTTTATTCATTTGCAGTCCAGTATAAATATTCATTAATTTGCCCTGAATGAGACTATACTTTCAGTTGGTTAAAAAACGGCATTTGATGTGTTATTGACATTAAAAGATGGAATGAAATTATCAGTAACCAATGCCAGTAAAGGATGGCAGGAAAATCTACAAAAGAAAAAAATATCTGTGTTCTTGTTCTGTTATTTGCCAACACTCATAAATAATAGTTTATTTCTCTCTAATAAACTTTTTCTTTAGCAAATTGTGTTCCTGTAAAAGCTGACACTTCTGAAGTTTTGTAGTAGGCTTCACTAGCTTTTGACAGAGTCAAAGGAATGTGCTTAAACTGCACATTTTAAACACTTCCCTGTTAACTGACTTTATAAATGACAATGTAACATTTTTGTTTGTACTAAACATGGTAAAGATGGTGTGTAGACTGCAGTCAGTACGTGTTACTATTGTCGATGCATTTCATAGTTGATTCAACTTCAGGTCATGGACATGAAGAGTGGAAAAAAGATACTGCCTTCAAATTTGTCTTGTTGAAAGATGCTTACAAGATTATATAAACAAGGCATTATAACTGAGTGAAGATAAGTATGCCACATCTTAAACTTCCATTTTTCAAGCAATCTTACTGCTTCTGCTCAAGCTTTATATGCAGTTCTTGGTCATTTTTTATTACCCAACTTTAAAATATTTCCAAGGCTGGTATACCACTATTGCAGCCCTTGCTCTGCTGTAGTGTACAGTTTGTTCCCCCCCCCCCCCAATAATATTATTTGGACAGGGGAAAACCATATTCCTATCCCCTTATTACCAGCTTGGTTAGTTTTCCATGGAGCTCCTACATATATAAAATTGTATTTTTAACCTCTCGTGTTCTTCTCTGTTTTGATACACGTACTAGCATCAGTGATAATCTTTAGAAATCAGTAGTGTAGTTAACCCAGAAAGTTATTAATGTAGACCGGTTTAATGAACTGTTTCTCAGTGTGTCCCTCTTGCAGCACTCTTTATATTCCTATAACCACACAAATTAAAGAAGATGAAAGGAAAATGAAACAAAACAGCAAAATATATATATAATGCCGACTCCTAAATTTTATCAGGCCACCCTAGTCCAAGACTCCTACCTTTTTTTTTTAATTATGGCTTTACTCCTCGTCAACGGCTAAGGTCATTAGAGGCCGGATGGGACTGGGGACAAGGAATGAGAAGGAATTCGGCCATGGCCTTTTAGAAGGAAGCATCCCGGTAATCACCTGGAGTGATTTGAGGAAACCATGGAAAACCCAAACCTGGATGCTCGGATGGGGATTTGAACCCGTGTCCTCCTGAATTCGAGGCCAGAACATTAACCGTTCACCCACCACACTCGGTAAAGACTCCCTATCATGCTGCCGGGCACACACACTGCTGGATGTACCACTTCGCCTCTCGGAGCAGCAACCTGATACTCGGGGATGACCTGGGGCCCATCCTTGAGATATTCCAACCACCATCCACTCTTGACCCACCACCCCTTCCTCAGAATTGTCCACTTCAAATGTTGAAAGACCTTGTTTCTTCCAGCTTGGCATCCCCAGTTTCTTGAAATCCTTATCCATTGGCACCAATCTGGACCCATCAGAAACTCAAACCATTACTGAGATTTCCTCAAATTCAAAACTAATTACCCTCCTGGCAGATAAGGGCTCAATGACTGTGATGTGTCGTGACTACATGGCTGAGGCCCTTCACCAGTTGTCTACCACTCCGTCAGCTGTATCCCACACCCTTGGTAAATGGGAAGATAAAGGGCTATATGCAGTTCAGCGGGGCCCCTCCAAGGCCTTGCTACTCTTTCCTCATTCCCAGAAAGCCACACACCACTACTCTATACATGCTTTCCAAGGTCCATAAGCCTGGCAACCTGGGACTCCCCATATTTGCAGCTTATGATTCACCGACCATAGGTACTCTGCCCGGTAGACTAACACTTGCAACACATTGTCAACCACCTTCCCTCCCATATCAGACACAACACTTCCTACTCAAGCTGTCTTCAGTGCCCAAACTTCTTCCCCTTGACTCCATCTTACTAACCATTGACGTGACTTCCTTCTCATTCCCCACTGTCATGGACTTGGCACCATGGAACATTTTCTGGACCAGTGTCTCCCCAACATCTTCCCACCAGATTCTTCATCACCAACCTGGCCCACCTGATACTTAACAACTTTTTCTCTTTTTTAGGGCAAAATTTATCGGATTCATGGCACTGCAATGGGCACACATATGGCCCCCCCTCATGCAAATTTCTTCCTAGGCAGCTTGCAACAGTCATTCCTGGTTGAGATATTCTGGAAATTTGTGGCCCAGATTAATGGACGATATTTTCACGATTTGGACACATGGGGAAAATGAACTACTATTTCCTTAACAGCCTCAATACTTTCAACAACCTAAAATTCACACAGATCTATTCCCAAACACATGCCGCTTTCCTGGATGTAAATTTATCCCTCTAATGGCTATCTCAGCTCATCTGTGCATACCAAATCCACAAACTTATCTTTGCTATGACAGCTGCCATCCTTATCACATCACATTCCCTGCACTACAGCCTTTGCATTCATATTGGACACATACGTTTTAACCAGTGGCCCCGCACATTGTATTCAAATGTCTCCCAGTCTCTGATATCACGCAGTTACCCACCAAATTTAGTTCATAAACAACTTTCACATTAAAATTGTAACCAGCTCGCCCTATCAGCCAGCCAGACCATCAAATTCCAACCACAGTCAAGTTCTAGTCACCCAGTACTTTCCAGGCCTGGAATCAATCGAGAGTCCTTCGACGAGGTTATTATTTCCTTTGCGCTTGCCCTAAAATGAGAACCCTCCTCCCAAAAATCCTCCCCCCACCCCAGAACCTGCTTCAGTAGACCTCCAAAACTTGGCCAATTCCTTGTAACAAATCCCACAGCAAGTGTTGCAACATGTACCAAGCCTCTGCTGCCTTCACCAATCCAGTAACCAGGGAAAGCTTCATCATGATATGTATATTCTCCCATCTAGTATATAAACTAGCGTGCAACCATTGTCCAGCCTCAAACACAGCACTGACCACAAATCCACTGGCCATCAGAATGAACAGAGAGATACAAACTGTATTTACCCAGAACCCTCACTACCCAGCATCTAATCATGCCGCTTTACATGATACAATTAATTTCAGTTCTTGCTTCACCATCCATGCTATCAGTCTCTGAACTCGGAAGGTGGGAACTGGCATACCAGTATAAATTGGGTACTGGACAATCGCCGGAACTTCACACGGTAATCTCCTTCCACTCCACCCATTCCCCACCCCCTCAATCTTCCCACAGAACCAGAACCATCACTCACTGGAGCTGTTAGTTTGTTGTGACATATACGAGGTGTGTTCAGAAAATAACGGGAACTTTTAAATTTCGCGGGTTTGGAGAGTCCAATTGTCCAAAAAAAAAATTATTATGTTGGTATACATGCCCTGGAAATATGATAAAATTTTCAGCTGTATTAATTGCTTACTTTGTCTGTGGCAGCCGCTAAGGATAGATGTGTTTTATGAGCTCGGTGATTTTCGTTTGTTAAAAGAAATGGATCAAAGAATTTGTATCAAATTTTGCGTAAAAAATTAAATAAAGTGTAACAAAGTGTGTGATATGTTAACAAAGGCCTATGGTGAGTCTGTTATGAGTAAAACAAGAGTTTACGAGTGGTATAAGCGTTTCAAAGATGGCCGTGAAGACGTTGAAGATGACGAACGCCCCGGACGCCCCAGCACATCAACAACCGATGAAAACGTGGAAAAAGTGAAAGCAATGGTTATGAATGATCGCCGAATCACAATCAGAGAAGTTGCTGATGATGTTGGCATATCGATTGGCTCATGCCATGAAATTTTTTCAAATGTTTTGGGTATGAAACGCGTGGCAGCAAAATTTGTTCCAAAATTGTTGAATTTTGAACAAAAACAGCGGTGAATGGAAAATGCTCAGGAGTCACTAAATGAAGTCAACGACGATACAGAATTACTGAAACATGTTATAACAGGTGACGAAACATGGGTTTACGGATATGACGCCGAAACTAAGGCTCAATCGTCTCAGTGGAAGCATCCTGGCTCGCCAAGACCGAAAAAGACTTGACAAGTGCGGTCGAACGTGAAGGTTATGCTTACGGTGTTCTTCGATTTTAATGGCATAGTGCATAGTGAATTCTTGCCACAAGGTCAAATGGTAAATAAGGAGTACTACCTACAAGTTCAACGCCGTTTGCGTGAAGCAATCCGAAAAAAAGTCCGGATTTGTGGAAAAACAATTCATGGCTTTTGCATCACGATAATGCACCAGCTCACACTTCGTTGCTTGTTCGTGAATTCTTGGCCAAAACAATACTGTAACGATGCCCCAGCCTCCATATTCGCCAGCCATGGCTCCGTGTGACTTTTTCCTATTTCCAAAAATAAAGAGAACCTTAAAGGGCCATCGTTTTACAAGCATATATGACATTAAAAGCGCATCGCTGAAAGAGCTAAAGGCTACCCCAAAAATAGAGTTTGAGAAGTGTTTCGACGATTGGAAGAAGCGCTGGCAGAAGTGCATAATATCTAATGGGGACTATTTTGAAGGCGACAACATTAATGTAGACAAATAAACAAATATTTTTTTTTCAAAAAACGAAAATTCCTGTTATTTTCTGAACACACCTCGTATAGGATATATATTTTACATTCATATGAAAGATAAGAGTATTTTACTGGTTAATAACATTTTCTGATAACTTCTTCCACTTGTTCATTTTTTTTCCCCCCACCACGATATGTTCTCAAGTTGTTTGTAAATCATTGAAGCTTGTTTTCCTACATTTGCTAGTAAATGCTGAATCTTCCTTCTCATTGTACATAAACATCTCTGCTTGATTATTTTGCTGAATGCCTATGATGTATATGCACAAAGTTTCCTAGTAAAGTGTAGCATGGAAACTGTGGTTCTGCTTTCTTTTGTTTAGGAAGAAACTTCAAAAGCCTTTTGAGGCCATAATTTTATCAGATTTTGAAAGTATTTTTGATAAATTATAAAATATATCTTCAAAATTGTTTTTTTTTTTTTTTTTTTTTTTTTAATATGATGCTTTAGATAGATTTATTCACATGCTGGGCATTAAAAGTGAAATGAAGTCTTCACAGGTTCTCCGCCGTATAGTGTTGAAGAAAGACAACAAGTTTCGGCGGCTAGCAGTTCTGGTGCTCCCTGCATAACATCAGACCTGAAGATGGTGGCAGAGCTAGCTGCTGAATGCTCATTGTTGTCTTTCTTCAACACTATACGGCGGAGAACCCGTGAAGACTTCATATCATCGATACGCCATGAAAGCCTTCATTCTCACATTAACATTTGTTCAAGGAAATATATTACTCGTTATCTCATTGTTTTGTGAATGCAGTGTGCTAAAATGCAGGACAACTTTTGAAAGAATATAAAGGAATTAGTGTATGAAACAGTTTATGTGGATTGTGGGGAGTCAAAGCCTACGTAGCGGCTGCTACAGAATACATGAAAGTGTGTTGTGTTGGTGCATTTAAAACCAAAATGATGCTTAATTCTAGAGCTCAAACCTGCAATTGATGGGCAGTTGATGAATGAAGCTCCAAAATTGGGAAACCTACAGCTACGCTCAAAATATCATAAATTACATTGTAACTTTAAATAGGTACCAATGTTAGTAATTTTCTAAATGGCTAATATTAATTAGTGCAATCAATTTAATTTTGGTATGATTTGATATGATATGATATGTACCCATCTAGTGCCAAACTGTATATAATGAGGCCACCAATAAATCCTTTTATCATACAAGAGCACAGTTTTGTCACTGTCATGCATGACTCCCTAAAATGTACAGTTTGCCTCAGAATGGGAGTAGTTAAACTGGCTGCTTGAGTTACACTCCACTTTGACTTTTGTTAAGCAGATTAGTCCATTTATTGGCTCGTAAAACAAATTTTGTTACTATAATACGAGGTGTGTACAAAAAGAAACCGAACTAATTAAATAGCGCGCCAACGGCTGCAGATAAAATTCTGACTTCCGTGCACACTAGTGACATCTCTCAGCAAGAAATTGCCTCTTGTTGCACTACGGTCACTGCATTAGTTTACGAGTGACAGCCGGCTGAGTGAGGTCGTACGCAGAGTGCTCGTCGGATTTGTGAGAAAGCGAGAATGAAGGAATTGGAGGAGCAACACGTCTGTGTGAAATTTTGTGTTAAACTTGGGAAAACTTTTACCGAGACACTTCAAATGCTTAAACAATCATACGGGGATGACTGCATGAGCCGAACAGTGCTATGAATGGTTTAAGCGCTTTAAGGATGGCAGGTTTGTGAAAATCGCCGTTTGACTGTCCATGAGGTTACTGAAAAAGTTGGCATAAGTGTAGGCTCTTGCAATCACATCCTGAGAGAAAAACTTGGAATGCATCGTGTCAGTGCAAAACTGGTGCCGCTCCTGTTGACGGACAAGCAGAAGGAGAATCGAGCTAGGATCTCTAAGGATTTGCTTGAAAAAGCAAATGAGGAAGAAAACTTCCTCAAGAACATCATTACAGGCGATGAAACATGGGTTTATGGGTACGATGTGGAAACGAAGAGGCAGTCTTCAGAATGGGTTGGGAAAGGATCTCCTCGACCAAAGAAAGTGCGGATGAGTCGGTCGAACATCAAGGTGATGACGGCCGTGTTTTTTGATTGCAAAGGAGTTGTGCACCATGAATTTGTACCATGTGGTCAAGCGGTAGACAAGGAAGTCTACCAGAAAATTCTGACACGATTGAGAGATGCTGTGTTGAGGAAAAGGCCTGAACTGTGGGAGAATCAGTCGTGGATGTTGCACCATGACAACGCACCCGCTCACACATCGTTGTCACGAATTATCTGGCAAAACATCGCACTCCCGTTGTGCCTCAGCCACCCTATTCTCCAGACTTGGCTCCGGCAGACTTTTTTCTCTTCCCAAAACTGAAAAACACTTTGAAAGGACGTCGTTTTCAGACCATAGAAGAAATTCAAGACAATGTGACGAGAGAACTGCACGCCATCGGAGAAATTGCATTCCAGGAGGCGTTCCAAAACTTGAAAAAACGATGGCAACGGTGTATTGATAGTGAAGGACAGTACTTCGAAGGGGACAGTG
This sequence comes from Vandiemenella viatica, assembly GCA_031002005.1. NCBI lineage: Eukaryota > Metazoa > Arthropoda > Insecta > Orthoptera > Morabidae > Vandiemenella > Vandiemenella viatica. The sequence continues at coordinate 139,190,036 of CM061921.1, read as the reverse complement.
TGTAAAAGTTAGTATGATGAGGAATAACGCAATTACAGCAGAAGTTCGGTTTCTTTTTGTACACACCTGGTATAGTGCTGATGCTGAATATGAAAGGTGAGCTGCTATGAAATTAATGTAGAATATTATTGACCTGAGATACAAAAAAAAAAAAAAACTGTACTAAAAAGGAACAAATTTATGCATAAAATCTGTCTTGGTGTAACAGCAGTACTGATAAGGATTGAAGTGGCGTCTTCCCAGTGAGTCGTTGATTTACCAAGAATAGCAAATGTTATTGGTGACATGTTCTCATGCTGTGGAGAGTTATTGATTACATAGCTAAATCAAAGTATTTTAATAACCTTCGGATATAATTACATGACCCCCTTGAACCAGTTGACCTATCCAGGTTGATACTGCAGAAGTTGGTATCACTGTTAAGAACCTTAATGAAACATGTGCATTAACTACATGAAAAAATTTAAAGTGCACAGGACAGACTATCTGTGGAAACTACTATAAAACTGTAAATATTTATGCCAAGAGCATTGTGAAAAATACAGAAAGAACCTTCATAATAAAGGGTTAACATTTTCACTGTACAGTTAATAATTAGCTGCCATTATTGTTTGGATTTAATAAATAGTTAGGTGTCTTTTATTGCTTGGATTTAAGATTAAACTGTATCCCTAGCAGCAAGAATAAAGAGATATGCTGTTCAAATCCCACTTTTATCTGGGCAAAGTTTGCTTTACATATGTACAGTGTGATGAAATGTTTTCATGGTTCATAATCCATGTAAAATTCTAGTTCCTGAGTTAAATCGTTATGGAGTCAAAACTATAAAACTTGAAAGCAAGTTACACTTTTATGTTTATATATAAGGAAGGACAGGGAAAGTAAACATAATATTTAACATAGATTTAGGTTGCCAGGCATTGACAAACACAAAATTAACACGTATTACACAATATTTTGGTGTTAAACCTTAGTCTTGCAAGTAGATAAGACCTGTGATGAAGATATTTGATCACACCAATGCCTGCCAAGTGAATGAAAAACAAAGTTGACAAAGCAGGGGTGGTGGTGGTGGAAAAGGGGGGGGGGGTTGTGGAGAGGGGTAAACAAGAAAATACTTAATCAATGTTAATGGGGAAATAATATTGAAAGTGAAAAGGAGGAGGGGGGTGGGGGGAGGTGGAGACATAACAAAAGTAATTAACATAAAATGATATATTATATAACTATTATTTTCTGTTCATATTTACATCTATGTGAAAAATAGTAAGTGGTATGTCTAGTGGTAGGTTTTTATCAGAAGTTAAAGCCAGGGGGATGCCTAGGATCAAGAATTTGTTTGCAAGAGACTTTCCATCTGCAGATTTCAGAGACGTTTGTGATTTCATGGAAAACTGTGATGGCCCTTACTGTAAAACAATTGTTCATAATGTGGGAACTGGTAGGAGTTGTCACTAGATGGTCTGGGTTGTTTGTGTAAGCTGTTTATTCCTTTTACGTAATACTTCATCATAAAATGATCACAGGTAAAGACCAAGGTGCTGGGTAATGAATACAGGCTATGGCCAGCTTTTAGAACTGCAGGATTGGAGTAGTGTGAAGGATGGGTTGTGGCATGAGATATTTTTGTATACGATCAGGGGACTAACAGTGAGGTTTTGGGAGTATTTTGAGACACCTTCTTAATCGAATCAGATGTCTGCCACAGGCGGTTATGCCATAAGGAGAGGAACATTTGGTATGGAAGGGATGCCTAAAGTGAAGGTATTGTTCTAAATTTGTAGGCTTGATTGAACAAAGGTATGTACACCACTTTTCCATAAGAAAATATCAACATCAAGACAGATGACCTGTGCATAGTAAGTGTTTGTGAAGTAGGAGTGACTCGATTGCTAAAATGCCACATGTTGTCCACATTTTCAGTTTCCTGTACCCAACCTCTCTACCATCCACACCAAAAGCCCCCACCCAACCTCTTGATGAACTATAGCAGTCTGTGGTTAACATTTCCTCCACTATTGTCAGAACCCCAAATCTCTGTTCTTTCTTAAGGACTATTATTTTTACGAACCCAAATGTTCGGCCATGCTGTTTTTGTCTGGGACTGTTTTAACATTCTGCCAAACACTAGTTTGTAGTATCACTTTGTTACCACAGATATGTGACAATTGACATGGTCAGACAGTTCAGCTTACAGCAATTCAAACCTCTATACCAAATTGACCCACCACACCTTCTCCAAAACCATACTCCCTTCCTATTCCAGGATTTCTTTACATCCAACCTATCCTTAGTCTGTTTTCTAAACTCCAATCCCCATTGCAAACATCTCACTTCCATTGAAACCCAAGCAATGGGACAACTATCTGATAAAAATAGCATCCTCCCAGCTGATACTGTAATCATGGACTGCATTGACTGAGGCTGAAGCTTAGGACTTGTTCCAGATGGCCCAGGAATAGGTTTACATAGGATAGGGCCATGCAGATATCCATAGCAGTCTCCACTGAAGTCACTTGCTGGTATACCATTCTCCAAGACCAACTCATACTGTCTAGAAATCCTACCATTTCAATATGCCGGTAAGTGCACAGCTTGATCTCCAGGGCCCCTGTTGCCAAACTTTGTCCCTTCTTACTTCACATAATCCCCTCGTACCTTCTTCTAAAGATCCACAAGGCTGTCAATCCTGTGAGAACTACAGTTGCAGCATATGAATTGCACACTGAATAGATTTTTGCTCTTGAGGATTAGCACCTATAACCCTTTGAACAGAACTTTGCCATTCATTAAAGATGTATGACACTTCTTTGAACATCTATCCAGCCCCCATTCCTCTAGCATTAGACCTCTTCCTTGTTTCTATTGACATCATTTCCTCGTATTGTCAGAGCCTCAGTGCAATGGAAAATTTCCTGGAAATGCAATTCTCGCACAGCTTCCCCAACACATCATTTCTTTGGCTCACCTCATTCTCTCAAAAAAAAACTTTTCCTTCCACTCTCAAGTTGACCACCAGATATTTGGCACTGCCATGGATACATGCATGGCTTCATCCTGTGTCAACTGATTCCTGTCAATCTAGAGCAACAGTTTCTAAACAAAATCTCATTCAAATATCTTGTGTGGTTGAGTTACATGGAAGATGTATTTGTAATCTGGGCCCACAGTGAAATCACCTCCTAGACTTCAATCACCTAAAAAATTGCTACTGCATGAACTTCACCAAGACCTAGTCCTAGACACAGATCACCATTCTAGAAGCTGACATTTCCTTACAGAAGGGTAGCCAACATACTTCTGTTCAATGAGGCCTATAAATTGAACAATAACTTGTCACCACTTCCATACTAATTGTTCCCTTCCTTACAGCCTGCCCATCTTGGCAGATGTATCTGTTGTGATAATCACTCTCCAGATACTTCCAAAAGCGATTAAAAACTCTAATGTCTTGCCTCTAGTCCCCTAATCTTGTACAAAACAAATCTCCTGTGCCACAACCCATCCTTCACACTACTAATCAATCCTGTACCTCAAAAAACTAACTGTAGCCCCATATTAATTACCCAGTTATCTGCATATTAACTTGATACTTCATTGTGGGCATGAATTTCTAGGTTTCTTTCCTGGAACTTGTAACCCTCTCCACAAAATCCTTTGTATTGACCCCCACACGATTTGAGAGACCACCTAATCTCGAGAACATCCTGCTTCACGAATACATGCCTTGTCATTCTCCCAAATTACCATATGGATCATTTCTGTGCAACAGACCCCACCGTAAAGTTTGCAGTATGCAACCAGCCACTAACACCTACCCCAATTCGACCACAAGCAAATCTTTTCCCATTATTGGATATGACACATTCATTGCAATACACCTTACATATCAACCTACCTTCCTCCTCTGTAATAGTTCACATATATCCCTCTCCAATGGCTTCCTCAACTCTTCAGCCCACATCAAACCCACCAACCTTCAACAGTATCTCCATTTCAACATTTGCCATCCGTATCATACCAAATGTTCCCTCCCCTACAGTCTTGGTATTCAAGGTAGTCGCATATTGTCCAGCCAACAGTCCCTCGTGGATTATTCAAACAATATTGCACAAGCACCGATTTCTCGCAGCTACCCTCCGGCTTTGGTGAACAACATTACAACCTACTCAGCCCATCAGTCATCCGAAACCCGCAAAAACCAACCATAATCCAGTCTTGGTCACACAATGCTACCCAGGCCTTGAATCCATCAACAGAATCCTCCAGCAGGGCTAAGATTTCCTACATACCTGCCCTGAAATGAGATCCATTCCCCCTAAAATACTCCCTGCCCCTCCTAGAACTTGTTTCAGCAGACCTCCTAACCTCGGTGAACTTCTAGTCCACAAACAGTCTTCCTTGTCCCAACAGTCGGCCCTAAGGCTCTTTCCCATGCAATAGACCCTGCTGCAAGTTGTGCCACATACACCATGCCTCCACCACTTTCACCAACCCCGTCACGGGGGAATGCTTCCCTGTCATAGGACACACCACCTGTGAAACCTCCCATGTAATTTACCAGTTAACGTGCAATCACTGCCTGGCTTCGTATATAGGTTTGACCACAAATCCACTTTCCATAAGAATAAATGGCCATTGACTGATGGTGTTCACACGGAACCCAAAGCACCCAGTTGCTGCCCATGCCATCACCCATGACTCGAATAATTTCAATTCTTGTTTCACGGTCCGGGCTATCAAGAGTCCTCCCTAATCGCAGTAGCTCCTCTGAACTCAGAAGGTGGGAACTTGCCTGCCAGTACAAACTGGGCACAAGGCAACCACCTGGTCTCAACTTCAGATAATACTCGATCATTATTATTATTATTACTACTTATGTTTACCGTTTTTTTTAATCATCTCTTTGCCTCTATCAGCACTACCTATATTGAACCATCACTAACCTAAGATGTTTACTTCATAGTCTTTGATTTAAAAAATTTAAAATAATTATGCTGTATTATTGTATTATTTTTAAATATATATCATATTTATATTTAATTATATTTTGCTCTTCCCACTGACCAGAGATCGTTTTGGATATTTATCTATGCTTGGGTATTAGCTCTGAATCACTGCCCCTACCTTTCTTCTGTTTGAATTTACCCCCACCATTTTCTTGGGCAAGTGTCTTTCTGTGAGACAGTCTCCAACATACCCACTTCCCATAATGTTCACCTGTTGTTAAAGGGCTCATCCCAAAAATTTCTTTCAGTTGTGTTTGTCTTTTCTGTGTGTTCGCATCCTCCACATCCATCATCTAAAAGAGGTGGCTCATTTCCCTATCCTAATTTATACTGTCCTCACAATTAACCAACTTTTAATTAAAATGATTGGCCACAGACAAACAGCTTACACTAGCAACCCAGATCAGCCAGTTGTAGCACATGCTAGTTCCCACAATTTGAACAACTTAAACTGTTTTACAGTGATGGCAATCAGAATCTCCCATGAAACTGCAAACCCCCTTTCAGCTCTATAGATAGGGACTAGCCCATTCCCCTGGTCTCAACCTCTGATAAAACCTTCCAGAAGACACAGCACTTACAATATTTATAAATTATCTATTATATGTACATGAAACAGTATTTTTTGTGTTGGAGCCCAGCCAACTTCTATAGTAAGTGTTGGGTTTACTTTCCCTATCCTTCCTTATTTTCATTGTCTTAAAGTATTTTCCTTCTCATTAGTTACATCTGAAGCTAGTTTATATTAAGGCAATAAAAGTAATGCCTTTACAACTCAATAGTTAGGTACAGAGATTTAAATGCAAAGGCATGTAACTCGCACCTACTGGAGAAGCTAACTCGTTATTTTTTAATTTTATTTTTTTGTATTAATGTATGAAATTCTGTGTGAAGAGTAAAATTTGATTATTTTGAAAGTGAATATGATATATTGAAGCAATTCCAATCAAGTGTATGCTACAATAAAGATAATTTGAATGATTCCTATTAAGATCTGCATTATTTTTCAGGAAATACAGTGATCTGACACCAGAGGCACTAATGATTAATTTGATAGGGATTATTATAGTACTTTTTGCATGCTTGGTAATCTACATCGTGACAGAACCACAGTTCAAGCGTCAACCTAAACCAGAAGATACAACTCTTCTTCGTGGAAGTTATGAATAATGTTTGTCTGAGGCAGTTCAGGATATTGAGCATCTCTAATTATGTTATGCAATTTCAGTAAGTTTAAAAGTGTTAATGTTTTGGCTTGCTGTACAGATGTGTTGTAACATTTTACAGTTTGTTGTGCTTTTTAAGTATGTATATTTTTTTTTTTTATCTTACTGATGGATGATTTAAGAAAATAAAGAAACTTTGTTTGGACATGCATTTTCCAAATGTCAATAGTTTACATTTTGCAATTGACATCTGTCTAGATTTATTTTACTTTTTCTTTCAGTACTACAGGATATTATAGAAATATCAAATGTTATACTTAGGTTTTTAATCATTTTTTGCTATGGCAAAAATGGAATGCTGATATTTTGAGAATCACCACCAACTTACTTTCCAACAGGTTTAATTACCTGTGCCAGATCATTTGTTAAAGGGAAAGAAAAAAAAATCTCATTTGTACAAATTATTTTATTTTTCTTGGAGGAAAAAAATTATAAAGCAGCAAAAAAGTAAGAATATAATGCAACAGATGTATTTTTGATGAAATATGGTATCTTGCAACTTCAGTTTTTAAAACCATTTATCAGATGATAAGCTACACAGAAGCATAAACACATACAGACAATACATATAAATAGATGTGAGAGAACACAACACAACACAATACAATTAAAATGAAATTACAGTTTAAATACAAAGTTATTTCAAATCACTCATTCACTCATCTAATTATATTTTTAAGATACCAGTCACTTAGAGTTTAAAACAACTCTTCAAAGAAAAATGGCATTTACCATAAATGCAATTAAATATTTGGTTCATGTCCTATAAATACTTCCTCACTGAATGAGAAGTAGAAAAACCTCTAAAACACATTATTAATCACCATCACTGACTGTAGCCCACAGAAGCATCCTTATGATCTTGTGCTTGCACATCTATTGGGAGACTGTGGTAGGAACAAGAATGACAGACACCTACTGGAGTAGTATCTTCACCAAAAGGTGCTGACCATCTTTGGGAAGAATTTCCACAAGTTTTCTCTCCACTGTGCATCCTGTCATGATCAGTGCGATGTGGGAGTAACGTATTGAGCAGTATTGTTCCATTAAGTCCTTGAGCATCACCATTCGGCAGAAGACAATTTGTTGCACTCAAATGCTCATGTACTTCTGGAAAAGATAATTTTGATTAACATGAAAGATAAATTGGAAACATAATTTTGTCTACTGCCTGCAAATTTATAGTTTTTTAATGTAGAATGATGGTAGTGTTTAATCAAGGGCAACAAATAAGGGTCAACTGTACATGTATAATTAATACCAAGATTGGTCTTATGTATTTTATAAAAGTGTCGAGTGTCAGTACTCTTTGAATCCTTGCTCGTACTTTAAACTATGGTGACAGTCTATACAAGAATATATTTATATAGTTGTTACCCGCCACTTTGTATGAATGGACTCGATGGTTGGGATATCACTGGGAAGCCAGCGCTATAATCATTCTACCACTTTGCAACATGTTTAGAAATGGCAACAAACTGTGGGGGAGGGGGGGGAGAAAGTCATTCCACAGTTACTAATGCAGATTTGTGGTTTTGCTAAGATATATGAAGTCGGCTCATGTTTTTCCAACTCCCAGAGGCTATATATATCTGCCCATGTGAAAAATGTCTTTTTCTAAGTGTACCCCTGGGCTTCATTGACCACAAAGGCTAATTTTAATCGGAACTGTAGTCTTTATTAGGATTTGAGGAATGGACACACAAGCCTTTATTATATTGTGCCCCAATTTTTATTTACAGGCATATGCCATTGCACAGTCACTTTTATCATTATTAATCTTTAAAAAAAGGCCTGCAATGACCCAGGCAAGCCCATTGCATCACTGAGTCTGTAAATGAAATGTATACTGAGACAGAAACAATGCTTGAGTGACCAATATAACATTAGAAACCAGCAAGCACTACTATCCTTCTATCACCGTTAAGTATCTTGTGACTTTCATCAAGATCAGTTTAGCTGTTACATTTTCATAAATAGTTACTTTCACATTTATAATATTATTGTAAATGATAGATTACATGTTAGTGCAACCACAAAATTAGAAATAACAGCCAAAATTATTTATAGCACTGGTTTTTCGAACAGAAGGAACATGTAGTATATGTGATGGTAAAAAGCAAAAACTGGACCACCACACTGAAATTTTTTTTTATTTTTAAGTTAGATCACTGATCTAAACTTAGACAAATTGTAATAATTTTGAAATCATGAAACTGGATGGATAACTTTAATGCTACTTCATTATAATCCTGATCCTGAAACTGGTAATGAGCAGCCATGTATTTATGATAGATCAAGATTATTATTCTGTTTTTTGTTTTTTTTTTTTTTTTGTTTTTTTTTTTTTTAAATATAACACATTCTGAAACAGTGAAAAAGTTTCTCATTTTCATGACCCTTCTGCAATCTCATTGTACAAACAACGGACATTTCTGGTATCAAAAACATGTGTAGTTTGTTTCACACAATGTGTGTGTAATAAAACAGTTACAGAAGAATCAAATAGGTGTCTGAAACCAACTTGATACTGGGGTTAGGATATACAAGCTTACTCTGAGCTATGACAGTTCGAGTAGCCTAAGGAGTTGATTGTCAATTCGTCTTGCGGTCGCCATCTAGCTCTTAAACTTAACTAGAAAAGGTAGGTGGTCAAAATAAAGTTCACAGTAGCCTCTAAATAAATTTAACACTGTATTCTTCCAAATTTTATAATAGGTCAATGACCAATCTACAGCAATCGGATCAGTGAAACCAGGCATGGTCAACTCCCATAATACCCAAACTAAAGTCAGTTACATTGACAGTAAGCCTACTATTCCACACTATCACTCAAAATTTTCAAGATGGATGCTTCATGATGATGTATTTTCAGTATTGCATGCTGCTTAACTCCTACATGTCACGCCAAAACAGCTGTGAGCCTTGTGTGGCTCTCCTGTCAAATGTTAATCGACAACTGTCCCCCACCCCAGCTTCTGGAAGGTCTTTTATCGTGATCACTGAGTGCTGCACAAAAATTCCGGAACTTTCACAAAAAATTTTCTCCAATAGACTCAAAATTTTAGTGCTATAGTTTATGGTGTAAACGTCAAAATCAATTCTAGTAAAAAAATTACTATCTCTTATAGATTATCCATAAAAAATTATTTTCACGAATGTTACAAAAAATTTGCTCTAAAGGTGGCCATACACGATCACTCCATCCGTCCAAATGGAGCGACGCCACTCCATTATCATGTCGTCTGGGGAGAAACTGATGTGGACGATGTGGACGGACAGGATTATTTGGATATCCAGTCAGTCCAATATCCATCAGTTTCGTCCATCAAGCTGACTGACAGTGTGTGGGGAAAAGTACGTGGAGCGACATCAAGCCATCACTCCAGTTGACTCGTGTATGGTGAAACCGCGGTCCAAACAGTTCTCATTCTGTTGCCGGCCACCGAACAGACAACATCAGTGCATTGAGTGGACTATGCTAACATTGTACCATTTCTTTTTTGTTTTGAATCTGCTATTGAAATATTTATTTTGCTACTAGTTAAATGTAGAATTGAAAATAGTACAGTTTTGAATATTAAGTAACGATTAGAACGATATTTTCTTTTTTAAAAAAAAAAATAATAATTTCATCTCAATAAGACTTTGTTGGCGATTATTGAGAAATATAAGGACTTACTATGCTTGTAGGATCTCTAATCCTGACTACCATGACAAAATATAAATAAATGTGGCAATAGATCAATTGCTAATATTATTTAAAAATAAAGACAAATGCCAACAGAAAAACCGTGTTAAAAAAGATAATTATTTGCGGTCTTCTTTTTAAAAAGATCGTAGTTTGATAAGATTAATTTTATATGAGCCTACTTATTTAAGCATGTTGTTTTACAACATGTGACGTACCTGTCGCCATTTTCGGCCTGCTAAAATACTTAAATAAATCTCTTTTATAATCATTTTGTAGTATTTTTAAAAGTTTTCATAATATCACAGAGCTTATTTTCCATAATTTCACACTTTTTTTTGTTGTTTATTTAATTCTCGGCATTTGTATTCAGTATTCGATAGTTTGAATATCCTTTAAAATTAATTCGGGCTCGTTTTATTTAGTACTTGGCATAACTGGATTGTTGTATGGCAAACTAATAACCTATTGCTGTTTGCTTTGCCTAGTTTTTCATTGTCGTGGCTGACTGGAGTGATGGAATGATGGTGTATGTGCTATGCTTTTGGATGTCATCCGCACGGAGCGATCGTGTATGGCCACCTTAATGTTTTCAGTATATAAGCTATAATGTCAAAACTAGGTTTAAAATAACCTGCTCCTCTATCTTGTGGTGTAAAAACCAGCTTATCTTTAAATGTTTAACATGGTGTAAAATTCCAAAAAAATCTATATCTTCGAAAATATCAACGCTACAAGTTGTTTGAAATGTGTGTTAAATTTCCTATAGGGTGGTGACACTTTGAATCTGTTAAACTTGTTCCTTAGTCTCTTATTTAATATTCCTAAAATTCCTCCTCCTTCCTAAAAATTGAATCTCCAAGTTTAGCAACTCCAGGATCCATTTCTATTGAATTTACATTAATTCACTTTTTTCAATTTCAACCAATTCTCCTTTCATTTAATTACACCCCCATCTCTGAATTTTGTCGTATTCTCCTACCTAAAATTTGAACTTTCAGCACGTTTGATGATTTTCCATAAAACCTTCCAGAAACAGCACTTTTACTTATCCCTCTCAAACTTTTACATAATGTGTAACAAAAATTTACACATCTTCTGAGCTGTAAATCATTCTCGTATCTTTAAAACTGTGAACTCAAGAATTTTACGACTAACAAAAAATGTGTTTGCTTCATCTTTCAAAATCTGATATCCTCTTAGTACAATTTTATACATGGCAAGTGACCTATTTCGTTTTGCTTCTTATGGATTAAAGTACCTCTGAAAATAAAGCAACATTTTCTAAGCAGAAATAAGATGATTTCCATTATAGCAATTATGTTTACATTCATTATGATCTAATATCACTCTATACTTCAATATATCCCTTTAAAACTGTAAGAAAGTAAATTTAAACCTGCTTTGCAATAGAATAGAAGTTAGCTCAATGCTCTTTAAATAAATTTTGTTGATGTAATGACATAATTTAGGTTATATTACATAGGGTGATTGTGTTTGCCTTTTGTAGGGGTACTGTATGTTCTTAACAACAATATTTAACTTCAGACTTGGTCTTTTATCAAGGCCTATTGAGTAAAGTATATAGAGTCAATATATTGTATTAGCATAGTGCCAAGTTGAAAATTTTCTATAACAGTTCTGCATTACAAGCTTCTGTGGCAGTTATTTATAGATTATTAAAAATCAAGTAGTGCTAAGGGAGGAAACTAGGCAAACAATATACTAACTGTGTAAGCATTTAACTAAGTGACTGTTGTTCGTTTTGAGGGAACATCTCATGATAAATTTAGAAGAGAGTTGCACACAGTTACATACACTTATAACTAAGCTTTCAGTTATATGAAGAACTTGATTTCTAGGTTCACATTGTCTCCTGTGTAATTATAACTGGTACTCCTTTTACTGAAATGGAAATAGTTTGCTATATTTCTCTTGATGTCACTGAATGGGGTTAATTTTTCAATCCTTCCAGCAATTTAGATATTTAGTGAGAGAACAGCAAACACAATTAGTTCTCATAAAATCCACTTAAAACTAAACATACATAAATTGTGTAAAAATGACTTAAAAAATAATTTAGCCTTCGGCAAACAATCTGGATGCCCGGACGGGGATTCGAACTGCCGTCCTCCCGAATGCGAGGCCTGACATTTGTAAGCTGATTAGCATCCATTTATTATCATTAATTCTGGCAATAAACATCCATAGTAGGTAACTTTATCCCCATGAACCTTCTGGAGACTTCAACAATAGGTTTAGTACACCTTATGTATTCATTAAGAAAATGAATTTGTTTCATTAAAAGCTGCCAAACCTAGTTTTCTTAACGTTTCATTTAGGGTCTGCTTTACTGCCAACAGATCTTGAATAGAATTGTAATATGAATTACATCATGGTGGACATTGGAGAAGTAGATTTTCCAGTACACTCTTAAGTTTCACACACTTGTGGAAATCTTGAACACAGATTTCAAAGTGTTTAACAATTTACCATTGCTGCATTATGAAATTTCTTGTACGAGTTGATTTGATGTCTCTAGCTTGTGAAGCCATTAAATGTACGAGGGTGGTTTGAAAAGTTCTCGGAATATATTAGAATTAAGTATCTAACCTCGGTGGAACTGCTTTTATTTTTCAACATAGTCTTCCTGTAGACTAATGCATTTGGTCCAGCGATGTTCCAATGCTTGATCCCATCTCGAAAATGAGATTCCTCCAGGCCTGCAAAATACCTCTCCAATTCGGCTGTCAGTTCTTCCCTTGTAGAAAATCTCCGTCCACCGAGGAAATTTTTCAGCTTGGGGAATAGATGAAAGTCTAATGGTGCCAAATCAGGCGAATAAGATGGATGTGGCAAACAATTTGTATCTCAGTTCATGAAGTTTTGCCATGGCAATAACACTTTTGTGCAGCGGAGCATTGTCCTGATGAGAGATGACATTTTTCCTTGAAAAACCAGGCCTTGTTTCGCGTATCTTTTCCTGTAATTGGTCTAGGAGGTTTGTTTGGCCAGTAGGAAGATAATCTATCTGCAGAATGCCTTTTGCATCCCAGAAAACTGAGGCCATGACCTTTCCGGCTGTACGCACTGCCTTTGGTGGTGGTGAATCAGCATGTTTCCACTGCTTTGACTGCTGTTTTGTCTCTGGGGTATAGTAGTGGACCCAAGTTTCATCTGTAGTCACAAACCGGCGCAAAAAATCTTGTTGGGTGCTCTGAAAACGGGCCAGACTTTGTTTGGATATTTCCAATCTGGTGCGTTTATTGTCCAGTGTCAAGAGCCGCGGCACCCAACTTGCGGATAATTTTTCATACCCAATTCTTCGGTTAAAATATAATACACCCGTTCAGAAGACATCCCTACAGCTTCAGCAATCTCCCACACTTTCAGTCGACGATCCTCATAACCATTTTATGCACTTTTGCGATAAATTCTGGGGTCGTAGCACTTTTTGGCCGTCCACTACGTGGATCATCATCCAAGCTCTCCCAACCAAATTTAAACTCGCTGGTCCACTTGGCAACAGTTGAAAATGAAGGAGCAGAGTCCCCTAGTGTGTTCTGAAAGTCTGCATGAATTTCCTTTGCTTTCATACCTTTCTTTACAAAGTATTTAAGCACTGCTCGAATCTCAGTTTTTTCCATTGTCACTAATAACTACGCGGGAACAACAAAGAGTCGTCACTACCACACTCCTGCAGCTAGAGCACTGACATGCCACGTGTTCACTCACAAAGGAGATGTGATTATTGCGCGGGAACCTCGTTGCTCTAGCACTGACTCCGAGAACTTTTCAAACTGCCCTCGTAATGTATGGGTAGTATATCTTTCATGATTAGGATTGATACTCCTCAAAATCTTCAGATGGTTCAAGAAATTCTCTCAACTCAACAACTTCAATATTTTCAATATTAGATGAATATGCTCCCAGTATGTTGCATTTGGGTCTCAGATCAGTACTACTGCTACATAACAAGAATAGCAAATCAATATAACCTAAATTACAAACAGTATGTTGCAGCACTAACACTTCCTTTAAGTGTTTTTGCATATATCTGCAGTTTGCAAGATGTGATGGCTTCACTTCAATCACTGCATTTTTGAAACAGTGCTTCAATATAAACATAATAGGGTGTGGGAAAATTTTCTTTCATAGGTAAAGGGGTCAGGGATTGGAATAAAGTACCAAAAGAAATTATTAATAATCTACCAAAAACATTGAAATTCCTAGAGGGCAAAAATGTGTAGGGAAATTGCCATTGGAGAGCTCACTCCACCGCAGTTAAATTACAATATTATTATTATTAAAGCAGTGAAAACTTTTAATACGCATTTCACAAATTATACTCTGCCTAATCGGCAAAACTTAACCCAACATCTAAAAACAAAATTAAATTGCTACTTCATTCAGCTTTAAGTTATACCAAGTGAAATGTGTTTATCATATGCGGTAGTAAGTAAAAATTTATTTTTGATGTTTTGCATAGATTTTATTAACTTCCATCCCCCAAATGAACAAAACTGGCATAAAAACTACAAACAAAACAGTAACAGCGTGCAAGTTGACAGTTTATCATTAGATGTTTCAATATTCTTAAATTCATTCTTATTTGTATAACATATAAAGATGTCATTTGACTTTTGTTTGGTAATGTTGCCAATAGTTTGAATGAGTTAATATTAATTCATACCGTCAATATGAAATAGAAAAGTGTATTGCATTTTTTAAATAGAAAATACTTAACAAACAGCCCTTCCTTTCACATACTCCTTGTAATTGTCAAAAACGTTCCCTTGGTCTCATGTCAGACATCCAGAATGTTAGCTCATTATCAAGGTTTTTATTTTTCGGAACAAAAAGTTAACAGCAAGTGCGGAGTCTGGTGAATAAGGAGTATGACTACAAAGTCACATTTTGTTTGGCCAAGCTCCTCGATGATTATTATATTTTCAAATAGGGGTTTTATGAACCAGTTATCATCAGATTTACATGCTGCTGTAGCAACATGTCAAATTCTAGTCAGGATCCTGTGCATTACACCTTAGAAGTATGTTGTATTTAAGTGTCACTGGAAAACAAATTCTTTGCACATTATACTTTGCCACTTGAAAATAAATCAACAACGTGGTCTTTATGAGACTTCTAAAGCTGAACTTGTTTTGGGTGTACCAAGTTTCTCCAAACTATGGGAGTGAAATTGCATTTTAAGGCTATGTTTTATCACCAATAACAATCCTCCCAAAAATGTTCAGAATCGCTGTCACCTGCTGTGGCTATAAAATTTCAACAAATCTCTGACGAACCTCCATGTTCATGAACCTTCAGCTATAATATTCCTTTGCTGATTACAAGGTGTGAGTGATTAGTGAGGCCCACTTGTGAATTACTAACCAAACAAAGCTTTTTTTTTTTGCATCTTCTTACTAGCTTTAGGGTTTACCTTTTTCAATGCTTCTCGCAGCCATGAACCAGCTTTTTTACCTCATCAATGAAAAATTCCTATGATCTATTCTTGATCTCATGTCCATGGGAGAATGAATGCCTTTAATATCACACTTTAAATTCACGAAGAAATGATAATTGTACAGTGCCAACCTAGTTGAATTTGGTTTGAATTTCGAAGTCACCAGAGCCTTGACAGTAGCACCATATGTGCAAGCAGCCTAGTATTGTCCATCATGTTACGGGATTTTTGAACCTGTACACTCATATTCTGCAGTTCTATGGAGTGAATACTATTCACTGTCATCCAAAGCTTCTAGATAAATCAGTCACATGCACACTTGGCATCCCAGAACATAGTAAAGAGAATCTATTTTGCAGATGGTTGCATTTTGAAATTTTTTTCCACATATTCATAGTACTTCCATTAACAGTTTCATCTCCATGACCAGATATAAACAATGAAAAATATCTCTTGTGTTTCACATTCTTACCAGTTAGAAATTCAATAACTGTACATTGCTTTAAATGTACTGACATAGCAGCCATAAATGTCTCCATGATAATGGCTGCTGGTAAATAACAGGAGAACAAACTACACTGCAACTTGGCATTATTGTTGCACAATACAGCTGGCAATATGGGTCTCTCTTTATGATATTTCATACTACCAGTTGTAGCTAAAAGTGAAGATTTCGAAATAACAAAATATGAATCATCTTGGCATAGTTATCATTAAACTGTGTACAATGGTCATTACTGGGGTCATCATCATCCATTGAGATATCAATTCAAGTTAAATTTTCTTCATACTTTTACCACCTTTATAGCTGAACTTTCACAGATGCATTATTAGGCACTTTCACACAGCTCTATTCTACACCACAAATCACAAACACTGCTGCACTCAATACAGACAGAAGTATCCATACAAAGTATATAGACTAGTTACTGTCTGCTTTTGTTGCTGGCCACCAGGGGTGAATCGAGCCCCCCCCCCCCTCTCCAAAAGTATCTAGATCCACCCCTGACATCGTAATTTTGGAGACTTTTTTTCCTGATCTTTTAAGGGGGCAGCATCAACCACAATCCAAGGAGACTATAAAGACTACCCTTGCCAGACTCAAGACCCCCCCCCCCCCAAACCAAAATCCACTCAAGCCCATCCAAAACCAAAATCTTGGATCCGACCCTGCTGGCCACTAATTGTGCACACATCATTCACTCTGAGATCAGTCTGTGAATGCCCGCAATTACTAAACTAGGATCTGTGCAAAAATCCCTAACCAATAATAACCAAGCCTATTAAGCTAAAAAAAAGTCAATAAATCTTGCAAGAAACCAATTAAAATATGCCTAAAAGAGTGGTTTAAGAAAGTATAACAATAATCAAAAATTAAAATTACAATCTATGAACTGAATGTGTTAATATAAAGTATAATCACTCAATTGAAATGAAAATTATATAAAGCTTTCATCGTGCAATTTTTATCTACCTAATAAATTCGTAAATCACAAAAATTAAGCAAAAAATATTACTTACCTTCTAAGATAACAGAATGCCCATTCACCAATAAGAAATCATCACTACTACGTTTAGCAGAGTCACCAGTACCACTATCTTTGTCACTTGAATGTTCTGAATCTGCATCAATGTAGAGATTTGGAACTGATCCTCTACAGTCAGGATGTGGCCTCAGTAGTGTACTGGGATAAGGACAGGCCTCATTTCCAACCTCAACTAAACCCATTCTTTTACGTGTGTGGTATATTATTACAACCCAGATTATAGATGTTCCAACAGCACAACAGACCACAGTGATGATAATTATTCCTGTAATATCACCTTCTGTCACACCAGCAGCTGATGCTAAACAAATAAAACAATTCATAATTAATTTAATAAAATATTTCATTCTCATTCACTTTGTAATAACAAATACATTACAACTGGAACCCCAATATATCATTTCCACTGTCTATGAAGTTCTCCATCAAAATTACACTAATTTTGCAATGCAAGTATATGTGTAGATCAATGGCTTTTGTGTAACTGAAATCGTTGCTTATTATATCGTGTACATAAGCAATGTTTCCTTAACATTGGCTAGCTGTAATTTTACAGCATACTAGAGGTTCAAGCAATTATTAATTTTCAACTAAAACATTATTCCTCAAAAGACCTTGTTTTCTGCCACTCTGATAATATTTTAAGCTACTTGTTACATAAAAACTGAAGTAGCTAATAATCACTGAAATTTTGGAAGATACTTACCAGGCATAACAGTAAGTTTTGAAAATCCTTTTTCACTACCAAGAGAATTAGACATTTCACACTCATAAGTGCCTGCGTCTGAAGGAACAGTATCTACAATAACCAGCAGCTGGTCATCGGCTGTGAAGAAATGGCGCTCAGTTGCAATAAGGTTTCCTCCATCTTTTCTCCATGTTAACTTCGGTTTTGGTGAGCCTGATGCCATGCATTCTATAACTATTGGCTCTCCAGCTGTTATTTCCTTACTCTCCATGGGCTTCACAAATGCAGGTGGCTCTGGAAACAAAAGTTTGATAATATTAACAACTTGTCAGAAGCAAGCTAAATATCAAACATCTCTCAGAGTAAATTTAAAGCAAAAGAAATTATGGTTTCTGTCACACTGCCTCAACAAAATTATTTTCTATGTATGATTTAAAGTTTCAGCATTATTGCAATGCAATCTATACATGCGTAACACCAGATTGTGTTATAAACACGATACTTCAATGATCAGCTCTGCCATCTTCTTCAGGCAAGCATCCATCTGTACAGTTGACGGACCAACTGCTTCTAGTTAGCAGCAGCAACACATCCTGTTATAGCATCATCTCACCTTCTAGTGATGGTCAGCTAACTACTACCTCCATATCCTACCTTGGCTTTGCCAAAGATCCGCACCCAGGGGTAGTCATAGGCTGGCCACCAGTGAGTTCACATTAGCAATGCTCTCTCCAACATTTTGTCAGGGCTAGTTTCCAGGGCTCACTAAGGCAAAGACTGCTGTCTCTGTTGAAGGTATCAGCCAAATGAATTTCAACTGCTTTTCTTATTAATGTGTCTCAAAAGTGCAACAGCATGGCCAGGATCTTTAGGTTATTAAGATCCACCCTGTGGCAGTTCTCACAGCCTGAAAATTGGTCCTGGCAAAACTTTGGAGAATTTTTCATGCACATCAGTCGAATGGCAGCCAACCTACTACTATCACTGAGTGTGGTCATAAGGCAGAGCCTTTTATTGCAACTATATGCCGAAAAAGACTCTGTCCTTTCTTGATAATTATTGATAAAAATAACAACTTCCAACAAAAAATTAAGGGGATTAATATTCAATAGAACTGATGCTGCAATGGAGGTTGATATTGATGACCCTGATTCTGAGAAATTCTTAGTAAATATAGCATTGCTACACACAATTTGGTTGAAAGTGGAGCAATATATAAAAATGCAATATCAGTAGTGTAACTATTACATTAGATGAAAGATTTCTAAGGCAACGTATCCTGTGATATGCCTACAATTTTATGTATCAGAAACAGATTTTATATTAACTAGGGATTCAGAAATTTTGTCAACAAATTCATTAATATGCAGCAAAAAAACTTACATGTGTGCACCAAACAACTATAGCAGGAACAGGATTATTGATTAGACTGAGTATAAACTGTGCAATGATTAACTTAAATACCAAATACCTTAACACCAGGACAAATGATCAACTAAATTATGATCCACCCATAACAGATAATTGCTTAAAATGGGAGACAATCAAATGACCACTACAAATATAATGACATTAATGTTCGTCATCACATCAACTAGTGTGGAAAGTTGACTTCATCCCACTACACAGCTGCACGGCACATTTGTCTAGCAGCTACATCACTGCCTTATTCCTCTGTTTAATACAGCACACAGCAGTAAGCGGGATAGAATCATCTCCAACCTGTCATTAGGACTTAAAGATAAGTGTCATAGATTTAATGCACAAGTTGATCTGCAGGATATGCATATCTAGTATTCCCATAATGTATTGGCTGTGGATAAAAACATCCTGTATTTCCACCTCCAGCAGGACCACGTTAACTAAGAAATTCCTAAACCTGTACTGAAAACTGTCTACAGAAATTATTAGATTCAAGAAACCTTGTAAGATGTTCCATTATCACCTTCTTCACTGTCTTCCTGACCCAATATCTCAAGGAGGCACTATGAAAGTTACTACCCAACTTCTTATCTGTGGAGGTTGCAGTAATGGCTAAGCATTAATTCTTTCCATAAGTTGTACAAGTTTCTCTTAGACCAAATGAGTGTGGTCTACTTGGATTTTTTACCAAGTTGTCTCAGCATCTTATACCGAATCAGACTTCGAACCAGTACATTGTCACTAACACACTCAATCACTAAGTACAGTAACCACACAAAAAGATGCAGTTTTACAGCTTTAATTTCCCAAATACCAAGCTCAATCTGCCTAGAGGTTATTATCCACCTCAAGAACAGAGGGTCTCCCATAACATCATTTTTGTAGAGGAATGTTAAGGAACTTCTGCCACTTTAAGGCTTCAAATTCTCATAACATAAAAAACTGTTATGTTTTCCTTTTTCTTATTCTTATTGCAGAAGACATCTTTGGTACAGTCAAAAGATTTTCTATCTATTTGAAGAGACAGATATTTTGGCCTCTGACATATCAGAAACCTGAAAAATCATTTCAGTATAGTTACTCACTTAGTGCTGACCACAACAACCCATCTCACAAAACAATTTTACAGTGAAACCCATCTCTTTATCATTGCTACAATTACTGGAGATACTGCCTAATACGTAAACAGTTGCTACAATGATGGTCAGAAGTACAACTGAATAGTATCTGAGACCAGATAAGCATTGTGATAGCTTTATGGCAGACAATTTAGGGGAAGCAGTTATAAAATTGGTAATTTCTCCCCCATGTAATATAAACAAATTTTCTATTGCATGAGATTGCATAAATTGTAACTGTGACATAACCCCTGATTGACCCCTGAAATGTGGTTTGACCTTCCATGAGAAAAAATGGCCAAGGAATGAATGATGTCACCTAAGGGACTAAATAGACTGTAATCGAGATAAAACTATATGCAGGAACTGTTAATTTTTGCACAGATATAGCCAGATGATAAAAATGAGAAGAGTCGCTCCTCCTAACTATAGTGTGTTAATGAGAAATGCATCTCTTCCATGGAAAAACCAACTGGATTAGTGGGTTACCTCTACATGAGCCTTTCACCTTACCAAAAAAAATTGCTAGAACGCTGTCCTCATCCCAAAAGAGAACAAGAGCATATAACATGTGCGGTCCCAATTCACCAGACATTGGAAAATAATATAATAAATAAGTTTGTAAATGTGTATATACATATTAATTAAAAAGGCTTCACAGTAAAGTAGAATGTTTACAACAGAAGAGAGTAATTTTAAGTATTTTGTTGTATTCTATTTTTAGAAGTTGGTAGTACTGTAAGAGAGAGGTAGACCGCTGGACAAGAAGACAACAAGAATGAGAAACTGTAATGGTGGCGAAAGAGGACTTGTGTGTGATGGAAGTAGTTGAATGTTTGTGTAGAGCGGGAGTATTTTTGTATATTCTATTTAATAAGTATGGAAACATTGTATTAATCGATCGGTGTGTAAATAAATCAGAGTCATTATCCTATCTGTGGGTTTTAATTGTTTGGGGAAGTAGCCAGATACCTTGAATTATTACTCATACTATAGCATCTCGAAGCGAGGCGGTATTGCAAATGTGCAAGATGACATTTTTGGGGCTACATGTCGTTCTCAATGGGCTACCATTAGTCAGTTACATTGAACCTCACAAACAGCACTTAAAGATTATACATATTTGATGGTGCTGCTGATTCACTTCAGTCAGTGTAAAGGAATGAAGTTTTCCCTTCCACCCTACTTCCCCTGCTTTACTTCCTTGCCATATTATGCTTTAATAGAAAAATTTAAGTTTTATATATATATATATATGTATACACATATATACAGGCCCGCCATAAGCAGGCGTGCAAGGCATCCAGCGCACGCGGGCGGCACATCGAGGGGGGCGGAAAATCGAGTGATCGACAGTCGCCGCGACGAAATTTATGTAGCGGGCGACCTGTTTTTTTTAGGTCAACTGCTACTACAGGCGGCAACAATGGAGGCTGCAAATAATGTTCGAAGGGGCGGTAATCTCTCAGTGTTTTGACCCGGTTCGGAAAACTCCTAGATCCACCACTGGCTGTAGTTAGACAGGTGGCGGCATAATCTGTATTGCACACGGGCGTTCAAACAGCTAGCAGCGGGCCTGCATATATATATAACTTTGAATGGGTTTCTTTTCAGATGAAATCATTACTGCCTGGGCTACTGCACATTTTGATGCAATAGCAACAGTGCCCATGCTGGCAGACAAAGAGGTGATGATTGGTGTGTCCACCTCCCTGTCACGTGTGATTAGTTTATCTCTGCATCTGAACCGACGTAAGTATTTGGCATTTGTGTACATTGCAGTGACAGACATTTTTGCCCCACCAATAACTTTAATCAACAGATATAAGAACCTTGTAAAGTTAAAATGACACGAAAGACACTAATTATATATACTTTGAGAAACAAAGGGGTGCCAAATTGTACAGTCTCTGCTTGCTTCACATGCTGCCATATAGAACCTGGACAACTTGTGCAAGCTACTTTGATAAGATTTAGGGTCTGGCACTGTAACAATGCAATTGGCTTAACACATGGAAACAACAAAAGTATGTCAACAAACATCCATTAGTTTCAGAATATTTTGAGTACAGGAAATTAGTACAATAGTAGTAGCCATTATCTATTGCTTTCAATTTTCTCTGCATCACAAGTTACATGTGCTCCACTCAATAAGTAGCTACTTGTCTCTAAATTTAACTCCTATTCAGTTTTAACACATTTACTATGCAAGCAGTCTTTGCAGATTTGCAGCCAGATGGTGTCATAAAAAGACAATGTTTCGACAATATTCTCTGCTGTTTCATAAATCCAGAAGTACACTGTCAGATAGCAGGCACAACTGCTTTTCTTACAACCATTTTTATTTGTAAACAAATATTAAAAAAATGAGATAGGGCAAGCATACTACTTTGATACCATACATTTTTATATGCTTATCACTGTACAGGACAGATACACTCACATTTTAGACACGCAGGTAAGTTAAAATCAAAAGGATAGCTACTTTTCACAACTAGTATCATGCATTAGAACAATGCTTGTGAGCACAATTTGATTGTTGCTGGCATTTTATGTTAATGAGGTCATTAATACTCTAAAACAAAACTATTAAATTACTGAATTCAAATCATGGCAAAAGTGGTACATGCTGTATGGTCTGTGTTTCAAACCTCTCAGCCCCAGGAAATATCTAGCCAGTGTGGGAAATCAAATACAGATCTTCAAGAATGCTTGCTGCTCATCACAAAAGTGATCATACTAAAATCCCACTCTCCCTTCTCTGCAACAATCCACTATTACCACAAAAATATAAGAGTTAATAGTTGGTATTATTTCTACACCAAGATTAGAAAAGCAAAAGGTTTGTTGTGATTTTCATAATTATTAATGTATGACAGGAAAATTATTTAAATATTCACATTCACTTTAAATATAACCATGAAATGAAAAAAATATGCAACTTAGAAAAGTCTAAATTAATAGAAATTTAATAATTATTTTACCTAAGACACTCAAAGTTGCATTTGCTACAACAGAACCAGCAATATTTTGTGCAGTGCATGTATAAACTCCAGTATCAGATGCCTTAATTTTCACGATGAAGAAGACATCATCAGTGGGCATTACGTGCATGCGTCGTTCTCTAGCTGCCGGGAAGTCATTTCCACCGTCCTTCTGCCAAACGATATCAGGTCGGGGTAGGCCTGTTGCTGCACATTCTAAACGTGCGGTACTCCCTGCTTTCACTATTATGTCTGTAGGTATCCTTGTAAATGTGGGGAAAACTGTGGGTGCAAACAAGAATAATCAATCTTAATACTGATAAAACATTACAGTACAAAATAATGCAAACAATTATTATTACCATTGGAACAAAAGAAATTGCTAGAAAGAAAAATCTGTGTGGAAACAGTGCTGATGTGGCACAGTATAAGTAAAATATTATACTACATATTTATTTTCTGTAAACACAAAATGGAAATTCTCACTAAACGTATAACAATACATACCAATCAAAGAGGAGTATTATGTTCTAGTTAATTAGTATGCCATCATATCTCACAATACGCTTCATGTTAAAGTTAATTTTACATTAATATTCACTGTAGTTTACTGTTATCAGATAGCTTCACAGTCAAATGTTTACAATCTTGAAATGATTAAGAGCGTAATGAATATATGAGTGGACAAATATTTGTAGCTAGTAGGTAATCTAAATTATTAAAAAAATCAAAACACTTATGGTACCTACCAAGAACAGTTATTTTTGATTTATTTGAATAAGTAGAGCCAAAATTGTTGGAGACCACACACTGATATCTGCCTGCTTCACTTTGGCTGATGTTAAAAATAGTCAAGCCTGAGCTCTGCTCATTTCCAACGACATCAGTGCTTTGGGCAAAGGGTTTCATTTTAGTTGACTTCAAATCAACATTATCCTTTTTCCAACGAAAAGTCATCGGCTGATCAGAAGATGATGAAGCCTTACAGCGTAAGGTAATATTATCTCCCTTCAATGCAACAAGAGTTTTGGGACTCTCAATGATATTTGGTTTTGGAAACTCATCTGAAAAAAAAAATATATTTTTTATCTATAACAATATCTTTTTTAATAAATCATAATGCTACGCTGTTCATAATACAAGGCAACAAATAAATTACTTTTTCCTTTTTGTGAAGGGAAGGAATTCGGCCATGGCATTTTTAAGGAACCTGAAGTGATTTCGGGAAACCATGAAAACCGAAATTTGGATGGCCTGATGGGGACTTGCACTTTTTTCCAGAATGCTCAACAGTACAATATCAGGAAATACTGAACTTGTCATACAAACACTGGGAGAAAAAACCTCCTCCCACAATTAATCATATTAAATTTCCCACTTTGTACCTAACTATTGAAACAATTTGTATATCACATCATGCTACAAGGTAAAGTACTCAATTAGCATTTAATTTCTTAATGCACCATCTGTTTAACCGCAGGAGGGAAAAATACATAAAAGCCTTACTTTTTTTTTTACTTATGGCTTTACGCCTCATAAATGTCGAGGTCATTTAGAGGCGGGATTAGACTAGAGACACGGAACAGGAAAGAATTAGGCCATGGTATTTTTAAGGAAGCATCCCGGCATTCGCCTTAAGTGATTTGGGGAAACCATGGAAAACCCAAATCTGGATACCCGGATGGGGATTCGAACCGGCGTCCTCTCGAATGTGAGGCCAGAGTGTTAACCACTCACCCACCATGCTCGGTAAAAGCCTTACTCATAGACAATTTCATTCAAGTTTTGACAGCTTAAAACAGGAAAATATTTATTATTTATTGCACTGAGCACTACACCAACAGTCAATAATAAAAAGGAAAAAAGCTTCCACAATTGTGACATACAGTGAAAGTTAAGATCTAAAAAAGGAAGGCAAACACAAATGATTTAGCTTCAAAGATTCATGACCTATGGTAGGCAAATAACATATGGATGTGAGAGAAGTCAGATGTGGGGAACAACGAAGGCATATGAGATTCAGATCTGAGATAATACTATTTATTGCAAT
The DNA here is from genome assembly GCA_031002005.1 of Vandiemenella viatica. Taxonomy (NCBI): domain Eukaryota; kingdom Metazoa; phylum Arthropoda; class Insecta; order Orthoptera; family Morabidae; genus Vandiemenella; species Vandiemenella viatica. Next base: position 139,164,834 of record CM061921.1, on the reverse strand, counting down.
AGAAGATTCTAACACATCTGAGAAAAATTCTGGGGTGACTTCTTTGCAAGAACTAAATCCACTCAAATACTTAGAAATGATACATAATTTATATTAACTATTAAAAAATATTATAATATGTCAGTGGTACTGTAAAATCTGTATCTCGAAAATGGTGAGACTTTTACTAAAATAAAATTTTGTCATATAGTAGGACATAATGTTACCTATCTGCGGTTGCAGGATTATCCTTTAATTACTGGACACCCTGTATATTTCATTTACCTACTCACTAGTATCAACTCCTACAATGATCATATGTCCAATACTAGCCTATCCATCAATTTAATGTACTCCAAAAATCTAGTCTATTCAGTTGCTTTCTGTTCCTTAACTTACAACACCAATATCTTTACTAACTGTTTCACAACTGAATTCAATTAAATTTTTAATTGTGATGCTCTGTGATGCTGGTGTCTATTTCCCTAGTCACCTATTTACCCTTTCTTTTTGTTGTTATTTTTTATCATCTTATATAGTTTAAATTATGAACCTTAATTTTAAGTTATATTAGTGTTCTTAGTAAATCATACATCACTTCTCAATCCCTGATTACATTACCCAAAATGAAAATATTTCCTACTACCTTAAGCATGAAATCAAGTGCCAGCTTATAGTCATAGTTATCTCATCCCTTCCACACTATTCCTAATACTTTGCCTGATATCGTCCCAGCTTCATCACCAACCTACACCTTGTACACTCCAGGAATTATCTTTACCCTTGTCCTATCATCCATTTGATATCAAATATGTGGGCCCCAAACACCATATTAAAGTTTTGTAACCCAATTCCCTCATTTTTCTGTTACATTCTCTCATCATCCTCTCCAGTAAATCAAGGATTTTGTAACATTTTTCCTACCACATGCCCAATGTGTCCTGCCCAGTTAAGTTTATTACCAAATGTCAAGGTTTTTACTCTTAAGTCCTTCAAAAAGCAATTCTGATCCCACCCAATAATTAAAAAAAAAGCTTTAGTTTTTTATCTATGTACCTAATAAGCTGGCATTTATCTTCATTCCATGTTGACCTACCCAGTTAGAAATTCTATACAGGTCACTCTGCATCTGTTCACCATCTTCTGCCTATTTGATCCTATTATATAGCATTATGTCATCTGCAAACAACCTAACTTCTGACTGTAAATCATCATCAAAATCAGTTATTACATTAATGAATAGTAACGGTCCCGATACACAACACTGTTGTTCCTCCATATTCACCTCAAACTCTTTTGATACTAAATTTGTAACACAATTCTGTCCTGGAGATTATGATGTCACATATAACTGTGGAGATAATACTTGAATCTGATACCTGTTGAAGTTTAGGCAAGGTTCATAAATCAGTTGCAAATCTGTTTTGATATTTCAATGCAATAGATAATGGTTAAAAGTGATACATCAAAATAAAAGTCAATACTGGAAATCACTCAATATATTCTTCAAAAGATTGTTGAATTTAAACTGGTATCAGATCACAATAGCACTTTGTAACTTGTCAAATCAGACTTCAAAATGGTACAGAAAACTGCAGGTTATTCTTCAACAAACATACACTGACAATGAAGCATTCACTTTTGCAGTATTAAACTAAATTGCATCACCATTACAGTGAACTTAAACGAACTGTTTGACACTTTGAAAATTTTCTAAGTTGCTAGTGGTTGCTTCAAGTTTATCATTAAACATTCTGTTGAGAGTTGCTACGCAACTGGCCTCGAGAGAGGAGACTCCTGGGCTTAGTTCCCCCCCCCCCCAAAAAAGCTTCAAGAACACTGCTGATTTCTCATGGTAAACCACCTTCCTCCAGCGAAACCCGAAAGTACTGTTCTCATGGTAACCTTTTTTTAACTTTTATATATTATAGTATTATTTATTTTGAATACGTTTATTTATGACACATTTCCTCCTAGAACTCTTTTTTTAACAGTTATTAATTTCTGAAATGTGTAGGATGACAATTTTAGTTATTTCTTTATCTCTTTAAAACTATTTAATCCTTCGCAACAGCACTTATATCACCAGATTGTTTTTGAATTTCTCTTTAATTTGAAACACAAATATGTCTTGGTTCTGTAGCTATCTTTATTTGGCTGTAATTTTTCATTTTCTTATAAGTACATGGTCAGTAAACTTTCAAATTCATTTATCTTCCCAAATAAAATTTACTAATTAAAAATGATTGTTTTTAGCTGTTCTACTAATGAAAATTTTAGTGACTTTTTGGTTTACTTGTATTTTTAAACCTTCTGTTCTTACATATTCATACGATATTAGTCTGATCTTGAATTTAAACTGCCTTTAATATCAAGTTTATAACTATATAATTTAGCTGAAATACTAAAGATTTAAGTTATCTCTTCCTACAGGCTCTATGAAACTAATTTATATGTTACAAATTTTCTACCCTAACTCTTTGCTTTCCAACTTTTAAGAATTCCTTTACCAAGCACCCAGACTGTTTCATACACTCCAATAGTTTTCACCTTATTTAACACCATTTTATGTATAATTCTGTCAAATGCCTTAGAAAGTTCTAGCGCTACACTACCAACATGGCCTCCCTTGTCCATTTCATCTGAAATATCTTGCGTATAGCCCACCAACTGAGATTCACATTAATATCCTTGCCTGAAGCCATGTTGTCAATCTGCAAACCCGTTTCTTTCCTCACAGACAATTCTTATGTAGTTGCATATTACCGTCTCTCCATCAATTTGCCCATCACTGAAGTCAAAATAACCAGCCAGTAATCTTCAACCCAGACACAATCTAAATAATATTTCATGGTATGGTACAATATTAGATCCCGCTATCCTTAATACAGCTGTAGCAATATTATCTACAATACCAGAATCCTTCTCAAAAACCATCACCTAATCTGAACTCTACAGATGGAAATAAATATATCCTGCACACTAGACATTTCGCCAAGCTCAAACTCAAACAATTCACTTCCTACTCCTAATACAAACTCATTAGTTATGTTAAAACTATTTTATACTATTATTATTACCATTTTCTTTTTTCCCGGATTCCTCCTCCCTCTCTACATTCAAGACAAGTTTTATCTGCAGTTGAAGGCTTCCAGGCAAAGTCAATGGTTTTTAGGTAATCTGGGTGGCACTATGACATGATAAAAAAATTTGACACTGCTGAACTGCCCGATAGTCCAGAAACCATCATCTTATATAATTTATTTTTCAACAACCTGCCAATTAATATCATTCTTCGCTGAGGTGGTAGTGTCAGTCAAGAATGCCCACACCAGGCTTGCAAAAAGTGTCCCTCCCCCAAATATTAAGTGGTCAAGCGAAACATTTTGTACTTAATGTTTCCTTGATATATGTTACTTTATCTACTATGTTTAATTAACAGACAAATATCAGTTCAGTTAAAAATGTGATAAATCATAAAATATTATTGCTCGTATTGAAATCAGGAAATACATTTAACTATGAGAAAAAGAAGGGGAGATTAATATACCACTTAATGGCGGCATTACGATTTAAGCAACACGCATAAATATTTCATACTATATAATTAATAGGAAGTTTTTCCTAAGAAAACTGTCAAAAGGGTCATCATAGAATCAAATTGCATAAACTGATTTTGGAGTTATCTTGCAGTTACAATCTCTATATGCAACAATAATTAATTTCAAAAGTCTGCAGATCACAAGTCAAATATATCATTGGAGGAGATGTAATGAAAGTGGCAAGAAACACAGCATGTGCCCAATGACTAAGGAATGACAGATGTTGAAAAAATAATGCTACTGCTTTGAGGTCCATAAACAATGCAATAACAATACACTGTGTTTTTTTCTGCTTCTCGATTTTCACCTTGTTGATGTTAAAGTCCTTGGATGTGGGAAAAGACTAGAGGAAAGGAACAGAAAGGAAATCGACCATGACCTTTTGTTGGAACCATCCGGGGAACCATTTGGGGAAACCATGGAAACCCAAATCTGGATGGTCAGACAGGGATTCAAACCCATGTCCTCCCGAATGCAAGGCCATCTGAGTATTACTGCTCATCCACCATACTCAGTTGAATTTTGTCAAAAAGTGAAAAAACAAGAATGTGAAATCCTTGTCATCTGACTTAAAATAGTTAATATACAGACCACAATTACATTCACTTACCACACATGAAGCTATTCAGAGGAACCTGTGAAATAGGAACTCCTGTCAATCTTTCTGGGAAAGCACATACAGCTGTCACCAATTGAGAAAATGGAAACCGTTTCAGCCAGAGGGAGAACCACTTCATTTTACAATCACATAACAAATCTGTTGTGTTTAATTGCAGCACTTTCAGACGATCCAATCCTGAGAAGCTGTTTTCCTCAACTGATATAATACTGTTGTTTCTCAGATCTAGTTTTGTTAGTCTCTCAAGACCTAAGAATGCTTTACTGTTTATTGTCTTTATTTCATTAGAACATAGTCCCAACTTTGTAAGAAGTTTCAAACTGCTGTAGACACTGTCAATAAAATTATCTTCAACAGTCCATGCAATTCTATTGGCGTTCAGTTCCCTGAAATTTTAAAATAAAATTGTAACAAACATTGATAAATCAGCTTTCAACATTTCCCTCCTATCAGAGTGGAAACATATATTATCATGAGTTTCTTGTTGTGAGATTAAAAAACAAACAATAACAGATGCAATGAACTCTTCACAGGTTTGCTGCCGGATAGCGTTTGTGAACGACAAGCTTTCGGCGACCAACTCCGTCGCCATCTTCGGGTCTGATGTTAGCGCTGCGGCGACCAGAGCTGCAGTGGCAAGCCTGGCCCCGCAGTGGCCTTATATAGGCTAGCTCCCCTCCTCTTCCTCCCCGCCGCCATATCCCCGGGGATATGGCTTAGCGATGCCTGGAAGCCAGCCTGGTCTTTGCTAAGACAACGTCCTTTCAACAGAAAGTCGGGAGAGGCCACCCAGCGTTGCGGGCGCAATATGGAACCGGTGGCGGCGTGGACCTCGGAGCGCGGCGGCGGGGAGGAAGAGGAGGGGAGCTAGCCTATATAAGGCCACTGTGGGGCCAGGCTTGCCACTGCAGCTCTGGTCGCTGCAGCGCTAACATCAGACCCGAAGATGGCGACGGAGTTGGTCGCCGAAAGCTTGTCGTTCACAAACGCTATCCGGCAGCAAACCTGTGAAGAGTTCATTGCATCGACACGCCGGGAAAGTCTACGTTCGCACAAACAATAACAGAGCTAAAAGTTGTCTAACTATAATGAAAATATATTATCAAAGAACAAAATTTCCAAATGTAATATTAAACAAGGATAAAAAATGAAGCTAAAAGTTTAATAGCATAGATGGTGTCTAATTGCTCTATTTTTAACATATTTTCTTTTGTATTGATAAAAAAGAAAATATGTTAAAAACAGAGCAATTAGAATAAATAATAGTTATATAAATAAATAAAAACATTTCTTGCTAGAGTAACCATGGCTCAATGGCAATGTGTATTCATTATAAGGAAAATAAACATTCAGATATAGCCCCATGGGTAGGAATGTTGTCTTGTTAACAGTGGTGCAGGCTTAACAACAACAAAATTTTGTATCAACAACATAACTTCAATAAATTAAACACCAGATTTAAAAAAAACACTTACTAAAAATTTGACACTCACTGCCACAGCAGCTAGTATTAAATCCTATGTTTATTTTATGCCAAGAGAACATTGTGATTTCTGAATAGTTTACTTTTGTTAGAAAGTACATTTCAAGGTGCAACAATAATGTACAAAAGATGGCATTGTTAATTTTATAACTTTTTCCCTCATCAGATGTCACCAGGTCAAATTGGCAAGAGAATATCTCGATATAATCTACACCATTAAATAAATTCATGTACAGCTATTCTTCTGATCATTTTCCAGTAACGAGTGACTACCAATCACAAACTCTGTTCCAGTTAGCATTCTTTCGTGATATGTTACAGTAATTTTTAGCAGCCTGCACTTTTATTATCCTGTTAAAAATCCATCCCTGAAACTTGAAGTATGAGAGTATATTTTCGTCATTACAAGTCTACCACAATCTGTAATCAACTACAGAAAGTAGAGGTTTCATACCCATACAAAACAAATAAGATTTTTTAAAAATACAGGAAAGCTAAAAAAATAATGATTTATACAGCACTGGAACTTGAGCCATTGTTTTTGTGATAAGATCTTGGTTTGCAAGTCACAAAACCCACATTAAAAATGCTACTCTCCATCTCATCAAGACTTGACTGAAAAATTTATTTTCTCTGGATTGCTTATTATATAATCATAAAATACATTAAGAGACTTATGGCAGAAAACTTACAGAACTTCCAAAGAAATCAGACCATCAAAAGCACCATCAGCAATGAACTCTATTACATTATTACTCAAATGTAGTGTATGCAATCTCGTAAGTTGATCAAACATTCCCTTTTTTATGGACTGCAGCTTGTTATAAGATAAATCCCTGTTAACAGAAAAACAATGATGTATGCAAGAAATGACAGCATATATACATAAATAAGAAAATAAATAACTCTTGGGAAACCAACTTTTGCACAGAAATGAACTTTTTCAAATAAATATACGGCTGTTGCTCTATGTGTGGAAGCAAAGATGCTGAGTAAGAGATTTAATGAATGAAACATAGAGTATCTTAATCATCATAGTTTATAACTTTAAGCCATAGAATGACACTACATGAAGACAAAAAATGAGACAGCACTGCAAAAAATGTGTGTAAACTTCTCAGCGGCTAAGTAAGAGGTACTGGAGGAAGATGAACGGGTATTGCTCGTTGTGTTAGTGCATTCTGTGATTCAATGCTTTACTTCCAACAACTACTGTAAGCGATGTTTGCTTTCTCTGCACATATGTCTATATTAATATAGAAAACCTATTAATTATAGAATCAAAGTAGATCGCCTGTGCGAAAATTTCACAAATAAAATATGATGAATAGTGAGGATGGCAGTTTGTAATGAGATGAAAGAATAACCACTTCATTGGTAACAATTGTGCATTTGGTCTTAGGATGACATTGATGTAGGATTGTGCAAGATAAGAGTGATAGAATTTTTCAGCGGCGGCCAAGAATAATGATAAAGTGTGTACATATTAAAATACTTACAGCATGTTACTAAACATTTAGGGAAAACTTTTGGATGTATAAAACATATGTATGACAAACTGTCACTGACCTTAACCGAATACAACTAACCTGAACAAAATACACATATGTGTTGCTGCGATCATAAATCGTGAGAAAATTTCATCAGTAAAATGTTGACATAGAATTGTATAGAAAAACAGAAATTTTTCGGTAACAGAAAAAAATACAGTTTACTGATATCTATGTGATATGTGGTGCTGCTATCTATTGATAACATTCTCAATTCTTGCCAATGCCACTGACACAGTTTATTAATTTCTGTGCTACTGATATATAGCGTCTTGCCTCTGAACTGTCCCATATGTGCAAACTTCATAATTATTACTTTTGCCCTTTAAGGGTCAACTTCCATAAATTTCTTTCTTAATTTATGATGTTACCTAAGTGGATACCTTAATCTTTAAAATGATGCCTATTTCCCGATTTCTGTTAGGTATCGGGAGATACAAGTGGCTCATGACAAAAATAAAAAACATTATGGAAATAATGATACCTTTGCCCTTTAAGGGTTGAATTCCGAGAAATTCCTTTCTTAAAATATGATGCAACCAAAGCGGAGATCACAATCTTGAAAATGATACCCCATTTCTCAATTTCGGTTAGGTATCAAGGGAGATAAAAGGCCCATGACAAAAAGTTATAACAACATTGATACTTTTGCCCTTTAAGGGTCCAATTGCAAAAAAATTGCTTTCTTAAAATACGATGTGACCAAAGCAGAGATCTTCATTTATCAATTTCAGTTAGGTATCTTTTTTTTACATATGGCTTTACGCCTCATTGACATCGAGGTCATTAGAGGCGGGATGGGACTGGGGACAAGGAACAGGAAGGAATTCAGCCATCACATTTTTTTGAAGCACCCTGGCATTCGCCTAGAGTTATTTGGGGGAAGCCATGGGAAACCTAAATATGGATGCCCGGGTGAGGATTTGAACCAGCATCCTCCCGAATGTGAGGCCAGAGTGTTAACCCTTCACCTCCCACGCTTGGTGTCAGGTATCAACAGAGCCAAACTGGCTGATGGTGGGGGGAGGGGGGGAAACATTTTATTAATAATGATATTTTTGCCCTTCAAGGGTTGAATATGGAAAAAAATCCTTTCTTAAAATATGATCTGACCAAAGCGGAGACCTTAATCTTAAAAATGATAACTCATTTATCCATTTCAGTTAGGTATCAAGGGAGATAATGGCTTGTGACAAAAAACACCTTTTAGAAATAATATATATGACATAGGAATTAAAATGCTTTAAAAAAAACTAAACAGAAAGGTCTTTACTTATTGAATCTCATTTCATATAAAAGCCAACATAGTTCCGATAAGAATTTACACATTTACATGAAACAATTAATACATACCCATGTATATGATTCAGAAACTAATATTTTAATCTTTAAAAAACTAATATTTAATCTTTATACGTTTATTTCCCATATCAGAAATCAATAAATATACAATAATAAGCCATTGTGAGACAGTCTTAGAATGGCCAATTTTCCTAATCATTATATACTGTGGAATATATTATATTGTATAGCAAACACATGAGATTGTGTAGGTTGGTCTTCCAAGCAGAATGCCTCTCCATCTATGGATCCGAAGGTGACTGTGGAGTCCAATGCAAAGAGCACACACTTTACCGCATTGATGACAGGCATTTCCGGGAGGGACAGGCTGCTGCTTTTCCTCAACTGTTCATTTCCTTTCCTGCACTACCTCTTCTCAATTGCTGACTGTTGGTGATTATCTTCAAATAACACCATTCCACGATGGACAAGTGACCTCCAGGATGAGCGGTCAAAGACAAGGTTCCCAAGTTGCTATGGTCAATGCGACACATCTTCATGCTAGCCTTGATAACATCTTTAAATGGCTTCCTCCTACCACCAACACCGCATTTGCCTACCATTAGCTCTGAGTAGAAAACTTGTTTAGGAATGCGAGTATTGGGCATTCGGACCACGTGGCCGGTCCATCGCAGCTGTCATTTTGCAATCATGGATTCTATGCTAGAGAACTGGGAATCTTTTAGGGCACTGATTTTCGTGTGTCTATCCTGCTATGTTATTTGAAGGATTTTCCACAGGCATCTTTGATGGTGGTATTCTTGTGTCTTAAGATGTCGTCTATACCACTTTTGTCTATGGTACAATTTACACTAAAGGTTTGACATAACAATCTGTTTGCATAATACACATTTGTTTTTCTTTTTATGCTTTTGTTTTACATCTTGTCGGCACTGAAATAATCAGGGATGGAAGAGGATTGGGACAGGAAATGGAAGAAATGTAGCCATGGCCTTTTGAAGGAACAATCCTGGCATTCACCTGGAATGATTTTGGGAAACCATGCAAAACCAAAATCAGAATGGCTGTAAACCCCTGTACACCTGAATATCAGTTTTACTGCTCACCTATTAGGCTCAGTGACTATTTTGAAGTAAAAATGTCAACACAGTTGTGAAAATTGCCCACATACTGCACCAAGAACTAGCAACATGAAAGACTTTCAACCTCTTTTATCTTTGGCCAAAAAGAAAATAAAATAGCTATATGGCATTTAGCTAGGCAATGACATCATCAGAGCTGGGAAAGAATTGTGAGCAAGTATCAGACAGAAAATTTGCCATAGCCTTTTTAAGGATACCGAGTAATTCTAAGAGGTTGACTGGAAGGACTTCAAGGACTAAAGGGCCTCGTGGCATTTGCAGATGATCCACCTGCTCGTAGATGTAGCAGGGCAGATATTGAGAGTAAGAGCAATACCATTTTGGAAAGGGTCAGGTACTGGTGCTCAGGGGTCAAGCTACGATTCAATTATATAAATAGAAGGAATTTCTCTAAAAAAAAATGACATGGGTGTGCAGGTATTTGGGCATTAGAAGAAGTCTAAATGAAGGCAAAAGTTGTTACTGAACAAAGGAATAACAGAGAAATGGGAAGAACAACATATGACATGTTTCCTCTCATAGAAGTTGAAGATGAAGTGTATCCCAACTTCTGTGGGATTATCACATTATATTACAGGTCATGTGTTGTACAATAGATTCCTTCACAATGAGAAAATTACTGACTCTAGCAGGTGTGAATTTGGTGGGGAGAGTACACTGGAGCACATTGTACGGGAACATAAAATCAAATCCAGTATACGAGTTTGTCTGCCGGAAGGGAAGAGAATATTCAATAAACTACATTGCAAGAGCTTGTGGGACCTACTGGACAGTACAGCCAATCTAGCCTCAGAATTATACAGAGGAAATATGACAAGTGCAATATGAGGCATCAGAGAGCAGCAGAAGAGAACATAATTACAACTTATGTAAGAAAAGAAGCCTATTCCAAAACTGAAGATTACCCATCAAACAATAATACAAATTAGGAACAATGAAGTTCGAAGTCTGACCTTCAACGACATACTATGAGGGGTTATACAACAATGAGCAACATAACTCGTCAAAGGAACATCTGTATGCTTAGGAGCAACCATCCACTGATCAACTGCGCAAGGGTCCCCTTAGTACTCCAGAAGGGTGGCTGATTATGCAGCCAGTTCCTTCAGAGTGAAGTCAAAAATATGAATGAATAAATTCTAGAGGACTCCATAATTGTGATCATAATAGTTGATGGTGGTAATATCAGTATTAGTAGTGTTAATAATAGCTGTACTAACAGCTGTAAAAATGGCTCTGACATGTATATTTAAAATTCAACTATCCTGCATTAATGTTTTATACAGGAAAAATTTAAATAAATAAGATGTAAGTGCTTCCTCAAATAACCAATAGTATTAAAATATTTAAACTGTGTAGAAACAAATTCATCTTCATGAAACTACCTTAAAAATTAAAATATTCTGTTTTTTAGGCTAACAGTTTTATAAACTAAACAAAAGGCAGTAGTACTAATACCAGCAAGAAATATTTGATATAAACTTGACATAGTTCACCTCAAGCACCTAAACTGTTGTAAATGCTTATAATCTCCACAGTCAAAATGTTAAAATCTAAAACTATAGTTTCACATAACTGTTTAAATGCAAACTCCATTGAGACACAATGTTTAAATAATTTACCTCTTCTAGGGCAGTTTCCAACCAAAGGTTGGGTCTGCTACTGTATTTTTGAAACATATGTCTTTGTCAAAGTACTGGCTTATTAGGTCTGTCGTAAGTTGATGGGGGAAGTGGGTATGTTGCATCTGTCTGTGAAATGTGTAAATATGTTCTGTGTCCTTAAGTGTATTTTTGTTTGTGTAATTTGTAGTTCATGAGGTAGTGATTTGGAAACATCCTGGCTTTCACTTTGACGATTGTGGAAAACCACCTGAAAACCGTAATAAGGATGGCCGGTATGCAGGGACTGCTGTACATTCCCAATCCAGTGTGTGGCACCTTAGTGCACTGAGCCACATTGGCTGGTAATGTTTCAATAATACCCCTATTTATTAACAGGAAACCAGTGAGACAATGTTTATACACACCTATTATTTAAAGCATATATGGGCAACCCCCCGCCCGCGGGCCGGATCCGGCCCTCCACCAGCTTCAATCCGGCCCGCGAGAGATTCAGAAATTTCAGATACAGAAGAAAAATATCCACAGCTGAGAGTTTTCTCACGAAAAATAATTTGCACAATCGGAAGCACGTATAAATGTGAGCAGCTTTTTTGAATCTTTAAAGTTAATAAAAATAAGCATCGTACTCGATTTAGAGCATGGTTGGCCAACCCGAGGCCGCCTTGGAAGATTTTTTCGCCCCGCGTGATTCATCACACTTTTTCAAATTATACTTAGTTTATAATTGCAAATGTAGAGAAAACCAATGTATTTAAAAAATACATTATTTGTGCATCCATATATTTCAAAATTAACTGTTGAAATTATAAGAAAAAAATTACTTTGATTTTAAAATAATACTTTTGCGAATTATGACAGATATTGCATGTTTTATATATGAGTTTACAGTGATCAATTCGCGGAATAATTATGTTATATTCTGCGAACTTATAATGCGCGGGCATCTCGGAACATCTAATATAATATACAATATATAATTTTATATGCGGCCCGCGGAGTTATGACGCATTTTCAAAGTGGCCCGCGAGATCATTTGGGTTGCCCACCCCTGATTTAAAGCATGAACATTCTTCAAGTCCTAATCCTATAAATATAATGTAAATGAACCACTGGTTACTGGAGATGGCTGCAAGATGGTGTAAACACATGATAAAAAATCAAACAATGAAATTTTTTGGTGTAAGCCATTAATCAGCAATCAGTACAATGTGCACTATGTAACACAAGTTAATCAACTTTGCCCAATTCTAAAAACTAAGCCGTGAACAAAGAAATATTGTGTCATATTCTGAAATCACTGAATTTAGATTGTTAAAGGACAGTAAAACCCTGTACACTGAAATGCCAAACGTCATGGGATAGGAAAATGCAAATATCCAGATGGTGGTAGCACTGCGGAAGAAACAAATGAATGTGTTGTACAATGTTGGGGCTTTCATTTGTGCTCTTGTGAGTCACATGGAGGGCTTACTGATATGATTATGGCTGCACTACGTGAATTAACAGACTTTGAATACAGAATGGTAGTTGACTAGACACATGGGACATTCCATTTTGACAGTTGTGAATTCAACATTCCTTGATCCACAGTGTCAACAGTGTGCCGTGGATACATAATTTCCCTCTTCTGGACTATCGATTGGACCCTAGATTACAAAAAAAGTAAGATGATAGTTGAGAAATTAAGGAAGATATATTTTAAATAACATAACCTTTTAACAGAAAGGGATAATTCTGAAAATAATCAATAATTCCTTGTCAAGGATGTTAAAGGGAAAATGAGAAACAGATAAATAAACTAGGAGTCAAGAGGATGATTTATCAAATACGGATTTCTCGAGCAGATAATGTTTTGAGAGAGAAATAGCGTGTTGTAAAATTAATATCCTTTATTGTTCCTCATTTTACACACAACCAACATTTACTTTCAGCATTCATTCAACAAATTAACAGAATATTTCGAAGCACAATTCGTCCGCTACAATCACATCTTTTTTCCTATGGACTTCTCTTCATCTGTCCTCACCCAAGATGTTCTTTTAACGCACTACTCTTTGGTCTTGCATAATAACTATTATCTTTTACAATAAGAAAATAAATTAAACGCAAAAATTCCTATCTTTAAATATATATACAGAAAACAATAAAACTGAATTAATACAAACAAAAATGTAAGGGACTATGTTTCCATACAGTGTTTAATAACGACTGAATTGCAAGGGAAGTGTAGAAACTTTAAACAGATGTAATAGCAAAGATATTGCAAATTTACAAAACTGGAAGAGGGGGAGAGGAAAAACTGCTTAGAAAAATTAGGGCTATAGTTTGCAGATGATTAGAGAAGAAAGCGTATTTTTAGAATTCTATAATTTCTTAAGAGACAATTTATTAGGTATGAAAATGGAGGGTAGTTACCATGAGGCTTAGAGACATAGTAACTTACATATTCAATCCATTTTAAACTGAGATAATGACCAAGGTTAAATGATTTTTTCAATACAACTTGGAGGAGAGACTGGCTCGGGAAGCATTTGTGTTTTGTGGAAGAATACCACATCTGTTTATCTAAGGCCAAGTGGGAAATAGTTTAATTTACTTTATGCATAGGCGAGGATTTGTCAGTGGCCATGTTAGTTAGGCAGTATGGAGGGGAATTTGTTCGAAACAGTAAAGGGACTGCAGATCCGAACTTCAAACATGGACAATATAATATTTTGACTTCATCCAGTTATCAAATTTTATACTGGTCCCCACAAACTTTAGTACGAATGACTGTTGTGTAAGTTTGAATGCAGTTTTCTTGAAAGATAACTTTGCTGTCTTAACAAAAGGATTGAAGCTAATATTAATTTAAAAGTAGCTAATGTTTTGAACTGATAACCTGAATGTTTAATACTTGTTTTTGAAGTAAATTCTTTAAATTGAGTATCAGTGAATTAGAATTATTCACAAATCTGCACTGTGTTATTAATGAACATTTGCTTTATTTAAAAACTCTCCTTTAATGAAGTTGGTGGCCATAATTACTAGGAAAGAACTTATAACTTCATGCAACTTTAATTTTTATCTGTACATTTTCTCTTACATGGTTTACCTTCAGTACTTCCACAGTACAGAGCACAGAGACAGTTACTATTCAACATTAGTGTACAGTATAATAGAAGCAACCTACTCCATAACTCTGTGACAACTGGTTGAGAGCTGAGGAGCAACTAACACTAGTAACAATGTGGCAGTTGAGAGAATGAATGTGGGTGAATCCAAAATCAAAACTTCTACCCTCTGAACTACAATCCTACATATATCATGTACTTCAGCTGAAAAAAGGTTCACATCAAAAAATTTCAAAACCACTGTTTTGTGAGTGTGTGCCATTAGTCAGCTAATCAGCATCTTTTGTTTCTATCAAATACAATTTTTTTTTAAAAAAAAAATCTGCAAGTACACAAAGAGAGACCAAAATTAAATTTAAACACTTAAAGAAAGTATTTGTGTGCTTACAAGACTGTTAACTGCTGGCAGAACTCCCATCCATCAGCCTCAACAACTGTGATTTGATTATTGCTCAGATTCAAATGATTTAGAACCTTCAGTCCATACAACCAACCTTTAGTAACTGCAGTTATGTTATTAAAATCAAGATGCCTGCAAAAGAAATCACAAGAAAAATTTTAAGTAATTATTTGACCAGGCATTTCACAACATTCAAAAATAATGAAAACTTGATTTTAAGAGCAAAATTATTATTATTTATATTTTGAGGTAAGTTGACAAAATAATCAAAGCTCACCAAGTGTGAGAAAACAATTTTACTTTTCTCACTTACAAACATATATTTTATTTATTAGTTTCTATTTCAAATTATGCACTAAATGAGAGAGAGAGAGATGGGTGAAGAAGGTTCATTTTTGTGCATATTCAATGAGAACTAATAGAAACTTAAGTTTCAGAGATACTGCTAATAGTATTAGAAATACGAAACTGATCATACTTACAGTACATGTAAATTTTTCACATTAAAGAATGCACCATCTTGTAGAGAAGTAATAAAATTACGTTTCAGCTTCAGCACTTCAAGCTTGTATAGCCCATGAAAAGACAAACCTTCAATTTCTGTAAAATTGTTTCTGTTGAGCTCCCTAAAACAATAATAATCATACTTTAGGTATTATACGAGTCTGGCTGTTCTGACTTCACATAGTAATGTGAGAAAAGCTGAATTTAGGGCATTTGAAAAATCTTAAAAAATGGTTTCAATGGTAATAAACTGGAAAGGAAAGTTTGAACAGACCAAATTAAGAAGAAATATTTACAATCTATCAAATCAAATCATCATATGGCATTGCTAACCACGATATCCATAAGGATTATTCGACCACCACGTGACAGAGTTTTCAATTTGCCAAGCAATGCGCCTCTTGTCGTGGCTAGCTAACCTAGTTTGATAATCCTATCAAGTATAAAGGACCTACAGCTTAATGTGGAATCTGAACCACATAAGCATTCTGGCATACTTCACATTATACAGCAATTTGTGCCAGATGCCTTTGAAAATCCCAACTAGGACTGGGATTCAAACTGGGAACCTTTTGATCCCCAGTCGGATACCACCAGACTGGTCTTTAGAATGTACTAAAAATGACTTCTAAGAACAATGTAAACTCTTGAATGACAAGCACTGGTTAGAACATAAGTTAAAAAGGCATGACTGTTGTCTATGAATGCTAAGAATCAACTTGTACATTATTAATTGCACTGCATTGACACAGTTCTTAGAGTGATGCAAGATCCAATAGAGTACGAAATACATTCCATTCCTCAAATCCTTGCTGCAAAATGTTTTTGTTCAACTTAAGATGAATATCTCAAAAAATATTTATCATTCAGTTAATACATTTTTCTAACAATACCACAATAGCCCTTATATCACATTTGATGAACTTTTATGTCATTATTTAGCAAATTGAAATATTTCTTCCTTTCTTTCCACTGCTGCTAAAGTTGAATCAAATTTTATTCCTTTCGTGAAAATATATTCCTAAGCAGGGGTGGGGGAGGAAACAATTCTTAACATTCACTTATATGATTACTGGGAAAAATACAGAATGGTCAATGAAACAACCACAGTAGTTTGAGCCTACATTGGCTATGTGTTCTTATATGCAGAATGTCCCAATCAAATAAATAACATTGAATGGTGATTTAAGTCAACAGTGTCACTAAACATCATAACCTACTTACTTAAGGACACAAATGCATTACTAATAACACAACTGAGACCATTATTCATTCTGTTTTTAACATAATCTTTCAGAGTTTATCCTAGTTTTGACTATTTTGCTAATATTTAATAATAATGAGAAGTAAAGCGCTTTTAGGCAATGAAATCAGAGTACAGGAAAATTAAGCCCATCACTTACCAAAGACGAAGGCAGCAATGAACACAAAAGTATTTCAGTATGGAATCTATTTTTATGCAAAGAGACAAAACACATTGCAAGAGGGTCGGATGCACACACATAAAGTCTCACCTGAACTCAGAACTCACAACAGCCAATGCTGTTACATGGTGGCACTAGATGCATGCACATCCAACCCCCTTGCCATGTGTCTCATCACTTTACATGAATAAGGTTTTCATACCGAAACACTTTAAAATGTGTTTGTCTTTCTTTTTGTTTGTTAGCCCCCACCTGCCTTCATCTCTGGTAAGTAATAAGTTTTCTTTCCCTATATTTCCTTACTTAGGCAACATTCTGTAATATAAAAACAATAAACTAAAACTTTATTAATAGGAATAGGAATTAAACACCGTTGATTAGGCTCTTAATAAGATATTGCATAAATGCCATAAAGGAAAATGGTATGACAGTGTGAAATGTTAAATTACATACAAATTTACTGAATTTGAGCTTTCGTGAATTCAAGAGAATAATACACTATTAATATCATCTAGAACATTTCTAATTATAACAATAGTAATTTTCAAAATCATCAGGATAGCTTGTTTCAGTATAAAATATCCAGCAGAAGGTTCAGACACAGTAATTATTGCATGTAACTAGTATTTAACAGCAGTGCCAACCTAATGAATAAGAATCTCAAACACCACCATATCTCTGATACACCATTTTCTGCAGTGTTTATGACAATTTTTCCTAATAAAAAATATAAACACAATATTTAAATTTGGAACAAATTAATGGAACTCTGAAAGATGAAATCTATTATGACAAATTTTTAAACCAAATCAAAGTACTTACAATACTTTTAATTTCTCTAAGTTCTTGAATATTTTTTTAATTGAACCAGTCAAGTGGTTTCTGTTTAGCCTCAGTTCATTCAGCCCTTCCAGCTTTTCAAAAGATCTTTCCTCAATGAATGTAATTTGATTACTGCTGAGATTTCTGTAATGATAATGATAATATTATATAAAGTACATAGATGAATAAAATGCATTGAAAAAAATTGACAAGATAACAATGCTTTAAATCTACAGTGAAATTCTCTGGGCAAATGAAAATTAAGCCTACTTTTTTAAAAAAATATATCATTCTTCATATGAAGCCTCACAGTCAATATGTCAGCTACAGGGAATATGCAAACCATGGAAAAAATGATTCTGAGTAAAGACGGACCTGGTGATTCAGAATTGTAACCTTGATTAAGTCGTCAATAGAGACCAAACCGGTTGTCAATATCAGTTGACTTATAATAGATCTCTTGCCGAACAAGGATTCAAGACAATCCTAGTAATCAAAAACAGTTTGGACATGTTAACTCCTTCTTACACTGTACAGTATTCCATAAAAGCATCAGGAAAAATCCTTCCCCATGTATTTTTATGCATGCGAGAGCCCTCTGGCAATTTTGGTCGACAGATTAAAAAAGGAGTAGAAGAATTACGTGACAAATGCAGAAATGTAATTGCAACATGTTCAAATTCTGGGAAATTGTTGAGAGAAATCTATAAAAAATAGAACAACATTTGAATAATATTTTACTGCTGTATGTTTAAAAAAAAAAACCTTTGTTTTGATTATTGATTTGTGGCCTGGACAAACAGACTCAACAATATACATTGAGATTTTTGAGAATGAAGATGGGGCATGTTCGTGCATATTAAAAATAATTTCTCCCAAATGTACGCCGATATGCCAACCACGTTATGTTTATTTTTTTAGACAAAATCATTTGTTAGAAACATCCAGAATGTACCAACACTTCTGAAATTACAAAAAGAAATATATTCACGCAAAGAAGTGATTAAAATACATTCTTTACTCATGTATCAACTATCTGCACCCTTATTCCACCCAATGATACAGTACTCTTGTTATGGTACACAACTGATTGAATAAGGAAGTATTTTCAGGAACATTAGTGATGTTTGTTACTCAATGTCTTTTTTTTTTAAATGCACATGTGGCAAAGTGGCATTTATCGAATGCGCTGGTGCCAACTGGAAATATGTTTTGAATGATTCTATGATAATTACCACCCACAAAAATGTTTAACAGACAAAATGGAACTTTAACCAAATATTCATTTTATGGGCATAGCATTGTAATAAAAATTGTTTATTGTATCTATTGTAAGTAATTATATTATTGTAAGTACTGTTTTAAACATAATTTCCCATAATAAAAATGTGTAAATTAATTTTAAATGAATTAAAATCAATACTCAACAATTTCTGAATACAAAAAACAAATTAAAGTATTTGGCAAAATTGGAAACAGGTGCTTTACCGCATACACTACACTAAATCTCTGAATTACTGGTAAACAATTTCAATATTTAAATATTACTCAAATATTTTTGTATGCAAATTTCTCAAAATCTAGGGCTCATTTTGCATATATGATTACAACACAGACATATTGGGAAAATACCCATCAACATATACTCAGGGGATCAAAATCTGTTCTTAACAAGTCTGATGGTTTCCAAGTTAAAGATGGACACAATTTCAGGTGTGAGCTTGCTCATGATAGAATCACAAGGAACCGTTTGCAACCAACCTTAACTGTCTTAGACAACCACCATTGCAGGCTCCAGAACCTTCTAAATAAGCATTACATCCCTCCAGTCAATGGCTAATTATTCATATGACTGCTGTTAGTATTTTGCCCCTTCTGTGACTGGCTAGTTATGGGTCAAGGTGAGATGGCATGTGCATGTGTCTTCTAGTCACCATCTATGATTCCCCAGTCCATTGTCAACATGTGAGGAGCATTAATCTATCATAGCAGATAACACAATCATGATTACCAAACTGCTGTCCAGTTAAAATGTTTGTTCAATTACTTCTATTGTCTATTTGTTGTTTCCAAACTGCTGTCCAGCTAGGGTGTTTGCCTTACAATAATCTGCTAATTTATTTGTTATGTTCTCACACATGTTGGTAGTTTAATATTGTGAGTCACATATTGTTTAGGATTTTTTCCTTATGGCTTTACACCGGTTGACATCATGGTTTTTTAAAGGAATCATCCAGGCAATTGCCTGGAGTGATTGGGGGAAACCATGGAAAACCTAAATCTGGATGGTCGGATAGGGATTTGAACCCACATCCTCTTGAATGCGAGGCCCGAGCATTACTGCTCAACCATCATGCTCGGTCATAATGTTTAGAGTTATTTGTTAGATTAATAGTACCATGTTATGTTCTCAATCAGTCTCTAATATTTGATGGTTTTATGATCAATATATACCTAAGTTTTTCTGATTAAATTGTATTTACTGAACTTTGTGTTATTGTTTTTAACTGACTAATACTTCAGGTTAAGAACCCACTTAGTCTTTGTTCAGTGTTAAACAGAAGCTGTATCAATGAGTCCTTGCTAACACTGCTTCAAATTAGCCCACTTAACAATACCTTCAGAATAAAATGAAAACACAGTTATGGAGTTTTGTAAAAACAAACCTGGTGTCAGAATGGATAATGATTAAGATCAATGGCCATCCACCAAAAGATACTAGATAGATTTAAATAACTTGTCCAAAGGTAGACAGTGACAGTAATAATACAGTGTATTCTCTCCCTTGCACCTGAAGTTAAGATGGCGTGTCAGAATCTAATATAGTGATTACTCGGTCCAACTGTGGTAAGGATTTATATTAAGGGTTATAGGTTAGATACAGACTCCATAATAAACTTAGACAATGTTTAAATAAACTTAGATGATATTTAATATCATTAATGGCATAAATCACATCATTACAAGAAAATAATAACAGTTTTTGGTGGACAGAGGAGGTTTGTTGCCAAAAGACTTAATACTATACAGCAAAGGCTTGTAAACACAGCAAGCTTATCTCGCATTAAAAAACATTACAAGACAAACAAATAAAGCGTGTTAATACAAACCTGTTGCTCAAACGAAGTCAAAATGAAAGCAAGTGACAAATGCCAAAATGCATGTTTTCTCAGTTCAAATATAATTATTTTACAATTAGCAACATGACTGGAATGAATGAAAGCAACAATTAAATTATTCTTATATCCATCTACTACTATTTTTATATGTTGTTCTTCACTTACAAGAGATCTTGACTTTCCATCCCACAATTATTACTGTAAACCAATTTAAAACAAAAAGTAGAAAAAATATTGCACTTACATGTTTTCAATCACAGAATCATTTGGAAAAGTATCCATAGTTATTTCTTTTAGGTAATTGTAGCTAACATCAAGTGTTTTGAGACCAGGAAATTTTGCTAAAGACTCCTCCTTTATCTCTTTGATCTGGTTGTGAGCTCTAAAAATAAATATATAACATAATCAGGAATAAATAATGAGTTTATTAGAGTAAAACTTTCTTGAAAGAGATTTCTCAACCATATGTACAGAGAGTAAAAATACAGGGTGTACCTAAATGAATATCGGGGTTTTAACGCTTTTATTACATAAAACGTAAAATTATAATTAATGCATGAAATGAAAGAGCAACTCGAACAGTTATACCTACAAGCTTACAAGTGTTCAATGTGAGCACCTCTCGTCACATGGCACACATCAAGTCGATAGTCCCACATGTTGATTAGTGTTTGTGGTGTAATTGTTGCAACAGCTGCCTCAATCCTGTTTCTTAGGTCAGGTACGTCAGCTGGTAGTGGAGGCACATACACACGATCCTTTATGAACCCCCACAGGTAGAAATCACATGGCGTCAGATCGGGAGAGTGTGGAGGGCATGCGAAACAAGCTCTGTCTTTGGACCTCTTGCGGCCAATCCAGCGGTCGGGTACAGTGACGTTCAACCAACCACGTGCATCGTTACGCTAGTGAGGCGGTGCACCATCTAACTGCCAAATGAAGTTATTTGGTTAGTCTTCTTCCAACTGGGAAAATAGCCATAGTTGTAGAGCATCAAGGTAGGAAGTACCGGTTACAGTTGTTTCTCCAAAGAAAAAAGGCCCATAAACTTTCCGCCGAGATATGGCACAAAAAAACATTCAGTTTAGGGGCGTCTCGTTGCAATTGCACCATCTCGTTAGGATTTTATGAGCCCCAGATGCGCACATTATGAGTATTCACACATCCACTAAGGTGAAATGTCGATTCATTACTGAAAACAATATGATCCAGAAAATCTTCATTGTCGTGCCGTTTTTGCTACTAGCGCTTTCTAACGGATGATGGAGGAAACATTGCGCACACATGCGCGCGGGTTATACATTACATAATTTTACGTTTTATGTAATAAATACTACAAAGCGTTAAAACCCCGATATTCATTTAGGTACACCCTGTACAGTCTATTTACTTATGCAATTATGAAAACACTGGCTATATATTGCAATGGAAAGGAAGGCTGATGTAACAGAAATTTTGCATTATAATAGTGAAATGTACTTGTAGCACAACTGTGAGTCAGAGGAGTTACTGGCTAGAGTTAGGTGAGTGAAAACAAGCATTTTCAGTGACAGTTGAAACAGTGTTGTTCAATGGAAATAAAGCAAATCCAGCTGTTGGTATGTGATGATGTGACACTGATGATTAGTCATGAGCATATTAAGACAGTGGGAAAAACTTCTACTTAATGGGAAGTATTTTATATAAAGGATATAAGGCTGAAGAACACAGAATATGGGAGCTTAAAAATATCATCGCGGACATTCCATTTTTTTTCCAGTTTTAATATTATTACAGAAATGGACTTTGAAAACCTTGAAAGGATAACTTATTTTATTGATCAGCACCAACAAAACAACTTGGCTGTTGTTGGATGGGAAAGTCACATGGTAATTGGTGACTGCCTCACAATTAATGCTTAATCACAGCAAAAGTCATTTAAATCTAGTGATGACAGTCTTTGTTATCAGTAAACTGATTTGGCAATTACTTGTATGCATGTGAAACCCCAACATATGAGGCTGATCCCATAAGTCATGGCCTGAGCAGTAAAGTGAAATTGTACAGCCTTCCGACAAGTACATATAATTCTTTAGTCCTTTCAAGAATATTATCTAAAATTACAACACCCTGGAGTGAGTCTTTATTTTGTTACATGATTTGACAGTGCGCGAGATATACATTTAACCCAAAATGGAGAATAAACAAAACAATGCAGTGATTAAACATTAATGTTAGAAAGAAATGTCACCATAGGACACACATGACGACACTGTGGCAACATTGGGGAGATTACACCTAGCTATAGGACAGTAAAAAAGTATGTATCTGAATTTAAACATGGGAAAACCAACACAGTGAACTTTTATCTTTTTCTTTTTTGCTTTGCGCTGTATGGTTCATCAATGTTGAGGTCATTACAGCTGGGGGAGGATGCTAACAAGAAACATGAAGGAATTTAGTCTTGGCTTTACAAAGGTACCATCCCAGCATTTGCCTGCAGTAATTTCAGGAAACCATGGAAAACAGAAATCTGGATGGCAGCATGGGGATTTGAAGATGCCTTCTCCTGAATGCCAGGCCCGAGCATTACTGCTAGCATGCCATACTCAGTGCGACAGTGGAGATAAACACTCAGAAAAAAGGTAGACCGTTTGCATGAGTTGGTGATGACAGCCAGGAGATTAACCAGTGCAGCTCTGATGCTCTCTGCATAACATCACACCTGAAGATGGCGGCAGAGCTAGCCGCTGAAAGCTCATTGTTGTTCTTCTTCAACACCATACGACGGAGTACCCATGAAGGCTTCATATCAGGAAATTAACAGTTCAGCAGATAGACATAAGGCACATCACGAACAGTAGATAACATTGAAACAGGGTTGGTGGACATTTCTGTCCACTGGGTACTGAAACTTTTTACAGTGTACCAAAAGGCAGTGAGGAGGAAGATTTCTCTAGAAAGCTAGCCTTCTTTGATGTCAGTCAAGTAGATTTTGTTGAGCAATGGATGAAACCTGGACCCATCACTTTACCCAAGCATAAAGCAATTGATGCAATGCACACCAGTTCTCACTAGCTGAAGGAGGCCATTGCTTATATTTTTTTTTTTTACTTATGGGGACAAGGAACGGGAAGGAATTCGGATATGACCTCTTTGAAGGAAGCATCCCGGCATTTGCCTGGAGTGATTTGGGGAAACCATGGAAAACTCAAATCTGGATGCCCGGACGGGGACTCAAACCTGCGTCCTCCCGAATGCGAGGCCAGAATGTTAACCGTTGACCCAAACCATGGCTTATCCTTCCGCAATAAAAGTTATGATATCTGTGCTTTTTTGGGTGGGAAAGGGGATGGATACTGAAGGTCTATAGAATCTATGTTGGCAGAAAAACAACGAAATCATGACAAAAGCATGTTCTGCTAACATTATAAAGCAACTGCCAGAAGTTGCCAAGGAAAATAGAACAGGAAAGTTGTCGTGAAAAAAAAGTTGCTGTTTCTTGAAAACAATGTTTCCAGTCAAAAGTTTGACATTACTGCAATTCATGAGTGTGGATTTCAGTTTGTATCACTAAATCGGGCTCCATCAGACTTCCGCCATTTTCCAAACTGTAAAAAGTTTCCAGATGATGACATATCTGCTGAAATCATATCTCTTGATACCTTTGAGAAATCCTTTTATGTGGATGGTATAAAACCACTACAACATTATTGAAGGAAGCATGTGAAACTCAGAGGGAACTGTATTGAACAAAAGACTTTTTTTAACCCATAAACATCAGTGTCAGTCCACAAACTAACGGGTTGACCTTTGTGCTAAAAATATAAAGGTAGTTATTTAATAAGACATATATAATTCAATAACAATAAAGCATACTGAGAAAATATTTAGGCCTATAGCAATTAGCAAACAAAACGAAAACTCTACAGATAACTAAATTCATTGTTTTGTGTACTAACAGGACTTAACCCACAATACTCTCAGACTAATGAGAACCACCGACACAGATTAGTGGTAACTTAAAAGAGACTGATGTCCCCCACTTGCAATGAGTATGGCAGTATAATGTCTTACAGTGTTTCTGATAAGATACCACATATTTGACTGAGGCAGACATTTCCTTCCAACTTAAAATTCTTCTGCAGCTAGATTATTCTTAGTCCGTGGTGATGGCACTTTGTCCAGCTCAACATCCTAGTCAATCTCAATGCTTTGTGCTGGATTAAAGATTGAATTCATGGATAACAAGTAACTCCAAAACTTGCAAAAGGTACCTCTGTATGTATTTTCTGGCATTATTAGTCACACAAGGCCTTATTACATGTCTTCAAGAATGACTTTAAAAAAATGGAACTGCACAAACAAACAGGGGCGTAGCTACTATGGGGCTAGGCGGTGCAGTGCACCAGAGCCCTCACACTCAGGGGGCCCCCAAGCATACCTCTAGGGGCCCTCAAGTGCAGTTCAGAGGGCCCACAAGCCTTCACGGTAAACTGGCGACCCTTTTTTTTTTTTTTTTTTCTTTTTTTTTTTTTTTTTAGCTCTCCCGTCGTCTAAGGGGCCCCTGAGAACACAGGAGCCCCTCACTAAGGGCCCTCGCAGCTCAGGGGGGCCCCAACCACTGCTCAGGGGCCCCTAAGAACAATTCAAGGGCCCCCATCCTCAGTTCAGGGGGCCCCTACCAGCACACAAATCAAAAAAAAAGGTCGCCCATCTGGCCTGAGGGCCCAAAATAAATTTTTTTGCACCGGGGCCCTTGTTGACCTAGCTACGCCACTGCAAACAAAGCAATCTGAGTATGGCAGCTACCACTGTTGCCTGTTTCATACTCAGATGGTGAACTATAATCTACACAATTAATTTATTTTGTTTTAGTTGAAGCTTCTGGATACGTAACAAAATATGGGAGGAAAAAAAACAATGTTGCCATCTGTTTTTAAGGATGTATGCTAACAATTTCCTACAGATATAATTTCATTTTTACATAGAGTTGCAGCTGTGATTTCTAATTTACATATTAGTTTCAGTAGTTCTCAACACAGTGCAGTGCAATTGTTACATTACTCAATTTCTAAGTACAGCTGAAGAATAACACATTAGGGGATAAAGCATTTTTGAAGGTATCAATAACATTGTGCACTGAAACAATTACAAAATCACAACAGAATGGCAGAAATCGAGCACACTAAATTCAGTTATGAGGTTGACACAAGTTACAAAAAACAACAGAATTATTAATATAAAAAAATTATCACCTCAACTAAAGGCACATGACAAACATAGGAAAAAATTAACAAAAAATTACCAGATATAGTGAAATGAAATATCACAGAGTCATCTTTTTTTTTTCTTTCAAGAAGCAGATAGGTAACTCTGCTACGTATACTACAGTAGAAACATTACAGATTTATGTTAATGCCATAGAAATTGCATTATTGCAGATGTTATCAACCATACTTACAGATTTAATGATGTCAAGTTTAGCTGTATTTCAATAACAGGAATTTCGGTTAAAGAATTTTTATTTAGGGTCCTGTGAAACAAAAGAGAAAATAAGAATAAAATTTTAGACATTATAAAAAGCTCATTCAGTTTAAAGAAATGAAATTATATAGATCCATTTTAATCAATACACCACAGCAATTATATCAATAATACGTTGCAAGCCCTTAACCCCTGTACTTGTCATCACATGCAAATGATCAAGAAACAAATTTCTAACGTGATTTCTCTCCCAACACAATCTAACAACCAAACGTTATACAAACCAAGCCCAAATACTCATCCAACAATTCTACACCTATGAATCCAGAAACATGATTATGACACAGAACTAACAGTTTCTCTACACCTGTCTGAAAATAAGCATTCATACCAAAAATCCTATCTGTTCATCCTAAAATACATTTCAACAAATCCAAAACATCAGCAGAACTCATTTCACAAATATCAGCCAAACACTAACCAGGAAATTAACTAATGATTCCTTTCCCTATAATATGTACTCTACCTACACTAGTTACACAAGAAAATATCCTAATAATGGGTTAAGTAAGAGTTCATAAGTCATATACCAACTGTGTATATTGTATACTACTTGGTATATTAACCTTAAATACACCTCAATGAAAATGTAAAGGCAATGACTCAACCACCAATTCCAATAACAATCTCAGTACCTGCTATGCAGCGCAGTATACCAGGGACTTTACTGATGATGCTAGACAGACTGACTACAGACAATGACAGCTGTAGATCAATACATCCTCTTTCTCTTTAGCCTTCTTCTTCTTTCTTAACTCTCAAATCAATGTTATTTGTAGGGGCTACTGTAATGACCTACACACAATAATTTATCACTAATGGCTTTTATGTATAAATAATGAATGAAAGTATAGCCTGTTCTACTGAATAGCCTTACAAAAAAAAACTAGTTTAGAATCTTTGTATTTGCTGGCAAAACTCTTTCAGATTTACAAAAAAAAGGTATATGAAGTAGTAACATGATAGCACTTTAACTTTGTTAAATTCAACTGTCCTCTTCTCACATAATGGCTTAGACACAAGATGCTTAATCCAATCTGGAAAGAGCCATTAAAATAAGGATGTATTAATCAAAAGATTTAGTATCAGACAAAATGGAGCAGGAGAAGATGCCATGAGGGAATATTAATGTGGAAAGTAAAGATGAATTAGACTCATCAGTTGCCAGAGTAGAAGAAAAAAAGGGGGAGGGGGGCATTAAAGCTAAAAACAGGCATAACACTTGCTCATCGCTGTACAAGATGCAGCACGTTTCAATTCACACAGGCACCAGTAGTTAACCCAATAGTTTAGTATAATATCTAGATATGCGCTTAATCCATGACAGCTACTCACATATTTGCCTTTAATGAATGTGAAGCATTTTCAGATTTCCTCTCATTTGCTTGGAATGTTGGCTTAAGGTAAAGCATCCCATCACATTCCTTATCAAGAACAAATAAAGAGTTCATCAAAAATATGAGCAATTGAGACTCTGAAAGACACCAACTATGTTCCTTCTTCACCATATCCCATTTTGCCTTAAAACCCTTGTTTATAATGCATATTCTTTGATGCTATAATGATTTTGTTGAGTAGTTTGCAATATCTTGTACCTGAATTTTAACAACATCATGACTATTCCAAGAGGCTACATACCAGTTTCTTTCAGAAATGCATGATGCTTTAATAACTACAGCTACCATGGTAATTTAAGACAATGTTAAAAAATATCTTAAATTTTTAATTTATACTTGGTGCAATGTCAGCCTGATTCCAAATTGTCTTATGTAGGCAACCTTAAATGGACAATGGATCATTTATAGGGTCTTAGAGGAACATACAATTCTGCTAGTTCTTTCACATGAGAAAATGATCTCACAGCATGGTGTCAATATAAATCTGTGTGTAAACACATACAACTAGTAATAAATGCAACCAGCACACCCTTGGATCAGCATGATAACTGATAATCCATGGTCCATTAAGTCTAGCACTTTAATGCTGGTCCAGTGTGTATTACAACAGAACCACACTTCATCCAATAAGCATGCCATGTTGTGGTGTAGCTTCCTCATGTGACAGAACTAGCAGTATTTTATGTTTGTCTAAATCCCATTTCTTTACTACCCACAGTATTTTAAAATTCTTATTTTTGACCTAATGGAAACTTATATCCTGAGTAACTGGAAATCAGAAAGAAAATTTATACTTGCTTAGTTGTGAAGGAGAACTTTTAGACTTACAGGGAAACATCATCAACTGTGGAGGAACTATTCATTAATCTGATGATTGATTGTGATGTGGCTTTTTATAATGAACTGTTTAAAAAATCTAAATTAAAATCATCACACAAAACTCCATTAACTACTTTCATACTCAGAAAGGTTAATAGCAAACAAATTTGCTTTAGGGAGAGACGAATGTTTACATAGGAATCTTATTATCTAGCTCTTAACAGTTTACTACAAGCTACAAATCTCAACATAACTTGCATATATTTATGTTTATCTGAAGACACACCACTTTCTCCAAGTCAGTTCTACAGCAAGAAGAAGCTAAACCACAGATAGGTACATTTAAAATTCCCACATTTTTAAGGTGTTCAGACATGTGCAGAACAAAAATTTTGTTATCATTATGCACTACATTAAAATTAATTAGTATTTCATCTACATTGTTGTTACATACCTCAGATAAAACTCTATCCTACTTTCATGTAGCATCTGGAAGCTGATTTCTGTCTCAACAACTTTCCATTAATGCTAGAGTTAAAAAAACAACGCAGACAGAAATCACTCCCTCAGTGATGATGACCCACTTTGTAGAGCCAAGCTACCAGGTAGGAGAGAATCCATCTTTTATTTTTGCTCTATTTTGTGGACAACCAGATCTTTACAGGCAAGAAAGTACGTCAGGATGGAACCGTTCAATTTCTAGACTCAGTCTGAAAAAGCCTCGTATTTAGCCACAGTCAATGCGCGCATAGCATTACCTACTTAAAATATCAGCCCCTCATCATCTAGGGAAAGCCACAGATACACATCTCCAGCTAAATGTTTACAAGAAGTTATTGTATTGCCTACGACCAACATCAGATATACATCCATATTGTGCCAATTTTGCCATCTTCTCAAGGTTGCCTCTAACTAGGGCCTATATACTTGTCATTATTGTCAATTTCTACAGGGTCGTCTTTCATAAAGCCGTTTAAAAGATAATCTGTCAACTTCTACGACCTGCCCAAGGTTAGCATCTGCATACCTGCCAACCTTTAAAATTTCGTAAAGACCCTGGACCACAAAAATTTTAACATCGACACTTAATGACCATGCACTAAACATTCAGAAATTTGTTACAATGTACATAAGTGAAATCTCATCCACTTATTTCATATTATTTGTTGACAGACAAAACGTTCATCAAAACTTTAGAGTAAGACAGTATTTTCTTATGTTCTTAATGTGCAGGCTTTGAAATTTCCTTTCTTTTCATTTGGCACTCTTCTCCAAATACCAAAAAACAGCAACAAGAATTTCTCCTGTTTTAAATGCTAGACTTTCAGTAGCTATTTCAGCAGCTACATTAATTAAGTGGCACACACAAACAATAATGACAATACCTGGATGAGCGTCTTTCAAAAGCACTGAAATCCCATAAATTTGTTCCATCATTACAGGGGCATTATTAGAACAAAATCCCACACAGTTTTCAATTGGTTTTAGACAATTTTGCAATTGTGACAACATCAGATTACCTATATAACACCGTTGAGTTCCCCTCCAATACTGGTACGCAATTGCCACAAGCTAAATAAATAACTGGCATACATAGCACAGATCTTAAATTCTTTCTTGTAGGTCATAAAATGTAGAAACAATGAGATACAGCTTTGCATTGGTATCACTGCTTCTATCTATTGCCACTGAGTAGGGCCTACACCTCACAACTTCAGATATTGCATTTTAAGCCATTTCTGTTAAGATACAAGTTGTTTTTGTGTGACCACAGCCATATTTTTATCAAATTCTGATGAATGGAATGTCATGATCAGCTGAACTCAGTGGAACTGTGTGCGCCACTAAAAAGGCAGTGAACAAACACTCGGCTCTAATTACATATGAATCAAAATTTCCAGACTTAGAGAAAAAGTGTTGTTTTTGTGGTTCTGTTCCTTTAATCATCGTTTCTTCCGCTATGTTAATAATACACCCACAAACTGCACAAAACATATATTTTCCCCTCTTCTCTTGATTTTACCATGCACGGAAATTCTATGGAATATACTTCCCTAAATGTCTGATAATACTGTTTCTTAGAGTTATTCATGGTTACAGTAGAAGTTCACAATCTACACAAATTGCCGACCAACCGTACAATGCATGCGGGATGATCCAAACGCAGAATATAATGATAACCAAACAATTACTGATTCAATTTTCAAAAACAGTATCGATACAAAATTGGAGAATTAGATGAATTAATTATTGACTACAGTAAAATTTAGTGTACCTTGGCATAACCTCATAGTCAAATAAAAGTGGCTTCAATGCACATTAAACACCACTTCCAGCCATGAATGAAATAGGAAACCAAGTCCAACAGTTCGTAAAAACAGCTAAAAACGTATTCTATGTAAAGATCTCATCTATGCGATTGGATTTTAGATTAAAAAATCGCAAAATAACACAGTTCATCCATACAGCTGTAAAGTAACAACAATTTCCATAAATTTTATGGAAAATCGTAAAAGTTGGCAGGTATGCATCTGACTTGAACATGCTTGAGTCACTGCATGTCAACTCAACAGAATTTTAAGACAAAATTAATATCACCATCTAAGATTTTCATGAAATATGGCAGAGATGTACTATTTGTACAGACCTGGCATAATACCAAATTTAACTGAGATATATCTACTCGTTTTCAAATTACAGCTATGTAAAGTGTTCAAAAATTTGCTCGAAACACTGCAAACGAACATTTTTGAAGCTCTCCTAATTTAGCAAGAGGGGTGTCATTTTACAGCTTTTTCATGCCATTTCCCATGAAACAACACACTTTTTGCTAACACAATTTAAAAAAAAAAGATTTAAAATTTTTCAAAAGTACATATTTTAAAATTGATTCCACAAAAATATAGAACTGTTATAAATCACCTGCCAAAATATAAATGTGAGATGTTAATGGATTCATTGATAAAATAATTTAAAACTGAAACTTGTTTTTCATTAATTCCCAGTATGCAAGTGAATAATACAAGAACGACAATGTTTACACTTCTATGAACATAAATATGAGCACTAACATGATAAAAAGAGTTCAATAATGAGTCGAAAATAATCAAATCATACAGACCTATTTTTTATATATATATATATAAAACTAAAAAAAAAAAAAAAACAAATCGAGGTAAAAGTGCTCATACTTCAACATTAAAAACATTTTAACTACAGGTGCATCCCTGAAACACACTAAAGAAAATCTCAAAGAATCATAATTTGCTGTTACCTGTGATTATTTGAAAATTATAGCATAGTGCTACAAGATAAAACATAGAGCTACCACTGGACAAGGCAGTTGGTAGCATATCAATCCTTCTGTAATATATTTAAAACAGGAAAATAAAGTTGAATATTTTAAATACAATGTTATTTCTCATTTCCAAGAGCACAACACAGTTGCTGTTTTCAGCTTTAAAAAAAAAAAATATATATATATAAAGAAAATCTAATATCCTTCCAATATCAAAAAATTTTCACATAAGATTTTTTATTTTTCAGATTGATCTGGAGCCCAATGCAAAAATATGAAAAGCTTTTGAACCTCTGCTTTCTTGACGAAGATTTTAAAGTGAAAGGAGAGTTGCACTTTTGGCCACAGCGAATGGAAAATGATCCTGTGACATGCTAGTGTTAGTTTGCATAGATCCTATGAAAATCAAATTAAAACTCCACAACTTTTTTAAGCGAGCAGTAGAAAATATTATCAAGGTAGAGTTTGCCTATTCAACCCAAGAGGAATTTACAAAATCAGATTTATTATCGAAAAGTCACAAGGAACACAGCAATACTATGGGTTAATTCCCAAAACTACTTCAAAATTATTGATGAAAAAAGTTTTCAGTTGATTTGAATGTCTGAGGAAGAAAATGTCAAAATCTCAAACTTAAAACAGAAGTCGTATCAGGCTTCTTCACTACTGTCTATAAAGGAAACCGGTGGCTCGGATATGTTTCACATGAAAATGAAGAAGTTGATGAAGTAAAAACAACATTTCTTCATCCACCTGGTCTGTCAAATCATTCTCATATCCTAGAATACTAATATTCTGTGGGTATCAGTATAGTGGATGTTCTGAAAAAAGTTAATCCTGTGACTCCCAATAGAAAGAGTTATGTTCCATGTGCAAGTGATGTGCGCTGAACAAATTAAATTTTTTCATACGTCAAAATATGAACATATCCTACTACTTAATGAAAATTTTTACTTTAGACTCATTATTTAACTCTTTTATCAGTGCTCATATTTATTTTCACAGAAGTGTAAACATTGGCATTCTTGTATTATTCAGTTGTATACTGCAAATTAAGCTTCAGTTTTAAATTATTTTAACAATGAAGCCATTACCATCCTACATTTATATTTTGCCAAGTGATGTACACAAGTACTATGTATTTATGGAATTAATTTTAAAACATGTATGTTTTTAAAAATTTTAAATATTTTTTTTTATTCGAACCAACAAAATTGTGTTAGTGAATCAGTACCCGATTAACCACGTAGCAGGAGGTAGCAAATGCTACAGGCCTCACGTCTCCTAGGCTAGATGGGTGACTTTTTTTAGCTCTACAATTTTCCCCCGGACAGCAAAAATCAATCAAGGGCCTCTTCTTCACATTTGCTACGGGTCCCGTGCTATCTTAATCCGGCCCTGTAGTGAATAGTATGTTATATTACAGAAAAGGGCATGAAAAAATGCTGCAAAATGACACCTCTCTCTAGCTAAATTAGGAGAGCTTCTAAAGCAATTCAAAAATATTCATTTGCATTTATTTACAGTACATATTAGCTACCTTCTATGGTATTTCATGACACAATTTAACATGTTTAATAAACATACACAGATGAAGAATTTGAACAATGGCTTGCCAAATAAGAAGCACCATGATCAGTACTGGTAGATCTCACACATGAAATATTGCAATCCTGTTTATTTGTTGATGTAAGGTCATTGTCGAGATATCTATCAATTTCAGTAAGCTATGGTTAACTGTCTTTCTGCTGGAATACTTCTTCATACTGATAACCAATATCATTGATGTTATATTCTGTAATTTACATGCTTGCACTTATAGTTACACATATACAATAGTTTTGTGCAAGTGTCCAACCAGAAAATATGTATCACTTGATTTATCCAACATCACTTATATGTTTTAATGTATTAGGAAACATAAATACTCTCTCTCTCTCTCTATATATATATATATATGGAGATGATACAATTTCAACATATTTTAAAACGCGTTTTGCAATATCTTTACACAAAATATTTCAGACAGTGAAACTGTAGTTGGTGATTCTACGAAGGCATTTTCAGTTAATATTATTTACAGAGTAGTTTTCATTTATTTTCAATTAAACGTGAAATGATTAAATTCCACTTAATACTCACAATTCTTCCGTCCAGCTAGGTAAATTATATGGGATTTTGTGCAACTTCTTTCTGCTACAGTCCACAAACCTCCCCAGACACGAACACAATGAGGAACATAAGTCACTGTTTGAAGGAACTTCTGGCAGCAGTGTTGCATTACACATAACATAACACAGAATAAGCAAAACTGGTCTTAAAGTTGCCATATTTAATGGCAAACACTCCACACATGAATGTAAAAGCAATTTCAAATACTAGTCACCATTTCATAATACCATTACATTGCGAACCTACAAGTGAGGAGTAGCTGGTAAAAACCTACAACACAATACAAAACTTCACTGAAGATAACTTCATCGTTCCAGGGTTTAGCAATTTATCTCAAAGTATACATACACATAAAAAACAAAAACCACAACAACAACGCCAAAACAGACGAAGACACAACTCCGAATCACTGAATATCAAGTAACCATGACCAACGATAAGTAATCAACCGCAACCAACTATTTCCACTGGAAGCGAAAAAAATTATCAAAGATATTGAGTAACGGGAAAAATTTTACTAGATATATTAATTTTCTAATGTTACCCCCAGTTTTAACACATAGAATAATTAATATCTTAATACCCAAGGCATACCATTGGCATTTAAGAATCCGAAATATATTAATGGATATAAATAAAATGACAAGGGCAAAACTGATTCAGACATGAAAGACAGAAATTAAATTTAAAATGCGTTTACATAAAACTAGCTTTTCCTAATGTTGTGTGGAGTCGGTAAAAAATTGATTAACACCAAATTTTTAGATGCCCTTTAAAATTTTAGTGCATACTAAACTTTTCATGTAGATGTAATATGACATATTCACTTTCACTTAAGCTTCAGGTTGAAAACTAGAAACCAGCAAACAAAATCTGCATATGCGAGATATGTGTGAATGGTATCTCAGTACATGGCTGGGATTTTCAAAGGCCCTTAGCACTACCATCACTTCTGACAAAGCTTGCTGTATAATTTAAAGTACGACAGAGCACTTCCGTCGTTCGGAATCCAACCGCAAACTTTAGATCCCCTATACCCGTTAGGATTATCGGGTTAGATTAATGCAGGCTTCAATAGTGGACAGAACGTGCAGCCAACAAAACCCTGTAATCAGATCATTACGACCACACGTGCCTTTACATGGCATGAAAAACTAACCTTTTTTTTTATCAATTTTACAATTTCAGTAAATTTTTATAAATATTTCCAATTAGTGAAATGATGGAACTGAAGCCAGAAACTCATTTATGTTTAAGGTAACCAGGACAAGTAATGCCGGAACGATAAATGCTTTTTTTTTATCATACTTTACCCATAAGATTTAAAGTTTTTATACAAGATTTTTACGTCCAGAAACAAATTGGAAAAGCTGCTAGCTCTTGACGAAATCGTCTCCTACCTGCACTAAGGAAACATATTAATGCAAGGAATTTGGTTTTACTTCGTAAACTGTGCAGTATATCGGACCAGCAGCTGATGAAAAGCAAATTATGACATCATGGATCAAATAGAAATCAATCAATCAATCTGACTGAAGAATAATCTGCCAACGGGTTCTTAACATGTAGTATGGAAAATAACAGGAAATCAAGGAACACTTTCTATTCACGTTTGTGTTGCATTCGTTGAGTCACTGATCTGTTACTCGCTGTTTCATATTGTATAACAAAAATTTATAACAGAGAGATCTAAAAGTAGGCAATATTCTCTCAGATATTGGATTATGCAGTCAACAATAGCTTCATTAAAAATGTAGCTAATATGGCCGTTGCATTAACCAATTTCCATGATATCTACAATTTGATTATCAGCCTTTTGATCCAGATATTAAACATCAGCCCATTCAAACTACGTAAAGAGGTACACCCTTGGAATTTGACACATTTCCTTCTCTGTGCCTCGATTCTCAGGTAAATCATCTTTTTCCACTCACTTATTGCTAAATTTCTCGTTTAAGTACAGAGGTTAATAATAACTCTCAGTTAAATAACAGGGTTTACAACAGTAACACAAAAAACACAGTAAGACAAAACAGTTCTCACGCTAGCATTTGATTATGTAAAGAGTGTGTGATTCTTGATAGTATGGAACATTGTGATCACTAAGGATAACTATATAAAGAAAAAATGATAAGGATATACAGTATTATGCATACGTCAATTGTTGTATAGGTGTTTGACTCCTGCGTTGCATTGTTTGGATGGTAATTGTATTGTTTCTGTTCTCTTGTGCTTGGTTTGAGTGGTCGTATAACTCTTTCATTATGAAGACAAGAAAATTTTCTAATCTAACCAAAGATCCGACGAAGCGAACTGAATAGCTGCTGATCATTGAGATATGACATCAGAAGGTTTCTTTGACTCCTGCTTACCTTTGAACCAACTTAGAATCGACACAACATGCCCCACATAACCTATATAATTCCAACCATCCTTCTGATAAATCACCAATTCCTTCCGAGAAATAATGTTATTTTTCTATTTGATTTGATTTGAATTTTTTTTACCCAGCAGAATTCAGGTTTCAACCATAATAGATACACAATTTTAGCAATGACACTCATAGTTTTATACAGTATTTTACAACAGATTATCCGAGCAAGGCGACAGTTGTAAAGGGTCTTCTCTAATGCTCGTCATTAATTTCATTGTACTGGTATATAGTTCTCCCATTTCCTCTAGTAATTACAAAACTGAGCATCACACCCCACTGATGCTCAGCGAAATTAATGAAACCTCGATCATGTAAGTTAAAAATCGCACACTCTTTCGCCGTACATCCAACACATTGATTTCTACAATATACACAGGCGCAGCTTCTAGCTCTTACCCATGTGTACTGTCAAATTGGCAAGAGCAAAGTAGGAACTCTTACAGACTTAATTAATTCTGATTTTTCGTCAAGCTTCGCCGAATTTACCCGACACACTACTCCCAACTTCCCGACCTCCTTCTTCACCTGTTCGACGTCGCTTACAACCACGGCCACTTGCTTCCTCGCCTGGTTTACTTCGTCTTTAACCAACTCGACTTTAACTATCACCTGGCCAATGTCTTTTTCCAGAAGAAAATCTGCTTCTCAACCTATTGTCTAAGTCCTTTAATGCACCTCGATCCGGGAACACATTTCAATAAATTTAGGTTGTAATCCCTTCACTTCAAATGTAAAGTGAGTTAATTTAGATTTTACATCACCCAACTTTCCTTTTAGACTTTGCAAATGGGAAGTGTTTCCATCCCCCAGACTTGGCACAAAATGTGGCTCCCTGGGCAACAAATTTTTTACTGAAATTTGTACTCAACTGAACATTTGATTCTTTGAATTCTGTAAACTGATTCATCATTTTCTGACCATTTCATTCAAATCTACTGAACCAATAGCCATTTTCAGATTTTTTTAAGCCTAAATATTGGTGAAAACAACGACTACTCAAACCAAACACAACAGAACAGACAAATACAATTACAATTACCATCGAAACAAGGCAACACGAGAGTCCAAAAACGCATACACAGAAAACATAGTAAAGCAAAACAGTTAGGTATCACAAAAAAACAATTGATAAATCCATAGTATTTCCAGGAACGTATTTTTAAATAATTCCCTCCCTCGACCCCGGATTCAATATTAATGAAACTTTTAGCAAGTGAACTCCACTTACATTGAATTTCATAAATAAAATAAAAGGAAAATTGTTAAATGAAAACTTGCACGAAACTTTTCACAGTTGTTGAATAAAAAAGTTTTCAAAAATCTTTCTTTGCAAAATAAAACTAGCACCATTCTTATTCCCGATTTTCTATCTTCATTTGACACGCCTGTTTTTGTGTAGTTTTCGTCTTCTTCTGCAACCGTCGTCATTCGCTCCAGCTCCGTGAGTATGTAGCTTGTCACTCCTCCCTTTCCAGGAGGCAACTACAATCAACGTCCCAATGATTCTGCGTCTCACACCGCTCGAACCAAGGTCTATGAGGACAAGGGTTGCCATGTTAAATTTCCTTTTTGAATGCAGGGCTAAACTGTCCTCTAAATTTAAAAAAAATGTAGCCTGCATCTCCTATTATTTTCAGAAAATACCATGTGTCACCAAGTCTTTTCAAATAATTGAAAGTTCAGGTTCGTCGAGATTATGAGTAAAGAAGTTCTTTCCATTCACTCTTCGTACTTGCAACTGTCTTTCGCGGTCTTTTCTTGGAACGTAACTCTCATTGTCCGTTCTTAACAAACTGCTTTGCTACTTTTGGAGTGCATCTATCTGCTCATAACTCTGTACTGGTTTCTCTGTCTATACAAGCATCACAATTTTTCCATTACTGTTTTTAGTGACTCATATTGCGCCAATGTACCCTCATTGCACTCTGCCCAAGCTGCATTCCATCTTTCTTGTACCCTTTAGTACAGCGCCAGCACTAACTCTCTTTTACGGTCAACGGCCACTGACCGCATACTCACTGAATCTCACTGCAAACACGCCACTCACTGCGCTTGCCACTCCCACGCTAGAAGACGAGCGGCTTACATTTTCCGGATTAAGAACCCTCCAGCTGTCTTTGACGCAGGAGCACCAACATTCCGTTTATCGGGAAAAATAACAGCCTCGTTCTGTTACACTATCTCGTATTACATCCTCTTCAATCTCTTGATGTTCCGCCTACATCCTCAAGCGACAACACCATATTGGAAGGGAACGCCGCAAATTCTCCTAGCATAATCGATTCTTCATCGTGATACCCTTCAGTGATGGTGAGCTGAGGTTTCCGTTTTCCCAATCAAATATGTTCTAATACATCTAAATACTGAGCTGAAATTCAGATTGTCCCCTTAGGCTTTAAAGTATAGTTATTTAGCAAAACGGTGGATTGTTGAAATACGAGGTATTTATGTACCAGGAATAGAATGGCAACCATCCCGAATGATAGGCGCGACGGTTCCTGATTACCCGTCAAGCTCTTCTGCTTGTGCTTAGGTTTTATGCTTCGTCGACTTCGAGACCGTTACAGAAAGGAAAGGAAAGGGGGCAAGGAACGGGAAGGGATTCGGCCATGGCTTTTTGAAGGAATCATACTCGCATTCGCCTGGCCTGAAGTGATTTGGAGAAACCATGGAAAACCCAAATCTGGATTGCCTGACGGAGATTTCAATCCGTGTCCTCCAGAATGCAAGGCCAGAGCGTTACAGCGTATCCATCACGGTCGATCCCTCAAACTCAGTGTGATGTTCATAATCATAGCAAGAGGAGTAAACGTGTCTCAATTAATTTCAAAAGTTAAAATTTTCCTGACTTAAAAGACTTCCTTGATCAATTACGAAGGTGACTTACTCTGAATTCCAAAATGGCGTGAAAATGTTAAAATGGACAGTTACATTATTTCTAGTAAACGAATTTCTCAATAAACACTAGTATTAATACAAATTACATATTTTTGACATACAATGCAGCTATAGAAAATATTTTACACGGTACCCTTGCTACGGGGCATATGACAACCGTAAGCGACGCTGAATGATTGCGTGGGTGTTTTGTGGCTGCTAGATGGGAGCACACTTTAGGGTGGAAATTTATTGTCATTTGTGGTTTTGCTAGGGCCTGGTCTTGAATATCTTCTGATCATGAGACGTCTTTGAATACTGCATCTCTTCTTATCCTCCTGTGATCTTGATACTGAACAATGTCTTGTGGATTACTAATTATGATGGTAAATAGTCAGGAACTTTACACTACTCCATTATACGTTGGAAGACGAGGGTAAAGAGGGTTATTGCGTTTTAGGTGCTAGCTGACGTAACTACCTATTATGAATAATACAAGCGACTAACGGTTGCGGAATCCTATTTCTTGATGATTGAAGACTAGATATTGCAGTTGATTGCACGATCTGCCAGAATAATTCCGATAACCTTTATCACTGATAATTACTGAATTGACTGCATATATATTAAATATACTGAATTCTATGACAAGTTAATAAACTGATTGTATTGTACGCAATTTGTATGGTTTTAGCCTAAATAGCATAGCATGTTCAGACGGAGTATTTTTCCCATGCCCTTAGAGGCAGGTAAACTAATTCTTTTAGATGCAGCATGTTTCAAGACTAACAGAGACCCATTACGTAAGAAACAATTCTACCACTCTACCAGCCCTGAAGTACTTACTAAGGCTTAATGAACCAATTATGGGCTAGACATGTGATTCCCCCACTCCAGGCCTACAGCCCGGGGGCACAGTTCCATTCTGACGCTCTGAGAGTATTTTCTCCGCCATGATGGAACCCACATCGAGTCTTCATGTATGAGTAACAGGAATTGGCTAAGGCAACCTCTAAACCTCTGCTGGCTTGGGAAAGATACTTCAATGGACTAGATTTTTATTAGTGATACTAGCCGGTACCCACCACTTCGTTCGTGTTTGTAAAGGATTTCGATTGACAGCTACCGACATCTAACCACCATAGTCCACGATGGGAGACTCGATGCTATTACCAAACACAAACGCCAGTCATCTGCGCTATGTAGTTCAGGCAGCAAAGTAATATATACGGACACACATGTCTTTGGTCGAAATACGAAAATATCCTTGATCGGCCACTTTCAACCATCATATCTCCCACATTACCACAGTTACCGAAATTCGGCCGACGTTGTTATCGACGGGTGACTATGTGCTACTACCACACGCAAACACCAGTGATCTGCGTTAGATAGTTTTGGCTGAAAAGTGATACACCATGAAAAATACGTTTTGGTAGAAATATGGTGCCGCAGGACCACTTTCCACCACCATATCTCCCACACCCCCATAGCTACCGACATCTAACCATCATAGTACACGATAGGAGACATGATATCACTACCACACACAAACACCAATGGTCTATGCTATGTAGTTGTGGTAGCAGAGTGACATATACGGAGACACATGTCTTTGGTCGAAATACGAAAATGCCCTGCATCGACCACTTTTCACCATCATATCTTCCACATCCCCAAAGCTATCGACATTCGGTCAACGTTGAGCACAATAGGAAACTCCATGCTACTTCCACAACAAAGACCAGTGATCTCTGCTAGGTAGTGGTAGCTAAAAGTGAAATATAAGAAAACACACGTCTATTTTTATATATATATAATATATAAGATTATTGATTTGCATTGGAGCTATCTCCATGCATTATTTCCATGACTTCTCATATTTTGTCAATATACCCATTTCAGTGAATTCATTAAATTCGCTTAATTTCTTCCCTGCTATTTCAATTACTAACACTGAATCCCTGCTTATCACTAGCTATGTGTATGGCAATAGTAGGACTGTAATATATTTGATCACATGATCTCAGGTTATACGAACCAGGGAGTGATTGATCAGAGACGAACCCAAGGTTCTGTGGAGTCAAACCACTCAGGATACTACAGTATGACTAACTGAACAGATGGAAGGCATGATAGTAAGACCAAAATAACGAGACTACTAGATGGTAGCATGGCTGGTAACTATCGACAAAGTGAGGATGATTATTGTCCGCTATCGGCAGAAAAAAACCTCGTAATTTATGTCATTTATTCCAGTTCCATAACGTCTGCGTCAGCACGAAAGCATTCTATACAACAAACAATTCTTCGCTGACGTTTGTGTTGCAAGTACTGTTCTGACTTAAAGCTCGTCCGACTTCGAAAGATATCACGACTCACTAAAATAATCATTCTTCCCATTAAATCCAGATGGTTCAAAGCAACCATGACACAAACAGATTAAAATTTAATTTATTTTTAAAGAAAGGAATCCATCACGAGGATGAAGAGGAAAACATCAAGACACAAAATTATGTGTGTTGTCACAATCTTGTAATAAGATCAAATTATTTACTAAACACCCAGAGTATTAAAACTATGATAGAAATTGGATATACGTTGTATACTTTATTTACTTTACTGCAAATGTAGCTGAATGGCACAATTTGTTTTTTTTTTTTTTTTTTTTTTTGTTCTAGGTTTACACCTTGTCCACGTCGAGATCATTAAAAGTGCGAAAGGACTGGGGCCAAGGAACGGAAAGGAATTCGGCTAGGGCCTATTGAAGGAACCATTCCAGCAATCGCCTGGAGTGATTTGGAGAAACCATGGAAAAACCAAATCTAGATGCCTGGAGGGTGATTTAAATACCCGTCCTCCCGAATACGAGGCCACAGCGTTAATGCTCATCCACCACATTCGATCTAAATGGCACAAAAAAATGACTATACACCTGTGAACTTGTGAAAATAAGAAGGTCGGGAGTAAATCAGGTATACATTATTGTGTAAATACACGGTATGTCATTGCCGTATTTATCGACATTTCCGGTGCCTTTGACGATTTATGGTGGCCGGGTATATTCGATCGACCAGGAGAATTATGCCTCGTATCCACTCGAGCAATCTCAGGCGAATGGGCCGCTCAACAAGTGATCCGATCAAGTGTGAACGCCTGAGCATGCTCGCAACGAATGACAGCGAGCCACTGTGTGTCCAGCGCTCAGTGTGAACGGTAGTTGGGCGGTTTTTATATTGAGCTCGAGCACGCGAGACAGCGAAACTTGCTTGGCGCGTGTGAACAAAAGAGGATATTATAGAATAACACATATGAACAATATTACTAGCTAAAAGCACGGCTTTGTGGTGGCTCGCGAAGTTTTGTCACAAGAAATGTTATATACAACTAAAAAAATTAATAAATAATCATAAGAATTTTAATATTTAAACTTCACGAACTATCATCAAAAACCGTGGTTTTAGTTTGTTGACAAAAAATAATTAGGAATATTTGTGAAAAGACACTATTTAAATATTTAAAAAATCAATTTATTTAATTTGGTTTTAATCCGATAGAAAATTTCTCATTCAAGTTTCTTCCTGGTTTCTAAATTTTAACATACTTGAATTTTTAATATTACTAATTCTGTCATAAGAAAAACTTCTACTTAATGCAAGGCATTCTAAAGTTTTAACTCTCGATAATGTAACATGTATTAAACCTACAGAAATTTCTTTGTATCCAATATCTACAACAACTTTATCCAATGTTAAAACTTGAGCTTTATGAACAAGTGATATTCCCTCTTTTACAAAATTTAATTGTGGGTGGAGTTGGAGCACAACCACAATTTTAATAAGTTAGATGAAAATAATTTTAAAAACAACCGCTATCACTCGTGGCATTTGATCAGACGGACTTAGATTTTCTTCTTAAATAATGTTCTGAACATAACCTAAACCTCCATTCACTAATTCTTTTTCGACACATAAATTATAGCGTAACATAACTTTAGATCCAATAGACAAAGTTATAAATGGTTCCAGTCCACCTAATATTCCAGCACTTGCTGATTTTGATGCAGAACAATTATGAACAGCTGGAATATAAGCAACAAGCTGACGCAATTATTTGAATTTTTGATGACTAAATTCTTTTACATCTTTATTTGTTGTAAATAGTTTGATAGCATCGTTGAAAAACATACATTCTACAGGGCGTTCGCCGGGAAACGCAACCCACTGTTAGCGCTACAAGGAAGAAACTGCTCCCGGCGAGCGAGCGCTCAGTTTCCGGCATTGTTCGACCGTCGGCCGCGGACTATTTCATAATAATTACGCTTCATAAACTTCATAA
Source organism: Vandiemenella viatica (assembly GCA_031002005.1). Taxonomy (NCBI): domain Eukaryota; kingdom Metazoa; phylum Arthropoda; class Insecta; order Orthoptera; family Morabidae; genus Vandiemenella; species Vandiemenella viatica. Next base: position 139,121,289 of record CM061921.1, on the reverse strand, counting down.
ACTTGTGTGCTAAGCATTTAAATGTGACGTAATTCATTAGCTTACCTTATAAAAGATGCTGGAAGTGTTGACCCTCTTGTGTAATGCACATTTCACATCTTCTGAACATATTTCGAGACACACGCTGCCCTAACTGACTTAATTTTTTGGGTGACTGTTCTAGTCGAAAAGCGATATCGTCAATTTTCTCCTCTGTGAGAATACGGTTGACCGACAGTCTCTTTTTGTTAAAAAATGAACCCGTTTCTCTTACTTTTTTAACCAGATGCAGAATTGTTGATTTAGCTGGCAGTAAAGCGCCAGGAAATTCGCGACGAAATTTACTGCGACACTTTTTAAACGACTTCTTCTTCACATATGTATCGTAGAGAAATATTCTTTGTTGCAAACTGTAACGTACCATAATTTTACTCACACTCAAACACGGTACAGATTAATAAGAGTATGAAGCCCCAAACCAGCCAAACCGCAAAGAAACGTTTATTCACAACACTGATTAATAAGAGACTGAAGTCACAAACTATCTACAATGCAAAGAAACCGTTCTTAACAATGTAAGGGTCACTGCAATGCACTGTTGGGGCAGCGGAGGTGTTAAACAGTGCGGTGATTCACGGTGCCGGTTGGCGGAAACTGCTGGTTCCACTGACCGAGCAAGTTGCCGACGGCAACAGACTGGGAGGGTAGCGTTTTCCGGCGAACGCCCTGTAGTAATGGAAAAGTTTGTAGACAACGTATCATTAATTTTTTATAATCTTCAATTGTACTCTTGAAATTCCCAATACGATCAAGTATATCTCGAAATACGCTACCCACTGTTAGCGCTACAAGGAAAAAACTGCTCCCGGCGAGTGAGCGGTCAGCTTCCGGCATTGTTCGACCGTCGGCCGCGGACTATTTCATAATAATTACGCTTAATAAACTTGTATGTGCTAAGCATTTAAATGTGACGTAATTCATTAGCGTACCTTATAAAAGATGCTGGAAGTGTTGACCCTCTTGTGTAATGCACATTTCACATCTTCTGAACATATTTCTAGACACACGCTGGATTTCACCTTTGTCAATGGACATTATTACTTGATAGATATTTCCTCAAGTTCTTCCAATGTGTGAGGATTTCCTTCGTACACCTTACCCTTAAGTTTACCCCAAAGGTAGAAGTCACAAGGGTTTAAATCCGGTGATCTGGCGGGCCACAACCCACGGCTGATTACACGATCATAAAACACTTCGTCAAGTGCAGCAAGCGAATTTCTAACGGTGTGAGCTGTCGCCCCATCCTGCTGAAAATAGCCGTACAATTTTTCTTCTTCAGTAAGTTTCTCGAAAAACGGTTTCACAATATTTTCGATATATCTTGCGGAAGTTAGAGTTTCACGGAAGAAAATTGGACCTATGATTCTCGAAGCACTAATCGCACACCAAACACCCACTTTTAAGTCATGCAATGGCAGTTGGAGTAGAGTATTTGGTTTTTCTGAACTCCAGTGTCGACTGTTTTGAACGTTAACATAACCACTTAGATGAAACCAGGCCTCATCAGAGAAAAACGTCAGTTGCGGATCAACAGTGCCATCGTGGACACCCTGCAGGTACCAGTTGCAAA